>CM073593.1:24405000-25655000 GCA_037074705.1 Zhengitettix transpicula | reverse complement strand
TAACTAAACTGAGTGACATCAATAATCTTCGATTTGACTCCAATCTCGGTTGTATTCGCGTTATTTTTCTGTAAAGCAACTCCATCCAAAATTCTAAGGGTGCCCTTTTCCCAGGGCGTAGGAGATGAAAATTATATTCAGATAACATCGGTAGAAACACTATCAATATCTGTGACCGCTAAAAATATTTATCTGAATGAAATAACGACTATTTAACATGTTTAAATATTTCCACTCCGTCCACCCCCGCTTCTGGTGTGGTAGACGCGTCTCACACCGACAGTGTTTGTTTCCTGGTCACAAAAAACACGTGTACGAAATTTGGTGAAATTTTATCCACCGGTGTAGATTTGTATTCTCCACCCCAAACCCTAAGGGTGCCCTTTCCCAGGGTGTAGGTGATGAAAATTATATTCAGAAAACATCGGTAGAAACATTATCAATATCTTGGACCCCTAAAAATTATTACCCGACTAAAATATCGCCTGTTTTAGCATGTTTAAATATTTACACCCCCGTCCACCCCCGCTTCTGAGGGTGGTAGACGCGTCTCACCTCTAAAGTGTTTGTTTCCTGGTCGTAAAGAACACGTGTACGAAATTTGGTGAAATTTGCTTTACCGGTGTAGATTTGTATAATGAACATACAAACATACAAACAAACATACAAACAAACATACAAACATACATACACTCTTTTTTATTTATAAGATATAAAAGAATTTAAGGCAATTGAAATAATATGAAGTATATATAAATATAGATTAATAATACCAATGTAAAAATATTATGGATGAATTGATCGGACAGATCGAAATATTCAAAGAAGAATATAACAATAAATTATTAGGACTTAAGATTGGGCTGTTATTTGCTTTTATTTCTATGAATAAAGTTATATATTAATTAAATTCATTGTATTTTAATTTTCGTTAAATCCTATGCTATGATTCTCCGTCAATAATTTTTTTTAACGTAATATTTATGGAAGTGTCTTAAAATGTCGAGGAGTATATAGTTACAACCCATTTCTCTTATAAAGACTGTCATAAACGTGACCTGCTCTAGAAACAAACGACTAATAATGATCATAATTTCAAGTTATTAACACTTCAGCCACTTATGCTTGTGAGGATATTGATCGCTAATACGCGACACCAAACAATGTTTACAGGCTGAACTAAGAATAATGGCTGGCACTTTCCTCATGGCTATAATGCCAAATGTGTCATTATAGCGGCCTCCTAAGTGACCGTTCTGTAAGAGTAAAAATAGAAGCAAAAAAACTTTAAGTCACCTTGGCACTTCGTCGTTCCTTGGAGGTATTAAGGAAAATATTGAGAATCAAGTCAATTACGTTGGCGGGAACACATCTACCAAAATATAATTGTACACCGACTTTGCGCTTAAACTTTGAATTTTAAGCTTTTTCTGTGGCAGAAATTATTTGCCCTGATATCAGTTATGTGTAGACTTATCAACATTCTTTCGCTTGTAATTGTATTGCTTGGGGATGTAAATCAAAGTCTCTCGATATTCGATCTACGTTTTTCAGTTCCAGATAGAAAAAGTTTCACTTTACCGCACGGAACAATATTGGATTCTATAGTCTTAGGAGAACCCAGTTGCATAATGTTAATTGCCTTAGAAGCCAATTCTGCGAACAGTTTGGAAGATATGTTTTTTATCAGGTACAGACGTTCGAGTAATATGAATCAATCGTTTGTAATATCAACACACACAGATAACCAGGCAAAACGTTTGTACAATGCTTTATTGTGTTTGCATCCAAACAAATACATATTTATAATTGACAGTATTGGTTCTAAATTGTTTCAAGAACTGAGAAACATACCACTAAACGATCATAGCGGTATTGTGCTAGTGATGATCAAGACAAGATCAAGTGAAGAAGATCTTATTGGATTGTTCAAGTCGTTTTCTGATCGTGCATCTCAAAACGTGTTTGTGGTGAACGATGTCTTAGAGAATGGAAATGGTTGTTCGATCATTGAATTTCATTACGGTTCTTTAGTTTATAACAATGTTAGTGGCGATATCAGTAAGGATGAACTAATAGCGTTTCTAAAATTAACGCGTGAGCAATTCATCAAAGACGTCCCTTTTCGAGTGGTCTTGAAGTCGATGGTTCCCAGCGCCTACTTCAAAGGGGTTATGGAACAACCACCAGAATACAACGGAACCGTGAGCGGGGTCGAGGCAGTTCTCCTTGATACTGTCATACGCTCTACAGGAGCTAGTCCCTTATATGTGCGCCCTCCTCTAGATACGGACATGGGTCTCCGGTTGGCGGGAGGAAATTTCTCCGGATCTCTGGCGATTGTGGCTGAAGGTGAAGCTTCCATAGCGGGGAACCCGCGACTGCTCACCTTCCAGTGGATGGACTTGTTGGACTTTACGTACCCACACGTCAGAGACAACTACTGCATTCTTGTGCAGAAAGCAAAGCAAATGCCACTCTATTTGACGCTCCTGTTGCCCTTCACCGGTCAAGTCTGGCTTCTGATTGTAGCCGCAATCATTGTGCTTTCGGCTGAGAAGCAGCTGTTGAAGCGATCTGCGTCCGGCTTGATAGACTCAATTTTCAACACTTATCGTCTTTTCATAACAGGATCATACACCAAGGAGTCAAGCAAAATTTCAAATAGAATATTTTTGTCAATTTGTCTTCTGTACAGTATCATTGTTCTCAATTCATTTCAAGGTTCCCTCTACAGCTTCCTAACTTCACCCAACTACTTGGCGGACCTTCACACTTTGAACGAAGTTATTGGCAGAGTAGACACGGTCTTCACGTACCAACCTTACATGAACATGTTTATATCTGTTGACGCTGATGATGAGATGGCGACTTTGTCCAAGAGACTGGTACCTGTTCTCAAAGGATCAGATCTGAACGATGCGTGTGACAAGGTACGAGCCTACTGTAACAAAAATTTTATTTTTATATTTGAACCCGCAGCATCTGTTGCACTTTTATCTAACTTAAGTCACTGTTTTCAGGAAGCCGCATCCCCCCTTTCAAATCCCTTCCTATGCTATTAAAGGGGAGTTGCCCAATGTGGATCACCCTCATGTAGCCTGTTGCCCTAAAAAAAAAAAAAGGAAGCAGAGGCACCTCGGCCTGTTTTGAGAGGTGTATGTTCCGGGGTCGCAGATCTTGGGCATGCGGTAAGAGTTGTCCACTATTCCCATTGGAATAGTCGGCCAGCTGCCTTCTAAACTGGTCGAGGCACGGAGAAGGGAATGCTGCGTCCCCACAGCAAACTCCTCTCCCGCTATCGGAAGGGCGTGGGACAAGTACCCAATGCCCGACCTACCTGAAGCAGGTTTTTATAGGGTTTTCCCTGCATTACTTTAAGGCGAATGCCGGGTAGTACCCTTAAAATATAGCCTGGGGGCCCTTGTTAACCCTTGGCTACCTTCCTCTACCCTTCCGCATCTGCCCTTTTCAAATCCCTTCCTATGCTATTAAAGGGGATTACCCTCATGTAGCCTGTTACTCTAACAAAAAAGGAATAGTCTTAATTAAAGTACCTTTTAATTTAGCAACGATTAATTAATACTTCTTATGCGGTAATTTATAATGTTCGTCTCATGGCCGTTTTTCTCAAATTTAGTAGGAAGGAGAAATATATACGAAATATGTCTTGCCTGTATGCCATTTATACATCTTTCCTACGATTTCTAATTATCCCCTAAATATTTGATTTATAACGACGTTCGAATTTATTCCAATACAATAACAGATTTACAGAAATGTATCACAATGCAATTAATGTAAAATATAAATCAATTTAATCGAGTTACAACTGTTCTCAAACAGAATTGTATTCACTGAGTATGCTATATAACAAGGTTAGGGTTTATGGAGCGGTGCCGGCGCATGCGCAACGCATTAGTGTGCGTTTCCAGTTGCCACTTGGTGAACATAAAAAATTTCAATCAGCTTCCACCTTTCGGTTCAATCCGGACTTGAGTTTCAGCAGCCAATAAATCTGTGAGTGTTTCATGACAAGGTTTAAACTACTCATGAATTGCTTATAAAGATGTTGAAACTGCCTTCTGACTGGAATCAGATATATTTGGTTGTAAATAATTGGAATAGCCTCTTCTATTTTTATTACTGATAAATCCAGTTTTATGATGTTTGGAGTCTCTCTATGAATTATTTGTATAGTCTTGTGTCAAGCATATCGGAATTAATTATATAAATGAAAATACTTGTCTCTCGATTTTAAATAGACTATATGGACCGTTTATAATTGTTTCTCGTGCAGGTCGCAAGCAGTCCTCGGTTCGGTTTCCTGCTACCTGACGTCGTGACGCGCTACGTTCGCTACACATTCATGGACGACGGCAAGTTTCTGATGCATCTGGTCGAAGAATGTGCCCTGGCGCCGGGCTTCATCGGATATCCCGTGAAGCGAAACTGGCCAGGACTTCCTGCACTCAACAAGCTTATTCAGAGAATGGTTGAAGGAGGCTTCGTCAGCAAATGGCACGATGACGTTGACTTCGAGAACTTCGTGTCTGGTGTCTATCATCAGCCAACGTCCATATACAGGCCACGTCCCATGAATTTGGAGCATCTCCAGGGAGCCTTCATAGTTCTCGTGGGAGGGCTGAGCTGTAGTTGTGTCATCTTTGGAGCAGAATATACGCTATCAATGGCTACGAGAAGGTATAATAATGGCGTCGTAAATAATAAAATAAAATAAGGTTAAATAGAGAAAACGGAGCGGTTAGAAGTCTTAGGATTCTGAGACTCTCCTCTTTCTTTTCTGTTCTTCTTCGTTCAACCTAACCTCCATCAAAAAATTCTCTCTTCATCAGCCTGCACTACTGTGCTGCTTTTATGACTTTGGCTGTGTCACCCAAAAATGCAAATTGGGAATAAAACGATAAGGCTTTAATACAATTTCATATTGTACTAGTTTCTGAATAAATGCATTGCAAATTATATTATTGTAATACGTAACTAATAGTAGTGAAGGGCTTAAATTAATTTATTTTTATTAGAGGTTCTAATAATTTATTAAACCAAAGCAAGAATAAAATTGATGAAAATAAATATTCGTACTATATAAAGAAAAATATTTAAGCATAGTAAAAAGAAAATCATTTTTATTCCATTTTAAATTCTAATTTTATGTCAAGTCCTCGGGGTTTCAAATAGAATAATGTTGGCGTCTAATGAGGGGCAGAAAATTTTATCGTGTGAGCTCATACGACTGTGGTTTTTCTGGGGTCGGCTGCGATTGAAAATTATCAACTAAAAATTATGCATTTTCTCCTACTCTCTCACTGGTTTCCTTTTCACGATCGGTTTCCTCTTTTTTCCCCATTTCAACAACTGATTCTAAGAGCACTAACGGCCTCTTTGTACTTATGTGACTACTCGTCATCCCCTAATATTTAATTACTTAAATTGGTGACCAGACTATCCTTGAATGTCCCTTTGAGCCGTCTGCAATTTATATCGCTATTTACTGCCAGCTTTTCGCTTTGAACCTTCAAAAATATTCCTCTAGCCCGAAATATAAAATAATAATTTAAATAACAGCATAGATCCCCCTTACTTATTAATTTAATGGTTACAGTATCTTCAAACCGTAGTAGATATCTTAATAAAATTATTTTATATATACTTCAACACAAATATATATTGACATTGAATAAATATTCTAAAACAAATCTGGAAATATAGTTGGAGTTCTGACTTGGTTTGATTTCAACCATCTCTTTAGTTGGTTGTATTAATCATTAAATATGCCATGTTAAGTGTCAGTAATCTGTGAATCAAACACTCACATTAAAACGTAAAAATCCTGCTATAATTATCTTTAAAATTTTCGATAGTTGAATGCGTACGTAATACCAAGAATTTTCATTAAAATAATCGTAAACGTGGATGTTCATTTGAAATTTTAAGGTGCCACTTAACACGTCATAGATAATGATTATTAAAGCCAACTAAATAGGTGATTGATTGTCTTGAAACAAATCGAAGTAATCGAAAATATTTCCACGTTTCAAAATTAGTCGCCAGTTGAAATTAAAAAAAACGCTTGAAAAGAAATACGGTGTTTGTGTTAAAAAAAGTAGAAATAATATTAATATAAAACCATATTTTCACGAGTCCAGCATTTTTTTTTACTTCTAAATGCAATTTTTCATTTCACCTTTCTGCGATCAACACAAAATTCGACTTCCTGCCTCGCATCTCACAGGTCCCGTGTTAGAATTTTGACGAGGGCATTGATGCTTTGTGCGTGTTTGTTTATGTACCGAGAAACACCCTCAAAATTAGTTCTCCGACAGTGAAATGCAACAACGTCGATCGATGCCACTATAAATTTTTAAAAAACCACATAATATTACTGGAATAATATTTATTGATTCTGAGAATAAAATGGAGGAATTGGAAGAAATATATTGTAGCCTTTGCTGTTTGAAAAGTAATTTGGTAAGTGCATTGTGCATGAATGCAACCCACGGAAAGAGTGTCACATCAGATAAGCATAAAAATACTTATAGGATAAGAACCAATAGACAAAGGCTAGAACGTCCTCCTACCCCCAAAACACATATACATACAACAAAACAGATGCTGCGACGTTGTATTAACGACTGCATGTAGATCAACAATTATTTGTTCTGACAATGAATTTCTCAAACGTCGTGAGACCTTAACTAAGTTTTCTAAGCGAATATCACACGTGAGATGGATATGAAAGGAGATTAAATGAGGTAACCAGAGTAGTTTTAAAAGAGGAATTGTTGAAAAGACGGGTTGTAAAAGTGGACTTAAAGAAAATAACAGTGAGGGGAGAAAAACAGTTAAGGGAGAAGAGTGATTATAGCAATAGTCACGAACGAAGGCGGGTCGCGCAGATTGAGGGAGGGGAGGCAGCGCTGAATAACCATACACACGCGACACGGTCTTAAGCGGTCGGGCGCTACACGCTTAGTGAAGCTGATTGGTTGCGCACTGAATTTGGGTAATATCGGCGAAGAAAGACATTAAACCGGGCCGCCAAGAAATTTTTCGTGCACTATAGTTCAGTTCAAAAGAGAGTTAAAACAGTCACCCTACTGCATGGTCATGTAGACTCCACCATACAGGTGAAGAGTAAGAGAGCAGATTTCGTATCCTGGTTAATCAGAGCTGATTGCTGAGAGAATTTTAAACTAAACTTTTTCTGGGAATATTGACGCGTTCAGGTGAATTTTTTGCTGAGTAAAATTTTCTATGACTCTATTTAATGTGTGACATTTTAGTTCCCTTCTTGACCGCCGATTTTAAGTCAAAGCATTATGTTTCGCTTGGGATAAACATGAACAAAAATGAAATAAGTGAAAACTTTACTAATCAAAATAAAGCCACACCGCCCACCATGAAGGAAAAATTTGCTATTAAAATGGAGTTGCCACCATGTGGATTACCCTCCTGTAGCCTGTCACCCTAAAATAAAAGTGCGTTATAAACTGCTCTGTCTGCGAGGGCTATTCTCTCGTAGGTAGAACCTTGTAGGGGAGACGGAAGAGGCTACCTTTGGGGATGCCTTTTCCTCTCTCCGCTTTTGAACTAAGGTTTCCACAACCCGAGGCACCTCGGCCTGATTTGAGAGGTGTATGTTCCGGGGTCACAGACTTTGGGCATACGGTAAGAGTTGTTCGCTGTTCTCATTGGAACAGTCGGCCAGCTGCCTCCTAAACTGGTCGAGGTAGGGAGAAGCGAATGCTGCGTCCCCATAGCAAACTCCTCTCCCGCTATCGGAAGGGCGTGGGACAAGTACCCAATGCCCGACCTGCCTGATGCAAGTTTTTCTAGGGTTTGTTTTGCATTACTTTTAGGCGAATGCCGGGTAGGATCCTTAAAATATAGCTCGGGGGCTCAATTTAACCGTTGGCTACCTTCCTCTACCCTTCCACAACCCCCCTTTCAAATCCCTTCCTATCCTATTAAAGGGGAGTTGCCATGTAAAAAAAAAAGTGTGTTATTAAGGAAACTGTGAGAGCATTCTCTCGCAGGTGAACCTTCCCAGAGAGCTCTGGAGCAGGCTACCTTTGGGGATGCCTTAACATATCTCTGGCTTTTGGACTAAGGTTACCACATGCCGAGGCATCTCGGTTTGTTTTGAGTATGTTTCGGGTTCTCAGACCTTGGGCATACGGTAATAGTTGTACTATTGGAATGGTCGGGCAGCTGCCTCCTAAACTGGTCAAGGCAAGGCGAAGGGAAAGCTACAAGTCCACTGCAAACCCCTCTCCGACCTTCATGAGGACGTCGGACAAACACCAAATGCCCAACCTACCTGATTCAGGTTTTTCTAGGGATTTCCCTGCATCACTTTAAGGCGAATTGCCGGGTATGCTCCTAAAACCATAGCCCGGGGCCCTAGTTAACCCTTAGCTACCTTGCTTTACATTTCCGCATCCCCCCTTTCACTCCCTTTACTATGCTATAAGAGGCATAGCCTGTCTACACCTTCTTGTTGTTGTTCGTTATTAATTTACTTATTGGTTTGCGAGAAACGGAATAGTTGATCCGAAGGGTCATTTTATTGTGCTCAATGTTTCAGCATACGTTCTTTGGGAATATATATATTTTTAACCAAGATCTTCCTATGTATTTTATTTAAGGTGGATTGGTTAACTGATTGGTTCGCAAATAATTTATATTCATGAACCGGTTATTAACAAATATTGACAATAACGAAGGTTGTTCTAGGGTATTGTATCTTTACAGAAGCACCGTTGCTCCTCTGGTGGTTTTTTGTGGGACTACCTGTGTATAAATTCAAGCGCCATCTATGTTCTGCTACGACCAGGAAGTTTCTCAAACTGCCGCAAGATGGAGGCCACCACTCTGTTCCACCAATTGAATAAAAGGCTTGCAAGATAATACTTCCTGGTAAGTCAGATAACTGTCTTCTATCTCGAGATCGATTGAACTTTAGAATAAACTAAAAGGGTCTTGGTGATTATAAAACTGTTATGAAATTATCTAAAATCATTTATCTGCGTTGGATTTCCAGTTTATTTTTTTCTGAACTGAACTCTGTCGAGCTGTTCAACCCCGAATACCTCACATTAAAAATAAATAGTATTTTTGGCGAAATAATTAAGATAAATAATTTTAATAAATTATGTCTAGTAAATTTTGAAATAATTCGCCGAGATATTAATTTTTTTTCTCTGTCCTTATTTTTAAGATCGAGTTATTGGGTCTTACTTTAAGCGTATCTGCTAATGTCTCATGTATTAAATTAATTTTATTTGGTTGTTCAGATAAAGGATGTAAATTTTTAAACTTAGGTAAATGTTTACTTACACACACTAATTATGCAAAAATTTCTAAATCTTTTTTTTTCAGGATTAATTTTATTTTTATACATAATTACTCCAACCCACGATGATAGTAGCTTCACCTTTACAAGATGTATATGTGGTATTATATTTTTACCACAATTTTTTACACAATTCTGTTTGAATTGAGACCCTGCCGTGTTCGTCATGCATACGCACTGTGATTAAAGATCACCACACAATACCCGCGTAATATTTTAGTGATAATTACGAATCACTATAAATGCGCATATTATTGTTAGTCATGGGTCTGTACTTCTAACGTGTTTTTTTTGTCACTAATAAGGAGTTACGTTCTGCAGTAAAATTAGAAATTCAAATAAAGTGATGCACTTTAAGATATTTTCAGCAGTTAAAAATAGAGTAAACTTTCGTAAGCTGGAAGATTATTTAAAAATTTCTGTTTATGTCACAAGACAATCCAAAATTTAGCTAATGCACTCAAAACATTTGAAAAATTTATATAAAGCCCGGAAATGACAATTAAGTTATGTATTACCTTACATAAATACGTACACTTATAACCGAAAACCAACCACTTATTATTTACTAATATATTATAACAATATTTATTCTTTGAAATTAATTATATTTTAAATAATATCCTTCGTGTTTTATTATGTACGCTAAATTATTATAGTCTAAATATAGCCTTTCCGATTACATTTTTTATAAGATAAATTACATATCGATATTTTTACCATTATAATAGGAAAAAAATTGTATCTAACAACAGTCGTATAAAACGGAAGTGGAATTGTCCGAATACTGAAGTCTCAATAATAATTCCGATCACTGTGTTTTGTTCCTACACCGAAACTTAATTTCAGTAAATAAATTAAACTGGCCTCTTCCCTAGAATGAATGAAACAATATATTTCTTGGTAAAATAAGGAATTTTTAATTATCAAACTAAATTTAAGTACGTTTCAAATATCTTATGAAAGAATGAGAACTATGTACATATTAAAGCAAACTAATGGCAGGCCGATGCCTATTAAATGATATTCAACAATTTTATTTTACTCCTTCCACAATTTTTCGAATGAATTTCAATCACTGGAACAATCTGTGATGCATAGTTTTTAAACCTTTGAAGCAAAGGAGCAATAGTTATGTGATGTTAATGAACCTACCAAAACTACCCTCAATTTTGCTGGAACGAAAACGAAAGCAGTTACATGAGGAACCTACAGATTGCAGCACTGTACAAGGACGAATAGGTTATTGTAAGGTGAGAGCACCGTGTTAAAAATAAAAGAGGTTAAGAGTGGTCATGCCGCTAGGGTTAAATATAATAGTTGCTGGTAAGTGCGAAAACTTAATCAGACGAGACGTTACAATGATTTCCGATGTCAGACAAGTGTTGTGTGAAAAAATATATGATCAAATTCTAATATAGATATTAATGGGAAAATAAGTCATATAAGATTTTTAATAAAGAAATTATAAATTGTTTATAGACAAACACGAGGTTTTCTCCTTTCACTAGGATCACTGTAACTGCATGATTTATTGGGCTAATAATGTTTATACTATATCTTTCAGAAAAGTCAAATAATTTCCCTTAGGATTGTAAACTTATATTTAAATAGAATTAACTTCAGTTAGCAACGTGAAGAGTAACTTTTACAGCATTAATGACACTTTACTTCACATATGCCCACTTCGATAAAATATCCTTCGATATTAATCGTATAAGCTTAATATCGGTGGAAAACCCCTGAAATCACGGTGCAAAAGATCAGTTATGAGTATTAGAATGTTTTGTACGAAGTATTTTTAACACGCAACTAATAAAAAAGATAACGATTATAGACTTGAGTGACTCACTCATGGAGAAATGTGCTGCAAATTCATCGGAACATTTTGAAAATACAACAAGTTGAACTCTAGTATCTTTGTTTTTTGCTTGTGTCTGATTGCTGCCTCTCTACGAAAAAAATGGACCAATCGTGGAGATAATGGTTTGAGAATGAACTCCCTTTAAGCGATAAGACTGGTTTTGTTACACTATTACACTGAATATTTTATGAGCAATATAAAAATAACATTTAGATTGCCTCTACAGTATTATTTACATGTAAAAAAATTATAAAATGCGTTTCCAGGCAATACACCATCAATATGTTGCTTACATAATTTTATTTTTATTGATTTGTAATCATTTTAGGTAAGAACATTTGTAAAGGTGGTTCAAATGAGACGTATCCGTATGGAATCGATGACATGGAACACGATGGGCGAGGTTTCAGTTCGATATTTTTAACAATTTTCGAGGTATTGCGAATTTTTGCGTAAAACCATTCGTAAAGGTGGTTCAAATAAGTCGTATCCGTACGGAACCGAGGGCGCGGAAAAAGATGGGCGAGGTTTAAATTTTATATCTCTATCGGTTTTCGAGATGTGACGAGAATATTTGTAGGTTACATGAAAAAAAAAAGAAAATGTAATTTTTTTTAATTGAAATGGTGTTTCTGTTAGTCATATTTATTTTGTTTGTTCTCAGACAAATCATTCATCAGCTTAAAACATTTCCACCTTGTTTTCTGATCGTGGGTTAGTTACATTACACAGCCTTCAATTTAACAGAACGTGCTACATCTTGGAATAGCTCTTTGATTCATTTCAGATACACTAGAGTACTTTATTTTCTATTTACTATTCACGAATTAGTGTCTTTTTCAGATCCCGCATTCAACGGGTGCCTTTAGTGGATGTTTTTTTTTAAAAAAATAAAATTTTTAAGATGTATTGTTGTGATACAATACGTGAAAAATAGCCAAAAACATGACCAAAGTTAATTTCAAAATAAATATAATTAGTTTTGATAATAATAAAGGTAAGACATATTCAGACAAAAGTAGTGATAACATAAATACCACACAACGTTTCTGGAAGTCTTGTTCCTTTCTTCAGGTGCAGAAAAACGCAAGAGCATACAACAACTCGACTCAATTTACAAAACTCAACATGACAACTTTTTGTGTTTTGTCAACTGACTCGTGCAGTTCTTGCGTTTTTCTGCACCTGAAGAAAGGAACAAAGCTTTCAGAAACGTTGTTTTGGTTTTTATGTTAACACTTCTTTCGTCTGAATTTGACTATTTTCCTTATTTTTTACGTAATTTTTTCGTAATTAGTTCTGATTTATCAATAATTCACATTAATTGGATAATTATGAATTCAGTGCATTTAGAATACACTAAGGATGACGCTTTTTTTAAAAATAATTATTTGACTTTTATCCAAAGATAATGGAGTGATGCTTGAATTTTCTTTCTTGAACAAAACATAAATAAACCACAGAAAATAAATATTCCGTAGTTGACTGACCGGTAGAAAAATGTGGCTTGAGGGTTCGACATGTTTTAATATGTCCACGAATGCCAAAAATTTCCCCAAGTCCTTAAGTGCTTGTTGCTTCATGTCTGCAAATTAGCTCTCTTGGAAACCAACAATAGCTTCTGGGGTGATATTCAAAGTTATCTTGCTTATATGCTACACTACGCAATAGAGGGTTAATGTGGTTATTTATAATAAAGTAATGGGAAGCAATGCGAGTCGGAAAACGTAGTACGGAGACTGAGAAGTTATTTGGAGTGGTTATTCACAGCAGTCCTGGCCGAGTGGTTAAAAGAAACTTTTTGTGTTTTGTCAACTGACTCGTGCAGTTGTGTCTCGCTATGTTCTTGCGTTTTTCTGCACCTGAAGAAAGTAACAACGCTTTCAGAAACGTTGTTTTGGTTTTTATGTTATCACTTCTTTCGTCTGAATTTGGCTATTTTCCTTATTATTAATTTTCAATCAGACGTATTTTTTTATAATTAGTTCTGATTTATCAATAATTCACATTAACTGAATAATTATTTATTCAGTGTATATACAATACACTAAGATTGACGCTTTTCTTTTTTAAAAAAATTATTTAACTTAACTTTTATCCAACGATAATGGAATGATGCTTGAATTTTCTTTCTTGAACAAAACATAAATAAACCACAGAAAATAAATATTCCGTAGTTGACTGACCGGTAGAAAAATGTGGCTTGAGGGTTCGACTCACAGAAAGCTAGGACAGACATGTTTTAATATGTCCACGAATGCCAAAAATTTCCCCAAGTCCTTAAGTGCTTGTTGCTTCATGTCTGAAAATTAGCTCTCTTGGAAACCATCAAATGTTCTGGAGTGATACTCAAAGTTATCTTGCTTATATGCTTCACTACGCACGCAACAGAGGGTTAAAGTGTTTATTTATGATAAAGTAATGGAAAGAAATGCGAGTCGTAAAACGTAGTCCGGGAGACTGAGATGTTATTTGGAGTGGCTATTCACATCAGCAGTCGTGGCCGAGTGGTTAAGGCGTCTGACTAGAAATCAGATTCCCTCTGGGAGCGTAGGTTCGAGTCCTACCGACTGCGAATTTTTTGGTCGGTACACCAATTATGAAAGATCATCATCTCAATTTCGCATGCAGTGGTCTGTTGTAGATTCTTCTTTTCCGACGGTCATGATTATGAAGGACGCCAGGAATTCTCGTTGAACATTATTTTTTTTTCCTGCTAAAGGAACTAATCTTTTTATTCTTAGAAATAACTTTAACTTTGAATAGAGTAGCAACATAAATGAACTACTATAATTAATGAATGAGTAACATGTATAGTAGGATGATTTAAAGCATTAATCCGTATAGAGAAAAATAACGCCCTGTAACTTAAATTGCCTAAATAAGCTATAATGGTTAGCTATAAGATCATAATTCGAATGGAAGTAGTTTAAAAAATGTACACACGTAACAAAGAACGTTCCAATTCAATTAATCAGTGAACAATCAATATTTTGAACAGTATTCAACAAGACCCAATATTAATTACTTTTTACGTTTAGAAATCTTTCGACAACATATTCATCTACAGTAATAAATTATTTAACAGCAACGATAATTTTGGAAAAGTCCCCTATCGAGTCGACACATCTATGCTGAACGAAATACTGTAAAATGAAATTCATGGAGTGAATTTCGCGTGTACGTGAAGCGGTTGTCCGTTGTAGATTCTGGTTTTGTGACGGCCATGTTGCCCCATGATTACAAAGGACACCAGGAAGGCCTCTTCTCGTGGAATTTTTTTTTTCTTCCTGCTAAAGAACTTTATGTTACAAGATTTAAAGAAGCAACCTTATACAGTCGCAGCTGAACCATAGAGTAAATTAGATATTTAATTGATTTTATTGTTTAAAGGAGTGAACTGACAGATGATTATGGCCAAACATTAGGCCGAAAGCTTCTGAAAAAAATGACTGACGAATTTAAATAAAATCGTCGAAAAAATGTGACTGTAACTTGTAAAATACATAAACAGTCAGATAACTTCCTATATAAGCATAACCTTATGTTTTATATTTAATAGAGACAGTAACTTGAGTTGTCGTACTAAGCAAGACACGTTGGCTATAAACTCATACAAGTAGTTCAAAAATATAAAATAAATTTCCAATTAAATAAATCAGTGAAGAATTAATATTTGTATGAGGATACAGTAGTTACTATAGAATTGATTAATGCTTTAATGGATATTTAAAAATCGTTTGACGATGTCTACTCATCTATAATAAATCTAAGAGCTGTATGGTATAAGAAGAATTTTTTTTATAGATCGTGAGGGTGACTTGGAAAGTGGTAGATCTGAGAGAAAGATTTATTTTTCGACTTACGATCAATACATTTAGTCCGTTGCTTTTCCAGCTTATTTTTACCGTCAGTATCGGACGGTTTCTCAAATATAAACTATTCAATTGATTCTGCATAATATTCTTTAATATTTTCTTATAAAAAAAGGTACCTTAATTTTAATGTACAATCTTGTGAATACGATCTATTGGCATCATATTAAAAAGAGCAAGGTAGTGTGTATCTTTGATTGACGACATTTAAATACCACAAGTAAGAAAATCTTTAACAAAGTAAGTGACAAAAAACAACTACACAACGTTTTGTCATTAATTTAGGTCTTCTTCAGGTGTTCAATGGCTTTGTTTCGGTTGCAACAGACCGTGACAGAAATCCTTTTAAATTTCACACAAAATTTATTTATATAACATCGAATTTTGGCTGTTTAATACACCAAATCAATTGTACACCTGAAGATGTCCTAAATTCAGGACGAAGCGTTGTGTGGTTGTAATTTAATGATTAAATTTTTTGTGACTTGTATCCTATATATTTATTTAATATAAAACTGAATCATGTATCATTATTCTAAATACTATTCGACTTTGTCCTCGATCGTAGCTGTGCGACTTGAACGATCATGATTCAAAGTGATGGCCCAACAAATGTCCACTCCTTTTCCATTGAAAATGTGAGTGAAGTTTCGTTTATTGTCGAATCTTATTCTCATTTTATTTCTGTCGGCGTTAAACGAAGTATTTATTAACTTATCGACTTAATACGTTTTTAGGCTCATCTACACTCGATTTCTTCTCTTTATTACAGAAATCAAATAATCGAATAAACAGGGTTGTAACTTTATAGATTGATAGTTTTAATTTAACTTCTGTTTTTAATTAATAAAACAATTGATGACAGAAACTTTTAAATGAAAATTTTTATTATGGCGACGTTTCGATATCGTTTTGTATCTTCTTCAGGTATTTTCCTACAGAGGAGGTATTAACAATTGTAAATATTTTTTACGATTTGTAAATACCTCCTTTGTAGAAAAATACCTGAAAAATATACTAAAAGGTATCTAAACGTTGTCATAATAAAAATTAAAAATAAATAGTATCTGTATAAGGACATCAATTGTTTTATTATTTATAGGTTGACATCTAACAGAAAATACTTGAATTACGACTGGCCGTTTGCGTCTACTACCGCCACCTGTGTGTGGCTGGTAGGAACAACACTAATATAAGTGTCGTGGAAATAAGTCAAAATCGATAAAGAGTAGAAGGCGTAACAACTGTATCACCTGGGCATGTAGCTTCCAGATGGCTGCGGGTTAAATCATGAAAAAGAATCCCGGTGGATCCAATTCGACGCACCGAGAACCTATGTGGTTGAGATTTTTTCCTTCTTGATCTTAAGGTACTAAAAGAAGCTATTTTTAATATGTGTAGAACCAACTTCATGAATATAGGAGCGTAGGAGTTGACTAAATGGCATAATACATTGTACTATTAAAATAGGAGTGTATCAGAAACCACCAGACTGAAATAGCTTTGAGGCAACGAGTTGGAAGCAGAAACTCACTAACACTGGGACGTAATCAGAGATTTCTTCATGAAGACTAACACCATTTCATACTGTTAAAACGGACGTATTGGCCTTCTTAACTTTCACATGATTACCATTTAAATGCATTCAGCATGTGACACGATTTGCATCCGTAACAGTGTTGCGCGTGTTAGAGAAATTGGTACATTCCGCCGAAACTGACGATGACGCCTATTAAGATAAGTGTTTCGTGCCGATCAACTCTTTGGCAGGTCCAATTAAAGAAGCATGAATCACATTCGTATGGTATCACAATATGATGTAATTCTCTTCCTCAGGCCGGTACGAAGGTCTGTCTGGTGACTCAACGCTCCGACGGAAGCGTGATTACAGTCCAGTAGTAGAAGTCTCGTCGTCCAGACAACAGACAAGATGCTCAAAGCTGCGATCATGGTGCTGGTGGGGGTGTGTGTTTGGGGAAGAGGCAGCTGTTACGATCCAGATGTGTACCTACCGACGGTAAGAGTCAACTTCCAGAAATAAATTGTACACACGCACTTAATTATATATTTTCACTCATTCACAGTATCAATACACACTTTCATTGTAAAACAATATTAAAAACTCATGTTACAAATATTATTTTTCGGAACTAAAAAAATATTATAAAGATGCGTATAGACTATTCTTATAAATCATGATTACTATAGGTTCAATAGTAAATATAGATGAATTTAGTAACTTTTCAACCGCCATTACATTTTTAACAACCATTTCCCTTGAAAAAATAAAATAAAATTAGCCGTTCTTAAGATCCGTTCACATAGAACGGTTACATGATCGATACTATAAATCTGGAAGTTATTAATATCTGTTTATTTTGTAAATTGATAAGCAAATCACCAGTAGTTCCTCATAAAAATTTATAACTTTTAATCCTAGTATTTATTTAAAAGCTTTCGGCTTTGAGACTCGCCATATTCATCTTAAACCTCATTCGTGTGATACATAATAATTCATATAACATATGAACATATTATATGAACTAATTTTAAGATGAATTATGTTCAAATGTCGAAGCCGAACGCTACTAAATAAATCGGTGGAGGTTAAGTGATAAAAATCTTCTGAGGTTCTACTGTTATTTTTCTTATTAATGGTGGATACTAATTTACAAGATGTACGATATGTATTAGCTGGTCTTTCCGAGAAAAAAACCACTCGTCCACGGAACAGATTTACAGTCTAGCCAGTTTTTGGAACGTTCGCGACAGTAGAATATTACTAAAAGAAAATAATTTTTAAGGCTCTATAAACCAAAAAATGCTTCATCGCAACTGGTCAAGTTTTTCTGTGTGAATAACGTACAAATTAAGAAGACAGGAATTTTTAAATACTTCTCTTTTCGGATCCCCTAATGCACGACACTTAAATATAAACTAAAATCTTATGTTGACCTTTAACGTTCACGATCAACAAATAAATACGATGGCCAAACAGTTTAATAAATGGCACTAAAATTAATACAATTAGAACAATAACCACTACGTTCAGTCCTAAATTTGGGACTTCATCAAATGAATAATAATATTAAAAAATATAAACGAAGGTAAGATTTTAACAATTAAAATTTCGTAAATTATTATGAATATTCTGATGCACTTCCAAGAATTTCAATTATTGGGTTTCGAAAAGTATTTAATAATTTATAAAATAGTCTTGGTTCCATGTCTGTTTCAACCGAAATTTTCGGACCATGCATTTTAAATTTATTTAAAAAATCCTTTAAATAATGTTACATAATTTTTGGAACTTAATAATTTAAAACGGAATCAACTTTATCATATATTTTGAACATGATTCAAGAAAATTTAGATCGTAATACTAATCATTACGGTCATTCTTAATTTATTCCGACTATTGTTCACTCCCCAACTTAGGGACGAAACGCAGTGTTATTATATTGTTCTAATTGTATTAAATGCTTTGCCAGTTATTAAACAATTTCGTACAGTTTGGTCATTATATTGATTTAATTATAAAATTATAAAATCACCCAATTCTATGCCTTTTACAACCAAAACAATATTTATTTGGATTACAAATATTGCAGGCCTATTTCTAGTATTTAATTTTTTTTATTCGCCTGTAAATTTTGTTATTCTGAGAAATATGTACATCTCAATTCTTTATATATACATTTCTAAAAATTATTTTGATATACATAAATCAATTCTCAGTTTCTATCAACGTTCTATTCGAATTTGCTTTTAAATACACACGTCCAACATTAGTTTTTTCCCGTAAAGATTATAATCTGCGTTTAATGTAAATCATTTGAGGTATAATATATGCTTATTGTTTTTACACATAAACTAATATAATTACAGACGACTTACTAGCGAAAAAAAATACGTTTCCGGTGAAAGAATGTAGTGAAATAATTTAAAATTTCCGTTTTCGTTGTTTAAGCGAGTACTTTTCCGTTTCAATTTTCGATCGTAGAATATAGTTGATTCTAAAAAATTATACTATCCTTTATTTGAAGATTTGTTTTAATGGTGTTTAAATAAACACATAACACAAACACAAAAATAGCCATATATATCTGTCCACTCATACATGTTCACTTCTCAATGTTTCTTGATAATATTAGAGTATCGGAATGAATTAAAATAATTATAAAACACATTAAATTCATTGTGAGGTTTTGATAAATTTGACTTTTAGACGCAGCATAAACATTTATATTCTAATAAAAAAAATTCGTTTATAGCCAAAAAACTACATAATTATTAAATTTATTAATATAAAAAAATTAACTGTCAATATCATGCTTTTTAATTGTGATGACTATAAAAATTGTTCTTCCATTTTAATACTTGATAATAGCTAAGTGTTACCCGAAACGTAATTTTTTACTGTTAATAAATTTATAACCATGAAACATGGGTCAATGAATCGGAACTACTTCCTTGATTATAAATTTTGTACATTTCTAAAATTATTCATCTACTGCATTTGTCGACAATCCACTGCTGATACATTTTGTCAGATGCTCTCAAACCAAGAAAATTTCTTATAGTTTCTCAAGCATCAAATAACTTTTTCGTCGACTGTTATTTAGAATTTTATTGCACCCTTTTTTGTCTCTGTTTCTGTGAAAGGTTCATTTAAATGTTGCGCGCTTACAATTGACGGAATGTCGGTTCCGAGAGATGCCATCTATCTCCTACTTGCGATACAAACAGATAATTGTCAGCGCAGTGCTGCCATCTATTCACCGAGAAACGAGATACCGCTGCAATTCTAATTCCCCTCAGCACAGAACGTGCACACGTGTCTGAGCAGCAATTCCGCAATATTCATTATACCGTTAACGTACATTTTATAATTGTTGGAAATAAATATTGAATTAAATTATAAAATTAAAATTTTCTATAGTTATAATTAACGGGCCTCAATTCAATAAATAGTTTGCTGACCACTTGCGGACAATATTTATTTATTGAATTAAAACAACGTTTCGGTTCGTGTTTGTACCTTCATCAGGTCTTTCCTAAATATACTAAATGTAAAAAAAACTATTTTCACATCATATTAAAACGTTGTTTTAATTCAATATATAAATATTGTCTGTAATTGGTCCGAAAACCGCATGATCTATTTAATATAAACCGACGTAAAAATACAATCTCCAATTCAATAAAAATTGTTTATGAGGCGAGCTTCCATTTTCTAAACTCAATTTGTTAACGTTAACGTGATTGTAAGAACACAATATAAATGTAGAGGGATTTTTTATGAAAACCAAAATTAATGTTATAACGTCTAGTTTTTTAGTTTAGAATTGTTTTTTTTAATTAAAAGTTTATAATGGTCGCGTTAACAACTTGGTCATTGGTGACCCATAAATAAATTATAAATAGTGCTTGTTTATGTAAGTATGCTGCGATTCACATTGTTTCCAATACTATGCACACAATTGAACAGTTTGAAAAATTAATTGTACATTTCAAATGTGGGTTTCTTACATTTACGTTTTACAATCCGGATTTGGTAATTATTTAACATAATAATAGGATAATTAATTATATTAACTTATTTCAAGCTGCGACTGTTGCAAATTCCACTGCACTGTAGTTATAGTTTGTTTTTATTAGGAAGAGGCGTCTGCTTCTGAATATGTATCACTCTCTTGTTTCTTGACTAAATTAATGAGCCTTTTTATTCTACTTTTTGCCGTTTTATCATTTAAGTGTAGGTAAAAAGAGTCCAATATATTTATAAATGATGTAGAGGATATCTGGTAATCTCTAATAATGGTTCTTGGGTTCTTTGAGTCCGTAGAATTTGTATAAGAGTCTTTAACTGTTCCAAAGGGATAGGTGGAGCACTGGTTTCTTCTTCATATAATATTTTTATCGGGCCTAATGATTGACTAAGCGCCTTATATTTATGATCCTGAATGTTTTGTTTGGTTTTCTTGGGTGGATTTGTGCTTGTCTTATGTTCAGGATTACTGTCGTCTTTCTTATCAGCTTGGCTTGTCGAGCTCGTAGATGCAGTTCGTTTTTGTTTGTTAGTTGCGAATTATCCATGTCCGTTTTTTTAGGGTTAATTATTTGAATTGCGGGTGCCTGGTTCTTACACTGAAATTTGTCATAATTTTAGATTTAGTTGTTTTCCGTACAAATGCTTATTCTGAAAACTTATCAACTACGGAAAAAATATTACGAGACCTGAAAATTTCTCTACAGTAACCATGACTCGGCGACATAATAATGAATCAATTAGAATTATAAAAAAAAACGAACAAACGGCAAAATGACAAGAAACAGCCAAATTACACAATTCCTTGTGAAATATTTTCATTCGATACACGACGACGACAGCGAAGATGATGTCATACCTGAGATATGTTTAATAAATAATAACATTTAGAATATTTGCAAAATAGAAAATAATGATGTCGCAGAAGCTGGGCCGGATAAAATTCCTCCAAATGTAATAAAAGGCCTGAAAGATGTCATCAAACCTCTTCTGCATATTTATAATTTATTTCTCCATCATGGAGTTTCCCCCCACCTTATGGAAACAAACGAAAGTGACGCCTATATTCAAAAGTGGTAGCCGATCAGACATACGGAATTACAGTCCAATCGCGCTTCTGTCTGCTCCAGAAAAAATTATCGAAAGCATATTACATAAATTTCTCTTCGTGCACGTTAGACCATTAATCTCTGTTATCCAACACAGGTTTATAAAAGGAAGATCTATAGTAACTAATGTTACAAATTATGTAGGAGTCCTACATAAAATCGTAGATACTGCAGGCCAAGTTGATGTAATATACACGGATTTCAAAAAAGTCTGTCAATCACAAAATGTTAATAGAAAAATTACACGCATTCAGCCTTTCTGACAGCCTCATTAATCTTCTTAGATCATATCAAGACAGGAAACAATACGTATGTTACCATGGTTTCCACTCCGAAAATTTCTTCACCCGTTCGGGTGTTCCGCAAGGATCTAATCTAGGTCCAGTGCTATTCACCTTATTCATAAAAGATATTGACAAATCTTCTTCTTCATGCAGATGACCTCAAATAATACAGAAAAAATAAACTCTAACGCTGACTGTGCAGCCCTTCAAGAAGATCTGAACAGAATCGTTGCACGGTCAGAAAGAAATAAACTTTTCTTTAACACAATAAAATGCGTATCATTTACCTGTACACGAAAGAAAAGTTACTTCAAGTACAATTACACAATGACAACGGAAATATGAACTTCTGTTATCTCTGTAAAAGACGTCGGTGACAAAAGGCTCACTTTCGGGGATCTTACATATAAATAAACAATCAAAGCGAACAGAGTTATAGGACTAATTTTTAGGAATTCTAAACTGTTTATAAACACATCCAACCAATTATATTTATCTTTAGTAAGGCCAATATTAGAGTATGCCTCAGTAATCGGGGATCCTGTTTACGAGTCACAAATTCAAGATCTAGAGAAAATTCAGAAGAAGTTCTTCTTACATCGAAACTACGTTACACACACGACGAGCAGCTAGAGAGATACAGTACAGAGAAACTTGCAACCAGACGTGAGCGAGCGTCAATTCTTTTTCCCTACAAGCTCTGTAATGGTAAAATTGATGACAGTACGTTGCTATCCTATGTCAATTTTTATGTACCATCGTTTACCAATAGACAGTAGCAATTATTTTATAGCACTAATATTAAATCAATAACCGCCTCAAAGCCTCCAATGCACAGAATGACTTCCCTATACAACCAATTTCCACCTCAAATAGATTTAATCCATTTAAATTTAATTTAGAATCCATTTAAATTCAGTATAAACCATTTCTTATCCATTCAATGACAAATAAGTAAATATATTATTTATCAAATTACAATACTACTGCTCTAATCCTCGGCGTTACAGTCCATGTAGGACCTTGGCCTCTCTAACGATCATAACCCAATCTTGCAGGTCCTCTGCTCTTTTCCTCCATCTTCTAACACCCATCTTTCGTAAGTCGTCCTCCACATCGTCTAACCATCGTTTTCGTTGTCTCCCTTTCCCCTTCTGCCAGCTGAATTTCCTTTGTAGATATTTTTGACAAACCTGTCTTCTGACATTCGCTCAACATGGTCCAACCATCTCAGTCTGTTCCCCTTTATTTCTAATACAATGTCTGCATACTGTTCCTCCAGTTCCTTATTTCATCGTATTCTCCATTTCCCTGCTTCGTTTACCGCTCCAAAAATTCTTCTTAATATTTTCCTTTCCCATCATCTCAAACAATCTTCCTCTCCCGCGGCCATTGCCCATGTTTCCGAGCCACATATAACCACTGGTCTTATCATTGTTCTATAAGGAAACCTGCGACAGAATTCTCGTTCCAGAGAGCTATAGTGTAGCCTAGCTATGGGGATGCCTTCACATGTCTCTGGTTTTTTTGAACTAAAGTTCCCACATGCCGAGGCACCACGGCCTGTTTTCAGAGGTGTATCTGGTCGAGGTACGGAGAAGGGAATGCTGCGTCCCCACAGCAAACTCATCTGCCGCTAACGGAAGCGCGTGGTACAAGTATCAAATGGCCGACCTACCTGATGCATGATTTTTTAGGGTTTGTCCTGCATTACTTTTAGGCGAATGCCGCGTAGGATCATTAAACTACAGCCCTTGGCTACCTTCTTCTAGCCTTCCGAATCGCCCCTTTAAAATCCCTTACTACGCTATTAAAGGGGAGTTGCCACCATGTGGATTACCCTTAAGTAGCCTGTTACCCCACCAAAAATAACGCCCTATTGATCGAGCAGTATGCGAGGGCTATTCTCTCGCAGGCAGTACCTGCGAGGGATGTTTCTTGTAGGCAGAACCTTGTAGGAGAGACACGAAAGGGCTACCTTTGGGAATACCTTTTCCTCTCCGTTTTTGTACTAAGTTTCCCACATGCCGAGGCACCTCGGCCTGTTTTATAGAGGTGAATGTTCCGGGATCACAGACCTTGGGCATACGGTAAGATTGTTCGCTGTTTACATTGAAACAGTCGGCCAGCTGCCTCCTAAACTGGTCGAGGCAAGGAGAAGGGAATTCTGCGTCCCCACAGCAATCTCCTCTCCCGCTATCGGAAAGGCGTGGGACAAATACCCAATGCCCGACCTACCTGATGCAGGTTTTTCTAGGGTTTTTCCTGTATTACATTTAGGCGAATGCCGGGTAGGATCCTTAAACCATAGCCCGGGGGCCCTAGTTAACCTAGTTAACCTCTACCCTTCCGCATTCCCCCTTTCAAATCTCTTGCTATGCTATTAAAGGGGGTTGCCACTATTTGGATTACCCTCATGTAACCTTTTACCTAAAAAAATCATTGTTCTATAAACAGTCACTTTCAGTTTCCTGTTCAGACTACGTGACTTGAGCATCTTAATTAGGGCCCAGTAAACTCTATTTCCTGCTGCAATCCTTGCTTTTATTTCTTCATTTATACTGTTATCCTTCGTTACCAGTACTCCCAAGAACTTAAAATTCTCGCATCTCGCCTATTTAACTCCATTTAGCTTGATGACTTTGTTTTCCATAGCACTGTTTCTCCTTGATTAAAAGTGATATGTTGTTTTGGTATTATTTACTCTCAGCCCTAATTCTTCTGCCTCATTTTCCAGCCTGTCAAGCCTTTCCTCTAGCTCTTTCAGTTCCCTGGAAAGCATGCATACATCATCCTCACATGCCAGATTCTGATGCATACAGGTGAACCGAGTGCCTCCTGGATTATTGATTTCCACTTTTCTCATCACTCTTTCCAGTGCTACGTTGAAAAGTAGTGTGGACAATACATCTCCCTGTCGTAGGCGTTGGTAAGTTTTCCTTCCACTTTCACTTGACATTTGGTGCTGTCAAGAGTTATTTTTATAAGTCTTATCAATTTATATCGACACTCCATGTCCATCAAAGTCCGATACAGCTGTTTCCTATTCACGCTATCATAAGCTTGTTTGAAGTCCACAAGGAGCATTATATTCATAGCACTTCTCCATTATTTGTCTTATAGTGAATATATGATCTGTCGTTGATCTATCCTTTCGGAAGCTACTCTGATTATCTCCAAGAAGCTGTTCTAGCAGTGGGGTTAGTCTCTTAGCAATGCTATTTGTAAAGACTTTATACACTACATTAAGGCTATGCCTCGGTAGTTTTCAGATTTTGCCTTATCATGCTTCTTATGTATAAGGCAAATTATGGTCAGGTTCCATTCCTCCAGCATCACTTCTTTTTCCCATACTTCTGTAATAAATTGATGGACGAGCCGTGCCAGAGGTTCACCTCCTCCCTTTATCATCTCTGCTGAGATGTTGTCTTTTCCAGGCGCTTTAATATTCTTCAAGCTTTTAATTGCCTGTTTTATTTCCTCTATTGGAGGCGCAGGTAGTCTCTTCATCCTGTCTACCCGTATGCAATAGTTGGTCGTTATTAGTTCCATTTTGTTCTGGTATTCCAGTCTCTGTTGTTACGTTCAGCAATTCGCTGAAATATTCCGTCCACGGATCTAAGATCTGTTCTTCTCCTCCTATAAAATACCGAAATAAAATAAGGTTCTGATATTTAATAAGTAATCTGACAAAAATTGTATTATATATATTGTATTCAATAAGCGTACTATGTAGTAATGACTCATTTTATTGTATACTAGCTGGCTGCCCGGCGTTGCCCGAGATATCATTTATCCATAACCCCCGATATGACTCCAATTTCGCTTGCTTTTGCGCTATTTTTATGTAACGCTCCTCAAACCCTATCCTTAAATGTGCTCACCTCCAATGCCGAAGGAGGTGGAAGTCATTGACCAAATATATCGGCAGGTTTTACATGTTAGAAGATGACCACTCCCACAATAATCAAAAAGTATTTATTCCACGAAAAAATCGGTCGATTACATTGTCTGGAAATTTCTACCCCCGCCCACCACCTCCCAAACCCGTTGCGTTACCCAGGTTGTCACAATTAGACTCAGCGACATTCATAGTATCTGAATT
This sequence comes from Zhengitettix transpicula, assembly GCA_037074705.1. Lineage (NCBI taxonomy): Eukaryota > Metazoa > Arthropoda > Insecta > Orthoptera > Tetrigidae > Zhengitettix > Zhengitettix transpicula. Next base: position 25,628,836 of record CM073593.1, on the reverse strand, counting down.
AATTCGAATCTCGGTTGTTTTTATTTTTTTTTATTTAACGTACTTCCATCCCACCCCTAAGCTTGCTCCCATCGCAGGGGTTGAAATTATCCACAAACAGAATCGGTATAAATACTATCAAACTAATTAACCCCACGAAATAATTATCGCAAATATCAATCGTTTAAGATGTTTGAAAATTTTTACCCCCGACCACTCCCACTTCGGCGACTTAAACAGCAAGTTGAATGTCGTAATTAAACTCAGTGACAACTATAACCCCGGATTCGAATCCAATCTCGATAGTTTCTCCTTTATTTTTATGTAATGCCACTTCACGCCCACCCTTAAGGGTTCACCCCTTAAAAGCCCGAAAGGGGTTGAAATTATACACAAAAAACATCAGTTGAAATACAAAAAATATAATTAAACCTGAAAAATATTTATTCTACGCAAATATCAGCCGTGTTTGCATTTTCCAAAGTTTCCACCCCGCTACCCCTGCATATGAGGGGTAAATGCCAAATTGAAAGTCATAACTAAACTCAATGACATCCATAACCTTCGATTTGAGTCCAATGTCGATTGTATTCGCGTTATTTTCTTGTAAAGCATCTCCACCCCAAATCCTAAGGGTGCTCTTTCCCCAGGGTGTAGAGGATTAAAATTATATACAGATAACATCGCTGGAAACACTATCAATATTTTTGACTCCTAAAAGTCTCCCCCCCCGACAGTTTTGTTTCCTGGTCACAAGGAACACGTGTACGAAATTTGGTGAAATTTGCTCCACGCAAATATCGACAATTTATCAAGTTTGAAAAATACCACCCCCGTCCAACCCCGGACGTAAGGGTTAAATGGCCAATTGAAAGTCATAATTAAAGTCAGGCACATCCATAACCGTAGATTTGACTCCAATCTCGGTTGTATTCGCGTTATTTTCCTGTAAAGCATCTCCATCCCAAATCTAAGGGTGCCCTTTTCCCCGGGTGTATGTGATGAAAAGTATATTCAGATAACATCGGTAGAAACACTATCAATATCATTGATAATATATTTATACGACTCAAATATCGACTGTTTTAGCATGTTTAAATATTTCCACCCTCGTCCACCCCCGCTTCTGGGGGTGGTAGACGCGTCTCACCCCGACAGTGTTTGTTTCCTGGTCGCAAAGAACACGTGCACGAAATTTTGTGAAATTTGACTTCAAGTGCTATGATAACCAAAAAAATATTGTCTATTCTTCGCCACGATTTCTGTCTACCATCTTCGATAATTTTTTTTCGTATCTATGCGTGTTATTTTTAGATACCACACGGTTAGTTTTACTGTGATGTCACATCGTTCGACATTATTAATATTAACTAAATCTTTAATTTTCCACTTAACAGACTATTGTTAAAACGAGTTTGTCTAATTTTTTTTTACACCGAGATTATTTTTTGTGAATCTCTGTTCTTCTATCCGTAGCCTGCAATTATCCGGAGACACGGTTACCCTGCAGAGGCACACACGATAGTAACTGAAGATGGTTATATCCTCACTCTGCACCGCATTCCCAAAGGACTCAATTCATCTGCAAGTTCTTTGGGACCCGTGTTTCTCCAACACGGGCTTCTCTCCAGTTCTGCAGACTGGATCATGCTGGGACCTAACCAAGCTCTCGGTAATCATATTTAAAACGTTTATTTTACTGACACCCTAATATGATAGAAACAAACTTTTTTACATGATTGTGCTCTTTTTATATATCGACAAATTACTATACGGTATTCAAGAGTACATTGGAAAGTTATCCGTGTCAAAAATTATCTACACTTTCGCTATAATACGCCTTTCAGGTTTCCACTCTGCGTTATGAGCAAGACTACTTTTAGGTTGGTCAACTGTTACTTTCGTGAAAATTTGACCCCAATCACATTACATACATACGGGCTATTACAGTGTTAACATGTCCGCTCCGTATACCAAGGAGGAACAAGGAGCATTGATCCGATTTCTCCGGTCGGTGGGTGTGAAAAAAAAGCTGGACGGTTAAAAACAGTACGGTGACATATCTTTATCACATAAATGATTTTTGTTCGTTAATCGAGAAGTAAAAAAAGCATGGCTAGAGCTATTTGAGGTTGACGCCCGTCAAACACCACCATCAAGATTCGACAAGCTCGCTAGGTTATTCTGGCGGACAGCCACTTCCCCTGAAGATTAATGATGTAAGTATAGACTATGTGAAACACGCCAGGATACTGGGTCTAACTGGGATTCTAGATTAAACTTCATTGAACATATCAGAATCCTTCAAATTGAGGCAAAAAAGCGACTCCTCATCCTGAAAGCACTTGCAGCTCACAACTGGGGTGCAAACGCGAAATTGCTTTCAACCACCAATAAAGCGATTATTTTATTAAAGCTGGACTACGGGGCCCATATTTATTGTTCCGCCCCAAAATCCGCTCTCAAGAATCTAGATTTGATTCAGAGTGAAGCCTTGAGAGTAATTACAGGGTGTATGAGAACCACCCCGGTAGTTAGACTGTTTAACGAAGGAAAATACATTCCTCTTACATTCCGGAGAAGATTAATCACAATTAAGTACACAATAAAATCCCTGCAGGCAAATTCCATGAATGTGAGACCCAACCTGAATTACGCGTACAACCTCAAACGTCCCCTTCCTTATCATAATGCATCAGCTAAACTATTTCGCAGTCTCCAGTTCACCATCCCTAACATAGACCAGAATACTACATCTAATCTCCCTCCATGGAAGTTTATCGACCTACAAATAGATACCTCATTGACCTTGGTTCCCAAGAAGATCATTGGGGCAAGTGCTACAGCTCACCTCGATGTGCTTATAAAGAAGCATTGGTTTACACAGATGCCTCAAAACGGAAGCAGGCACTACCTGTGCGGTGATTATTCCCAACTTCAACAGGAAATTAGCCATCCATAATTCTGCGTCTAGCACCACCGCTGAAACCTTCGCCGTAGCAATGGCAGTTGAATACTGCCTGGAATCTTCAACAACAGAAGTATGGTCCTAACAGACTCTTTGCAATCACTAATGAACTTACGAGACCCTAAAATAAGGAATGGCATCATCAACGTCATCAGAAATAACCTACATCTCTGCAGTTCGCGAGGGAAATCCGTGCAGCTTGTCTGGATCCCGGTTCATGCAGGCATCGCAGGGAAACGAGGAGGTGGACGCACTTGCGGCCACTGCACAAGAAGTTCTACCATTGTTCGAAGCCCCAACCTGTACAGCCTCGGACATTCTAAATGAATGTTGAGGGTAACTGGCAGGACACGAGGAGAGGAGGAAATAACGGCTTCTTCCATCAGAACCTGCAAACATCAGTAGATCTGTGCCACCTCAACAACATCTCAAGAAAACAACAAATAATAATCTCCAGAATTAGATCTTTGCACACCCAACTTACTCACGAATATCTTTTTTCCAGAACAGATCAGCCCACCTGTGATGTACGTGATCAAGCCTTCACCATCCAGCATATTCTATTTGAGTGCACAAATTATGAGGATATACGTAGGAGGACTTTAGCCGAGTTCTCTGGAGAAGATTTCTGTATACACACCACGGCGATCAAGAGCCTCCTGGAGTTCGTCTCCGACGCAAAACTGACTTCCGCTATTTGAAACGCGGTTCACAATTGGAAAATTTCTAACCTGCTGTTATTTAATTATGTAAATTCTTTAGAGGGTCGCCAATAACCAAAAGGTTGACGCGACCATAAATCAATTAAAAAAAGATTCGACAAGCTCGCTAGGTTATTATGGCGGACAGCTGAGCTACCATCGAGGTTGGTTCCTCCCATTTAATTAACCACGTCGTCCTTCTGGACAATTATGTGACGAGAACCGTCATTGTTCCGTAAAGTTTGTGCACGATGCGTACCAAGACAGTTGACTGTACAACACGCGTTGACATGTGCCAACTATTACTCAATTACTTCAAAAATGTAAGACGCCACAATTTTGAGTGGGTTCACTACTATGTGCCGGCATCTAAGACCCCAAGATCTACGATCGCAATTTTGCGCTGAAAAAAAAGTTCTTAGAAGGAATTCGTAATGTTATGGATCACTGACTACCGTTACTTTCATCTAAAGGTATGAACCGATTTCGTGCAAATAAAATTTTGAAATATGCAACCATTTCGAAGTTTCTTTTCATTTTTATTCTATTACAATTAATAACCGTCATCCATATAACTCCTGCCTTCAGCCTCCTGTTTAAATCATTAATTAATTCCTTTCGGACAACCACAATATAGGCATTATTTAGCTATTCTATTTCATTCTTGAAATTTTTGTTAATATCCCTATGTGCTAGCAATTTTTGTTTATAATTTATTCTTAATTGACACTTTAGTCATTGCATAATGTTAATTTTCAATTACAACTTGGTAGGAATCCAAGGTGTGTAAACGAGGGGGTGAAAATTTTTTCATAAAAATGGCCGCTTAAGAACGGAAAATAAAAAAATTGTAGGAAAACGACTAATTTGTATGCATTTAAATAATTACAATATTCACCGAGAGATCAGGTATGACGTCATAGTGACGTCACAGCTAGTCATTGATGCCAACCTCGCTGCGTTCGCTCCAATGAAGCACTTTTAACTTCAGATTAATCCCCTTCAAGAGAAAGTAATCCTGAAAATAGTGTCATTGAAGACGTCACTGCGTAGTATCGTTAATACTATGTTGAAACAGTTTCTTGCTCATTTATTTATTCAATTTTTTTCTCTACAGTTACACGGTATATGAGGGTAATCCACGTGGTGGCAAGTCCCATTTATTAGCGAAGGAAGTCATTTGCATTGCCGGGGGAGGGGGGGGGTGCGGGGGCATGGAGTAGAGAGCATGATGGAAGCCAAGGATTAACTGGGGCCCCCGGGATATACCTGTGGAGGACAAAGCCTAGAAAACATGCATTAGATGGGTCGCGCTTTTGGTACTTGTTCCAAGACCTTCCGATGGCGGAAGAGGTAAATGGTCACTATTTTTAGATTTTTGTGTGTCTAAGAGCGAATCTATTATCAAGGCAAATTTATATTTCAAAATTTATTAATTCTAAAAAATATTTTAATTTGTCATCGAATTATTTTAAATACAAACTATAAAATATATATGTAGATATATCACATTATTGTGCTAATCTTAGGAAAGAGCCAAATGTTACGTTATATTCGTGCCGCATCTAATTGACGTTTGTCGTACAATTACCTCGCAGCCCTGACTGTAGCTAGCTATTCTGATATTTGCAGCGTATGTTTTGGCGGACGCCGGATATGACGTCTGGTTGGGAAACGCCAGGGGTAACACGTACTCTCGCGCTCACGTGGACCTGTCACCAAGCAGCGCCAAGTTCTGGGATTTCAGGTAATTACATTATATAATTAGTCGAAAATTGGCTGAAAGTCTGAATTTAATTATAAACATTAAAACTTCCAATTTAAATAAAATACATAACAGTTATTTTCTTTCTTTAGGGACCTCTTTAGATCTATATTTAAGATATGTTGTAAATTTGAATATAACAATTTAACAGAAAAAAAATTACCTTTCCATGACCGAACTGGAATTTCATGGAGGTTGATGGAGGAATTATAAATTTTTAATGTTTTAAATAAATTCCTGAGTTTTGGGCCAATTCCCACCAATTATATGTAAATCAAATGAGATATAGTTTCAATTTTTAATTATAAATATATTTACAGCTGCCTTCAGAATTTCATCTTTCATGCAGCACTGTTCACGAGACAGTTATCACTGAATAATTCATCAACGTGAATTTTTAGGTTGAAACCTAACAATTTAAAGGAAATGCACAAGGAGATAGGTGTTAGCAAATAGGCAAAATATTCCTCAGGAATTTCGACACGGTTATTTATTATAGATAAACAAAATATTTAATAGAAATTACACTATGTTTCGTTGCTAATTTGCGACGTCTTCAGGTAAGACGTTTTACAGAATTTTTATAGTCAGGGTCGTACTCCACTGACTGATATGGCCGCAAATTAGACACGAAACATAGTGTAATTTCTATTAAATATCATTTTCTGACTTCAAAAGGTTTATTTATAATTTGTCTTCAATAGTCAGAATATATATATCATTATTAAGTTTATTTATTCTTGCCAGACAAATTTTAAATAAGAACAGCAGTTTTCGACTTTGAAACACCCGCTTCATCCGTAAATTATTAATTAATAAAATAATTAATCTGTCTTTAAAGGACAATAATCATGAATAGAAACATTAACAATAACCAAAAATACCCCACAAAGTTTATTTATTTATCCTGAATCTTCATTTCGGAAGCTTTTGGTCTCTAGGGCCGGATTTAGGACTTAAATTAAATAAATAAAAAAGAATCAACTATATAAACTTGTTTATTTTTCGTTATCCTTACGATTGTTAAGAAAATGCAAAACTCGAGTTACAACACGCAGAAGTTCGCTGTGGCATTATCAATATTAAAATCGAAGAATTAAATAATAATCTAGATTTAAAAGCGCTTTCACTTTTTTTAGGGCAACAGGCTACATGAGGGTAATCCACATTGTGGCAACTCCCCTTTAATAGAATAGGAAGGGATTTGAAAGGGTGGATGCGAAAGGGTAGAGGAAGGTAGCCAAGGGTTAACTAGGGCCCCCGGGCTATATTTTAAGGATCCTACCTGGCATTCGCCTAAAGAAATGCAGGGAAAACCCTAGAAAAACCTGCATCAGGTAGGTCGGGCATTGGGTACTTGTCCCACGCCATTCCGATAGCGGGAGAGGAGTTTGCTGTGGGGACACAGCATTCCCTTCTCCGTGCCTCGACGAGTTTAGGAGGCAGCTGGCCGACTATTCCAATGGGAATAGCGAACAACTCTTACCGTATGCCCAAGGCCTGCGACCCCGGAACATACACCTCTCAAAACAGGCCAAGGTGCCTCGGCTTGTGGGAACCTTAGTTCTAAAACGGAGAGGAAAAGGCATACCCAAAGGTAGCCCCTTCGTATCTCTCCTAAATGGTTCTGCCTGCGAGAGAAAATCCCTCGCAGGCTACCTGCGAGAGAATCCTCTCGCAGGCTTTTTTTCTCGGAAAAGGCATATTTTTTTTAGGGCAACAGGCTACATGAGGGTAATCCACGTTGGGCAACTCCCCTTTAATAGCATAGGAAGGAATTTGAAAGGGGGAATGCGGAAGGGTAGAGGAAGGTAGCCAAGGGTTACTAGGGCCCCCGGGCTGTGGTTTAAGGATCCTACCCGGCATTCGCCTATAGAAATGCAGGAAAAACCCTAGAAAAACCTGCATCAGGTAGGTCGGGCATTGGGTACTTGTTTAAGGAATTAGCAAAATGTGCCTTATTTTCCGTCCTCTAAAATTAAAATAGGACACCTTATGAAAATAGAAGCCAGGTAGAGAAAAGAAAATTATATAATTGATAAAATAAGGATTTAAATGACGTTTGATCTATCAATGCAAACAAAATGGATCGAGAGGAGACAGTTAAGTGGAGAGGTTCGATAATTAAACTTTATAAATCTCCAGGTTACATATTCATTAAATTTATACTTCAGATTTTCTCATTAGTTACCTCAAGTTATTTTTTGAAAATTTTCAAACTAAGTTTCCCCGCGTTATCAAGCACATATAACAGTAGAAAAGAAATTAAAGGAAGAATTATAGTGAGATACTCGGACAATGACCCAGTTATGCACACAGAATGGAGCATAAAACTCATTTATAATCCGATAACGTATTATGGGCTCCACTAGTATAGTGCGCAACGCAAAGTTGAGTCTCGGGATAAAGACTGACTTATATTCTATCTCCAGATTGTCATCACAAAAGAAAATTAAATTTAATATCATTTTAAATAAAGAGATTAATGAAAAAAATAAAAATTTTCATTACTTGTTCTAATTAAGAGATAAAATACTATTTTACTATTAATATTATAAATAATAAAACCATTTATTAAAAGTCACATATAAAATTTATTTTTATGTTATTTATTTCTGTCTCCAAACGATATGGGAGTTGTTGAGGAAGATACCACTACCAGCCAGTGCTTGGCCACATAACATGAAAGTCCTATTGGTAAATAATTGAAATTGTCATACAGACCATGTCTGGAAATCAGTTGGACCATGTAAATGTTTTAATTAAATTTAAGAGGTATGCGAAATATAATTAAATATCTGTGACATAATATATATATATATATATATATATATTTAAATTGTAATAAACAAAAAGTTGGCTTTTATTTAATGTAAAGAATTTAATGAATTAGCCCTCACGTGAAGTGCCGTTTAGGTAATAATTAAATGGAAGGCTTTTTATTAAATGAAAAGATCGAAATTAACAAACAAAATATTTATTTATTTTGTGGCAACAAAATATGATTACAAACACAAAATTTGAGATCTCATTCTGTCAGGGCCTTGGCTGGGTTTGATAATGGACATAACAAATTGATTTTAAAATCTTATTTACAAACAGTTCACATTTACCTAACAATTTGTCGATAGAAAGAAATTAAAATAAAATAAATTAACTTTGATTGACAATTAAAAGAGAACGAAATCTGACTCTATCTTTTAATTACGTTTACAATTAATCATTAGTTTTGGTTTTGTTACTTACATCTGTCCAGCTGGTACCAGCATTCTTTTTAGTTTCGGAAGTACACTATTGCAAAATTATTCACTGATTCTAAAATTCAACTCACCAATTTTACACTATTGAAGTCAAAATTGATAGGCTTACAGGAACTCCTGAATGTCAGCTATCTGATGTCTGCTTGCCTTCCTTGGCTGGCTATAGACGTAAACTGCTATTACTTAGCGATATTTACGAGGTAATACTTCCGTAAATGTTTTTACTTTGTCTTAAATTCACAACTTTGTTTAATAATACATTAACGACAGCTAGTCTCTGCTCTAGTATTATTTGTTCCGTCCTCTGAAATGTCCCACCACAAACTAACAGTTATATTACTTGTTCTGCTCCTCACGATGTTTCTCCCGAGTTTTAGCCCACATACGCCGTTTTTGACTTTTCATCAAAGTAAGTGAGCTCGCTTTTCATTGTCGCTTCGTTCGATCAGGCCACTATAATGGACTTCTCAAACAATTCAAATTTTATGTCCAAACAATTAATGGTCTAATTAATTGGCATTACAATATATATTGTAATAAACAACATTAATTAATTAGAATTTCAATTTAATTTTCCCCACGTTGAGGTGCCAAAAATGTAATAATCACAATATTAATTTAAATTAAATCCCACGTTGAGGCCTCAAAAGTAATAAATACAATTTACAAAAGCTGGCCTCCAATAATGAATACTTAATTTTAACTTTAAATGAAGACGATTTTGAAGCACAAAATGTAATATTCAAAATTAAATGAGATTTTATATAAGCAAATTAAAAGTTTAAATTATTGGATTTTAAATGAAAAACAGAATTTAAAATATAAAACAATGATAATTTATTAAAACAAATTTATATCACTAATGAAAATTATGTTACAAGTTGGTAAAATGGCTCGGTTTGATTTCAGGGCCGACTATCGGACCTCCAATAAAGAATGTTACGACAAAACAATTAAAAATTTACAAAGTGAAAAATTGTTAACTTAAACAATTGGTGAAATTTGAAATCTGATGATAAATATCATTTACATTAGGTTTACAGATAATAAATTTTCTTTAGTATACATTACCATTTTGCTGTGCGAAGTATGAGGGGGGGGGGGTGCTGGACCTCACTCAATTATTGTTTCACACTTCACAGACAGGTCTTGTTTAACTAAATTTAATGTAGTTATAATTTCCACACACAACACTTCCTGCTCTTGATAGTTGATGAGGTTGTTTTAAATCCTTGATAGTTGTATAAATATTGCCAATGAGCAAATATTTCAGATTGTTGCCTCGTAATTTATAAACCCGGGGCTCTGACTATCGTGTACGTCTCCCAAAAACACACTCTTACAACTTTATCAGTTGATATCCCAAACCACACTGAAGTTCCGCGCGTCCAGCCATGCCTTCGCGACAATGCACACAGAAAGCAACCATTATGGCTATAATATGAATGTACACAATTCTTATATTTGCACCGCCGACAATGAAAGTCGTAAAATTTTGTTCATTCCATAATTACAGGGTTTTTAATTAATATATTGTAACCTGCTTACCCTTGCGAGATGCCATAACACAAAAATGTGTGGGTTCATCTCCCACTTCCACAGCGGTCATCCCTCGCGCTGCACAGTTCTTCAGGGAATCATTTTTTCACGTTACAATATATATATATATATATATATATATATATATAATTTAATCTTGTTCTTAATAATTTTACAGATGAATATGTTTAAAATTAACCGAAAGCTACTGACCTGCAATTGTAAACTTAGTATACGTAAATAACATTAAAATAAATTTTATATAAGACTGTTAATAAAGCGTTTTATTATTTATAATAACAAGACAAGTTGGTAGTGAGTATTTTTTACCTTTATTTGCTTCGCCTTATCTAAACTGATATTGTCACGGAATTTTTCTTTCCTGCTCCAGTTTTCACGAGATGGGAATATACGATCTTCCAGCCGCCATAGATTTTATTCTGAAGAAGACGGGCTACAGCCAGTTGTACTATGTGGGCCACAGCATGGGGACCAGCATGTTTTTCGTCATGGGCTCGACGAGACCTGAGTATAACAGCAAAATCAAACTTATGGTCGCCTTGGCACCAATAGCCTTCGTTAGTCACATGAAGAGTCCCATTAGGTTCTTCGCTCCGTTCGCCAAAGACATTGAGGTGAGTAATCATATAAATTCATATAACAAGCCATTTTAGCTTGCATGGGATTATAGATTGGGGTTAACTGAAGCACTCACAAATCACAAAAAAAACCTTTACGGTGACGACGCGACATCTGTGGCCGAGTAAGGTTACTCCTCCATTGTATTTCACGTACGCTTCTATAGATGTCGCATCGGAGCGAACGTGAAATAAGGCATATTCATGGTTCGAACTAGAGACTAGTGAGTCGTTCCAAATGAACGACCTCTACTGAGGAGCGGCTTCTCACTCACTCTGAATTAGGGATCGAATGACTAAAGAGTCGTATGTTGTAAAATGCCTCTCTGGGCGTGGCCTTGCGAGGGCTATTCTTTGGCAGGCAATACCTGCGAGGGATGTTCTCTCGCAGGCAGAACCTTGTAGGACAGATACGAAGGGGCTACATTTGGGGATGCCTTTTCCTCTCCGTTTTTCAACTAGGGTTCCCACAAGCCGAGGCACGTCGGTCTGTTCTAAAAGGTGTATGTTCCGGGGTCACAGACCTTGGGCATACGGTAAGAGTTGTCCACTATTCCCATTGGAATAGTCGGCCAGCTGCCTCCTAAACTGGTCGAGGCACGGAGAAGGGAATTCTGCGTCCCCACAACAAACTCTCCCGCTAGCGGAAGGGCGTGGGACAAGTACCCAATGCCCGACCTACCTGATGCAGGTTTTCCTAGGGCTTTCCCTGCATTACTTTAGGCGAATGCCGGGTAGGATCCTTAACATATAGCCCGGGGGCCCTAGTTAACCCTTGGCTACATTCCTCTACGCTTCCGCATCCCCCCTTTCAAATCCCTTCTTATGCTATTAAAGGGGAGTTGCCACCATGTGGATTACCCTCATGTAGCCTGTTACCCTAAAAAAATGCCTCTCTGAAGAGCTCCGCTGTTTGAGCGACAACCCCTCCACCTCTGTGCGCCGCCTGCTCGCAACTCGCTCAGGAGTAAAAAGCTCCTTTGAATGACTCTTCGCAAAAAGCGGAGAGTCAAAGATCTAGCTCCCGTCATGGAATGGCTCCAACCCATCTCTTAATCATCAGTTGATAAAGTTTTCTTTTCAATTTCACAAGTTGTGTGTGATTTTATATTATATTTATTTAATATTAGAAAATTTACAATGCTGTTTTTAGTAAATAATAAAATAATTTGTGGGACGTCTTCAGGTGTTATAAAAATCTACGATTGAAAACAGGGAAACTGTACACACATTAAAATTGAAAACAAATTACAATTTTAAGAATCATCGGAATTCCGTAATTTTGAAATTACTTCTAAATTTCATAATTATATGTTTAATTTAAGTGAGATGAAAATAACTCAGTACATCTTTCATCGATTTAATAGCCAAAATGCGACGAAACAGATTTTATTTTTTTTTAGATTACAGATTTTTAAACACCTGCAGAGGTCCCAAAAATTACGGATGAAACGTTGTGAATGTTATAGTAAAAAATTTCATTGCAAATTGTATATTACTAAATATAATATTCAATACATCAATTTAATAATTGTTTCTGACTGGATTGGTCCCACTTATTATTTAATTCAGATAATAATTAAATTTATTGCTAGTTTTTCATAGTATATTTTATGTTATCCACTACTATGAATATCTGATAGGCACCGTAAATATTTTCCGGGAAAGAAAATAATTGTGATAGGTTAGGGAGACGAGACGCAGCAACATAAAATAGAAATAGTTGTAGTTCCGGACTATAAATTCGGTTAGTTAGAAACACAATAAGTAACGCATAGCTCTGCTCCGACCGAACTAAAATTTATCTCCGCAGTTTGTGATGGATGATGATGGGAGGATTGTAAAATTAAAGACTAAGCTCCTTTCCATGGTTTTTTGAATGATCTGGACAGGCTTATTTTGTTGACCACACTGCAATTCGAACTAAAAAAGGGAATCAGAAAAACAGAAGATGAACGGAAGAAATTTTCAATAATTATCATCCCACCTTTTCATTTGAAACTCAATTTGAATCTTTCTCTCAATTTCCTTGATGTCACGTTATCTAATCACAATACTTCCATTCTCATCAATTGAATTACACACTCATGATGTGTAGGCCTACTCAATTTTCTTTTTTATCACCCTACAAACCAAAAGAGAAGTGTTGTAGACTGAAGTATACCACTGTGAACAAAAAGTAAGGTTAATTAATTTATAAAATATAAATTCTTTATTTATTCTTCCAAATCAATTTCGTCCCCTTCAAAGTAATCCACGTCCGATAAAACGCACTTTTTCCAACGCTTTTTCCAGTCCTCGAAACAGTCAGATAGTGTTTTTCCGGTATAGCCTTCAAGACCATCTTCGATTCGGTTTTTATCTCCTCAATCGTGTCAAAACGGCGTCCCCGCATTAAACTTTTGAGTTTGCTCAATAGCCAGAAGTCGCACGGAGCCAAATCATGCGAATACGGTGGTTGCGGAACGATATGAGTCGAGTTTTTGGCAAAAAAGTCGCGAAGAACCAATGCAGTATGTCATGGTGCATTATCGTGATGAAGGAACCAAGAGTTGTTCACCCATAATTCTGGCCGTTTCAGACGAAAAGCTTCACGCAAACGACGCATAACGCTCAAATAATATTCTTTGTTGACAGTTTGGCCCGGCGGAAGGAATTCATAGTGCACCACACCACGATAATCAAAGAAAACTGTCAACATGACCTTGATTTTCGATCGACTTTGCCGTGGTCTTTTCGGTCTTGCTTCACCTTTTGCACGATATTCGCTGGATTGGTCGGTGGTTTCAGGGTCGTATGCGTAAATCCAAGTCTCGTCTACAGTAATGATGCATTTCAAGTGGTCCTGATAGTCAGGCAGCAAAGTTTCACACACATCAACGCGACGCTTTTTTTCCAAATAATTGAGCGATTTTGGCAACAATCGAGACTTGACGCGTTTGAGTCACAAAACATTATTCAAAATGGTTTGGGCTGAGCCAAATGATATTCCAACACTATCAGCGAGATCTCTAATTGTCCATCGACGATTTTCAAGCACCAAATCTTTGATTTTTTGGACGTGGCCCTCGTCTGTAGACGTTGATGGTCGTCCAGAGCGCGGCTCGTCTGCAACGCGTTCTCGGCCCTCTTTGAAGTCGTTGTACGTAAACGTTTTTTGTGCCATAGTTTGATCACCAAAGGCCTTCCGCAACATTTTCAACGTGTCCGCACAAGAATATTCGTTCGGCAAACAAAATTTGATGCAAGTTCTTTGCTCAAGAAAATCACCCATTGCAAAAATTGAAAAATTCACTTTTGGTTGTTTACAAAAACACGTGTAACTCGGAGATAATTAAATATTTTAACAATCAGACGCTTGGCAAATATTATAGACAGTCCTACCAACTTAAGAAAATAAAATTACATGCCTTCCTAATACCCGGTATTTTTAAATGGCAATTTCATCTTACTTTTTGATCACAGTGGTACTTTTCTTCCTGATAAGTAACTATAAGGACTCACTTGACACATACAGCAAATTTTATGTATTTTAGGAAATCTTTTGCTCTGATTGTAAAGCCTGCTACACTAAAAGGCTACTAAATAGCAGTATCGACGATCATACGTCACGTATTAAACTCCGTATTGAGAAACAATCTGTAGTTTCGGAACATATCATCATTTCAAACCATTAACTGTATTAACTAAATGATATGCTTTTATATGTTGACAATAAAGAATTATATACTAAAATATTAAATGAAAAAATTTACGTCTGATTTAAAATTAATAATACGAAAGACCGCCAAATACAGACAAAATAAGTGATAATATAAAAAATAATATAAAATGTAAATAATATATATAATATAAAAAACACATAAACATTAGATTTAACAAAATTCAATATCCTACTGTCAATCGTCCCCAATCACCTCAATCCAAATTTTTTTCTTGTACTCCATTATTACAGATTTCTACATCACAAATTCATCCAATTTTTAAAGAATATCAATTATCCATCATTTACAGATCTACTAATATTCTTTCCTTCTTGATTACCAACCAGAAGGACCCACTGGACACCTACAGCAAACATTGTCCAGTATAAAAAATCTCTTGCTCTAATTGGAATTCCGGCTAAATAGGGCAAAAAAATCGTTCTCTCACTAGTCGCGTCAAAGAACATATGAATAATATCAAACCTTCTAACGACACACAATCTGTAGTCTCCAAACATATCATAAAGCGAAAAATACATTTGATTGGAAAAATACTAAGATTTTAGACATTGGCTCCTGGTACAATTCCGGACTCATATCAAAGATAAAAATCTTTACGTCTCATTGAAAATTAATAATAAGAATGATAGACAAACACAGACAAAATTAGTGATAACGTAAATACCACAGATCGTTTCTGGGATCCTTGTGATCCAGGTGCTTAGAAGAGCCTAGAGCGACACAACTACACTCCTCAGTTGACAAAACTCGTAAGTCATAATATCATATCTATAAACTAAAGTTATATTCATATCTTTCAATAAATAACGATGTGATTTAATATTAAGTAGGCTTATGAATTTTGTCAACTGACGAGTGCAGTTGTATCACTCTAGGATCTTCTTAGCACCTGAAGAAAGGGACAAGGATCACAGAAACGTTCTGTGGTATTTATATTATCACTTATTTTGTCTGTATTTGACTATATTTCTTTTTATATTGTAATGCCAATTAATTAGGCCAGTAATTGTTTGGACATAAAATTTGAATTGTTTGATAAATCCATTATAGCGGTCTGATCAAACAAAGCAACAATGGGGAAGCGAGCTCGGCTGCTTTGTCGAAAAGTCGAAATGGCGTTTGCGCGCACGAAAGTCTAAGCAGTTTACGTCTACAGCCAGCCAGGAAAGGAGGCACATTATAACAAAATTTTCACCGAGATACCTTGCAGTCTATTTCAAATCAATAGAAATAACAGTATAAGTCTACAAAGAATCTGCAAATCGTCAGTGCCAGTAATAAGGCAAATTCTAACAATTTTACACTGAGGGGAAGACGACATCCGATTGCTGACCAAGGAGAAGTTCATCCAAGGCTCCGGAAATTTGTCTGCGTTCTATTCGCCGGTGAGCGTGTAAATTCTGTGAGAACTAGAATATGTGTAAATAACGATTTTCATTTATCGTGTCGTGTAGGGGAAACAAAGAATGCTGGTACCAGACGGACAATGTGTGAGTAACCAAATTTAATTATAATAACTGTGAACATTAGCTAAAGGGTAAAGTCAGATTTCGTTTCCTTTTAATTGTCAATCAAAGTTGATTTCTTTACTTTTTACTTCTTTCATTTTATCGACGTATTGTTTAGGTAAATTGTAAACTGTTTTGTTAATAAGATTTTAAATCATTTTTTTTGTGTTCATTATCAAACCCAGTAAAGGTCATGAGGGAACAGATCTCAAATTTTGTTTGTTATTATCTTTTATTCTTTGAAAGCCACAAAACAAAATAAATATTTTTGTTTGTTAATTGTTCATAAGCTTTTCGTTTATATTAACCCATCATGTTTAATTATTACATTAAATAGCTACCACAACGTGAACAGTAAATTATTAATTGAGTTGATTATTACAATATATCAAAGGCTTTACAAGAAATCTAACGGCACTGCAATTAGTTTTTTTATTATCTTTGCGGTTGAGTGCGTCACCTGGTTTGCGAATCTTCAGATTTTGAATCACCTCACGTAAGCAGCAAAGATTTCATTAAGGTTGTGAGATATTTGTTTTACTTCTTTTTAACTGTGATTTCTGCAGGGCAAAATTCCATTTCCATTCTAGAGATCTTGGTCATTTACTTTCGCGTCTTTTGAAGAGATCAGCAACTTGAATGTTCATACTGTCTGTATTATTAATTTTTATCAAATTAAAAAAATATTCGCATCGTGTGTGTTGATCACCTACCAGGTTTATTTAATTATGCGGCGCAAGTTAATGTGGTATTGTCTTCGAGTTGTCGACTTGTCATGACCCGCTGAAAATGGTCGTCACACAAGCAAAACGTGACTGCTTTGTAATGTCCCTCTCTTGTAAGACTTCAGAATCCTTTTTGATGTGCAACGTCGGTACGCGCGGGAGATTGATTTCTAAATTTAGCGTTAATGAATTTATCGTGTTAAAATCAAATTCAAGAGAAACAGTAACGTTGTCATGGATTTCTCTGGTTTCCTGATGCCGTTCGCGCAAGATCTCCAGTCACACTAAATACGAAATAAAACGCTCATACTACTGAAAAAAATATTATAGGAGTGAATTGAAATATTTTAACATAAAAGCTTTGATTCGAAACTACCAGGTTCGTTGCCCGAAAAATTTAAATCCTATGTCTGAATTCAGTTCAAACGTTTTTGTGACTTTAAATCCAAAATTAATGGCATCATATTTCACAAAAATTCATTAATAAAATTTAAATTTATGAGTTCTCAACTGAGGATGTAGGACAAGTCAGAGAATTTTTACACGCATAGCTGACAAACATAAAAATTAAGTACATAACAAATAAGGATAAATAACATCAATCATACACACTAAAAAGTTAAAAAATATATATAAATAACTCAAATTCAAAAATGAGAATTGAAATTAAAATTGATAAATACATAAGTTGGAAAGGAATTATCCAGTTTACAGGCCGATTATAAAAATAATTATCTGAGTAGTACGGACCAGACCAAACTTTTACTATTCCCATTGAATGGATCGTTCTGAAAATAATTTGGCCATTTTCCTATTCAGGCAAAAGAAAATATAGATTGATAAGAAACGTCAATCAGAAACAAAAACGTGTGTGTGTGCTCACCTTGCGTGTTCAAACTGTAAGTTAGTATATAAAAGAATAGGAAAATTTTGGGGTAAAAATGAAAATTAAAATATATTTGTAAATGCTTTTTGGGCTATAATTTATCGGTTATTTCATAATTTCGTCCAGGAATAAAATATATTATGAATGAGAAATTAAAAAACCTTTTAAGAAACACTTTCTAGTGACATTATTTATTTATTTTTGTAAGTGTAGACAGGCTATGTACAGGGTAATCCAGATAGAGGCAACTCCCCTCTTATAGCATAGGAAAAGGAGTGAAAGAGGGGATGCGGAAAAGTAGAGAAAGGAAGCCAAGGGTTAACTGGGGCCCCCGGGATACGGTTTAAGGATCCTACCCGGAAATTCGCCTCAAAGTGATGCAGGACAAGCCCTAGAAAAAACTGCATCAGGTAGGTTGGGCATTGGGTACTTGTCCCACGCCCTTCCGATAGCGGGAGAGGAGATTGCTGTGGGGACGCAGCATGCCCTTCTCCGTGCCTCGACCAGTTCAGGAGGCAGCTGGCCGACTGTTCCAATGGGAACAGCAAACAACTCTTACCATATGCCCAAGGTCTGTGACCCCAGGACATACACCTCTCAAAACAGACCGAGCGGGCATTTCAAAATATTTTGGATATAAATACTTGTTAAGTATCAAACCACATATAAGTTAGCTTCATATATCTATTTACTTAGATATGTAAACCACATGAGCTTTCGGCGTTTACAATAATCATGTGTTTTTTAAAAAACATCAATCATACATATACAATTTTACATACATATATATATATATATATATATATATATATATATTGTAATATTCACAAATGATGTCTTTAATTTGCCCCACGTTGGTGGGCGCCATTTTGTAATAAACAAATGGAAGGCTTTTAATTAAAGGAAATAAAATTTACAAACAATATTTTTATTGTTTATTTATTGTGGCAATAGCTCAAAGAATTACAAATTTATAATATTGAATTTTTCAGGGTCTTCACTGGGTTTGATAATGGTAGAATCAATAATATTTATAATCTTATCAACGACAAATTACAATTAAAAGATAAGAAGTTTACTCGTCAATTAGACTAGAACTAAATTTAGTTGTGAACGAAATTAAAAGTAAAAAGATTGACTCTGATTAACAATTTTAATCGAAAAGAGAACGAAATCTGACGGCTATCTTTCAATTACGTTTACATATTTAATTGTTTTGTAAATTGTTACTCACGTCTGCCCAGCATTCCAGCATACCTTTAATTTTTGAAAACACTATTGTGGGTTTTACACTGCTTCTAAACTCACAGATTCTACACCAAATTTTTAAGCCAAAATTTTATATGTCGTCAGGAACTCTGATTATCCTCCTTTCGTCATGTATCGGTTGACCGCTCGCCTTAGGTGAATTCCGCGATTTCGATTGGGTAGTCTTTATTGTTCCGGACTTAAACTGAAACTTTTTCTATTTATGGCCGGCTATGAACACAAAACTGCTTTTTCTTAGCAGGTTCCGACGTTATACTTTTATGACTGTTTTACTTTGTCCTGCTAATTGCCAACCCTGTTGAATTCTCCTTCCAAAACTGTTATACCTCGACGAGGTCTTTCCGTGAACTGTATCACACCACTGCGAACTGTACTTCACCAAACCTTCCTGCAAACTGTACCCGACTCGCAATTTGAGTGCGGATACTTCATTATGACGGACCTTCCGACAAAGGAAAAGAGCCGGGTTTTCTATTGTTCTTTCAAAAGCTCCTGCCGCTACAAAGGATTTCTCAAACAATTTATCTTTTTATGTTGAAACAATTAATGTCCTAATTAATTGGCATTACAATATATATATATATATACATAACATCACAATACATTTTCTTCCGTACGGTATTAGTATGAAAATACAAATGAAAATGTGTTGCAATGTTATGTTATGCATAAAATAATATTTATATGTTATGTATGTAAAATTATGACTGATGTTTTTGTAAAAAAAAACAGATGTTCAAGCCAACGTCGAAAGCTCCTGTGGTTTATATATTTAAGAAAACAAAGGTATGAAGATAACTTATATATGGTTTGATACATAACAAGTAATTTAAAAACTAGTCCTCAAATATTAGAGAACAGAAGATTTCGGCTTTATGCTAAGCAATATTCATTTGTAAAAACAATTTGATTCGGGGCAGAAAATTGTTCAATATATAATTTATGTTTTTACAGATCAATATTGCTTAGGATAAAACCAAAAGTTCCTGTTTTATAATATTTGAGGACTAATAAAGGTTTTTGAATTGTCATATGGTATATCAAACCACATATAAGTTCTCTTCATATATTTATTTTATTAATTATATAAACACCAAGAGCTTTCGTCGTTTGCCATAATCATCTGATGATAAAGGTTTTTATCATTCATTTAATCAAAAAGTCTTTATCCTGCATTTCTACATTACATTTTGATTAAAAGAATATTGAAATTCTCTGATATGTAATGAATCAATTTGTGTGTGTCCAAGATTAATTACATGAGATGACGTCATCTGACTGATAACGTCTACTAGTCAATGATATTTTTAAAGCTTGTTTGTTGTGTCCGAAATAGCTCAAGGAATTACCCTTACGTCCTATTCTATAAAGCAGAGTATGAGTTTTTCGTTTCTGCAGTGAAAAAGTTCCCGTGTAAACGGTAATTTCGATATGTGATGTACTGACTAAAACAACGGATCAGTACAAAAGTAAAGTCAAGAAACAGTTGTCTTACTGATAACAAGTGAACACCCGTTACAATACACCTTATAACGAACCTAAGTGACGTAAACAAATCACAAAGCGCTTCTGGTGGCAGTTTTGGTTTGCCGCCAGTTACATACTTACAACTCAAGTAATAAGTCACAATGAATAAATAAAATTATAATTTTGGCCACGTTACCGCTGTTTGCAGCTGAATTACAGCTGAATTCCATTTCAGCATCAAAAAAATTTAACTCTAGTACCATAAGTTATCCAATATAATTATTCACTGAAATCTATATAATAAAAAAGGACGTATATTTGTATGTATGTATGTATGTATTTACGTTGTTCTTTATACAAATTTTATCGCGTGGACAGAATTCAACAAAAAATGGTATATATATTCTGCCAAAATCGAGAACCGGTACTGTGGGGGTGAGAAACCCCTAGAATAAACGTGGAAATAATTATAATTGAAATAAGTTACGAATTAGTGTTAAATTACTGCGCGAGACGATGACGTCATAAGTTTTCAAGACATTGACGCATCCTAAATATAGTTCTGTATTTCGTAATGAAATAAAGCAGAAATATTTTGATTGAATAAAAAGTAATTTTTTTTCCAGTATTACTCCATCGAATAGTAATAAACAACAATACGAAACACTTTACCATCCTTGCGCAAAGTTAATTTGGAATAGTTAATTATCCCGCTATCTTTGATAAAGCCAATATGGCGCCTTATAATACATTCAAATGTGTGTCGGTCGAGATTTATAAAATTTCATAATATAAGGTACTATTGTATCCTGTATAATATTTCAGAAGATAATAAAATTTGTCTAAAGTACGACTGCTGAATTATATGTTTGTAACTATAAAAGTATTGAAAATGACGTACGGAACTCCGAAAGTTTTTATGGTCGTTATTCAATTAATGCACTATCAGTCAAAGGTATGTACAGAAATAGGAACATTTTAATTGAATTAAAAGTACAATTAATTATACTTTACGCAACGTATTTCTATAAATTTGTATAAATGTAAACAAATTATTGCGTGCAATTTGTGTCGTGAAACAAAAATTTGAGGTTAGGATAGCAATATTTGTTTTCCATTTTTGGGAACGACGTTATAGATGTTCAATTTCTGAGAAATGAAGCTGAGCAAAAATATTTTGATTGAATAATAAGTATAATTAAATGTACCAATACCACATCGAGTGATAAATATAATTTATTATGAAAGGTTATACAATCCATTGCATTAATTTTCTTTTAAATAACTTGACTTTTGACGTGGAATATTTAACGGGATCAGGGACCAATATGTTTCCAAATTATATCTTGCAATACGCACTGGAAGATACATAGAATTATGATAAAAACAATACTTAAATGTTCAAAATTGATATTTTTTTATTGAAGACAGCGTATTTCGTAATGTTTTGCACATCTCGGGCAACGCCGGGCACCCAGATAGTTATAAAATATAAAACGCCTGTGTTAAAAGTATAATAATTAGATAAATGAATAGCCAAATAACGGACAAAAATAACGTATAAGTAAATTTATATAATTCCACACAACGTTTCTGAAATCCTTGTTGCTTTCGTCAGGTGATGTAAGAAGCCAAGAGGAGTTTGAACGACACAACGCACTATGAGTTTCGTCATCTGGTTTGTGCGTTGTATCGATCAAACTCCTCTTGACGTTCTTAACCACTTGACGAATGCAACAAGAATTGAAGAAACATGCTGTGGTATTTATTTAGCACTTAATTTGGCTATTTATTATCTAATTATAATTATTCGATATTATTGTAAAAATTGACAGAATATATTGATAAAGTAATATGAAAGGTTTTAAATAAAAGTAAACACACACATGACATTTAGTTTAAGAATTATTTCCCCGTTCAGTTACATATTATAAAAAAATATCTTTTGAGAAAATCGCTCAGTAATGTTTGAAAACATACGAATCACATTGGACAATGGCATAATTCTCCATCAGCCAATCTAATTTTCTAATTACACCTGCTTACGGGAGAAAGTTATGAAATTACGTGTCGTTTTCGATGCCCACTTCGATATCTGATTCAGCGGTTTAAGAGCATTAAACCGACCCATGGATAATAAAACATCAATTTTCAATTGTTGCTATACCAATTATTGAATTAAAACCCTCCTGGAGGTAGAAAGGTTAAAAATGTCGTGTCACGAGCCATATTAATACATTTTCGACCTTAATATTACTCCGTAGAAATACAGTGTAAGAATTAAGACGGATTCAATTATAATAATTAATAATTTTAGAAATAGAGTGTAGAATTAAGATGGATTTAAATAATGATATTTATATATTATATATATATATATTATATGTATATGTATATATATACATATATTATATATTAGTTTGCAATGTGAAAAAAATTTCAAAGGCCGTGCTGCGATTTTAAAGCTTTGTATAAATTAAACTACAGTTACGTTTACTATTTGTTAGTAGATCATTGTGTTTCCTGTGTTGTTAACAGTTATTTGCGAAGCTGTTCGGAGAGAACGAATTTCTACCCCAGAGCACGGCGATGCAGTATCTAGGGAAATACGTGTGTGAAGCTTTTCGCTTCGAGAGAGAGGTTTGTACCAACGCCATCTTCATCATCACAGGCTTCGACAACGCTCAGTTCAATATGGCGAGTATACATAAAACTAAATAACTTATAGATAGTCATATGAGGCTCTTAATTGTAAATTAAGTTTAGTTATTTGACCATATCTGTTTATATGTCTTTGTGTATGTTACTTAACCTGTAGGGGTTGGGGTTGGGATGTACAAAAACAAAGGAAAACGAGCGATATCAGGGTAGAATCCATCCCATTTCGGGGTGGCTGAGATTAATAGCCACACTTCCGAAGTTGACTAAGTCACGTTGAGATCCTTCAACACGCGGGCGGAGGTGAAGTGTTAATTATAAAATCTCCAAAATGACGAAGGTTGGTGTCGATTTAATACTTTTTGGCTTCCTTTATTGAAAAATTCTATTTAAGTTTAACATCATCGCATGTAAATCGGAGAACAAAGAGGCCGATATTAGTGTTGAATTAATCATTTACGCTATCGATAATATGAACGATGCCGGTTAAGTCGCATGTTCACTTCCTCGTCGGTATTTAGCGGGGGATAAGGGGATAATTATATAATATTCCAAATATCTGAGACGTAAGTGTCGAATAAATTTCTTCTCGTGTCTAATACAATATTTGGATTAATAAATACTTAATCAACGCCGGGCCATCAGTTGTTAATTTTGAATGAGACCTAGCGCTAATTTTTCTTTAAGGGCAAGTATGTAATTTGTGTGTAACAAAAGTCATTATTACAATAACTTATATCGCTGATTACATTTTATATTGTTATTAAAAATCAATAATTATAATCTTCTAAAAAATAAAAATTACCGTGAGGGGTAAGGCACGACTACCACCATGAGGAGCGGGGATGGAAATTTTTAACCCTGCTCAGACAGTCGAAATTTGCGTCAGATTTTTTTCGGGACCAAAGTATTGTGTCTCCCGGAGTTTTTTGTGTATAATTTCAACCATTTTTTGGCATAGGAGGGGAGCACCCTTAGATTTGGGGATGAACGGACGATACTTAAAAACAAAGCGAAAACAACCGAGAATGGGATCAAATCCAGGTTTAGGGATGTCGCCGAGTTTAATTACGACATTCAACTTGCTGGAACTTTTCAAGCAGGTTAAAACGGGCGATTTTTTCGTCGAAAGGAAATTTTTGGGGGTCAGTGAGATAAATAGCGTTTCTCCACATACTTTTTCTACAATTTTAACCCCTTTTGGCATGGGATGGGAACACTTTTAGGGATGGAGGTGGAGGGGAGTTACATAAAAAACACAAAAACATCCAAGATTGGAGTCAAATCCGAGGTTATGAATGTAGCTGAGTTTAATTATAACAACCTGGACAACGCCGAGCACTCTGATAGTAACGCAAATTAAAATGACGATTGCGAAAGCAAAGAAAGTGTATGAAAATTGTAATAATATTGTAGCAATGATCTCTTTTTTATAAGTAAGTGGGAGGTAAAACGAACTGTTTATATTTCTTCTGGCCGGTTCGTAAATGTGTACTCAAAGTTCAGTCCGTTCCCTTCTATTTCCCAAAGTCTCTAACTCATTTTCCGTTAGTAAACCTCTATTTTTGTTGATATCAAAATGTTCGGAAAGTAAACTGAATATCTTAACTGCCTCTGCATTTAATAACTGTTTCTTAGCCTACTTCTAAGGATATTTCCTGGAAAGGTCCGTTGTTTTTATGCTTTCGATTTAGTATTGAAAAAATGTCTGATACGAAGCTGCAATCATTCAGAAATCAAATTATGCTCATAACGAGAAGAGTCGATAACCGGATCAAGTTGAATTTGAGCGATTGTATTGGTGTAAGTCAAAGAATTGAAATATAATTGTAGAACGTAATGAAATATCTTTGGCGGAAGAAGTCACGAACTGACGGAGCAAAATATTACTTAAACAGTCATAATTGAGAAAGGTTGTAAAACAAAAATAATATACATACTCTGGAATATATTGCTAATAATGCATTTAATTCCATTATAAACTAGTTTTCCGTAAATTGATTCACCCTGAACTGTGATAAAGCAAACAGTGCTGTTTCACACAACAAATTCGGAACTAAACACAGTGGAAAGGTATTTGATTAATGAAGTATAAAGTAAAAATTCGTATATCAATAGATAATAAACTTAACTTGAAAGAGCATGTGCAACATGTGCAGTCATAGTTATGTCAAATTACAGTGACATGAAGACTGAAAAGACTTAGGAATTAAAACACTACTTTCGGGGTAACACCACAAATAAAGAATCAAAATTAATGTCTTTAAGACAATAACACAATAAATTAATGACCCGTATAACTAACATAAAACAGAAATAAATTTTTAAATATGAAATTTGCAAAAAAAAATTGTACACGTTTCGATCAACTGTTGCGGTTCGTGTCAATACTATTGCCAGATATAAGTTCTAAATTAATTTCTGTTTCATGTCTGTTATAAGGGTCGTTAATTTCTTGTTTTAATGTCTTTCAAGCCCAAAATCGTGTAATTAGGATTATTTGACACCCTTATTCTAAGACTTTATGTAGAGAGAAAATTTTAACTACTCTAGTTAATTAATTTACTCATTGACGGTTATTTGTAAAAATAATTATTATAAATTTAGTACCAACTGGGATATGAATTCATTTCATACAAGAAATAAAAATTATTTACATACGAGTTACACGTCTTTGTCATTTGCACAAAAAGGGATGGAATATACCGAAATATAAGATATTAAGAAACCTTCTTATAACGCTCCTAAACTGGTCGAGGCATGGAGAAGGGAATGCTGCGTCCCCACAGCAAACTCCTTTCCCGCTATCGGAAGGGCGTGGGACAAGTTCCCAATGCCCGACCTACCTGATGCAGGTTTTTCTAGGGTTTTCCCTGCTTTTCTTTAGGCGAATGCCGTGTAGGATCCTTAAAATATAGCCCGGGGGCCCTAGTTAACCCTTGCTACCTTCCTTTACCCTTCCACAACCCCAGTTTCAAATCCCTTCCTATGCTATTAAACGGGAGTTGCCTAACGCGGATTACCCTCATGTAGCCTGTTGCCCTAAAAAAAAAAGAGAGATCACGACTTGGGGACATGTCTGCGAGTACTATTCTCTCGCAGGAAATACGTGCGAGGGATGTTCTCTCGTAGGAGAGATACGAAGGGACTACCTTTGGGGATGCCTTTTCCTCTCCATTTTTCAACTAAGGTTCCCACAAGTCGAGGCACCTTGGCCTGTTTTGAGAGGTGTATGTTCCGGGGTCACAGACTTTGTGCATACGGTAAGAGTTGTTCGCTGTTCTCATTGGAACAGTCGGCCAGCTGCCTCCTAAACTGGTCGAGGTACGGAGAAGGGAATGCTGCGTCCCCACAGCAAACCCCTATCCCTCTATTGTAAGGGCGTGGGACAAGTACGCCATGCCCGACCTACCTGATGCAGGTGTTATAGGGTTTGTCCTGCATCACTTTTATGGCAATTCCGGGTAGGATCCTAAAACCATAGTCCGGGGGCCCTAGTTAACCCTCGGCTACCTACCTCTATTGTCTGGCATCCCCCCTTTCAAATCCCTTCGTATGCTATTAAAGGGGATTTGCCACTTTGTGGATTACCCTATACATAACCTGTTTACACCCAAAAAATATGATGAAAGTTAATTTATCTATTAATAACATTTAAATCATTGATAGAAATAGCCGGAACTATTGGGAGTCTTTCTTTAATAAAATATTTAAAAATGTATATATTAATTATATTGATTACTAGTAATTATAACAATATTTCATATTTACATGAAATAATCAAAATAAAAGGGGTGTAGCAGTTATAAAAAATTAATTATTGAATTTAAAAATTTTAAAACACGACGTTTCGTCCCTGATTGAGACCTCTTCACGTGTATACATGTTATATCAAATTATGATTTATTTAGTTGTAGCGGCTAATAGGTTGCTGTTTTATTATTATATCTTGGTTCTACAACGTAAAAAAATTTATTTTAGTTATGTGATACAGATAAAAAAATTAATGTTGTTATTTATTATATTATTATCTATTTTACATAACTTTTATATAAATTAAGTAATAAATTATTTATATATAGATAAAAAACAGTGTAAAATGTGTGATTCTTTCCTCATCATCTAAGCTTTTATTCGCCTGAGGATATATGGAAAATGAATTTATTCTGTTCTATTCTGGATTTATCTCTTCCTCTCCTCTATGTGATTTGAGACACTGCCTTCTAACTAACGTTATAAGAGCTATTAAAGATGTAATATGAATATTTTGGATAACATGTATATATATATGTTATCCAAGATATATAACGTTTACTCAGTATGAGTGAATGGTTGAAGTAGTGTACTGACACATCTATAACTACACGTACTTTCAGGACGCACACAATATCTCAAACTGATTGACAAAACTAAATTATATACATATTTTACATTAAATTATATTTTATCAATATGTAATATTATTCGAAATTATATTCAATATATATATATATATATATATATATATATATATATAATAACATATAACTTTATGAAGTAGTATGTTTATTCTTTGGATTGTTTTGTACAGACAGCTACATGAGTTATTGTTGGTATTCGTATTTCGCGCGAGAAAAGTGACGTGTCGAGTGTATTGCATCATCGTTACTTTCATTAGAATTTTTCATAAAGTACTGTTATTATTTTTGGTTAAGTTTCAAAATCAAACTCATAATGCCGGCATCATCATTATCCAAATGTTTTGCCCAATTTCATTCGGTGCGTACCTTTATTAAGTAGTGCAGCTTAGCGGAAAGCTCATACGATCTTCCTAATACATTATATTCTATTCTATTTTCAGAGCTTGTTGCCTGCGATACTTAATCACACGCCAGCTGGTGCGTCAACCAAAACTTTAGTACACTACGCACAGGAAATTAACTCAGGTTAGTATTATCTCGCTCATTGAAAGAACGTGATTCTCATACAGTCATAACACGATTGATTAAAGCAAAGACCGCTCCTCGAATAATATTTTGCCATAGTTTAGACAATACACATTACATTTGTAGACTCATTTTGTGACGCGAGCTACTAAACTCGTCTTGTTTCATAAAATCCATGAATATAAAACTAAATGGAATTTTTTTTATATACATATTAACGTTAATTAATATAAATAATATTACCTTTCAATCAAAAATTTTTATAACATGTGTGGTCTCAATGTTACGTCCCATATCTCACAAACTTAAACTTGACACGAGTCAAGGTATATATTTAAAATTTCGCGTACAAGTTAAATCAGTCGAGAGTTTTGAAATCACGACAATCCATGACGAAACTTTTTCAGGGTTATAAAAAATTATAAGTGTACTAATATTCGCATTACATATCTATTAATATTAGATATAAAAATGCGGTTTCAAAAAATATTAATTCGTCAATAGTTTATTTAACATTTGTCTTAGATTTCCTCCACATATAATTTCGTTAATTTTTGTGTTATAACAAAACAGAAATTTTTAGTTTTTCAGTAATTAATCAAAAATGTTCTTCAACGAAATGTTTGATCATATTAGATTATATTTCTGTCTCATGAAAATTTACAAAGAGAATACGACTTTATTTATCTATTAATTCTATAATTTTATAATTTTTATATATACTAATAGTTAAGTAAATATGTTAGCAGGCAAATTTTGAGTAGTAATGCAAACATGATTTGCTTGTGCTCGTGTCCCATATTTTAAATGTAATCCTCTACGCTGGCGAATGTTATGACGTCATATGTTTCAATTAATGACCACGTCTCTAACCTAAAATAATCGCAATTAGGTTTCGCATTTAAAAAAGAGCCATAAGAATATATATATATATATATATATATATATATATATTTGTTCTAGTTTCCAAAATGTCTCATTTAAATGATTACTTTTGGAATTTCTTCGTATCGACCAGACGGTCAATAAAAGAAAATCTTGTAATACGTCTAAAAAATACAAGTTAAAAATTCTGTTTGTTTGTGTAATTACTAATAGAAGTGACGAAATAACAAATAATTTTGTTTAACATATATTTATAGCTTCATGATAAAAATAAGTGTATCTTCCGTGATGCGTGTTAGGAGTAATGAAAACACATTACATCCAATACTTATTTGTAGTTATTACAAAGAATTAGTTAACTGTTACACTTAACTGTCAGTAAGTTGGAGTGAAAATTAAATTTCAGGTCGATTCAAGCCCATGAACAGAGAAGCTGAGAAAAAACAGCCAACTACAGACTACAACTTGAAAGCGTTGACAGCACCAATATTCATGTTTTATGCCACAAACGACTGGCTTGCTAGCACAAAGGTGAGACTTAATTACATAAACATTCGTTGGTTTTCATGCAAAAAAAATTACCCTAAAAATTCATTTCCTTTAGTTTAAAAAACTATAAATAGATATCTATTATGGTAATATTTGAGTTTTTATCTACTTTATCCATTAACTGAATTGGTTTGGAGATATTAATAATTGCAAATAAGAGTATTCCTTGAATACTATAACATTAAGGTTTCCTGAAACTGAAAGTTCAAAATTCTTAGAATTCTGTATTTTATATTGGAAGATGCACATTAATAAACTTGCAAAATGAAATTAATATCAGGAAAATATTCTGATAGAATGTTATATATGCATGCTGGAATCTCAATATTAAAAAATTGAACATTATCCAGGGAACATTTTTAAAAAAAGTGGCTTTAATGTCAGTACGATTTTTTTTAAGGTTATGGCTGTTCTGTAAGAAGGTTTGATTATGAATAAGAAAGATAGCCAATACAGAAAAAAACGGTAATAAAAATACCACACAACGTTTCTGGGATCCTTGTTTCTTTCGTCAGGTGCTAAGAAGAGCCCAGAGAAAATCAGCTGCACTGGTCAGTTGACAACACTCAAAAGCACCTGACGAAAGGAACAAGGATCCCAGAAAAGTTGTGTGGTTTTTATATTACCTTTTTTGTCTGTATTGGCTATCTTTCTTGTTCATTATTTTCAATCAGACGTAAATTTTTCATTTTAAGGTTTGATTATGTTCTTATACATAAATACAACAATTTTCTGTTAATTATGAAATTTTACAGGAGTATGGCACATGTTTAATTTTCATATATATATCTGGAAGTTACAAAAATTTCACAGGTCTGAAATTTTTAGATGAAACGGGTTAATCTTTACTTAAATTTATCCTACTTACTTATTCAATATCAAATGAAACTTTTTTAAACAACGCATTTAATAATTTAATTTCTGAATTTAACATAAATCATTATATTAATTTATCAATTGTCAGACAATGTTAAATTTTAATTTTATAAGCCCGAATTTCTAAACAATCACGTTACATTAATGTACTGTCAGTGAACATTAAACGTGTCAATAAAAACAGACTAAAATATAAATTTTTTTGACTATCGATTCCTATTGGATAATTGATTTTTTCAAAATTCAATTATATTTTAATAAATCTTATGCAAATAACAATATTGCAAATTAAAAAAAGTAATTTAATTTAAGGAGAAGAATAAACATATATTATAATAATCATGACTAATTTAAGCCCAAATGGTGAGGTTTTTAAGGTTATGAATAATACTAATAATATAATATTGAAATTAACCTTTCATCCTGTCAAGATATAAAATTTCATAGGTACAATATATCCTTTCGTCATAAATATTTATCAGCTGCAGATGAATATGTCAAAATAAACGACGAAAGCTTGTGTTAAATAATTATGACGGATGGTTATATTATATCTATTAAATTTTATATATTGGCAGGATTAAAGGTTAATTTTAATATTTAATTTTCACATGTTTTAAATTTTATATAAATAGTAATAATTTAATTTATATTATGTTAGATAAAACATGAAAAATGTAATCACTTGGAAAAGTTCATGTATGGATCCAATTTAAATAATTTTCCCAAAATAATTTTTTTATCACAAGTTACAGGAAAACATTATCCCGTATTATCAAAATTGAGATTCGTTTACAGCATAAAGGGATATATAATGTTAGGTTTTGCAGAAAAATTTCGTATTTCTTACTCCTGGAAGGATATATACTCGTCATATTTAAATAAGGACCAAGGAGATATTGTTAAGAATGTACTTGGTATGAAACGTATTGGGATCGGCGTAATTATAGGCTGGTAAATTCAGTTTTTACTTTTGAGTACATTGCCACTCACTTCAAACGCGGAAAGAGCTTTGCTGATTTGGTATTTTAAATTGGAGCAGCTTCGTCATGTAAATTAGTGAGTCAATCGCTAAGAACGTGTCGTCACCTTCGGGCAGTGTCTTATATTTGTGGCAACAATTATATATAAACAAACAAGAATTATACTTCTCGGGATTTTTGAAGAATTCAGTCACACCTTATATTCTTAAATTGGGTTTATATTACGAAATATCATAGGAATCTTTCCACTTAAAGAAATTCACAATTCACATATGTTGTTGTGTATCATATGTAACAATATCAAAAATCTAACTTAAAAGTATTCATAATACAATGATATGCTTCAGATTTTTTTCTACAAGCTGTAATACTATAAGGAATATAATAAATAAAACTCCCTAGGAAACTCTTAATGAAATAGTAATTATCCTTGATAATATTTCACTAAATTATAAACAAATATAATTTGTTATATCAGCATTGATATTATTACATTGAAGGGTATTCAGTGTATATTTATCCTTTATATGCCAATAATATTGAACTAAGGAAAGTAAAATACTCGACAAAATCAATACGATCCAGAACAACGCCCTCAGGGTAGTCACTGGATGCATCCACACCACCCCTATCGTAAGACTCTACAATGAAGTCAAGGACATCCCACTGGACATAAGAAAACTAAATATAATAAAAATTGCTTTGAACTCCCTGAAAGCCCTTTCTGCTAACATCCGAACCCAACCAATTCCACCTTACCCTCACTACAGCTTCAACACCAAAAGATCTCTCCCCTTCAACGCATCTGCCACCTCCTGGAACTAACCTCAATTCTCCCTGACATTGACCACAATTCAACCTGCAATACTCCCCCGTGGAACTCCCCATCGACATCTCACTCAGCCTAATCCCAAAAATAATACTCCGAAAAAGGCCAACGACCATCTCCACGCCATAATCGAGAAATATGGATATCCTGCCCGGTTGTATACTGATGCCTCAAAAACGGAAACGAGAACCACAAGCGCATTCATAGGTGGGAAACAAAGGAAAATGGTCCAAATAAACTTATCTGCATCCACCACGACAACGGAGATCTCATGGCTCTGGAATACTTCACTGAATCCCCTCTAAAATACGTAATAATCTTCTCTGACTCCCTTGAAGCATTAAATGCCATAACGGACCCAAAAATAAGGACTGGAAACATTAACAAAATTAGAATACTTTTACAGAACATATCAGCATATAAAAAATCAATCTGGATCCCCGCTCATGCCCACATAGCGGGAAACGAGGTGGCAGACGCTCTTGCTACCATAGTACACAGCATGAGGATCACCGTCACACATCTACAGTATGCTCAGCCTCTGACTTATACAAGGAGCTCAAGAAGAAAATATAATCAACCTGGAAAGCAAGGAGGCGTACTGGAAACAACGGAATCTTCCATCCGAACTAATACTCCCCAATAATCTCTACAGGATTTAGCAGATATTAATCTCCAGGATAAGATCCCTCCACACTAACCTCTCACATGGTCACCTCTTCTGCAGAACAGCCCAACTCATATCCAGTCTCTGCAACCAATACCTCATCATTCAACATGTGCTCTTTGAAAGCAAAAAATAAGAAGAAAAACGAAATATGACAATAGCCAAATACAACACAAAGGACTTATGCACTGATCCAGAAGCAATCGCTTCATTACTAACCTTCTTAAGCAGTTCCAAAATAGACCATCTAAACTGAATGCAACCACAATCATCGCACTAGAATAAATAAAATATTATGTACCCTATCAGTTAAATATTGTAGAAGGTAGCCATTAACATTTTGGTTGACGCGACCATAAAATTTCAATACAAAAAAGACGAAGAATAACTAAAATCATGAATGAGAGAATTTTTTTGTTTTTTATCAATTTTTTAACAAAATTCGCATAATATTAATATTTTCATTCTTACAATTTTTTTTTTTACGTCAATGGTTTATAAACAACTGGTAAATCAAATTTACTGTTTTCACCAAACGAAAGTTACGGATTTTGTCCACCAAATGTGATTCGAATAGTTTAGAAGTAAATTTTCGTTGTCACGCATTTTAATCAACTGAACCTTAAGATTAACGATAATCGTCCGCACGATTAGCTCCTAATAATGCAGACTAGTGCTGCCCTCGGTTTCCCTCGCATGAATTGCAGTCAAGAGGATCATTATATTATATTCCATTAGTAAGAATTCTTCGTCACTACATTATTCGTATTTTTTTTTCACGATAAACTGCCATACCGGTAGAAAAAAAAATTCGAGTCTAAGAATTAA
Organism: Zhengitettix transpicula; assembly: GCA_037074705.1. Lineage (NCBI taxonomy): Eukaryota > Metazoa > Arthropoda > Insecta > Orthoptera > Tetrigidae > Zhengitettix > Zhengitettix transpicula. The sequence continues at coordinate 25,595,206 of CM073593.1, read as the reverse complement.
ATTGGAGGGGTTTGTTGATATTCCTCCATATTTGCATCTGGGTTGATCCTCGGGTGGTGTACATCGCTTTCAACCATCGGTATCTGTTGTAAATCTTTGCAGCCAAGCTTTTTATTCCTTGTCCACAGTATATGTTTAGTTTTGATATAAACTGGCGCCGGACAGAAACATTTGAATATATAATGGAGAAGGCGATATTTTTACAGAGTTCCAATGCGAATCAGTGACGTTGCATGACGTTATCTCACGAAGTCGGACGACGACTCGCCTAAACATAAACATGCGGTGGAATAATATTTTCATTTTTCGCCTTTTCCGTATTTTTACATTAGTTTCGTTTTATGAGACACTATAGCGAATTTCCAATAGCGTTGTCCGGAAAACAACGTTGTCGATTCATAGCTTTCAACTCAAACAGATAAGTTGCCTTGATAAAAAAAGTAATAGTTGTGACAAAAAACACTTATAGTAATTTATAGATTTTATTAACCGTGAGCATTGCGTATTTTACGCAGTTTTTGTTAAAAAAATTAATAGATGGTTAGGCTTTGTTGAAACAACATCTCGATTTATCTTTGGGTTCCATAGTTTTGATTGATTTTAACTACTTTCAAATACCCGCATAACTAACCGAAGTTTCTACTCTAAAACAGTGGCACTATGAAAGTTAGTAATTTAGTATTTTATATCTTTATTATTGTAGAATAATAAATTATAGACAAGAACAATCAATAATTTTAATTAACGAATTAATAGTTAAAATTATAAAAAATGTTCACAGTAAAAAATTAAAATAAAAACAACGTTTCGTCCCTTTGTGAATTCTTCAGGTGTTTTAATATTTGTATAATGTATAATATAAACTTCCTTCATTGCTATTGGAACAGTCGACCAGCTGCCTCCTAAACTAGTCATCGGATGGGCTTGGAACAAGTACCAAATGCCAGATCTACCTGATGCAGGTTTTTCTAGGGTTTTCCCTGCATCACTTTTAGGCGCATTGCCGGTTAGGATCCTTAAACCTAAGCCCTGGGACCCTAGTTAACCCATGGATTCCTTCCTCTACCTTTCCGCATCCCCCCTTTCTAGTATCTTCCTATACTATTAAAGGGGAGTTTCCACCACGTGGATTACCCTCATGCAGCCCTCTTCTTTCAACAATTTCCATGACCATGGTTGAAACATGCATGAGGAAGTACTTGAAAAATCCATGGCAGTGGGAGTTCTTAAATGAGGCCCAATTTATAAATTATACGAACATTAAATACCTGAAATGGTCCAAAATAACGGTATGAAACGTTGTGTTTATCTTTGATTTTTTATTGCGATTTAATTTCTTTTCTAATGTATTGTAATGTATAGTACTGAACGTTTTGGGCTATATTTCATTTTCATACATTTTATTAAGTCAGATCTTGTTAAAAGTCACCATTATTGAAAGACCTTTCTTAAGTTTACGTATTAACCTAATTGAATTCTTTATCCTCCGGATCTGACGACGGGAATACTGGTCCACTAATTACTACTTATGGCTTTAACATATTCGTTTTTAAGTATTGAATTTATAATGTATTGAATCCGATGACTTCTCCGGTACAATTAAAGTGTGAATTTCATCGCATAATTGTTCAATCTGAAGCTTAATTCTGAATCTTCAACCTCAGAAAATAATTCACAAGTCAAAGTGACTATTTCTCACATGCAAACACGTATGGTAACTATATTAGTCCGCATAAACAGCCTGAGAACGAAAAATACTAATGTAAGACTTACTCAAGTAAGGTTCCCCTAGTACCCTGATGAGTTGCAATTTACATTATTTTTTTTAGGGTATCAGGCTACATGAGGGTAATCCACATAGTGGCAACTCCACTTTAATAGCATAGGAAGGGGGATGCGGAAGGGTAGAGGAAGGTAACCAAGGGTTAACTAGGGTCCCCGGGCTTAGGTTTAAAGATCCTACCCGGCATTCGCCTAAAAGTAATGCAGGGAAAACCCTAGAAAAACCTGCATCGGTAGGTCGGGCATTTGGTACTTGTCCCACGCCCTTCCGATGGCGGGAGAGGGATTAGCTGTGGGGTCGCAGCTTTCCCCTCGCCATGCCTTGGCCAGTTTAGGAGGCAGCTGGCCGACTATTCCAATAGGAATAGCGGACAACTCTTACCGTATGCCCAAGGTCTGCGACCCCGGAAACATACACCTCTCAAATCCGACCGAGGTGCCTCGGCATGTCTAACCTTAGTTCAAAATACCAGAGAGTTGTGAAGGCATCCCCAAAGGTAGCCTCCGCCAGGGCAATCTGGTGGTTAGCTGTGGGGGGGGGGGGGGCTGGTTAATGTCTTAAATAAGGCAACTTGTTAGAGCTGCGAGCTTCAGTAACCGCAACGTGGAGATATTACACGGTAGATTTCCCGACTAAAGGACAATGTGACCGTAGCAAGAGATGTGTGGGTGGGTTGGTTGACGTGCTGACAAGAGCAACGCATTAGTCACACCCACGTTCCTGCCAATGCCTCAGGAATTGTCGTGAACATGCAACATCTTTCATTGTCTTTATCCACCTCTCGAGGACGTTTTTCACAGGATATTTCTATTTTACAACCGTTAAAATTTCATACTTCTTCATCACACGCCCTGAATACGATTAAGATATTTGATAACCTAATAACCATGGAATATAACATATTTACAGACTAATATGTCAATGAAATTTTTTTTTTGTTCAATGATGTGATTAGAACAAGCAAGTATGGTTTCCTTAATATACATGAACATAATATGGATTTTTTAATTTGTTAACAATATTGGGATGAAATTGGTAGAGACATTACTCGGGTATTCCATTGTATATGTTAGAAACACGCAAAGTGGATAGAGAAAAATAATTTGTAAACGGTCAAAGAAGCTGAAGAAATGAAAAGTAGTTGCAACGTTTCGAACAGTAAAAAGCCTCTGTTCGTTTTCAGGGGAAAAATTAGATCTGGAGCACACTAGTCCGATATATAAGAACGAAATTCAGCTTATTGCAGAGACTCAGCTATCGAGACTATAAGCAACAGTCAGATTCTCTCTACTTTTCTTTTGTTAAACGTAGAGAAAATCGAGTACCCGAATAAGGTGTCTAACAATTAAATAATAAAGAAAATAATAATTACCAATATTAAATTTAATCACACGATATCTGTATATAGCATTTATATTTACTCACGTTTATGAATGGGGTTAATGATCTTTTTTCTCAGGGTTATTGTGAATACTCTATAATATATTGTACCTCTGTATTAAAAAAAATATTAATTTAATATGAAACTTTTCAGTGGACAAACTCATCCATAACACACTACAACTTCCTATCCTGTTTTATGGTGTCAATAAACTCATGACATATAACCGACGTCTATTGTTTTAAAATGTGTAGATTTGCATAGACTTTATATGCGTGATGAAGTGTGAAGTATTTGCGAGGAAAAATGCCAGATCTGCTGAACCGGCGCAATTCGCACCATCCTTTGTGCTAGTGGAACAATGTAATTTCAGTTGTCACGTTCAGTTCGCATTGACAGGCTTAACGCGAACACAGAGAAATTCATTTGGTTGAAGGGGTAACGAGAAATTCGCCAGTGAGCTTTATTGACAGAGTCCTAGAGACAGATTGAATAAGTTTATTATTAAAAGCTAAAAGAATTGTACTTAGAAAAATTAATGTGTCATTTTTATTCAATATATTTGTCTTCACAGGATTGTTACGTTACTCTAATTAACCACTGCCCTCAGATTCCTGCAGGCTAATTTATTTGTGTACAGAGATATAATTAAAATTCAGGAATAATCTCCATTTACAAACTGTGAAGAATATTTCATTATTTGAATCTGTATTCCCTAACTTGGTGTAATACACAATTGTGGTTCTAAAGAGATAGTGATTTTAGAATCTAAGCAAATATTTTTAATTTATATTTCAAATGAATACACACGTGTCAGGAACTACAGGAAATTCACCCGATATAGCTGAAAGTTTCGATTAAATATATTATGGATAAAAATAAATACGTAATAAATTGTATATATTGTAATGATCACCTGGATGAACGATTAATTTGCCCCACGTTGGAGGCGTCAGTTATGTAATGAACAATTAGATGACGATTAATTTGCCCCACGTTGGGCGCCATAAATGTAATGAACAACATGTTAGGGTTTTTTAAAATAAATTATTAATAAAATTATGAATATTTAAAGGGGTTTTTTTTCTAAAAAATGCACATTATTAGCCCTATCTTTGTACGCCGGTCTTTGATCAAAATTTTTAAAAATTTACTTTAATTATTTACAATTTATGTTCTAGCAAATACACATCAATATTTACAATCCAATATGTTGAAAATCTCTTAATCTCAGGGTCACTACTCGTTTTATAATTAGAACAAAATCAATGTATAAACTGACTATTAACAATTCAAAATATAAAAAAGTTAACCTAAAACAATATGAAAATAAGTGTAGAGGAAGCTGAACGAAATGAACTCTGAACGAAATGAACTCTGAACGAAATCTGACTCTACCCTTTTAATTATCGTTTACAAATTTATCAAAGTTTTGGTTACTCGAGGATCGTCTGTCTGGTACCAGATCTCTCTCTTGTATCTTGGTAACTAACACACTAAAAAGCCATTTTTAGTTACACTGACTCTACTTCATTGCAATTTTAATACACACGGTAGAATTTCTCGTCCTCAGCTATCTGGAACCTCGGAAGAGCCGCCCCCTCTGGTCTGCTAATGGTTGTCGGTCCCTCAATGCGAAAATTGTTCCATCATCGTGAAGCAACTTTTTGCTTCTCCGTTTGCAATTTGTATTGAAAATCTCTCTGTACAACTATTTGCTTGCTTCCATACAGGAACTCGCGATTTGCAATTTATATTTGCAGACTTTACTGTTTGAAACTCTAAGAGAACTGTATTATATCTCTAGTACTTAGAATTTAGCCTCCTTCTCATATCATTGCCGATTCCAGACTGAATTCCTTTCGCGACCCAGGATCCGTACAGACTACAGTTCCTTACGCGCGCGGTCTCCATTTCGGCTTTGCGACAAAGGAAAAGAACTAGCCGCCATTGTTGTCTTTGGTAGCTCATACCGCTACAATTCAATTTTTATCCCTAACAATTTAATTATTTAAAAACAATTAATGGCCTAATTACAATATATACATTGTAGAGATAACAAATGTGTAATGAAATATTTTATTTAAATTTTTTCTTAAATTATTGGCTACTTTGAGGCCGAGCACTGTAAAGAAAAGCATTGTTTGGCGCGAGAATGCAGAGACAGTAACGGTTGCTGCTGTGTATTGTCGAAAAGCGTATATAAAACGCTCAGAACTTTAGCAGGGTGTGTGTGTTTGATGGTCTTGACGAAACAGTTAGAAAACACTCAGAGAACAGTATGTTTTGAGAAATTGTCAGACATCTGTGTTCTGGGAGCATGGCGGGAATCTGTGGTGGTCGAATTCAGCAAAGTATGTGCTGAATATCGTCATTTTTTCTATTAAAAATTTTTCTACAGGAAAACTGAGTGGGACCATATGTACGACGTAATTAAAAATGCGTAGCAGTCAACATTGATCGCTGCCATAATTAGAAAAGTGTAAAATCAGTGCTGTGGCCTGTCAATAAAAATAGTGTTCTATAAATATTAAAATAATCACGAATGCACAAAAAGGTACCAGACTACTATAAATAAATAGTATGTAAAAATTTTACATAATTTGGCACTCCAAGGTGGTGCTTTTGTTTCAGAAGTATTAAGTATACTACGATATATATATATATATAAGTTGTAACAAACAACTGGATGACGATTAATTTGTCCCACAATGAAGGCGTCATAAATGTAATAAACAACTGGATGACTTAATTTGATGAATCAATTAACAAAAAATAATAATTAAAATTTGAATAATTAGCCACACGTTGAAGACGTCGAATAATAATGATTAAACAGGTGGTCTTAAATCATAGGAATAATTAACAACATTTATTTTAAGATTGAAATTAAAAATGTATTGTTGTTGATAAATTTACATTGTACACGACCTATTTTGCACGCCGAATTCCATTCAGTTAATAACAAATACTTTAATTTTCATTTTTTAATTCGTGGTATTTATAAACATACCGTTCTTATATCATTACAATCAAATACGTCGAATCTCTTATCTCAGGGTCATAACTGGGTTTGATAATTAGAACAAAATCAATGTATAAACTGACAATTAACAATTCAAATATAAATAGTTAACCTAAAATATTATGAAAATAAGTGAAAAGAAAACTGAACGAAATGAAAACTGGACGAAATCTGACTATACCTTTTTAATTATCGTTTACAAATTTGTATCAAAGTTTTGTTACTCACGGAATGTCTGTCTCGTACAAGATCTCCCTCTTGTATCTTGAAAACTACCACACTAAAAGGTCATTTTTACACTGACTCTACACTTCATTGATGTTTTTTAATACACACGATTGAAATACTCGTCCTCTGCTATCTGGAACCTCGGATGAGCCGCCCCCTTTGGTCTGATAGTGGATTCCGGTCTCCTCTATGCGATAATTGTTCAATCAGCGTGAAGCAACCATTTGCTTCATCGTGTGCAAATTAGTATATAAATCTCTCCGTAAAAATATTTGCTTGCTTTCATGTAGAAATACAGGATCTCGCCATTCGTACTTTATAACTGCAAACTTTACTGTTTGTTGCTCTAGGTGAACTGAACTGTATTATATCTCCCCGTCGACTTTTAACAGTTTCCTCTCTCGTATGCAGATTTTTGACTCCTTCGCCTTTCAATCGACAATTCCAGACTGGCGTTCTCCAAGTACATACTCAGTTTTCTCCGCGCGCGGTCTCCATTGTTGAACAATGGAAAAATCCACCTTCATTGTCGCCTTTACGCATCCGTACCGCTTTCAATTTAATTATATTAAAAACAATTAATGGCCTGTTTAAATGGCATTACAATATATATATATATATACATATATATATATATATATATATATATATGTACTTGTTTTGTAACATGGATCAGTTGGAAATTAAGTGAACTTTTCGTTTTCAGGACGTGGATTCGCTTTACAAACAACTCCCGAATTGCGTTGGCCAAAGCAGAATTCCGATATCGAACTTCAACCACGTGGATTTCACGTGGGGTGAAGATGCCAAACCTCTCGTCTACGAAAGAATTCAGAAGCTGATGGAGAAACTAACGCTTCATAAGTAATAACCTACGTTAACGGCGTAACACGAACATATTAAAAAATTACTTATTTGAGTACAAATTACAAGTAGTATGTAAAATTTTATTATCATGTTACTGTGTGGTCCTATGTTTTTTTTTCCGCGTGTGAATAGTAGTTCTTGTAGCGATTTCTTTATGCTAGTGGTAAATTGTTTAGTGAATAGGTATAGCATATAGAAGCGTATGATATATCTATAACATAATTTTTATAAAATAAAAGTCGGTGTATTTAAACATAATACAAAAATTCCCACTGAATTCCCAAAGTATGATGTAATGAAAAACATATCAGAAGCAAACAGTGATGAAAATGATACAAGTTTGACAAGTAAGAGAATTTGCGGGTGACAGTATAAAAATGGAACTAATTGGACAGGAAAATATTGTGAAACTATTTAAAATGAACCTTTATAAATTAAGTAGAAAATATATCTAATTAAATCAAAATATTTATAATAGTAATTCAAACCCTTAATACGTGAAAGAATATTATGATCAGTAAAATTAAGAACATGATAAGAATTATAAATAAAATCGTGTAACTACAGTGTAAAAATAAATTCAATTTAAAGGGACAGTAATGTGTTTAATATAATAACCTGTATCTTTTGATAATGTCCATCCATTGGAATATAATTATTATGTACCTTGAAGTTTGGCATTGTTTCGTCTTTTCACTGGTAGATGATACAATAGCTATCTTGAGATGAATGTCTTAAGATTGGCAGTTAAAATTTGACATACCCATTGAAACGTGTGATGGCAAAATAAAAGGAACAGTCGGCCAGCTGCCCCCTAAACTGGTCGAGGCATGGAATGCTGCGTCCCCACAGAAAAACCCTCTCCCGCCATCGGAAGGGCGTGGAACAAGTACCAAATGCACGACCTACTTGATCCAGATTTTCTAGGGTTTGGCCTGTATCCCTTTTAGGTGAATGCCGGGTAGGATCCCTAAAATATAGTCCGGGGGCTCTAGTTAACCCTTCCGCATCCTCCCTTTCAAATCCCTTCCTGTGCTATTAAAGGGGAGTTGCCACCACGTGCATTAACCTCGTGTATCCTGCTACTCTAAATAAATAAGAGTGAGAATAACGTACGGACTACCTCATCTGCTTTCGCTGGAAATCTGTGTAACGTAGTTTGCCTTACGGAATAATTAGTTTAATAAGAAACTCAGTCTCTGGATTCCGTCTGTAAAGACAGTGAATAGGATTGAACAACGTTAAATAACAAAATAGTTGCTTCATAAAAGCATCGAAGTAACACCATCTGGGGGTTGAAAATGACGGAAACTTATTCACATGATTTTAATAATACATTTAATCTTCCAAAAGTTTAACAATTTCCGTAATTCTGATGATAGTTTTATGGAACATCAGTTTATATTTATTGGAATTTTATATTTGTATAAATTTAAATAGCAAACTAAGCATTCAATATTTCATTTATACAATGGAACAATTCGAGAGAATAGGAATAATTGAATGTAGTAAGTGTTTTTATTTGAGACGCAGTTTCTCACGGAACAAAGCCAATTCGCTACGCAAAAAAAAAAAATATTGTCGGTCCAGAGGTGCAGGAACACAATGGCTGGCACGCGAAGGACACGCTTCGGCGTAACCGTTACCCGTGATAATGTCAGGTGCACACACACATACACGTGGGACGGATCTTACTACACATGCGGCACTGGAAAAATGTTTTAAGATGCAGTAATCCTGCATTCTGCGCAGTTTCCTACAAGCTTACTTGTATCTGTACAGAAAACTCTCAAACGAAATGGACTGTCATTTTCAAGTCCCACTTCCTAAAAGAAAAATTATTTTCTAAGAATTAAAAAAATTAAAAAATCCTCTAACGGTAATTTGATTTTTTTTGGATAAAATATCAGTCTTAATAATATTATAAATGCATTTTCATTGAAATGATTTTCTTTCAGTCTTTATAAACAATTTCATATTCTCTGCAGTATTCAAATATTAGGCTGACGTGCGTAACAATATTTGCTATTTTCCAAACGTTTCAATTTCTCTATGTATTAATTTTTATTATTTAGACAACGGTCCATGAATCCACAAATAAATCCTCCAAATTTTAGAAACGGAAGTGTTTCCAGCCATCTTATCTTAAACTAAGGCTATCGTCGTCGAAATTCTGCTAATATTGGTACCAATAGATTTTTGGATTCAGTATTATGAATTAATTATTCTACATGTTGTAGGACTCACCGTTCGCGGAAGTCCATTTAATGTAACTGTAATTGTCAAAACATATTTAATATACAATTCAAAAGAGACATTTTAGTCTCACGCTTCACCTCAACAGCTCTGCGAATTCTATTCAAATTGTACCGTCCATACCTGGTCTGAACTCGCCGCATACCGTCGGAAGGCATTACAGCAAACTGCGGGTACCCGCTGGTAAGGTATAATTACATAAATTTGGTTCACTTACATCAAATTATTTGCTGCTCTCAATAATAGAAGATTTTTGTTGAATACACCACGAGGGTATGATTTTAAAATGTTTCGACATAAAAAAGTATGCTATAAATTCGTGGTAATTTCTATCGCATTAAAATACCTTGACTACAGTCACGGTCACGAAATCAGGTGAATGGGAGTTAAGGTTCAGTGTTATTTACTATCGGAAACCGACTCAAGCTATTACTAGTATCAATAGAGGATGAAATCTATATGATCGATGAAGGCACTACAGGGTTGCCAACATCCCGCTTTACCAGTCGCATATTGGACAACAAGGTAGATTTTCGTATCCGAAAATAGACTCGTAGAAGACTTAAAACAGACGACTAAAACATACATAGCCGAAAGACTTCCGAAGGAAAGAAAAGTGAAATAAATAAAAAATGGATAAATGTCAACGAATGTTTCACCTAACAGGTTTTTTATTCACAGAAAAGAAGTTTATAATAAAGAGAAAATAGTTTAGTAGATAATTTAACGAATTGTAGTGAAAACAGTAAGGAACCGAAATCACGGCATTCTGATCACAAAAAGTATTTAAACCGTGATATCAAATAATTTAGTGGGCAATTAGAGCTGAAGAATTAATACTAGAAATTACTGTACAAGAACCTTTGATTTATATGGGAAAGAATACAATCTACTGATTTCGAGGGGTGTGACAAAAATCACGGTTCCGCACTAAAACGTATTTACTTAGTAGTGATGAATATAAACTACGGAATTATAAGATTGTAATTATATTTGTATTGTTATTATTGCGTATGGGAAACAGTTAAAAATCACATTAAAGAGAATGTATGTAAATATAAATTAATTCACCTTCTCTTCAAATTAAATATCCTTCCAAAATTGGAGAATAAAAACTATGTTATAGAAAACGGATTGAAAACCAAAAAGTAAATTAACATTTTCAGTTTTCATTAAAACAATTAACTTTTTAGTTGGCTCAGTATGCAACAATGAATAATTACCGTTATTAAATTTGGGAAATTAGTTTAATTCTCTTAATCAGGGGTTAGTGGACTAGGTAAAGAACGAAAATTTTCGAAAATTGGAAAATTTGTTATTACTACTCGATACTGCTCTTAGTATTTATTACTTTGTGTTTTTTTCAATCTGGGTTGAAGTCCAGCAGCAGCGACGTCTAACTGGAGGTCCATATGCTATTGGTCAGATGATTATGGACAAAATAACCTGAAACATACTAATATTTTGTCGCACTTTTGGTGTTACTAATATTCATAACCGATAATGGCTTGCCTAATGGCGTCCTGCCCCTTTCACACTCTCATTTTCATAGGCAAAGTTTGTCTCAACACCACTCCTTTCCCTCACAGCCCAAAACGAAAACTGACTCTGTCTCGATGTCCAAGCTCCACCATTCCTTTATAACGAGACAAAAATTTAATTATCAGTTTCCAAGCAGAATGGTTCTATGATCTAGAGTTTCCAGCCTGGAAACCTCGCTCAAACTCTCCTCTATTTTGCCAGTTAGTGGTACCTCCCGAAACACAGAGACAGCCAGTCGCTTCGTGCATTCAAGAACTCTAGTTCCGAACAACGGAAACTACACCAATACCCACTGAAACTCGGGGTCTTTAAAATTTTACATTGGCGCCATTCCCCATCTTTTAATAATTACAGAAGAACAAAAGAGGCTACAGTACGTCTTGGAGAATATGAAACATTAGTTAGTTAAAGAATAAAAGAATTTATGTGATGCAACAGCAAGCAATGAATGTAGATCATCATTAATATTTTAGAACCTTGCAAAAAAAAATTTTGGTTATAAATATATAATGTAAATGATTTATTGATAAACCAAGTCCACATAAGGACCGAAACTTCGCGAAATTTAATTATTAACAAAATAAAATATTTTTTAATTGGCTGTTATTGGCTGTTCTATCATTAATTTTTTTGCTAGAATAAAGAAATGGTGCGTGCGACAGAAAACAATGCATGTCGATCATCAAGTGTTTAATAGCCAAAATAGTAGTTCAGGATTGACAGTTACTAAATAATGGAATTGTGTGATGACAACAACCAGCAGAAAATACAATATGAAACCTGAGAGAAGTTCAGAAAACGTTAAATTAATTGAATAAATCTATATAATAAAAAAGGATGTATATTTGTATGTATGTATGTATGTATTTACGTTGTTCTTTATACAAATTTTATTGCTTGGACAGAATTCAACAAAAATTGGTATACGTATTCTGCCAAAATCGAGAACCGGTACTGTGGGGGTGAGAAACCCCTAGAATAAACGTGGAAATAATTATAATTGAAATAAGTTACGAATTAGTGTTAAATTACTGCGCGAGACGATAACGTCATAAGTTTTCAAGACATTGACGCATCCTAAATATAGTTCTGTATTTCGTAATGAAATAAAGCAGAAATATTTTGATTGAATAAAAAGTAAAATTTTTTCCAGTATTACTCCATCGAATAGTAATAAAAAACAATACGAAACACTTTACCATCCTTGCGAAAAGTTAATTTGGAATAGTTAATTATCCCGCTATCTTTGATAAAGCCAATATGGCGCCTTATAATACATTCAAATGAGTGTCGGCCGAGATTTTAAAATTTCATTATATAACGTACTATTGTATACTGTATAATATTTCAGAAGATAATAAGATTTGTCTAAGGTACGACTGCTGAATTATATGTTTGTAACTATAAAAGTATTGAAAATGACGTACGGAACTCCGAAAGTTTTTATGGTCGTTATTCAATTAATGCACTATCAGTCAAAGGTATGTACAGAAATAGGAACATTTTAATTGAATTAAAAGTACAATTAATTATACTTTACGCAACGTATTTCTATAAATTTGTATAAATGTAAACAAATTATTGCCTGAAATTTGTGTCGTGAAACAAAAATTTGAGGTTAGGATAGCAATATTTGTTTTCCATTTTTGGGAACGACGTTATAGATGTTCAATTTCTGAGAAATGAAGCTGAGCAAAAATATTTTGATTGAATAATAAGTATAATTAAATCTACCAATACCACATCGAGTGATAAATATAATTTATTATGAAAGGTTATACAATCCATGGCATTAATTTTCTTTTAAATAACTTGACTTTTGACGTGGAATATTTAACGGGATCAGGGACCAATATGTTTCCCAATTATATCTTGCAATACGCACTGGAATATACATAGAATTATGATAAAAACAATACTTAAATGTTCAAAATTGATATTTTTTTTATTGAAGACAGCGTATTTCGTAATGTTTTGCATTAATTTTATACAATGCTACCAACTGCAGATTGCTAAAACCACCAAATAGTTTAATTTCAGATGGAAAAATTATATGTCTACAAATTTAATAATTGTTTTAAATAGTGTATGTATATCTATCTATCTATATATATTATATAAAATTGTCTTATACAGGTATGTATGTGTGTATACATGTGGGTATGCATATGGGTATGTTCCGCTTACAAATTTCAACCCCTGTGAGGGGAGCAAGATTAGCGGTTGGGATGGAGATACGTTAAATATAAATAACGCTAAAACAACCGAGATTCGAATAAATTCAGAGACTATGAATGTCGCTGAGTCTAATTGTGACAACCTGGGTAACGCGACGGGTATGGAACATGTTGTGCGGGGGTAGAAATTTCCAGACAATGTAATTGGTTGATTTTTGCGTGCAATAAATACTTTTTGATTATCGCACATTTGTGGGGGTGGTCATCTTCTAACATGTAAAAATGAGCAATGTATTTGGTCAGTGACTTAAACACCTTCAACATGGGAGGTGAGCACATTTAGGGATAGGGTTCGAGGAGCGTTACATAAAAATAGCGCAAAAGCAACCGAAATTGGAGTGTATCGGGACATCTCGGGCAACGCCGGGCACCCAGCTAGTAAATGAATAAAGAAGTGAATGCATGCGATAGTAAGCACTGCACGTTGATCATCCATTTTTTTGGTGCTTAACAAATGTCCAATATTGTTTAAGATAATGATAAAAATAGAGTAAAATACGAAAGTAACAATGAAAATTTATGAGAATAATATTGTATCTTTATCAGGCGTTAAATGTATAATACGAATAGCAATCAGTGATGGGTTCATAGATGTATCGCGGTAATATGATAAAAAATAGCCCATCTAGGTTGTTACGTTGGCATTAAGGGATTCTAAGAAACAAAAATTGTGAGTGTGTAAGCTGTTAGCAAAGGCGTGCAAATCAAGACTCACAACCAATGCAATCCTACGCTCAGTTAAGAGGAAGAGTTACGCCGTGTGTGAATATATTTTGATAATATGACAAAGTTACTGTTGAGGGTCACTGGATTTTCTTGTCAATTATAATAATTGACCACTAATAATTTTTTATTTTAAAAGAATACATGCAAGAGTGTGTTTCCCGATTGGGAAAATATTCTCGTTCTTTAAATTTTCTTTAGGGAAAAGATGTGGCAATTTTTGAAGTGAAGAAATCTTGCGATACAATTACCATGTTAAACGACAGCCTTTGTCCGTTATTTATGTGCAAGTCAAAGACGTTTCGAAATGTGCAAGGACACTTCTCCCTTCCCCCCAACCGTCACAATGGGAAGCGTGTCTCCTGCTCAGCGATGTCAGGACGTAATTCGTCACAAGAGATCGCTATACGGGCTTAGGCAAGCCCTCACAGGACCCGCATCTCGGAGCTCTCCTTCGACGAGAGGCGTCTATCTCGCCGCGATATCTCAGATACGCAAATTAATGCCCTGTTTTGAGAGGGGACTAAATTAGAAGAAGCTGATGGAATCGGCGCTCCCACAGGCCTGGCTGATAACATCGGGAACGCTCACAGGCCAGTGAACTCCTGGTGCACAAGGGCAGACGGCGATGTCATTTTACGTACTCGGTAATTTCTTTTATATTTCGTAGTGATCTAATACAATTTCTGAATATCTACATACGTCATTTCATACATTGCTATTGGCTAATAGAGATTTCAGCGCCGTGGAAACCGTAGACCTTCAATTTGATTTGTGACTGATGTTAAACAACGTACCATTTTCATCAATCTTGAATAGAAAGTACTACGGAATATAATATTATTTTAGGACTTCTGTAGTTGACAGAAGCGAGCACTTTTAATTTATAATATTTATTCAAAAAACAATAAGTTTATATTCACGTATTTGTATATAAAGTTAATCTATAATTTTATATTATAACACAGCCTTGTTGTCCGGAAAAAATTTCATACTGAAATTTAAACACCACGTTATGTGATAATTTAAAATTATAATACTTAAAATCAAAATAATTGTAATGTTTTGTAATTGTTCCTATAAACTTTATAAACAACTGGCTGGGTGCCCGGCGTTGCCTCGTTGTCAGAATTAAACTCAGCGGCATCCACAACTTCGGATTTTACTCCAGTCTGGGTTGTTTTTGTGTTATTTTTATGTAACGTTCCTCCACCCCCATCCCTAAAGGTTCTCCCCACACATTACGAAACGGGTTGAATTATGCACAAACAATTTCGGGAGAAATTCTACATATCACAGTGATCCCAAAAAAATAATTCGACGCAAATATCGGCCGTTTTAACATGTTTGACCGCCACTGGGGGTGGTAGACGTGTCTTACCCCCACAGTTTTTGTTTCCGGTTCGAACGGATAACGTGTACGACATTTTGTGAAAGTAACTCCACGGGTGTAAATTTGTATGTGGAACAGACACACTCAAATAAACAGTTGATTTTATTTATTAGTTAGATTATGTTATTAACGTCTAAGTTGTAGATTAAACCTGAAGAGGTCCTAAAAGTGGTAGAAACTTCTTTTATTTCGTGTTTTGTTAATACACATAATTTTCTGACATAAGGCCATGTATTTGTTTATTTATAACTAGCGGGTGCCCGGCGTTGCCCGAGATGTCATTTATCCAGAACCCCCGATACACTCCAATTTCGGTTGCTTTTGCGCTATTTTTATGTAACGCTCCTCGATCCTCTACCCCCACCCCTAGGCGCCCTCCCCTCTCATACTGAAAGGAATTGAAATTATACACAAACTTCACCAGTAGAAATACTATAAATTCCATTAACGCCTGCCGAATATTATTTCCACACGATCATCAACTCGAAAAAGTATTTAATTAATTACTTAAATATATTCCTTGAGTATTTCAGGATATAATCGTCACTCAGTCTTCATACATTACGAAATATTACATTGATGAAATTCTTAGCTAGACTCACAACTAATACAGCGCGAAAATTAACTTACATTTTCCCCAAGGATGGTAAAGTAATTCGTATTCTTCTTTATTATCATTCGATGGAATATTGCTGCATAAAATTATACTTTTTATTTAAAGAAAATATTTCTGCTTTATTTAATTCCTAATAATCTCCTTCGTTCGTTGCGTAGTAACGTCTTTCTCTCGCGTGACGTCATTGTCTCTTGGCGCGCAGTAAATTAATATTTAATGATCACGGTTTTTAATTATAATTCTTTCCACATGTATACTTTATGTTAAATAAAAATATTTCTGCTTTATTTCATTACGAAATACAGAACTATATTTAGGATGCGTCAATGTCTTGAAAACTTATGACGTCATCGTCTCGCGCAGTAATTTAACACTAATTCGTAACTTATTTCAATTATAATTATTTCCACGTTTATTCTAGGGGTTTCTCACCCCCACAGTACCGGTTCTCGATTTTGGCAGAATATGTATACCAATTTTTGTTGCATTCTGTCCACGCGATAAAATTTGTATAAAGAACAACGTAAATACAAACAAATATACACGCTATTTTATTATATAGATATAAATAACGGCTGTTATTTTTTTTAAAAAAGAATGATCTATAATTACTAAAAATAGTTTCAAACTCATTATGAAACTATTAAATTATTTTGTAATTCAAAAAATAAATATGAATTAACAACTGAAGAGGGTATAAATATTTACAGATACGTTGTTATGTTGCCAATTAATGTTTTCTTTGGAATTATTAAAAAAAAGTTATTCGCCGTTAGAAAAAGACGCCAATCCGCGTCGAAACTTGCAGAAATATTAAATTCAAATTTCCTTAGTTTTTATTCCTCGTTTTAAGTGTGACTGTAAGGAGGCCATTAATAGTATTATTAACTTTAACAGACATTAATTTATATGTTATATTGAAAATTTTAATGGTTGTTAAATATATCCGATTGCTAAAAATAGACGGGAAAATAAATAAGAAGATATCGAAATAATTAATTAAATGATTAATGAATAATTACACTTTCGACCATTCTGTAGGTCTTAACCAAACACGAGAATTAAATGAATGTAAAATTGAAGTTCCCAAAATTTATTCAGGAATTATAGTCTGTAACCTAGCTCAATTTTTTTTAACATGTTAATCCATAATTCCCTAGCAATGCACATTTACGAAAGAAACTGGGAGTTTGAGCGTTACAGACCAAATAGACAGATTGAAGAATTATGTATATATATATATTAACTGTAGTTTACGACCAATAACAGGCGGATTATTCAAAATTGTTAATTGATGTATTTATGTGTAGACACAACCTGCATAAGGTACAAATACTACTGAAATGTTATTTCAAACTGTTTTTGGTCGTAAACTACATTTTTATAGAATAATAATAAACACCAATATATATATATATATATATTAAAATTATTGACTATTTGCGGTCTATGAAATAAACCATTTTCCTTTAGATTTAATTACTGTACTATGTAACGCATCACAAATCTATCAGTATGCAACAATAAATGAAATTGTTAAATGATTACTTTATTTAAATAATTTCTTAAAAACTTAACAATTATTTTTATACGCTTTTGGTGCATTTCTTGTGTAAGTTTCATAATAATCCAAATAATGGAAAGTGACTAAATGAAATAGTTTTCAATAATGTTTATAGTACCGAACATTTTTGAATGATTAAATTTTAGGGACTAGAAATGCGCACAACTTATCCAGAAGGTGAAATTCGAGACAATCAAGTCATATCGCGTAAACGTCAGATATTATTTTTAGCACAGAATGTGTTCCGGAAAATGTTTTTTAAGGTCCAGCTAAATTTTCCTGAAACCTTGTCTATAGCTTTGTCTATAGGTAAATAGACTCGAGATCTGTTGTCGAGGGTTGAAACACTGGACTAATAAACGACTCGTTGTTGAATCCATACTAAATTATTTTAGGGTTGAAATTCGGGCAACATTAAAATAAAAAGTATTAGTAGTAACTGTTAAAGGTTTCTTCTACACATAATATTTTAAACTGAATTCTACTAATAAAAATATACTATAAACTTCAATGGTTCATTAAAAGAAGTATCATAAAGTTGCTGATGTCAGTGTCAGTTAAATTAATGAGTTATTTTATTTATTAAATCCTACACTTAAAGATCACATATTATAATTATTTTCTTCCAAACCATCAATCACTCAGCGTAGCATATAAAGACTTCCTAGGAAGGCCAAAATATAAACTTCTACTGTACTGCGAGTTGTCTGGAAGGACAATAATGATTTTGTACTAATAAAACAATTACTTTATTTTTCTGAATTTAATCTGCCACTGTAATTTCCCCTTTTTCATGTACTACGTCAATCAACGCGAGGTTTGCTGTTGAAGATCAACATGATCAGTGTTTATCTCATAAAGTGTTTAATTTTATAGAAAACCTGCTATTCTTCAGCTTAATTAAACTTTAGAATCCCGTCTCTTTCGTGGACTAATGGGAAGAAACAATTAATTATTGAGCCTCTATTCATGTAAAAACCTCCTAAAACACCCTGCATTAATTTTATTATATTATATTATAAAGAATTGAGTTGTCTAACCCTAACCGACAATTCATGTATAGATATTGACGGCATTTGTTATATTTCCACTTTTTAATCGGATATTAATTAATTCTGTTTGATAAGCTGAAAAAAATCAGTGCAGAATCATTGTGATTAAGTGTGGTTTTCCTTTTACTGTATTAAAATCCAAGAGAGGACGACTCAAACACAACTCCCACCACTTTAAGGAAAAAATGGATTGGACCATCGTTGCGTTGACCCCTTCTATGTATCCGTACTTAGGAATTAAGAATAATGAAACCCCTTTCTTTTCTCACTTAGAATTTTTTTTATTTTATATCTTCTTTTATATATGTAATCTATGTATGTTTTAAGTTTTGGAGAAAATTAGAAATGCATTTTTCAAAATTTTGAAAATGTATGTAAAAATCAATTGACTTCTTATTTCCTCATTGACGACTAATAGATTCAATAAATCTAGCTATTAATTTTCATTAATTATTTTATGAAATATTGATTCAATTAGCATTATCGACTTTTTCGAATCGACCTCGAAGTTTTGAGACCGATATTGCAGTATACATTGGTTTTTATTTTATTTTATCAAATGTCTGCGTGAATGATGATCGTGCAAATAAAAGTTTGTAGCAAACAATAAAATATCGTTTGCGTGAAAGCTTAGTGATGTTTGTAGGTAACGGAGGGTCTTGAAGAATAACGTTGATATTCTACCCATATCTTGAGCATTGGGGTATTAAAACACTAGCTTTCCTCCAAAGTTAATATTTATTTCTAAACATGCCCAATAATTTCATGAAGGGAAAACACAATAGAAAGTCGTTAATCTTCAGTGTCTAGTGAGCTGGTCCTCTCAATCTGACAGGACAAAGGGCTCGATGTGACACAAACATGAATCAGTTGAGAAGGTCAAGAACAATACTGGTAAAGCTGTATTCCTCGAAGGTCTGGATGGAAGGGTTGTTTACCCACAACACTTCTGGCTACCATGATCTGCCACAACAGGAACCGGCTTCGTGCTAACCGAAGCACTTAGCCACTGGCCTACGCCTTGCCTTCCACATCCATTAGCATAACATGAATGGTCACTCCATATTCGCTTCAACGCCTCTCGCAGATCGCCATGAGAACTCTGCATTGTTCATTTCAGACAATACTTTTATTTGAATGCCATCGAAAACCTCTTAGGATTGGGGTCTTCCACAACCAGTTTTGGGGGAACGTCGCATGCAAAATCAATCTAATTCCAGTAAGCAAACATATAGCATCGAAAATTTAAGAGACCGACGACGACGCTTTATCGGAGTTTTTGGATAAATTTACTAATCGACAAGAGTCGTGTAGAAACAAAATCTACAAATACATAAGAGGTGACGTAAATAATTAAATTTCTAGCTCAGGAAGAGCAGACTATATTTATATCTTTAGTCTTCCAAAATGGAGCAGGATACATTAAGGTTTATAAGCAGATTCAATTATAATTATAAGACTGAGACATTAATTTAAAATAACACGTTACTGTAGTCATAAATAAGCATTAACACTCCATCGAAAAAGCAAAAATAAGTCGCTAAACAAAATATGTTGTATCTATGCTACTTGTGGTTTTCCATGCACCTTCTGGTTCGATTCACTTCGTACATGGAAAAAGAAATCAGTACCTCAGTTTAATTCAATAGAGGGACACGTTTCTACATATTTATTCCAGCAAACTACTATATTACCCAGAGAAACGCGTTACTCGTGTAAAACTCTCAATTTATTATGAAATATTTACGTTTTATGCATAAATTCAGTGTATTGATGAATTGTTAAATCGTTTGGTAGACGCGGTATTATACCAGACTAACGAATGTTCATTTCCAAGAGCCTAAAGATAGTCTGTAACTAGCTGGTCGCCCGACGCTTCCCGGGTTGTCATGGTTAAAGTCAACGAAGTCAATAGCCACGGATTCGACTAAAATATCGGTTGTTTTCGCGTTATTTTTATGTAACGCCCCTGCACCCCATCCCTTTAGATGCACCTCTACAATGCCGAAACGGGTTTAAATTATATACCAAAATAATAATAATTGACCCCAAAAAATTTTCTTTCTGCGAAAACATCGGCCGTTTTAACAGATTAGAAAATTCTCAACCGCGTTCAATCCCTGACCCTGGGATTTAAACGAAAAGTTGAATCTCATAATTACTCAGCGACATCCGTACCCCCCGATTCGACTCCAATGTCGGTTGTTTTCGTGTTAGTTTTTATGTAATGCTCCTTCACCCCCCCCCACCCATATGGGTGCTCGTCTGCAACAAATAAAGGGGTAGGTAAAAATTATACACAAGAAACAACGGGAGGAACACTATCAATCTCTTTGCCCCTGAAAAATATTTATTCGACGCAAATATCGGGCGTTTGTACATTTTTGAAAAATTTCACTCCCGTCCACCTCCGATCCTGGGCGTTAGTAGTTGTGTCTTATACCCACAGTGTTTGTTTCCTGTTCGTACGAAACACGTCTACTGAATTTAGTAAAACTTGCTTGGTGGGTGTAGAATTGTATGCGGAACATACATACACACAAACAATTTTATTTATTAGAAGAATAAGATATACTCAGCAAGGATAACAGGAATCTGATATGTATATACATTATATAAACTAAATATTGGAAGTTAATAAAATAAAATATTAAATCATTTTGTAGAAACGCATTTGGTAATCTTGGTAACATACCTGAATTTACCATGTGATGGGGCATAAGAAATAGTTGAGTATTTTTTTATCTTATTTTTTCGGTCGTTCGTAAATAATGGAATTTCAGCATAAATAAGAATGGACACATTTAGATTAATACTAATCTAAACACGTGCTAATCTATAATTGAAATACGGTTTGGAGGACTCCTAACAACACAGAATCCAGTATTTGGTTTACGTTTCTGTCAAGTAGAACTCTTGTAATGCGGCAAGGATTAAATACGTGGTGAATTACACTCGGACCTCCAGAATCTGATGTCTTATATGCCTCTGAAGGTTTAAAACAACGTAAAATAAACGTCGATAATTAGATGAATTCTCGACCATTGCTTGTTTTCTTGTCTTTGACCAATGCTCTGTTTAATGAATTAATTACTGAATATTCGGTGTGACAAGAATTAGAAGACCAATCGACGTGGCTCACGGTTCTATACAGTGCCTAGGAAATTTTGCATTCATCCATTTACTGCGAGAGCGGATTTAAAACGTAAAAGATTATGAGTGATGGTAATTTGATATGTCGCATCGGAACAAATTAGGACCATTATCGCATTCCAAATATCATAAATCAGTCCAACCCGTATCATCCAAATGCAATTTTAACAAGGAAAGACCTCTGATATTATATATGACTACGTAAAGTAGTTAATTTTCTCGTAAAAGCATGGTTTATGATTGATACTAATTAATATAGTCGTTTAACTATATAAATAAAATTGTAAGTTTTTCTGTAACTGCCTTAACATCGAGTATTTTTTTGTATATTATTATGTTTCATGGATCAGGGAATCCGAACCCAATGTCATCTAAATTCCAGTCTGTCACACTTATTTTGTTCTCTTTTTACAAGAAAACGGTCGGAAAGATTTAGATTAAAGTTTTTGCCGTTGTCACAGAGACTTGAGAGAGATTTCAGTGATATTAAATTGTCATTTGTCGTCTGCAGATAAAATGTAGGAAGTTACAAAACCTTGTTTCTGTCCAAGTTTCATATATATCTGAACCATGCAAATTTATAACCTTGTACCAATTTTCTTAGACTCGTTTTTAAGTTTGTAGATGAACAATGGTGTTGAAATATTTAGTAAAGAAATTATATTGTCTATAGTTTAAAAATTATGAGAGGGTGGAATAAGGAATAATGTTCCATTTAGAATAGTATAAACACGGCACAACTTCAAATTTTAATGGCGAAGCACCAATCAGAAACCTCAACATTCAATTGTTTCACACTTATGCGAATTTCGAGTAGAATCTTAAACTATTCCTAGTATCTTGCTATGTCATCCGGCTTTCCCTCTTTCTATTCATTCCTATGACATTAAAGAGTTGACACAATGTAGATGACCCTTCAATAGAAATTACGTCAATACAATTTTTTTCTGAAAACATACAACCATTGGGTTTCAATTATAATTGGCCTCTAATTTAAGGAAGTCAGCCAACATGAAAATTGAAAATACCTTTACAAATGCTTACAAGTCTTAATAATAAATATATTATTATTATATCTTAGAAGTTTCACATATTACGCACGAGGCGATCACGCAGCAATTTTTTCCCACACTTTAATACAAAAAAATTCGACATGCGAGTTTTAGGTTTTTAACTTCTCTGAAATTTGTGTCCTCATTTATTTAATAGTGTTAGGTATTAAATAGGCGTCGCATTGTCGTCGGAGAGCTGTTTTATGTTGTATGATTTTAATTACTGCAAATGGCGAAGCGCCGCTGTAAATGCTCGCTGCGGGTCCTGGAGCGGCGGCCCCTCACGGAGCGTGGGAGAAGAACGTCAGAGTGCGCTCAGACTCGGACCTGGACGCTCGCTCCTCGCTCTCAACCTCTCTGTCAAAGTAAGTAACCACTCCTGTCACTAAACTAATGCTTGTCTTCATGATTATAAAGTTGCTTGTAATTACGTGCTCGGGGATAAGTGACGTGACACGGAAATTAAATTCCAATGTACAATACCTAGGGTATTGCAACCAATTCTTCACAAAACAGTGATTCCCCATATAAGCTGTAATACGGTATAATTTTGAGTGCAAATAATCTTTAAATGTGTCTGAAGCAAAAACCAGGTTCTGTAATTATTGTGACCACTTTTTGAGCCAAAAATCGAACAAGGGAGAGTATATTTCTTTTGAAATTTTATGAATTTGCCGTGAAAAATGTAACCGTTTTTATTAGGGTGGATTTAAACGCGACAAAACACGTTGTGAAGCGTTTGGAGAAACGCGGTAGTATTAATATTGTAATGTGCTCCTGTTTTCTGTTAAAAACTTTCAAATTACGCGCTGCTTTAATCGACGCGTGAAATAGTTCAACACAAACATGACACTATCTTAAACTTCATTAAATATCGCAAGAACCTTATTATGTGAAAGCCGATTTCCTTTATGGCTCTAGATAAAATAGTCGTTTGGAAAAGTATTTTGATTCTTAAAAATAAATTTCAAAGCAAAAAAAAATTTTTTATTAACTTGTTTCGAGTATAATTTGGGGCGAATGAGGTTATTGTATAATTTCATGTTATTGATTAGTGATTTAAGTTCATAAATTAGTTTGATATTACCTAGCAGAGCTGATTCTTTACTTTTATAAGTTTCACGTCAATATTTATTGAGCTACGTTTTGACTCAAGTCCGTTTTTAGTTCCAAAAGTTGTAAATATAATTTTTATTTCTTTTGAATTATAAAGGAGTTGTATCTGTTCAGTTTATCGATATTCTTTGAATTGACGGCAGCTGTCTTTAAATATTTAAGATTGTTCCAGTCTCTATTAAAAGGTAGCAAATATGAGCGTCGTAGTCTTATGCACATTGTTGCATCCGTATGCATTATTATTCGATAGCGTAATTTTATTACACAATTTATGTTAATAAGTTTTTAAAATTATAAAATATAAAAGGTCTATGTTAAAATTATACTAATTAGATAAATAAACGGTCAAATAAAACACAAAAAAAAAAAGTTAAATTAGATACCAATAATTTTGCTCTCCTTTTTGTATGTTAAATGGCTATTTATTTGTCTGATTAGTATAAAGTTTTGAAATAAATTCCGTTCCAGTGCGTCTATGACGGTGGGTAAAAACTATTTACGCGTTGGAGAAACTTGTGAAGAGAGAGATACAGAGACGGGATAGTCCCTTCTCGTCCTACATTGCAACCAGGTCGAGCTTGATATATACGAGTTCGCACTTACCGCAGAATGTGATTGTTACTGCAGAATTTACTACTGCAAAATGCGGAAGTGAACAGTGGTCTTTGTACTGTCACGATCATATTTTGCTTGCGTATCGAAAAAAGCTCAAAGCTGACTAAGGGAAAATCTGCAATGACAGTCATTTAACGTTATATTTTCGGGTGCGACAAAAGCTCTAATTTTAAATAACGTTCACTTGAGGGAACGTAAATGAGAGGAAATTTTTCTTGAATCGCAATTTGGTTTCTCGCGCACGATCTTGCCGCTGCCTTTTCATATAAAAACAAATTATTTCATTTTAGTTGTATCTTTCGATCTCAGGCATCTGCAGACGATTGCAGGCCTCAACAACAAAAAAATCCCAAGGTTGTGAACTTTAGTCGTAAATGCATGGGAACTGATGTAACCTTGACCGCCTGCCACCGGCAGGTACTAATGAAGTTTTCATTTTTAAGCTGTTATGTATGCAGTTTCGGGATGCACGGAATGTGTACCTCATTCTCAAAATTAACTCATTAGCCTCTGTTGTAATCAAGGCTAGTAATTCTGTCTAGCGTATAAGTTGAACTTGTTTTGTTCCTGTGCATTCTTTTATACCAGGACGATCTTGTAATAATATTGGATGACTGACACTTTCTGTAATTGGGAAGCATATTTGCAGTTTGAAATTTCCTAAACTTTAACCAAATCAACATTATATAATACTAGGTGGTTGTAGTTATAACCAAAATGAAAATGGGTTTCAGAAGATTGTTTAATAACAAAAGAATAAATATACCGACGTTTCGTCCCTTTGTAAGATCTCTTCAGGTTTAATAATACATGTATAATATATTACATTACATTTGTGTATCACGCAAGGCAAAAAACCCTTTCCTCAATTTTTTTACATGAAATTATGAAAAGAGAAGGAAACGTCGTTATATTTATTTTTTGTTAATTCAGAATTTTCTGACTCAAGCCCGTTTCTTGGTTTATTTATTTATATCATTCTAAATGTCAGACTTTTTTTTATCATTGTTATATTATAAGAATTACTTAAGAAAAAATACAATATAATATGTCGGATTACAAACAACTGGTGTCGTTTTCAATCACTGAAGACTATTGCTATTCGACTTGAAACGGAAATATTTCATTTTTATACTAAAGTATCACGTCGTAACGTATTATCGTAACATTAAACGGTTCAGACGAAGGATCGTCGAATTTTACGGACTGTTGTTGGTTCCACAGTGCAATAATAAATTTGCATTGAATAATTTTTTTAAATGCTGTTACCGAAAAACGCAAAGTAGCGTCGAAACGTCCAGCTATATGGTTCGTAAAACAATTTTCTTAGTATTTCTCAAATTACACCCTGAAAATTAAGATCGCGTAATTAATTATCAGAATAGAATAATTCTTTTTTCATAGATCCTCAAGAGAAACAAAGCTTCAAGGATATGGAAGGACTCGTACATTTTACAATGTCTTGAACCTATAATTAATAATTTAATTTATTTCATACTCATGTAGAATACAAAATGTAGTTAGTATTTTATTAGGATAAAATGATTGAAATTAATTTTTTTTCTAGTGCAAAATAAATATTACGAATATTTTCTCTCTAAATTATTTAATGCTAACTATTTACATCCTAGTATTAATATTCCAAGTTTATGTATGAATACTTTTGCGAAACGTTATTTAGGCCCACAGAGTAGAACGAGTGGCTGAGTAGAATTGTTTTAACCTCACTTTTTAATGCATCTGGAGTGTTTCTTAATTCTTTGATGTTACCAGAAATTTTGTTAATATTAAAGTTCGTTTAAAATTCTAAACGTACTGTAAGAAGACCTACCGTTCCCATTTTTATGAATATTTGCGGTCATATATTATATACCTTGAAAATCAAAATGATTTTAAAAAAGGCTCCTAATTACACTCAATTTCTTGTTACACTTCGGTCGCCGCGTTGTCGAAACCCGAAGTTAATGACTCGTTAGTTTGTCTGACGGAGAAGTTTCGTAGATAAGAAAATGAGGAGGCATAATATTAAATGGTATTTGCCTTTACAAGGACGTTAATTTCCAGGATTTAAATCCCGTCTCCAGAAGGTTAGAAGAATTGGAGGTGTATGTTGAACAACTTAGCATGCCAAGACACGTTTTCCTGATCCACTCTAGGCTCCAGCATGCATGCCTCAACATCTGTAAGCCATTAAACATCTGGCCTGGCCTTCTCCTGACGGTTAATGATCTTGCTTTCATTTCACAATCCTCCCACTTAGGAAACTCTTCCTCGCTTCCGACGTCAGGATTGAATACTGAGCGTCGATTCTTTTCGAAATTGTCTTTAATATATTACATGGTTAGATATATTTCTCAACATTTGATTGCTTTATTGTTCTTAAACTTATTGACGCCATAATAAACCGCCAACTTTGATCACTTTCAGGAAATTTAATTTTGTGATAAAATGAGTAGGGCAAATCAACAAGTAAAATTTAAAGTTCTGGGCAATAAACGTTTTACATTATTAGGAAGCTGGCAATGTGCGGGATGAGGTATGCATTAATTCAAGGTTATCGAGGCGGTTCTGTGTACGTGTACGACGAAACACGACATCGCCTTGGCGAGTTAACTTGACTCTACTTCCTTTCGACGGATTCAAACAAAATTGAATACCATCATGGCGGATAAATATGTTTGTAACTATACTCAAACCCGTGATGAGAAAAAATTAAACTAGAAATGTTATACATATTAATAATAAATTAGAATTAAATGTATTCAAAGTCATAGTTCACTGTGCAACTTTTATCATTGGAATTAAAATATTACATTTAAAGTAAAACTATTACTGAAAGTTATTATAAACCTTTTTTCTATTTTCCGACCTCAGATAACAACGGTGTTTTGAAATTTTGTCACCCTATTTATTTTATCTTACATACAGATAACGGATTTCACCGAAATTAATGTTATTTAATATTTGAGTTCGTATACTCATCTCGCGTAGAGTCATTTATAATTTGTTTTCCCTTTATATTTGGAAAATTTCCAGCGTTCGTGGCGTAATGGACTTCTTACGCCTAATGCAAGCAAATTTTTCCGGTGCTCAAGTAATATCGAAATTCGTAAACAGTTAGGCTTTTCGACATAAATAAGATACTTAACTAAAATAATATTTGAATAAGAAAGATAGCAAATTCAGACAAAAAAGTGATAATATAAATACCACATAACGTTTCTGGGATCCTTGTTCCTTTCGTAAGGTGCGAAGAAGAGCCTGCACTTATCATTTGACAAAACTCTAAAGCCGTTTGTCCTTTTTGTCTGCATTGGCTATCTTTCTTATTCATTATTTTCAATCAGACGTAATTTTTTCATTTTTTAAAAGAATATATTCTTTATATTCTGAAAATTATCATTTGATAAATAAATAAACAATTCAGCCGATATGGTGGTATAAAACATCAGCTCAATCGACATTTTTGGACATCTTCAGGTGAACAGTTAATGAATTCAAATAGTAAATTTTTTAAGATAAATTAGAACTGTAAATTGACCGAAACATTGTTAAATAAGTAATATAGAATCTAATTCTATTACTGATTTGAAATAAATTTAGTTTACATATAAAATAAACAGACATTTTTAATCTATGCATATATATGCTAAATTAAAAGGAATCTGATTTATTATCGAACTATGTTTTGGTCAATTTACATTCCAAGTTTATATTATAAAATTTACTATTTAGGCACATTACCTTTTACCTGAAGAAGTCCAAAAATTGGGGACGAAACGACTTATGAACTGTTAATTAATTAATAAAAATGAATTATTTATTTGTTTTAAAAATAAGATTTGAAATTGAAATTTGGTCTTTGCAGTAGTATAATAAGACAATGTTCAAACTTTAAATTTAATTGATTTTGTCTTATTTTATAAGTTTTTAGTGCACATGACGAGTTCCGCAATGGCAGACTTTATTCTGTCCACGTATGACGAAATTTTAATTTCACTTATCAATTAAACTGACACAAAGATATACACTAAATAATAATATTTCTAATGTGGTTAAAATGTTTCATAAAATTCTGTAGAAAGTAAAATAAACCTAAATTGATATATACAATTTTGATCCGAAGTACTTTTTACATAAATATAAATGGTAAAAAGTTTCTGTCACCCAAATCCACGACAGTTCTGTTTACATTCCCAGAAAGTCTCTAATTTTAGAGGTTGAAAGAAACTTGAAAATTTTTTAATAAAATTTACGGAAACTAATTCTTTATATTCAAAACTTTAAATAAGAATTTTATATACCTTTCGGTCTTTTTGCCATATTCATCCGTACAAATAAAAATCATTTTCGAATGATCTGAAATGTAAAATTTTTTCTATATACATTTGCAGACACCAATTGACATTTCCACGAGAGCACAAATATATTTGGGAGTAGTTGAACGTTTGCGCCAAGGATCCACAAAATTCTAAATCGAGGTTTTGAAAATAAATAACTAATTTTTTATTTAAATTTCTGACTGATTAAAATAATTGAGGGGTAAATTATAAAAATTAACAACTTGTACGTATTTTGGAGGACTACACGGTCAAGTCGACAAGCAACGCGCACTACCAGGACGATCTTCAGCGTGCGAATTCCGATTATTCAATTGTCTCCCACTTCTTTCCGCCTCCAATGCTCTCGTTAATGAAAGCAGGACCGAGGTCTTTTATTTATATCTCGTTGATGCAATGGTGCTACTAGATTGGATTATTGGATAATGGCAGCGCTATCAGTGCAGAACAGCCGCCGCCAACGTGCACCGGAATTTACTCATCGAATTTGATGTTATGAACAGGATATTGACGCTGTCGCGGAGTGCTCAAATTGGAAAAACGCTGATTCCATGTTATTCTGACGAGAAAATTATGCCACTATGCCCACTACACCTGCCGTTGATAATTAGAAATTTCCTATCTTCCTCAATTTAATTTATGACTCGCTTTTAATGGAAATTGAATATAAGTTTTCCTTTTTCGTCTCGACCTGGAATGCTATAATGTTAGACTTACTAGAAGGTCCCTGCAGTGGAAAACAATTCTGTCAATAAACTACTCTAAGTCTTATAATTTGAAAAATATATATTTATCCACTTAAATTTTAGAACCTGTCACTTGAGTATATATTAGTATAGTCTTCGATAAAGGTCAAAATTAATGAGCGATATCGATTTATATGGTTCATGGACGCAGTCGTACGAAATTTAACAGTCTACTAAACATTAAAGACTGACATTAAACATAATCTAAACATATCGTGGGATTACAGTGTGTCTCCAAAAAGAAAGGTCGGGGATTTAAATAGAGGTCTTCCTGAGTGAAAATTAATGCGCAGTTACCCTTGGCTAAGAGTTTAATACAGAGCTGTCGTGTACTTGATATACAAAAATATAGAACCAATATTATCGTTCATATAATTTTTAATTATTATTGGATTTTGAAGATTAATACGTCTTGTATCAGACAAAAATTATTTCCAATTTTGTCATCAAAGGATGGGTTTCGACAACAGCTGCTGCATTGCTTGGAATATGTTTTAGAATATTTCTTAATATCATTCCTACACGTCTGCTTCTCTTAATACATTAAATAATGTTCATTGACGGCCTTATCATTTATATTCAACCCAAAGCTAACTAAAGCTGCCTCACCAGACTGAGCGAATGACCCCCGAAACACATTTTCACATTATCACGTAGAATCGACTCAATTCCCCCCCCCCCCCCCATTAGCCAAGAGAGTGTCTGATCATCAATAACGAAGGACGATGATGAATTATACAACACCCGACTCGTGTGAATTTGTGTATTCATGGCATATTCAAATTCGTAGTTGGGTGGGCTTTGATTATACTGCGCGTCAGATTTCTTGGCGGTCCACTTTAGTGTCTTTCCTTGCAGGTGCTTACCCTACCCGTGTGCAGCTAATCAGCTTCATTAAGCGCCTAATGATTGACGGGGTCATATCGTGTCGTGTATGTTTTTATTGAGTCTGCGCCACACCATCTTCGCGACTGACGCGTGTCACAGTACGGGACGTTTCCGTCATTCTCGAATATCTGTTGAAATAAATAGCTGTTGTACACATAAATTGCAGTCTGCAAAGTAGGACGAGTTTAATAACTACAGAGTCAAGAAACCACGTAATATAAGGGAAAACATTTATTGGATCTGCGGAACGTAGTGCCATACCAATTAATAATTATGAGGTAAAATGAAGTGTTAATATATATATTATCACTTAATTTTCTCTCTCATTTGGCTATTTTATCTCTTTATTATACTTCAAAACAGACATTATATTTTCATTTAAATAAATGATCTTGACACAAAATGTCATCTATAAGAAGAGATGTCTTTTGTAAATGCGCTGTGCCGTTTACAGTAGCTTATTAGAAATATTTATAATGTAATAGTGTTCTGGGTGCGGATCGAGATCGCAACTCAGTGACTTCACTCACTATTAGACCAGAGCTCACGTACACAAATTGATTCATTGTGACATGTAATAATATATGTTCAAGTTTCTCTATAAACGAATTTCTGAACCATATTAACCTCTAATTATGCTAGTTTATCCCGGTGGTTTATGAATGAAAACTGACAAATGTTATCTAATTTATTATTTTGATCAATTGTTGGTTTTCAAGTACTTTTGTTAAAACAAACTGACTTGTATTTTACATGTAAAAAGTAAACAGCTATCAATAAATATATCAAAATAATATATGATATATGTCATATTTTGAGCAGTTATAATTCGCCTCAGAATTTTAATCACCTTTCAAACACTTAAAACAAAAATAATAAAATGTAGAACCTAATATATTTCGTATTAATTTAGGGCTTCGAAACAAGAATTAGTCTCGTGGAAGCTACGTCGATTAAGTGGGCCAAATTAACGTGGAATGTTTTCTGAACATCGTAGCCTGGCATTTAAAGTCTTGGAGCCGAACCTGTGGTGAGTCCCTAGGGTCATTACCCGCTCCTCCCCCACATCAACTCACTCAGCGGTAATTTGCCTGTCTCCTCAATCCCTACCTCCGCTTCTCACAATTAAAGATAATTTTTATGTTAAATTTTTACGGTCCACTGCCCAAAAAGTAATTGAAATTTATTTTAGTATACAACTACTTATTATACAATCAAATTTCTATTACAGTAAGGATAGGGAAAGACGCTTAATTTTATTATGGACTGAAACTTTAAAAAATTATAATCCTGAGTATTATGTGATGGAGAGTGGTTATGGGGACAATCTAATCTACGTGATTTGTGAAACCAAGATTTCCGGAAGAAAATAACAGCTTACAGAAAGTTTCCCATGGACTTGAGTGACACCTGCCCGGGGGTTTCCCGTAATATACGCATGAGAAGTCTCCAAGCTTAACCATTTCCCCGGGGTCTTAGACGTAATGGATAATATGCAAAGTAAACCATAAAAACTTTGAATATAACTGAGAGAGTAAGTCGCAATAATTGCACTGGCTTCAGAATTCTTCACGAGAATTATTGTAAAGCATAAGATGATAATATACTAGGCTCTGCCGTACACGTCAAAACACAATTTTCATGTTCTGAAAGGTTGATTACGTTTTTTTAAGTTTATTGTCTTTTAATCATACAATCGTATGACCTTCTTCAGTTAATATTCAAAATCAATTTTTTAATTTCAACCTTCCAACTGTACTACAACTAGTATTCGATATTTCATCATTTAATTCATGCCAACTGTACTTCTAATATGATTCCCGAATAAACTTAAGGGGAATACATTTGTTTTCGTATATTATATACCATAGTATACTACCTTTAGTCAGTCTCCTATTGACACAGTGGTACTGCATCCTCCTAGTCGATTGGATGTTTTCTTTTCCAAGCCGATGTATTGAATAAAACATTCTCGCCTCTCTAACAGAGTAGAATTAACGCAGAGCGTGATATGATCATCATCTATAATTAAATTTACGGTATATTGAGAAAAAAGTCCAGAACCAAATCAAACCCGTCAATTAAGAGATCATTTAATTGAAGTCTCCATAGAATGTGTAATAAAGGTTTCTGAATCATTGGAGAGCGTAATAACTGTGAAGAATCAAATGAAATAGGGCGTAGTGTTTTTTAGTTACAGGCTACGTTTCGTTTCTTGCTCGCAGGCTACTTGAAAGGAATCCATGTTGTGGCGACTTCCCCATAGATTTAGACTTAGATTTATTATTCATTACATTAGTCCTCGATCGAGGAAATAGGACACGTCACAATATAACAATACATGAAAAGAATAATTATTACAAATACACGGTTTAAAAAACAAACATTGTACTTTGCAAAAAAAATATGATTTAAAACTTCGTTAAAAATATTAATATAACAATAATTAGTAGTTAAAGGAATGATAAGTATATTAAAAAATCTTCAATTTTCAATCAACAAATTTTCCAGCAGAAAATCTTACATCGATTCCCGTCAAACATGAACAAGGTAATATGTTGGCATTTAAATTTGAGAAGATTATAATCGTAAACAAATAGCATAGCTAGAAAGGAAACCAGCAAACAATTTTATTAAAGAGGATCTAATCTGCTCTTCCTTTCTACGAACTCATTAACCGAGAAATATGCTCCATTAATTAACAAAGATTTACAATCCTTTATAAATAAATTTTGTATACTTAAAATTTTTATTTCTTCCGGAAGACTATTGTATATATTCATCCCGGAATAACGAATGCTTGAATCAAATAGTCTTAGGCGATGTTTTTCTATGCTTATTTCAGAGTGATTTCTAGTGTTGTATAAATGATTTGCTTCGTTTAGGGCATATAAATTGATGTTTCTCCCGACAAACTTTAAAATTTCTAGAATATACGTACAAATCAAAGTTAAAATCCAAAGATTCCGAAACAAAGGCTTGTCACTGGCATTACAATCCGCACCGGATAGGGCTCGCTTCTGTAATTTAAAAATTTGCAACGCGTGATGTGAACGACCCCACTTTGTTATGCCGTAAGACATGACAGAATGAAAATATGCATGATATACTATTTTGGATGTAGATATATCACTTTCCCGAGCTAACACTCTTAATGTGAAGCAAATTTTGCTAAGTTTTCCCGAGAGTTTATTTATATCGTGATTCCATTTCAATTTATTGTCAATCAACAGACCAAGAAAAGGTACGTGCTCCGAAATATTAGAAATTAAACTGTTTTTGTTCGAAGTGAAGGTAACGATTTTAGTTCTCTCTCGACTAAGAAATAAATTTGTTTGCAGTGAACCACGCAACGTTTCCGAGTCGCTGTCCGTGATCACCCAATTTGTGTCGTCAGCGTAAAGGAATGATTGTAAGGGAACTAAATAATTCGGTAGATCGTTAATGTATATGATGAAAAGTAAGGGACCCAAAATTAAGCCCTGAGGGACACCGCAAGTAATTGTTTCCCAATCTGGCAGATGCCAATTTCCATCAGAGTTTACAATCGCAACTTTTTGCCGCCTATTTTGCAAGTAAGATCGCAATAAAGAAAGTGGAACTCCTCTGATTCCATAGAAATATAATTTTCGGAGTAAAATGTCATGATCTATTAAATCAAATGCTTTGGGAAGGTCAGCAAAAATGCCAGCCACTTTAAGTCTTTCGTCGAGTGCGTCATGAATACTTTGAACGAAGTCGTATGAAGCCGTGTTGGTGGATTTACCTTGAATAAAACCATCCTGTGATGTGGAAATAATTTTAAATTTTGTGAGAAAAGTCGCATTTCTTGTGTGTACTGCTTTCTTGAGACCTTTGGAGAATATTGTCAAGGGCGAAATAGGGCGATAATTGGAGACGTCTGTTGTAGAACCATTTTTGTACAATGGTATAACTTTCGCGTCTTTTAGAGCATCTGGAAATATACCAGACGAAAAGCACAAGTTAAATATGAACTGCATTTGAATTGAGATTTCGTCACAGTAGTGTTTAACAAGTTTACTGCTGACTCCATGTCACATGCATTTTTATTTAGTTAATAATCTCATTTTTGTTGATCGGGAGTAGAAAGAAAGACTTATTAACCGGTTCACGTAGTAGTTCATAAAAGTTGGACGTATTACGTTTCTGTATACATTATTTTTCTAAAATTAATAAAATACCAGTTAAATTCACATGTTGCTTCTTAGTTTGCTTTTGGATATTCGTTTTTTATAAGTTGTATATCGTTACGGTTTTTAGATATACCTGAGGTCTCGTCTCCAAGTCGCTTTTATTTTACTATCCGAGCATTAAATATATTTTGCATTACCTAGTTTTCTAGCAGCAGTGATAAATTTCTTATACATGTGTTTATACTTAATAAAAAAAATTAATTCAGCGCTTGTATTTTTTTTTAAAATTTATGGAGGCGGCACACGAGATATTCTAATACCTTTAGTAATCCACGTATTTCGTTTAGTTCGTTTTTCTGAACGTATTTTTATTTTTATTGGTGCAATATCGTCAACGACCGATAAGAAGTAATTAATAAAGTTTTGAAACATGTTATTTGGGTCCGACTCAATGTATGTGTTTAGAAGCGTGTTCCTTGATACGCCATAATATCATAGAAGAGGAAATTCGTTTCTAGGTTCCTGAGTAATCTAATGACAGACGATTAATATAGCTGAGCTGACTGAAGAAATTATAACTAGTATTGTAATACTTTTTCCCAAATTTGTGTTGCCATCAACAATTCAAAACTTCCATCTCCTAGAAAAACATCCCCAAAGCAGACGGTTTGTCCTGATGGCTTCATTTTAGAGGTACCCTTGATTTTGAAGGTTCAAGTGAATTTTGTTTTGATAGGTCGTGGGTGATATTCTTTTGCAAAGCCAGTGTGAGGTCTTTTACGGAGTGTACGTTCTCCTGCACAAGAAGCAGCCACACATGGCGCGCAGTTTTCGCGTTCACAATTTAACTACACACGACGCCGAGATTCTTTTTTTCCCCTGTAAATGCCTAAGCCTTGTTGAAGGAAATCAAATGCTAATTGCCTGTAGTTGATTGCGATCTCGGTATGGAGCAACACGTGGCAGGTGTGTTTAGGGCGTTTGCGGTTCACGCTCACTTTCTACGCCTGGGCATTCCACGCTACAATATGCCGTTATGCGACCCGTTTCAACTCTGCCCCCGATACGCCCACGCTTCCACAATACCGGAGGCAAAACAGTTCATGCATATTCCTCCCTCTACTAATAACAGTAATCAGTGTGGAATACCCCTTGGAAACCTTCTGAAATGTGAATAATGGGAATTACAGAGCCGTGAAGGTTTCATTTTCTCACTTCAGTGAAACTAATTAAGTCTTGACGTTTATATAAAAGTGACACACTTGGGACAGGCGTTATAGAAACCTTGTCTTTTAAGACCCAAACATTTTATTTTGTTTCATTGACCGTACCACAATTTTTATCCGATTTAGATCATAGTAGTACTGCTCATAATTGGAGCGTATTCTAATTTCTATCGACGCTATGACCTTTTTATTTTGTTTAAGCTTGGAATACCTTACTGACATCATTCCAGCTTCAACACAAGTATTTTTAATCGTCATTTACACCACAAACCTGAGCAATATAGCGTCTGTCCTCCAAAGGAGCGAGGGTTCGTCAAAATCTTTACCCCAGAGGTATAGCACAAAAGGTCTTGTGTAATCTCTTAAGACTTTCTCGGCATATTGGTACAGTATATTCAGCCTAAATTTTGAATTCAGTTTTACCAGACGACTCCTTTAAATTGTCTTTGCTTCCATTGGAAACTTCTAACTGTTCGAAACTTTAACTAACACGTACGAAATTTCGCGTCTATGTGTCAGTATTTTTTCTATTTATTTATTTATTGTACTACAATTTGGCATATGCCCGGTGGCAACTCAAAATAAAGCATGTGGTACATTAAATAAGGACACAAGTATATTGAAAAATCAGAAAATCTAAAGGAGAATTTTTTTAAAAATTAAAGGATTATAATGGTCGCGTTAACAACTTGGTCATTGGTGACCTATAAATAAATTACAGATAGTGCTTATTTACATAAGTATGCTGCGTTTCACATTGATCCCAATAATAGACATACAATTGAACAGTTTTATAGAATAATTATTCATTTCAAATGTGGGTTTCTTACATTTACATTTTAATAATTCGCATTTGTTCATCATTTATCATAATAATTGGATAATTCATTATAAAAACTTGTTTGAAACTACGACTTTTGCAGATTCCATTGTACTGTAGTCATAGTCTGTTCTTATTTGGAGGATATGCACCACTCTCTTGTTTCTTGATTAAATTTCTGAGCCTTTTTATTCTACTTTCTGCCGTTTTATCATCTAAGTGTGGGTAAAAAGATTCCAATACATTTATTAATAATGTAGAGGATATTTGGTATTCTCTACTAATGGTCCTTGGGTTCTTTGAGTTCGTAGCATTTAGTATAACAGTCTTTAACTGTTCCAACGGGACAGGTGGAGCACTGTTTTCTTCTTCATATAATAATTTTAGCGGTCTTAATGATTGACTAATGATTTATGATCCTGAATTTTTTTTTTGTAGAAATTTTTCTTAACGTATATGTGCCACTTTTCTTACCATTATCACTTCGCTTCCTCGAATCTTTCTCTATATATTTGTAGCAGAAGATTTCAATCTGGCTCGCCACAAAAGGTGTGCCCGGAGCAAAACTCAGAGATGATAGAATTAGAGTTAATCGTTGGTTTCCATGGTAACGCATTAGTTGATTGACTAGGTTTTACGCATGATTGATATAAGCACACTTCAGTAATAGTATGTTCCTTTATATGCCATATAGTTTATTATAGGTTTGTTTAATAATAATAAATTATTATGATTATAACAGAATATTTGTGTAGTTTATGGTAAATTCCCATACATTTCTTTAAAATTTTATTTCCAATATCGGACTTCCTTTCAGCAGTATTCAAATCCGTTTTTGTCTTATTTAGGAATGAAAATTTACTTAGGTCTGTTCTTTTATTTCTAGGTTTGATTTTGAATTTATGGTCACATCAAAATAGCAGGGATTTTCCATTTTCGAATAAATTCCAAGCCATCTCTTTTGCTCTTTGTATAGTCCTTTTTATTCTTTACTTTTCTTGTTCGTAATTAATTAACAGTCACGTACAACGTTATTCCTCTAACTTTGGTTTTCCATCAGGTAATACAAATTATCAATGTCGATGGAAAACCAACACGTAAATCTCCCATTCCGACGAAACCTCTCAAATGTTATCGCTATCATTAAGACTTCAGAGCCCTTACTCCGTTTTGTTTTAAAATCTTATGACTAATAACTAAAATCAATCGACTGAGAGGAATATATTTTTGTAATAGAATGTTTGTAATGTATTGCAGGCAAAATACCGCATTAACGTAGATAATTCACAAAATTTTTACACGTGAAATTTATGTACAAGTATCAAGGAGCTTAGAAATAGTGTTAAATGAACAAATTATGAATTTTAAAACAAACAAAGGAGAAGTTTGCTGCGAAATGTTAAATGAATTGCCGTATTGCTAAACGATGTGTACATGTAAGTTCTTCTCCTTGTGATTGAATAAATGCAGAACAAACAACCTTACAGATGATTGTCCTCGTAATATTATGTCATCATAGTTCTTACCGCAACGTATAGTTACAAAATATTAGCATCGTTGGGCGCGAACAGGTTGTTCTGCCGTGTTCAAGGGAAGGGCGGAATAAATGAGAAGCCTCGACAGTCTTTCTACCCTCATCAGAATTGTTAATGGGTGCCGTGTTCGTGTAATATACTAAGAGGCCTTCCCCGGTGTTCAAAAAAAAAATTCTCGTGAAATATTTCCCACTGGTAACTTTCTTTCCCCTCTGCGGTTGTAAAGCGCGACAGTGGGAGCGGACAAACAATTGTAAACATTATTTTAAATATTAATTTAGTGGCCTTTCAGAAAATAGACCATAAAAGTGATATTTTATTCAAGTAACCCGTATATCTTTCAAACTGGAAAGACTTAAAAAACAAACAAAATAAGAAAACTCTATTTAATGTTATAATATTATCATATTTAATAGTATTAAAATTTGATGAAAGTATAAAAACGTCCTGAAACGTCCTGAAGGTTTTAAATAAAATATTTTTAATTGTATGAAAAGGTCGTTAATTTCTTTAATCTACATATTAATAAAACGGACTAAACTAAAAATATTACCTATTTTATACCTTTGAGTAAATTGCCTCTGGTTACAATTCTGTATGCGCGTTTAAACTGGTAGTAAAGCAGAAATTCTAGATATGAAATTTACCACCGTCCCATAATATTTAATTGTTATAAATTCCTAATTCTTATCTATTCGATAAGCATTATATATTCTATTTATTAAAAGTTTAACTCTCCAGGATTAATCTGTCATCAAGTAAAACACTTCTACTATTTTCTTAGTATTAATTAAATTTTCATA
Source organism: Zhengitettix transpicula (assembly GCA_037074705.1). Lineage (NCBI taxonomy): Eukaryota > Metazoa > Arthropoda > Insecta > Orthoptera > Tetrigidae > Zhengitettix > Zhengitettix transpicula. Next base: position 25,556,091 of record CM073593.1, on the reverse strand, counting down.
ACCGAAGAAGCTTTCGGTCAAAGCCACAATCATATTCGTCTCGAAATTAAAAATTTTAAGGTTCAAGCCTAAAATTTAAATACACAATGTAATTAATTTCATCTAAATAATTAAGAAAATAAAACAATCTTATTCAATTATTATTAAAAGATTAACTAATCTTAATATATATACCTTCCAGTAATGTATTTTGTTTCTGTATAACGCAGACGTAATCAATCAGAATTATTTTATAAATATATTACTATATTGGATATTTATTTTGGTCTTCAACTCAAAAATTCTTAATTTGGACATAAAGGTAATTATGGCTTAAGCGGAAAGCTTCTTCAGCCATAAAAATTGAATAATCGTACAAGTGTTTTTAATTGCTGACTGATTAAACCTGGTTTGTTAGAATTTTAATAAAATTATAAAAATCATGCAAACATAATTTTCAAACATATAAAGTATATTACACGTTCTATTTATTACCCAGTCCTTATATCAAAAATATTTAAATTATAGAAATTGATTTAAAGACATAGTAGTAAATTATGGATTAATCAGAACTGTTCGAAATTATCAGTCAAAAAACGTACTTGCGTGCTTATAATTCCAAAAATTGTGGAGGAGAAATATATAGAGTTATCTGTTCGATGTACACATATGATCCCTGATATTTAGTTTATTTATTTCATAAGCTAATGTTGACACCATTAGTTTGATTTTTGCTGATGGAAACATTGCTTGATCTCTGACCTTGAAATATGGAAAATTGCCGTAGTACCTGTACCACTGCCGATGAAAATGAGCGTTGAAAGGTTCTACAATTAAATGTGTGAGCAATGAAATTGTGTCGATGCCATATCGAAAGTTGCCGAGTGCAGAGTTAGTTTTGGAAAATGGGTCGGCGATGGTACTATATTTTGAACTCTCCTGATCGGTGCTCACTGTCTCCTAAAAAAATGATTACTGTTGCAGATGTCGATGAGGTACTCAAAAGACATTGAGAAATATTCTCCTGAATGATATTGTTGTGTTTGTGAGTTTTAATTATTTAAGAAAAGATGCCGGTTTTTTTTTTCTCAGTTTTGACAGCTGATAGTGTATAACGAACTGTTACGCTGTAGTGGACGATGGTAGGGAACACGGAACTGTGCCCGTGTACATTGTTGTGTTTCTTAGCGAGTGTTGCTAATAGCAGAATCTAGTAGGGGTCAACGCCCCCCCCCCCTTCCCCCTCCCCCGCACGACGCACGCTCTTAAAGTCACAATATCTGCTTACAGTTTAAGATAATACGGTACTCTGATTTTTTTCGTACAGACCGGCGATTGAATTACATTTATACAATTTGGTCATTTACGTGTTTTATTCTTTGTTGTTCAAAATTTATTTTTAATTATTTTAACTTTCTCTGAAAAATTTAAATTATCTGCTAAGTTTTGAGTTGATGAATTGTAAAAGGGTTTTGTCACTACTCCTCAGTTTTTTTGGACATTTTTCTGCCCTATAATATTTTTCTTTCTAATCTGTAGCCTAAATACTGGTTTACAATTAAAAACAGCCACCTATTCCCGTCCTCAAGCTTTTATATTTCTATTAAAAATATAGCCACAGTAGTAAAACTACAGAAGAAGCTTTAAACCATGCAAGAATAATCTTCTTATGCGTTAAAACTATATGTAATTTATCTACTGTACATTTGTGACGAATCCTATTTCCTCTTTAGAGGGCTAATGGTGAATAAATCTATCTATCTATCTATCTAACACGTTGCAATGAAGTATTTTTAAAGCAGAAGACCATTATGGCCGAATGGATGAAATCTTCTTTTGTAATTTTATTACTGTGACAATATTTAAATAGAAATAAATAAGCTTGTAATCCTAATTTTTACCGATCTCAATAAAAGCGTTTAAATACTCCGTGAAATATTTCGGTGCCACATTAAATGGTTTTACTCGTAAATAATTCTTTTTTACGGTTCCACCGTTTTAGTGGTCCAAAATATGTGACATTATCTGTTGAGTCATACTCTTCAAAGGGTCAAAGAAACATTCGTTTTACCGGAAACTGTAAAATACCTACTTTCGTCTTGTGCTGATACGATCCTGTAATTGACGTGCAAATGTAACAATTGTTACATTGAATGCAGAGAAAAGACCCGTGGCAATACGCGGAATGACACAGTTTTCTGAGAACAATATTACGGCTTCAAAAGCCGCCGGTACCAATTTCATTAGCCATGCTCCGTTTCCACGACTGTGTTCATTAGCAGCTAGAGAAAAACTGGTCTTCGGTACGTCTTCTTTGGATCAGTTTTCATTCAAAGCGAGAAAAGTCGCAATACGAGGCAACGGGAAACAGTTAAAGGCTATTAATTTATAATTAATTTCTAGACATAAGTTTTCCTATTTATTTAAAATTTAATCTTCAATGACTAAAGTAAATAATAAATCATTGTTAACAGTTATATCATTGCATGTTATAGACATTTATTTATGTCTTTTAAAATGCCTAGTGTATCAACTTTTACGTCATCAAATTAATATATCACGCTATTGTAAAACTATTTATACTCCCTGAAGAGGTTCTGAACAAATATTTTTAGAAGCCTAACAACTTTACTGAAGCAGCTATTTACTTTCTGCTTGCGTGTCAGGTACATTGAAATCAATTCCAGCCATTTTTTCTCAATCACGCAAAACAGCATATCATGATTTTATTAAAATGAGTTTATTTTATAATTTGTATTTATTGCTTTGTACAGGTATAAATGAACGAGGTTGATAAACATGGAAAAATATCGAGTTCAATTCCCTCTCTCGCTCACACAAAACACTCGGTATATCAGAATTTATGCAAAGTAGGAAATCTCCAAGCTCTTTTACAGCTAGCTACACTCTACTCCATATCCATTTATTTACATACATATAATTCACAGTGACCTGTTAAAATTCCTTTTGTCTTAACTAGTTGTGGAGTAAGCCAGGTACAGACGTAAAATATCGTCATTTATTTTTAGTTCGTTTAATTTTAATTCTTAAGATTTTAGCCAGTTTTATAAAATGAGAGGAAATTTTACTCATGCTCTCATCCAGATCTTTGATATATTCAGTTCCAGTTTCTCCCAAGGTCAGGTAGGAGTTCACGTGTTATTTTCCATTCACGTGCACGTACGAGCATAAGTAGACAAAACCTGATTGTGTTTGACTTTATGCCAAGATGAAATCGGCCCAGACGTTAGAAATCAACTTTGCATTATGGATAAGTCATTGCCTTGGCAGTGTCCCTGGAGGTCGCATCCGTGAGCGTTCCGTGAATGCAAACATTTTAAATAGCCGCGGCCACAAGCTGCCAAGCATCTCTCAATGAATCTAATAAAGACGTGTCTGACTGCATCCGAATTGCTGTGTTCACCTTAGTAATAATTGGAAGCCTTCGTTTTTTAAGAATACTATCATAGTATCACATGACTTCTTAACTTTCCGGGTCACCAGAGATTTTTAACTCAGAATATATACTACGTATATTCCGCGTATTGTTAGACAGCAATATAAAATAACAAAAGTCAACAGTCGTGATCGTAAAATTACCGCTCTTGCCACTGAAACTTAATGTCGTGGGTTCAATAAATTTTCGGTAACTATACTAACGCTGAGTAAAAGACCTTTACTGGCTAAAATTCGACTGTAAATATTGTTAAGTTATCGGATTGTTGGATTCAGAACAGATAGTTTACGAAGGTAATTCTTATAGGACTTACAAAAGGCAGTCGTATATTCTGAGAAGTACCATCTTTCAATACTCTTCTGTCAGTGGCTTCAATATTGCATGAAATATTGTCTTAAAAGAATACCGGCAGGATGAGTGCCACGTTTGCGCTCCATGATGAATAAACGAAGTCTTGTGTTCATTCACTGAATATTTAAGCGCTTTTTGCCGCAATGTTCAAAAGTTTATCCGTGGATACGTTGATAAAACATGGATTCTTAACTACATTCTAGACACAAATTAGTAGTTTAAACCGTGTCCGAAAAAGGCGAAGATGGTAGAATTGACCAGGAAGTTGATGGCCACAGATTTTAGGCATTTTATCCACATCCCAAATTTTAAAAACGGAACGATTGATCACTGGAGATTATTATGCGTCGTTATTAGACTTCTTGACCCAAGAAAAAAAGTATTCATATGGGCGAAAATAAAGTGCTCTTCCATCACGGGTGGAGAACTTTGCAGTTTTGAAAGCTAAAATTGTGGAACTAGGTTCTAAATGTATCTGCAACCAATGTTGACCCATTGGAGCGAAAAATGGTTCGCCGGAAAATAATTCACATCGAATTGTATCATTTCCAAACCAAACACCTATTTTGAGAACCTCACGAAAACCTACATTTTGGACGGCTTGAAAAAATTTGTAGATTCTCTGAGCGAATTGTGTAAAGCTTAAACGAAATTCTTTTTCGGATTTTGGATGTGGATTGTCTTGCAAGTTCTGATAGCTGATATTTTTCGTCGTGATCAGACAAACTTAAAATCGGAAACATTGATAAAGGACTGAAAATTTAAGAATTTGTTAACTTCATCAGATATTTCCTCCCATCCTATTTATACTCTGTAAATATACAGCATTAATAATTAAAACATATTCCCTTTATTAAAATATCCGCTACAATGCCGCATCAACACATTTTCATTCTCTTTATCTTGTTATTAGTACGTTTTAATTACCCATAAAATAAATAATGGTCAGTAAATAAAAAGATAACCGTGATCAGAATAAAAAACAGGATATTGACTTTTATAACATTATCTTTAGGAGATAAAGGAATGTAAATAATAATAAATGTGAACATGGCTTAACTGGTTCAAAGGATTCTACAATTTATTTGAAAACCAAATTAGTGACGAAAAACATGTTTGAAATTCGTTAGACTACATATGAATACAGTTAAAAAGCAAATTATCATATACTATTTCTGACAACGTGGAGGATCAACCCAATTTGGAGTAAATTATCTCAAACAGACAGCGTCCAACCGTGTATAACATCTGACATTAAAAAACCCATAAATGATAATTATCAATTATTTGATTGTTAATTATTAAAAAATATATTTAAACCATTTTGTCTAACCCAGGTTTTTTTTACACAAGTCTTATAGCAACGCAAGTGGTCTCCATTACTCCGAACAAATTAAGTTTCATGTCGTATGTCAGCCTCACAGATAGATCAGTCGCATTACGGTACTTCGTTGCACCATGAGCTCGTTAGCCGTTGCTGAATTGATAGAAACTTGACTTCCGTAATAGAGACACGTGTTCGTGAAGCCTGACAAATTACGGGATCCCGATGTCTTTCATAAGGCAATTTCTTCTAGAGTTCGGTTGGGACGTCGTCGATGCGGAAAGACACGGTGAATACGACGACGTCAGGTTCAATGAAATCCGTAGCATCAGAAATGTCATTTAATCAATAGCCATGTGAAGGTTACCTTCCTTGGTTCTTTTCTTTGCCAAAACCTTTCGTTAAAATCGTTACTGGCCATCAAGAAAGGAAAGTAGGATCTCAAGAGGACATTCTTCAATAATATGAAAAAATCGCATCCTGTATTGAATTCGGATTGCCAACGGTTGTTAATATGAAATACATAATTACACTATAAAGGCGAAAAAGATCACCCTGGAAGATATGAAACGTAGATCCTAAGAATAATGTTTGATATTAAATTGAGGAATGAAATAAGAAATTAGAAATTCTTTGACGGGACTCTGAGACACTCAGATTTAATTAATATCGTGCTTGAAGCTAAAATGATAGTGGAAGTGCACACACACTACACAAAATAAATTCAGGATGAAGTGATGAATCTTTTCACTCTAGTGTCCTGCAGATGGTTATAAAAGACTAACGTCAAACGAGTTTCAAGAATGGTGAGTGCAAAAAATTGGTCGTGTTTGGTTTGAAATTATAAAACTATATTTGCAGTGACTGTCACCAAGATTCGTGTTAACTTCTAAATATTAAGATTTTCTGTGAAAAATTTCTGGAGAATCACATGCAATTATAACAGCAGGGAAAATAATGTAATACAGTGATATAACTCTCGCGATCGTCACGATAGGAAAGTTTAAAGGTGAGCCTTGTTCGTTAATTAATTTATGTGTCTCTCCTAATATTTAGTGTAGTTATTGAATGAGAACTTAATTTTTAGGGGTTTTATTATAATTACTGTATATTTTCTGAAAAAAAGAACATTTATTAATTATTTATTTTATACTGCGAGGACCCAATCCAATAATGTTAACGTTTGACACGTTTCCAGTAAAATATGGAAGCAACGTTGGGCGTGACTCGTTAGAGACATCAAGTGAAGAATAGGAAGGTTATTTTATTCACTGGGAAAAACTCGGAATCCCCTAAGATGATGAAACGCGGCTATTTATGTCATATTGTCAAGAACTTTTTCGCATCTAACACCTGTGTTTACGAATCCCAAAATAATTCCCACGACAAGTGTGTTAGTATAGTGAATGCAGTAATTAATCATGCGAAACAATAGCAGGAAAGGCGCTCACCGAGGCGAAACTGATGACCGTAGCTGTTGCTCACAGGTGCAAGGCTCTGCACGCTAACAGCTTCATTCCACACTAAAGGAAAAAAGGTAGAAATGGGAGGAATCTTTCTTCAGACCAAGAGTTTACGCAAAGGTTAATAATTTAATATTGAAAAAAAATTTTTTTTAGCTATCGTTGTAAACTTTACGAGAGTATACGTGCATTTCATATCGATATATATTTTATTTTTATTAGTCATCGTTGTAAACGTTACGCTGTATACTACGAGCGAGTACGAGAAAACAACATACAAATTTGATACATCCGAACGGCAAACTTTTGAGGTCGAGGTAGTATCGAGAATGGTGTATATAAAGTTAGTAATGTGTGTCTAATGTAAGTTCATAAAGAGTAAGAAGTGTTAAGCACCCAAGAATTTTAACTACAAAAACTTTTTAAAAATCATACAAGACTGCTTTCAATTATATGTGGATCGAACGGTGATGAATAAAAACCTCATTTATTTTATTTTATGAAAACTTTATTAGTTATAAATGCATTAGTAAGATGGTCTATCCATTGTTTTATAATTAATGTTCAAGTGGTAAATGAAAATTATTTGATACTTATTCAAATTAACCGCTTGTTCTATTGTTGCTTATTGCTACCGATGAGTTCAAAATTTCATACTGTCGATTTTCCAATTCAATAACATTTTTGCCGACGTAGATTTTTATTCACGGAATTATTATCATAATATATTGCAATTTCCTGTTACTGAAATATATTATTATTATTAGTTCCATTTTGATGATCCAAATTGTAATGACACGATTGTAAAGATCTCAAGGCGAGGTTCGACGATTTGAATTATTATGTAATCAATTGACAAAATTAAAATACAATATTTTTACACCCCAAACTATGGACTGATTTTATAATACAATACCAATGAATAGTAATTTACGGTTTAGCATATAATAGTGTATCTCAGAGTATCTTGTGAGCCTCCAATAAGAACTTTTTAATTTGTGCAAGAAAGCATACAATTTTAAATTACTTAGTGAACGCAGGATCGGGCAATAAGAATGAGAATTAAAAACTCTCTAAAGTTAGTCGGCCTAGTAACTACTTTCTCTCACCGACGTCCAGAAGTAATATCATACGATGACCAGATATGCGTCACGAACCGTAGACCATTCGCGAGGGTAGAATAACGCATACAATAATTGCCCTGCCCATGATGTACCCCTTTACAGACCCCCTAACACGCGTGATCCCTGGCACCTCTGATCCGCCACACCGCCAAACTCCTTCTAGTGGCTGCTGGATCTCGAACATTCTCGAGGGATTTTCTTTCGCGACCCGGCAACAGTTCTGGTGCGCGCCTTTGCATATGTGAGATTCCGCCGCTAATAATTTAGGTTCGTTACAATTATCCACCACATATAATTTTTAAGGAACAGAAGTCTTTATTTCGGTCTTAGTATCAACGTTGGATTTGAAGCAGTAAAATTGAGGATTCAGATAATTTAATTTCTCGTTACATTGGGAAAAAATTATTGGTTTCGATCAAGGGTTGTATTTTATTGCATTGTAAAGCCAATAAGTGGAGTACGAGTGCACAAAATAAAAGTATAACATTTTTAATGTTGTAAAAAGTAAGAGACAAAATTTTAAGTCGTAGGATTTTCATTCACTTCAGCTTTCTGTACGATTTTCGTGGCGGTTTTACGTTCAAAGGAAAAGCGCGGCCATGTAAACGCAAAAGCAAAATCTCTGTGGATCTTAAGCGCTTAAGAGATTTTATCCTGAATATGAGGTCAGTCTTCACTTTAAGTCCCTTGTGTTTACGCCGCAAATGTAGGATCTGCTTGTAAATTTACTTGGACTTTCTCTGTGGGAATATCCCAAGTACGGCCGTGAGAGAGTTAGCTAACAGAACAAGTGTCGGGAAATCCTTGTCTGAGTGAAATACAGCCGAGTAGTGCTACGGAAAAACTGCGCAAATGTTAAGTAAAAAATCTGAACATTTACCGACGAGTTTCATTTTTATACTTCTGGAACGAATCAGATATGAGCGGTACACAATTGCGAGGAATCATATATATTTCAGCCGTGGAACTTCTGAAACTTAAAGAATATTTAGGTTATGATTTTTCATATTTATTAATTAAATTTATAAGACATATGAAACAATATGTGACTACAGACGTTCAAGATTAAACTCCCCAATGATGTTAACAAATAAATACCAGAGCAAATAATTTCATGAGAAGCTTAACTGTCAGCTGGAGAATCCAACCTATTCACTTGTTATAAAAACTTTGCTGTTGATATCCATCTAATCTGTTTTTATTCCCACCTATAATTCAGGTCTTAGTTGAGGAAATAAAATTCTGAAGCAGAGATTAAATAAAAATTAATTGGTGTTAAGTCTGTTACTTTATCAACGTTCAATATAATACAATTTGTAGTTGAACATTCTCTTTCCGAGTATAACATAAGGAATTGTTAAACTAGAATTTCCGCGGTCTCTTCAAAATTTATACACAGACGTTATTTCCAAACATTTATCTACGCTGTATACCATTTATTGCATAAGGCTATGGTCTATATTTTTTCTTCAACACTTTTCTTATTGTTCTAGTATCAAATATTTTTTATTTTAAATTTATAGTTTTACTTGACTGAATTTATAAGATTTTCTTCCACCTTATTATGTAAAAGGGAAAGTAAATTGGGCTGCCTAACGTTTAAATGTTGACATTTTTAATTAGTGTATTCAATACATCTTGAAAATTATTTAGGGTTCAGCCAAATGCTACAAATCCGCAATATTTCTATCCAAGACGTTTCAAACCAGAATTTAAAATGCTGTTTATTTGGTTTCGGATGGCAGTTTGATATGGCTAGATAACTTCTTATACGCATCTAAAAAGTAAAGAAAATATTTTTCGTCGAAATAGTCACGACCGCTTCTAGTGATAAGTGAACATTGTCAGAGAAATTGAAATGACATCCGCTGAAACATAAAGATCAATTTTACAATGAATTAATTAGCCAGTAGTTACTAAAAATGTTATATAGGAATTGATAAAAATACAATTACTCAACACTTCGTTCTTAATTTAATACTTATTCAGGTTTTTATTAGATTACTTGCCCATGGATACAGTTTGTACGTTTAATAAGTTTTATATAAATTTAGACAACAATTTTTTAAATGTATATCTGATTTAAATTTCACATTTATATTAATTTACACCTGATGAAGTCTAAATTAAGGACGAAACGTTGTGTAATTATATTTTTAGCAATTGATTTCTAAAATATTTTCTGACATGCGAAGATCTTATTTATTGTGAAATTAAAATGTTAGATAATTATGCTTTTAAAGAGTGATTATAATTACTCAATTCTAAGTCATGCACTGACGTAACTATTATATAGATTCGACGAATGTCAGGATAATCTATTAGTTTTTTAGTTTTGTCTCAAGGAACAAAGTTCAAAGGAGTCACATTAGTAAAAAGTCCGTCTCAAGAGACGTTGTTAAATTATCGAAAATGACAGTAAATTTTTGCCTAATTAGCACATTTGTGGCAATGGTATTCATGGGAGATGTGTAGCGTGAAATGTTATGGAACAAATGGCAGGGAAAATCTGAAATACTGGCTTCTTTAGAGGAGCAAGTGCTCGTTGAGAAAGAGAGACGTTAACCCACAGCAGGAATGAACTGTCCTAGTGAGGCTGGCGAAGGACGTGTTGCTATGAAAGGGAGTCAGTGCTCGAACACAAAAGAAGGTAATAAGCTCTCAGGCGTTTTCTTGTGCCTAAGTGACGCAATCTCGCAATTCTACACCTTACTCTGCGTAGGCAGAGAAAAATTTGGTCAGAGGCGATCATGGCAAATAGAAACTGCCTTACAAGATTTGAAGTTCGAATTGAAAAATACGAATTATTATTTGATAATTATCATTACTGTTCATCAATCATATTATTAAAAAATCTGGAAGTAAACAAAACATTTTGCATTTGCAAGTCTAACTTGTTACATATTTAATGACACTCGAAACCCATTAAAATTCTATTACACTGATATCAGTAAAAAATTGTGAGAGATTTTTTGGATATTATTTGCAGAAAACGTGAATGTTTGTTGAGCTTCTAATAAAAATATCTGAAAGAATTTTACCTGTCTTTCGTTTAACTATATTCGAGAAATTATAAAAATTATCAAGTGAAAGTTATCAATCTATCGTGCTGAAGTTATAAAAAATGTCGATTAATAGTTTTTGAATAAATTCATAAATTGAGCTAAATATAAAAAATTTAATTCCTATTCGACTGTGTATTATTCCACATCATTACCAGAAGGATGCTTATTAACAGTCTTAATTTTCTTTTAAAATTCACATTTTGAAGAGTTTTGGCAGACTAGAATTATATACGTGGGTCGTTGAGCCGTTTGACACACACATACACACACACACACACACACACACACATATATATATATATATATATGGTAACAGGCTAAATGAGTGTAAGCCACATGTTGGCTACTCCCCTCTTATAGTATAGAAAAGGGATTGGAATGTAATTTGGGATGCGAAAAGGTAGAGGAAGGTAGCCAAGGGTTAACTAGGACCCCCTGGGATATAGTTTAAGGATCCTACCCGGCATTCGCCTAAAAGTGATGCAGGGAAAACCCTAGAAAAACCTGCATCAGGTAGATCGGGCATTGGGAACTTGTCCTACGCCCTTCAGATGGCGTTAGAAGGATTTTATGTGGGTATGCAGCATTCCCTTCGTGCCTCGATCAGTTTAGGAGGCAGATGGCCGACTGTTCCGATGGGAACAGCGAACAACTCGTACTGTATACCCAGAGTCTGTGACCCAAGAACTTTCACATCTTAAAATGGGCCGAAGTGTCTCGGCTTGTGGGAATCTTAGTTTTTTTTTTAAAGGTTAGACACGCTATGTATAGGGTAATCCACATAGAGGCAACTCCCCTCTTATAGCATAGGGAAAGGAGTGGAAAGGGTGATGCATAAAGGTAGAGCAAGGTAGACAAGGGTTAACTAGGGTCCCCGAACTATGGTTTAAGGATCCTACCCGGCATTCGCCTAAAAGTAATGCAGGGAAAACCCTAGAAAAACCTGCATTAATAAATTATAGTGGCTATTTTATATTCACTGTTCTACATTAAATTTTGAGTCAAAATATAAGTGTCATAAGCATTGTATCCACGATTGATTTAATTTTTCTACCTTATTTTTAAACACTATATATGCGATTTGCTCACAACGTGTCATTTTATAGCTGCGATGATTTCAATTAAAGTTAAGTATAAAAGAAAAATTCACATTACATTTTTGATAATAAATGGGTGTTTGGTGAATCTTCTTAACTAAAAATTATTTATGAGTAGTTCTGTTTAAATAAATACTATATAGAGTGGTCTATTCATCACACATTTTTCCTTTTCGTATTTTTACGAATTTCAAAGACAACGTTCAATGCAACAATTATATTTGCTCCATTTATATTTTATAATACGTCTCATTTGGGTGAGTTTGATATTAAACATTAATCTATTGTTCATAAATTTTTATGTTTGACACTGACGTTATACGTCAAGAGTGTACGAATTTCAAGCCTATACTCTGTATTCCAATATTTTTTTTTATCTGCAGCTATTAAATTACCCAACTGTTATAAACTCTGCATCATAAAAATATACGTCAAGTGTATAGAAAAAAAATTATTTTAACAATCATAAAAACTTTAAATCTCGTAGGCTTCATTATTCTTTCTTTATGAAAGAGTTGCAAGCTTATATATTCGAAGTGAGTCAGCAATCATAACTTCGCAGCCTTGTTATTATTTTCCTCCGCGAGCTTTCCTTTATCACCGGTGGCCTACATTTCATGCGCATTTAAGATAAGTCGGAGAAAGTCGTTTAACAACAAACCCGTTGCTAGTTATTTTGGGGGACCTTGATACTTGAAAGAGAACAATGTGTTGCTTCTGCCAGTGAATCTTGGACGTTCTCCGTAACTTTATACGCCTGTTGCGCTGTCACAAAACATGGGAACAAAAGCCATACAAGTTCGGGAGCTTCTAAGTTACACAGAGTGATACCAAACTGTATAGCTTCTTCCGGAAACCGTGTATCGGATCCTTGGAACTAATTTGCATAGAAATGAAATGCTTAAAAAATCTGCTAATTTAGATATTAAACAATGAGATGTGATTCATTAATCAAATATTTGTAAACTAAAAATTTATATCATTATCAGTCAGCAAGATAACATTAAATTACTTGAAACTTTTACACCAAACATAATTTGTAATATGTAGTTATCGTGTTGTCTCTTCCACAGATGAATACTGTCGAAAGCTCATTTAATATTTTAATTTATCGATGATTGACTGGTTGTAGCTGATATATGAAAATAATTTTATTTTTTAAATTAAATTGCATATACCACACTGTATCTACGCTTCAGAAATGTAATATATATGAGTTTCAGTTTCACTCTACCTCATTTAGAGATTGCCTTTATTATAATGCTACCATAACACTTTATAGCCTTGTCAAATAAATAACAGCATCCTTTGATGGAAATTAAATTAGGTATATGCAGTCGGAGAGAGTCATTGCATGTAAATAATGGTGAATATTTTCGAAATCAAATTTCGCAGTTTACTCATCTAAAAATCACAACAACTTTCAAAATAATGCATAGTTTACTATAAAAGGGATCAATAATATCTTTATATATATTTGTTGGTTTTAATTCGGGCATCCAGACGCATTTATTTTGAATAAAGTTCTCTCTGTCACACACACGAGTATATATATATATATATAAATATATGGTAAGAGTTGTTCGCTATTCCCATTGGAATAGTCGGCCAGCTGCCTCCTAAACTGGTCGAGGCACGGAGAAGGGAATGCTGCGTCCCCACAGCAAACTCCTCTCCCGCTATCGGAAGGGCGTGGGAAAAGTACCCAATGCCCGACCTACCTGATGCAGGTTTATCTATGGTTTTCCCTGCATTATTTTTAGGCGAATGCCGGGTAGGATACTTAAACTATAACCCGGGGGCCCTAGTTAGCCCTTGTTTACCTTCCTCTACCCTACCGCATCCCCTTTTTTAAATCCCTTCCTATGCTATTAAAGGGGAGTTACCCTCATGTAGCCTGTTACCCTAAAAAAAACCTATGAAAGCATTCTCTCGCAAGCGAACCTTTCCAGAGAGCTCTGGATGAGACTTCCTTTGGGGATGCATTTTCTTCTCTCTGGTTTTATGAACAAGGCACCTCTGACTTGTTTTGAGAGGTGTATGTTCCTGGGTTGCAGACCTTGGGCATACGATAAGAGTTGGCCGCTATTCCTATTGGAATAGTCGGCCAGCTGCCTCCTAATCTGGTAGAGGCACGGAGAGAGAAATTGTGCGACCCCACAGAAAACCCCTCTCCCTCCATCGTAAGGGCGTGGGACAAGTACCAAATACCCGACCTACCTGATGAAGGTTTTCATAGGATTTTCCCTGCATCACATTTAGGCAAATTACCGGGTGTGATCCTTAAAGTATAACCCTTGGGTACCTTGCCCTACCTTTTCGTATCGCCCATTTCAATCCCTTTCCTGTACTGTAAGAGGGGAGTAGCCACTATGTGGATTACCTTATATATAGCCTGACTGCACCGTATTCTTCTTCTTATCTCTCTCTCTCTCTCTCTCTCTCTCTATATATATATATATATATATATACACACACACATATATATACATATATATATATATATATATATACACACACATATATATATATATATATATATATATACTTACCATATGAAAATAAAGTGAACAGGGTGAATTTGACTCTTTTCTGAAGATAAATTAAAAATATCAACACACATATTAGTGTATACAACTAAGTTTTTATTTCTAATAGATTTATTTTTTATTTTTCAGATCGTTGTCTTGGATTTCCCGTTAAAACAGTCGCCTGGTAAGTTTTGTGTGATTTAACACTCTGTTAGAAATCATTAACAGAAGGTGTTAGATACTTACATGAATATTTACAAAGTGAAATTAAAATTTCATCATTATTGTATCATTTAAACAGAAAGATCTTTTTATTCAGAAGCCTAGCGACATACACTTTTGATTCTTGATATTAATTTAATCAATTTGATCACAAGTACGTAGAAATCATTTGTCTTTTTTTGTATACCTGTGAAAGAATTCCTGTAAATATCGCACTGCATGAGACTACTCTAAATTAAGAGAAAGTCACAAGTGCGAAAATGGTTGATTTCCTGTGAAAGTTGGGTCACCTTAAAGAGTAGCAACAAAAAATTCGGCACACTAGGTCGTACCCGAAATGGCTTAACCACGTAAATTCGTGGTTGTATTGAATATTTATTTCGGCTTTACTTAGTGGCTGATTAAATGAAAACGAAAATATTAAATTATATCTAAATTTAAATACTGTATACCAACCAACAAATTTATTAGTAGTCATATTAAAATGACTCTTCATCCAAAATGTGTGTTTTCATTTGTGTTTTCTTTCATTAACTGCATTTTAAGAAACATTTTCTAATGGTTTCTGTCTTATGAACGATGAATTCCATACCAATTTCAACTTATATGGAAACATATAAGTGATTCTAAATAATGCTATTGAAAGGTAAATTAATTATCATTGTGGTTCCATATAATTGAACTCCTGAAAGAATACTTAAATTTTTTTCCCCTTTAATATATTTTTATTATCTTTGATAACCTTCCATATTTGAAACTAAATGTTGTTTTGATAAAATGAAGAATAGAAATAACGCATTTTGGAAGTGGAAACCTACGAGGTTAAATAAAGTTAACGTTTGGGAATGCCTTATCCTCTCTCCGTTTTTGAACTAAGGCACCTCGGCCTGTTTTCAGAGGTGTACGTTCCGGGGTCACAGATATTGGGCATACGGTAAGATTTGTTCGCTGTTTCCATTGGAACAGTCGGCCAGTTGCCTCCTAAACCGGTCGAGACACGGAGACAGGAATGCTGCGTCCCCACATCAAACCCCTCTCCCGCCATCGGAAGGGCGTGGGACAAGTGCCCAATGCCCGACCTACCTGATGAAGGTTTTTTAGGGTTTCCTGGCATCACTTTTAGGTGAATTGCCGGGCAGGATCCTTAAATTATAGCCCGAGGGCTCTAGTTAACCCTTGGCTACCTTCCTCTACCCTTCCATATCCCTTACTATGTTATTAAAGGGGAGTTGCCACAACGTGCAGTACCCTCTTGGATCGTGCTACTCTAAAAAAAAATCGGATTTCTAAATAAACCTTCGTTCATGTTGGTAATAATATTAATGTGAAGTAAAATTTAGTGATGGCATAATTCGAGTTTTTTTAAATAAATAGAGTTTGCTAAATATTTTGCATATTACACCTCCAAGTTTATGAAGTTCGTGAATTGTAAACATTTTCTAGACTCGGTATCTCGATTAGGTTTTATTGTATGACTCTAGAATGTTTGCAGGTAATATTGATTACTCATGTCAATCATTTGTCACCACCTTTTGTGAAGCAGAAGAAAGATAATCTATAGCGCATTCCTTGATAACACAAAATATAGTATCAAATATGGAGGCGAAAGTACAGGGATTTCGATGACCTGACGGGACTTTGCTACTTCACGGATTTCCCGCGGCGTTTTCTGCTGTTAAATTGATGCTGGAGGCCCGCCAGAATTTAAAGCCCGTGGTGGTGGCCCCCAGGGCAGGACGCGACGGTTGGTAGTGCAGCTTCGCCGCTTGATGCTGATGTAAACAAAGCATAAGGTCAAGGCTAGGCTCAGG
This sequence comes from Zhengitettix transpicula, assembly GCA_037074705.1. NCBI lineage: Eukaryota > Metazoa > Arthropoda > Insecta > Orthoptera > Tetrigidae > Zhengitettix > Zhengitettix transpicula. The sequence continues at coordinate 25,539,667 of CM073593.1, read as the reverse complement.
GCCCGAAACCGGTCCTCCGAAGCCCGCCGTTGCGAACCTCCTCACGCCCACAAAATCATCCTCAACAACGATAAGAAAACTGCAGCACTGCGGCTACCCGTTAGTCGCCGCGTATTTCAATCATAATTTCAAATGAAAACGAGCAGTAAATTCCCAATTCCAATTCTGTTATGATCGGATCGTCCCGTATAACTGCAAAATTCCAGCATGTATGTAGATTGTGTCAACGGGTTCTCATTACAAATTTGTGGGGTTTTACGTAAAAGCTGTAATTTTTTAATAACAGTCCTCATTTACATATTTTAGCCTTTTGTCATCTTTGTTTAAATTTGGATTTCCTTGTATCTATTTTGAATTTAGTCTGTAAAATTTACGCGGTTATTACTTTGATCAAGTCATACACTTTCGAGTCCAACAAACGTTCCTGTAACTAATAAACACATTAGAAAAATTTTTCATATGTATATTGTAATATACAAAAATGATGGGCTTTTAAATGAAAAATTATAATCTTTAAAAACAAACAAATTTATTATCAATTTAAAACACAATTACACAAGTAATTAATTTTTTCAGGGTCATTACTGGGTTTGATAATGGCTAATCATTTATTTAGAAATCTTATCAACACAAATTTCACTAAAAGATTTACCCGTCAATTAACAAAGACGAAATTTACTTGTCGATGAAATTATACTAAAATATGGATTCTACTTAACAAAATTTTATCAAAGGAAGTGAACGAAATCTGACATCTATCTTTTATTCCGGTTTACATAATTTTTTGTTTTATATTGGTATTTACGGCTGCATTCCAGGATACTTTTGACTTACGAAGCACTATGGCGGGTTATTGCACAGCTTCTACTCAAACTCACATATTCTAATTAATATTTTTATTTTAAAATCAGGAACCAGGAACCTCTTCTTTGTCTCTCCCTCCCTCGGTTGAGTTACTCACGGCTGCCCAGCTTTGCAGGTTTTTACTGTTCTGCTTGCGTAAATGTTTTTCCTATGAGCAAAACGTTCATGGCCCAATCACCTCTGTTGGTTGATAATCCTCGTTATTTCTTTGCAAGTTTCCGTTGAATATTTGAACTGGTCTCGTCTATTTCAACTTGACCAATTTCTATTGTGTCTGTCTGCTTCTACTTAACTTTACTTTTCAAAATAAACTCTCGTATATTTCAGTACGACCTGTACTTGACCAAAATTTCCAGCCAACTTAATGCGAACTGGCTCCTCAATATTTTAATGCGACCTGTACTTGACCAAACCGTCCACACAACTGAATACTGCCTCGCAATTTTGAGCGCGCAGTGCTTCTTCCGACAAAGAAAACAATACTCTGCTACATTGTTATTTTGTGTTCGGTACCGCCGTCAAGAATATGTTTCTCTAACAATTTAGATTATCAAATTTACAATTAATGTGTTAATTAATTGGCAATACAATATATATTTCTTAGATTTAATGCAACTGAGTGACGTAGTTCTTCACCGACGACGTGACGTCCATTTTAGGTTGCGTGATACCAGTAAATTCTTCATTAGCGAATCGCGCCCATACATTCAGGAATATTGTTCCAGAAACTCGCATCTCTGATTTAAACTCACGATAGGTGTGTTAGTATCGAATCAGCCAATCAGCACTCTCACAACTTATAATTTCTTAATTAATTATACTAGCGACTTTATACACTGTTGTATTTCACTTGGTCGGGGAACTAATTAGTGATGCCAGACAGTGACGCTAACCACTATACCACAGGTCATATATTTATTTAGTCGCATATTGAACTTCCCAAACCAAACAAGTATTGCGTATCCGTATGTAAATGACCAGCTCAGGTCAAGGATCTGCTTTCTGCAACTGGAAGCGAGTTTAGTGATAGCTTTTTTATTATTAAACTAGCTGGGTGCCCGGCGTTGCCCGAGATGTCATTTATCTATAACCATCCATAAGACTACAATTTTCGTTACTTTTGCGCTATTTTTATGTAAAGCCCTCGAACCCTATCCCTAAATGTGCTCACCTCCCATGCCGAAGGGGGATGAAGTCATTGACTAAATATATCGGCCGTTTTTACATGTTAGAAGATGACCACCCCCACAAATATGCGATAATGAAAAAGAATGTATTCCACAAAAAAATCGGCCGATTACATTGTCTGAAAATTTATTCCCCCGCCCAACACCTCCAAAACCCGTCGCGTTACCCAGGTTGTCACATTTAGATTCAGAGACATTCATAGTCTCGGAATTGATTCGAATCTCGGTTGTTTTTCTGGGATTTTATTTAACGTACCTCCACCCCACCCCTAAGCTTGCTCCCCTCACAGGGGTTAAATTATACACAAACAACATCGGTATAAATACTTTCAAAGTAATTAACCCCAGGAAATAATTATCGCAAATATCGACCGTTTAACATGTTTGAAATTTTTCACCCCCAACCACTCCCGCTTCGGGGACTTAAACGGTCAAGTTTAATGTCATAATTAAACTCAGTGACAATCCTGATAGTTTCTGGTTTATTTTTATCTAATGCTACTTCCACGCCAACCCCTAAGGGTGCACCCTTCCGAGTCCGAAAGGGGTTGAAATTATACACAGAGAACATGTAGGGAAATTTTATTAATCTAATTCATCCCGAAATATATTTAATTGACGAAAAAACAGCCGGTCAACTCATCCCAACCCAGCCGATACCCGCGCGTTGTCCAGATTGTCATAAATAAATTCAGCAACATCCATTCCCTTCGATTTGACTCGAATCTCGGTTGTTTTCCCGTTATTTTCAAGGAAATCCTCTCCAGCCCCACCCCTATCTTGCCTATTAACAACATCGGTAGAAATACTATCAACGTCAATGGTCCCGGCATTTATTTATTCCACGCTAATATCGATGATTTAACATGTTAGAAAATTTCCATCCCATTCACTCCCGCCCCTTGGGGCTAAATGGCCAATTTGATGCTATAATTGAACTGGACGACATCCATAACCTTGGATTTGACTCCAATCTCGGTTGTATTCGCGTTATTTTTCTGTAAAGCATCTCCACCCCAAACCCTAACGGTGCCCTTTTTCCAGGGCGTAGGAGATAAATATTATATTCAGATAACATCGGTAGAAACACAATCAATATCTTTGACCCAGAAAATATTTATCCAAATCTAATACCTGCTGTTTTAGCATGTTTAAGTATTTCAACCCCCGTCCACCCCCGCTTCTGGGGTTGGTAGACGCGTCTCGCCCCGACAGTGTTGTTTTCCTAGTCGCAAAGAACCCGTGTACGAAATTTGGTGATATTTGCTCCAGCGGTGTAGATTTGTATTCTCTACCCGAAACGGTAGGGGTGCTCTTTCCCCAGGCTGTAGAGGTTGAAAATTATATTCAGATATCATCAGTGGAAAGACTATAAATATCTTTGACCCCTAAAAATATTTATCCGACTGAAATATCGACTGTTTTAGCATGTTCAAATATTTCCAACCCCGTCCACCCCCGCTTCTGGGGGTGGTAGGTTCGTCTCACCCCGACAGTGTTGTTTTCGTTGGCCGCAAAGAACACGTGTACGAGATTTGGTGAAATTTGATCCACCGGTATAGATTTGTATTCTCCACCCCAAACCCTAAGGGTGCCCTTTTCCCAGGGTGTAGGGGATGAAAATTATATTCAGAAAACATCGGTAGAAACACCATAAATATCTTGGACCCCTAAAAATTATTATCCGACTAAAATATCGGCTGTTTTAGCATGTTTAAATATTTCAACCCCTGTGCAGCCCCGCTTCTGGGGGTGGTATACATGTCTCACCCCGACAGTGTTTGTTTCCTGGTCGTAAAGAACACGTGTTCGAAATTTGGTGAAATTTGCTCTACCGGTGTAGATTTGTATAACGAACATACAAATATACAAACATACAAACATACATACACTCTTTTTTATTTATAAGATAGCTGGGTGCCCGGCGTTGCCCGAGATGTCATTTATCTATAACCATCCATAAGACTCCAATTTTGGTCACTTTTGCGCTATTTTTATGTAAAGCTCCTCGAACCCTATCCCTAAATGTGCTCACCTCCCATGCCGAAGGGGGATGAAGTCATTGACTAAATATATCGGCCGTTTTTACATGTTAGAAGATGACCACCCCCACAAATATGCGATAATGAAAAATAATGTATTCCACGCAAAAGTCGGCCGATTACATTGTCTGAAAATTTATTCCCCCGACCAACACCTCCCAAACCCGTCGCGTTACCCAGGTTGTCACAATTAGATTCAGCGACATTCATAGTCTCGGAATTGATTCGATTCTCGGTTGTTTTTTCGGGATTTTATTTAACGTACCTCCACCCCACCCCTAAGCTTGCTCCCCTCACAAGGGTTAAATTATACACAAACAACATCGGTATAAATACTATCAAAGTAATTAACCCCAGGAAATAATTATTGCAAATATCGACCGTTTTAACATGTCCCCGCTTCGAGGACTTAAACGGTCAAGTTTAATGTCATAATTAAACTCAGTGACAATCCTGATAGTTTCTGGTTTATTTTTATCTAATGCACCCTTAAGGGTGCACCCTTCCGAGTCCGAAAGGGGTTGAAATTATACACAGAGAACATGTAGGGAAATTTTATTAATCTAATTCATCCCGAAATATATTTAATCGACGCAAAAAACAGCCGGTCAACTCATCCCAACCCAGCCGATACCCGCGCGTTGTCCAGATTGTCATAAATAAATTCAGGGACATCCATTACCTTCGATTTGACTCGAATCTCGGTTGTTTTCCCGTTATTTTCAAAGAAATCCCCTCCAGCCCCACCCCTATCATGCCTACAAACAACATCGGTAGAAATACTATCAACGTCAATGGTCCCGGCATTTATTTATTCCAAGCTAATATCGATGATTTAAAATGTTAGAAAAATTCCATCCCATCCACTCCCGGCCCTCGGGGATAAATGGCAAATTTGATGCTATAATTGAACTGGACGACATCCATAACTTTGGATTTGTCTCCAATCTTGGTTGTATTCGCGTTATTTTGTTGCAGCGTTCCTCCACCCAACACCTGAAAGTGCTCTACTGATAATCCCGACCCGCTTGTGGGGGTGGTAGACGCGTCTCACCCCAACAGTCGGTAGAAACACTATCAATATCTGTGAGCCCTAAAAATATTTATCCGACTGAAATATCGACTGTTTTAGCATGTTCAAATATTTCCAACCCCGTCCACCCCCGCTTCTGGGGGTGGTAGGTGCGTCTCACCCCGACAGTGTTGTTTTCGTTAGCCGCAAAGAACACGTGTACGAAATTTGGTGAAATTTGATCCACCGGTATAGATTTGTATTCTCCACCCGAAACCCTAAGGGTGCCCTTTTCCCAGGGTGTAGGGGATGAAAATTATATTCAGAAAACATCGGTAGAAACACCATAAATATCTTGGTTCCCTAAAAATTATTATCCGACTAAAATATCGGCTGTTTTAGCATGTTTAAATATTTCAACCCCTGTGCACCCCCGCTTCTGGGGGTGGTAGACATGTCTCACCCCGACAGTCTTTGTTTCCTGGTCGTAAAGAACACGTGTTCGAAATTTGGTGAAATTTGCTCTACCGGTGTAGATTTGTATAACGAACATACAAATATACAAACATACATACACTCTTTTTTATTTATAAGATAGCTGGGTGCCCGGCGTTGCCCGAGATATCATTTATCTATAACCATTTTTGGTTACTTTTGCGCTATTTTTATGTAAAGCTCCTCGAACCCTATCCCTAAATGTGCCCCACCTTCCATGCCGAAGGGGGATGAAGTCATTGACTAAATATATCGGCCGTTTTTACATGTTAGAAGATGACCACCCCCACAAATATGCGATAATGAAAAAGAATGTATTCCACGCAAAAATCGGCCGATTACATTGTCTGAAAATTTATTCCCCCGCCCAACACCTCCCAAACCCGTCGCGTTACCCCCCCAGGGTTGTCACAATTAGATTCAGCGACATTCATAGTCTCGGAATTGATTCGAATCTCGGTTGTTTTTGCGGGATTTTATTTAACGTACCTCCACCCCACCCCTAAGCTTGCTCCCCTCACAGGGGCTAAATTATACACAAACAACATCGGTATAAATACTTTCAAAGTAATTAACCCCAGGAAATAATTATCGCAAATATCGACCGTTTAACATGTTTGAAATTTTTCACCCCCGACCACTCCCGCTTCGGGGACTTAAACGGTCAAGTTTAATGTCATAATTAAACTCAGTGACAATCCTGATAGTTTCTGGTTTCTTTTTATGTAATGCTACTTCCACGCCAACCCTTAAGGGTGCACCCTTCCGAGTCCGAAAGGGGTTGAAATTACACACAGAGAACATGTAGGGAAATTTTATTAATCTAATTCATCCCGAAATATATTTAATTGACGAAAAAAAAGCCGGTCAACTCATCACAACCCAGCCGATACCCGCGCGTTGTCCAGATTGTCATAAATAAATTCAGCAACATCCATTACCTTCGATTTGACTCGAATGTCGGTTGTTTTACCGTTATTTTCAAGGAAATTAATTAAACTCAGTAACAATCCCGATAGCTTCTGGTTTCTTTTTATGTAATGCTACTTCACGCCCATCCTTAAGGGTGCACCCTTATGAGTCCGAAAGGGGTTGAAATTATACACAGAGAACATGTAGGGAAATTTTATTAATGTAATTCATCCCGTAATATATTTAATCAACGCAAAAAACAGCCGGTCAACTCATCCCAACCCAGCCGATACCCGCGCGTTGTCCAGATTGTCAAATAAATTCAGGGACATCCATTACCTTCGATTTGACTCGAATCTCGGTTGTTTTCCCGTTATTTTCAAGGAAATCTCACCAGCCCCACCCCTATCATGCCTACAAACAACATCGGTAGAAATACTATCAACGTCAATGGTCCCGGCATTCATTTATTCCACGCTAATATCAATTATTTATCATGTTAGAAAATTTCCATCCCATCCACTCCAGCCCCTCGGGGCTAAATGGCCAATTTGATGCTATAATTGAACTGGACGACATCCATAACCTTGGATTTGACTCCAATCTCAGTCGTATTCGCGTTATTTTATTGCAGCGTTCCTCCACCCAACACCTAAAAGTGCTCTACTGATAATCCCGACCCGCTTCTGGGGGTGGTAGACGCGTCTCACCCCAACAGTCGGTAGAAACACTATCAATATCTGTGACCCCTAAAAATATTTATCCGACTGAAATATCGACTGTTTTAGCATGTTTAAATATTTCAACCCCCGTCCACCCCCGCTTCTGGGGGTGGTAGACGCGTCTCACCCCGACTGTGTTTGTTTCCTGGTCGCAAAGAACACGTGATTTTGAGAAAAATTGTTCTAATAATGTAGATTACGTGGATAATATTTTCATTGAAGTTGTAGTAAACTAAATTATAAACTATGTTAGCATGTAGAGTTTTTGTTACATGTATTTGTGCGTGATTATTTGTTGCTTTGTTTCTTCTCAATAATACAACTTCAATTACGGAATAAATGTAAAATTATGTTTATAACAATTTATAATATAAAAACTTTTTAAAAGAGTATAAAAAGCAATGGTTCTGAAACACTTTTATTTTTGATTAAACGTCGTTATTAATGGAAACAACATCGGTTAAAATAGTATGAACAACACCACCCCTAAATCTGCTACCTTCCCGTGGTGGAAAGGGTTGAATTTTTACTCATATCACATCGGTAGAAACACTATACCCATAAACACATAACATTTTGTCAGTTTTAGAATAATAGATAATTCTCACCCCCAGCCCTAAGCAAGCTCACCCCTAATGTCTAAAGGGATTTATATTTTCAACAACATCCGTTGAAATAGTATTCACGTAATTCTCCTCCAAGAACGCGCAAGAACTGACTATTTATTAAAAATATTTATCCGAAGTATACTCACTGACATACATAACCTTCGATTTATCTCCAAACTCGGTTGTATTCGCGTTATTTTTCTGTAAAGCAACTCCACCCCAAACCCTAACGGTGCCCTTTTCCCAGGGCGTAGGAGATGAATATTATATTCAGATAACATCGGTAGAAACACTATCAATATCTTTGACCCCAAAAATATTTATCCAAATCTAATACCTGCTGTTTCAGTATGTTTAAGTATTTCAACCCCCGTCCACCCCCGCTTCTGGGGTTGGTAGACGCGTCGCACCCCGACAGTGTTGTTTTCCTGGTCGCAAAGAACCCGTGTACGAAATTTCGTGAAATTTGCTCCAGCGGTGTAGATTTGTACTCTCCACCCCAAACGCTAGGGGGTGCTCTTTCCCCAGGGTGTAGAGGTTGAAAATTATATTCAGATATCATCAGTGAAAAGACTATAAATATCATTGACCCCTAAAAATATTTATCCGACTGAAATATCGACTGTTTTAGCATGTTAAAATATTTCCACCCCCGTCCACCCCCGCTTCAGGGGGTGGTAGGCGCGTCTCACCCCGACAGTGTTTTTTCCTGGTCGCAAAAAACACGTGTACGAGATTTGGTGAAATTTGATCCACCGGTATAGATTTGTATTCTCCACCCCAAACCCTAAGGGTGCCCTTTTCCCAGGGTGTAGGGGATGAAAATTATATTCAGAAAACATCGGTAGAAACACCATAAATATCTTGGACCCCTAAAAATTATTATCCGACTAAAATATCGGCTGTTTTAGCTTGTTTAAATATTTCAACCCCCGTGCAACCCCGCTTCTGGGGGTGGTAGACATGTCTCACCCCAACAGTGTTTGTTTCCTGGTCGTAAAGAACACGTGTACGAAATTTGGTGAAATTTACTCTACCGGTGTAGATTTGTATAACGAACATACAAATATACAAACAAACAAACATACAAACAAACATACATACACTCTTTTTTATTTATAAGATAGCTGGCTGCCCGACGTTTTCCGTGTACTTATTTATATATTTAACCTAAATCTAACTATTTCTAATTCCATACATACTTTCGACCGTTAGTGCATTAATTAAACAGCTACAAAATACATTGAACTTTATTGCATCAATCTCAACTAATATAAAAATTTATTTTTAAATATAATCCTTGAGTACTACAGGATATAATTGTCCTTCAATCTTCAACCATCACGAAAGATTAAATTGATCAAATTGTTAGTTAGATTCACAATGTAAACAAGCGGTCGTCATATTGGCATCAACTAATATGGCGCGGAAATTAACTTACATTTTCCGCAAGAATCGTGAAGTATTTCAGATTGTTTTTATTATTATCATTCCATGGAGTATTCCTGGATAAAATTTTACTTTTTATTTAATGAAAATATTTCTGCTTTATTTCATTAGCGGAAAAAGGAACTATTTCCTTTGTTCGTCGCGTAGTAACGTCTCTCTCTCTCTTGTGAAGTCACGGTCTCTTGTGGCGCAATAATTTAACACAAAATTATCACATGTTTTAATTATAATTCTTTCCACGTTAATGCTAGGGGGTTAACAACCCCACAGTACCGTTTCTCGTGTTTTGAAGTATCTGTGTACCAATTTTTGTTCCCATCTGTCCACGCGTTTAAATCTGTTTAGAGATTATCGTAAATACATTCATACATACATACATACAAATATACATAATTTTTATTATACATCTTAGGATTCCATTGTTCAATTTTCCTTATACGTGCATTTTTCTTAGCTGGTAGCCGCCGATAAGGTGCGTATCTCATATCGTACCAAACAGAGCTTGGCTCGCGGCCAAGAAGGAATTTAACAACTTTGTGCGCAGAAGGTCGTTTGGGGAGATTCCCGGCTCACGGATACAAATATGTGAGCACAGTTTCCTCTTCAGCAGTACATATTTCATATTGTATCACAGATAAAACAAACGGAAAACACAGACTAGAAAAAAAAATCGTAACAGCTGCTGTAACTCGACTGCACAATTTACCTTGGCCCGAATTGATCTTTATGTTAGCGACGCAAAAGTTCAGTCTGTTTTGTACCAAGGATACAAACTAGTATGGAAAATTTGGTTCCATAAAAATGTTTACAAAGAAAACAAATCACAGTCAAGATCTCTTGAAGCATTTATTTCGCACTTTGAAGAATAAACTAACTTGAAGATTGACTAATCTCTTCTGTCAAATTTTCATTCATATCACTTGTGAAGATTCATCCTGGATGTTCCAAACTTAGATCAGAAAACTCGAAGTTTTACTTTAAATCTGAAAGAAAAAGTAAGCAAGTGCATTGGTATTAAATATTACCATTTTAGGTGGGTGGAAAAAGAGACGAGTTGAGTTTAAATGAGAATAAACTTGATCTGGAAACAATTTCAATGTGAATTTGGGACCACCTCTTTCAATTGAAAAATTAGTCGAATCAAGCCTTGAATAAAATTAAGAGCGTTGTAGCTCTGACGAGAGAGTCGGGCATGATAAAAGTGCTTCATGGCAGGTACCCACCAGGAATGCAGTTATGTAATAGAATGTTTTGGAACCGCGAGCTGTCCATTGTGTTGCGAATGTCACGCCTCTTTTCGCAATCCATCTTGCTACAATCGCGCTAGTTCACGAATGAATCCGCTGAATTGACCAGACCCGAATTCCTCGCGGGGTCTAATCATAGAAGCGTCTCGGCCCGAAGGAGATGCCTGACCTCGGCCAAAAAACACGGGATTTGGCTGACATCCCGACCGACCCAACGAGGATTTGTGGGCCATACGAATAGCTTTGGCACATGTTACTTCACTACCGCCAGGTCCGAAGCGGATGGGCCCTGATCTGAATTATCTGTCATTTCCCCATATAGTAAGTAACGTCGGTTTATGAAATCCGCAACGTAATTAAATATTTTCATATCCTAATTAAACGTGTTCCTCTTTTAATTTAACCGCCATTCTGACTGCCAGTAAAAGCCATTTCGTTGTTTTCTTTTGTTTTGTTTGTGCTCCCATATGTACAGAGAAAGCTTTTGTCGGTTATATTAATTTTTATTTCTGTTGTTTATGCGCCTGTTTACCGTAATATTAATTGACCGCAGGGGAACAATTTAAAATTAAATTTATCAGTATGTGAACAGCTTATATGATGCTCATTAATACAATTCTAATGTAAGAAGTAAGTGTGATTTATTTTATGCAACAAATGGAACAAAGAAATAACGGGAACGAATACTGGTAACGTAATTGCAGGAGGTAATGGGCAGCAACATGGAAGTGACGATTGTACAGTGTCCTGTAAATTATATTACAGAGGTAGCTCTGAGAAAATAAGTACTTAGCTGATTGTAATATTTCTCTGATTGATAATTGTGTGATACCTGCATTTACTTACGATATTGACGACTGGCCAGTGAATTAAACGACCGCTCACAAGTGAGAAAATAAGAGAACAATTTTTTAAAATTCGAAAAAAAAAAGGATTATTATTGCGTGAATCAGGATAAATTACATTTACGTGTGTCTTACTCCACCCCAATAGTCACACGGCTTGCTTCTTATATTTTTGTTGTAATTGGGCAGTGGTTAACCTTGAAGAGGAAAATTGTAAAAATGTTACTACTTCAGAATTCAGCTCTCTAAGAGATCGGCCATCTTTTTAAAAAAGATTGTTGGTAACAATTTTATGCTCCTTTACAAGAAAATTAGTGGTCGATTTATGAGCGAGACATGAATCACTCATACGTATTCGTTTAATGTTTCATTCGCCTCATTCGATTATTAATTAAAAGAATTATATATTTTTGGTTCAGGCTGAGGTTTTCTTTGTAAGATCAGAGAAAACGGTCTCCGAAATAACTGAGCATTTACGTGTGGCTTACTCCACCCCAATAGTCGCAACGTTCCGTCTGACCGGCTTGCTTCTTATATTTTTGTTGTTCGGGATATCCCGCACACAAGAAATCAGTAGGTCAAGAGAACGTGTCCATTGCGGAGGTAAATTGCGAAGCAATTGAATTAGAAATTGGTCCTTTGTTCTGTTTTTCCACTATCAAAAATTGCGGAATAACCATCTTTAGAAGACATTCAATTATAAACATTTTATCTCAGTCGTCCAAAAAAAAAAACGTGACATGAAGTAGAAAATCGACCTCTTAATCTGTTAAAAGAATTTATAATACCGTTTAAAATGTACTTTTATATCATGAAAATAATACGCTGAAAAGCTGAGTTTTTGTTTTCACTTCACTTAAACTGCACTGCACTGCTCTGAAACATCAAGATAACTTAAAATTATATAGTCAATCCTTGAAGAGTCTTTTTTTTTGTAAAGTACAATGTTTGTTTTTTAAACGTTGTAATTGTTATAATTTATTATTTTCTTGTAATTTTATATTAAAACGTATCGTATTTCCCCGACCGTAGACTAATGGAATGAATAATAAATCTAATCATTCACGAACACGAAGCAAAAATAGGCTCTTTTTCTACTGCTGACTTAACTTTCCGGCTCAGAAGGAATTAACTCTCTTCCCTACGGAAAAAAGTTTCATCCTGTTCAATACGGTGTCTATAAATCACTTCTCTCATTTAGTTAACACGTCGTATAAATATTAATACTTCTCCTTTTTACTCCCTAGCGTGTCACCTCTCCGTTTTTGAACTAAGGTTCCCACAAGCCGAGGCTTCGGCCTGTTTTGAGAGGTGTATGTTCCGGGATCACATACGGTAAGTGTTGTCCGCTATTCCCATTGGAATAGTCGGCCAGCTGCCTCCTAATCTGGTCGAGGCACGGAGAAGGGAATGTTGCGTCCCCACAGCAAACTCCTCTTCCGCTATCGGAAGGGCGTGGGACACGTACCCAATGCCCGACCTACCTGATGCAGGTTTTTCTAGGGTTTTCCCTGCATTTCTTTAGGCGAATGCCGGGGAGGATCCTTAAACCATAGCCCGGAGGCCCTAGTATCCCTAGGTTACCTTCCTCTACCCTTCCTCATCCCCATTTCAAATCCCTTCCTATGCTATTAAAGGGGAGTTGCCCAACGTGGATTACCCTCATGTAGCCTGTTGCCCTAAAAAAACAAAAAAAACCTCCCTAGCGTTTATAGCTCCTTCACGAAATATCGCTTTCCATTCTTTATCTATCTCATTTTTTTTTTTGACCAAACAAATAAAATGGAACGTCCGATAAAATAGTTCTCTTTGTAGAGGTCACAGATGATTCCATAAAATCCTTCCTGAAGACAACAACAGAAGAATTCCAGAAGTCTTCTAAAATAGAATTGATTTAGAATTATGGAAGTTTACGTATTGATTACGTGATAAGTTGGAGTCTGGTCAATTGAGGCCATTTTCTTTTACAGAAAATGTTGTACCTTAAATAATTATTTAGAGAATGTATCTTCATATTATTGTGCAAAAACACGAGAGAATTTAGTCAAGCGCTCAACATGCAAGCAAGCACTGGATGTAGAATTTTCCATATATGAATTAAATATTTAAAGGTTGTGCCCCTAGTAGGTATCATTGCAGGGCGAGAAGTACAACACCATCAGATCGATGAGGCGACACTTAAGTAATATCCAATTTAAATTGAAAAAAATTACGTCTGATTGAAAATAATGAATAAGAAAGTTAGCAAATTCAGACAAAAAAGTGATAATATAAATCCTAATTAAAATTCACCCTTGAACTTAAATTTAATCATTCTCTTAATTTCCTTGATGTCACTGTATTAATTCACAATGCTTACATTCTCACCAATTGGTTCTGAAAACTTACATACTCTGGACGTGTTCTCAATTATCTTTCTGGTCATCCTCCAAACCGAAAGAGGGCTATGGTATACAATCTTGAAGACAGAGCTATATAACTTTCTAACTCCAAGTTCCATCAACACAACTTAAATATTGTCCGAAACATTTTAATCTCCAATGAGTACCCTTTAAATTTTATTATTAAACACACTAGCAGCAAGTTGAACAAAATTCAATAACCTAGTGTCACTCGTCCCCCAAACACCTCAAACCAAAATTTTTCTAGTACTCCCTTACTATAAATTTATTCAAGTATTCGATGAATATCATATAGCCATCATTTACAGATCCACTATACTCTTTCCTACGTGATTAAAAACCACAAGCACCCACTTGACACCTACAGCAAACATTGTGTTGTTTACAAAATATCTTGCTTTAATTCCTGCTACATAGGGCAAACAAAACGACCCTTAATAAACGTATCAAGGACAATCTGTAGTATCCAAACATATAACCAATTCTAAACATACATTTGATTGGCAAAATGCTAAGATTTTAGACACTGACACCAGGCACAATTCCAGACTCGTTTCAGAAATGCTTCACATTAAATCTAACATCATAGTTATTAATGTACCAACAGACACTACGAAACTCAATACATACTATGATCCTTTATTATTACGCTAAACCTTCTGTTTTCCCATTGTCGTTGCTCTCTCATTGTTATAGTAACCCTTCGGCTCTCCCATTGTTGTTGCGTTTTCGCTGTTATAAGTTTTGTCAACTGTGAAGTGCAGTTCTTCGCACCTGACGAAACGGACAAGGATCCCAGAAACGTTGCGTTGTATTCATATTACCACTTTTTTGTCTACATTGGCTAACTTTCTTATTCATCATCTATTTAGTTACCTTCTAGTTGCTGCCCGTGAACGTATTACGTTATGGTGACAGGAATTTCGAAAAAAGGTTGACTGTAACGTGCGTAGGAGGGAGGCGAAACAATGCAGGGAGCAGAAGGTTGGCCTTTCGCGAGCCGACCCGAATCTGGTGGAAAGGTCGCCCACAGGTGGGGCAAAGCCCGCACAGGAACGCGGACCCGGTCGTCGACTCGCAGCCTCACTGCAACACGTACGCGGAAACTCTATACCAATCAAATATTTCTACCACAAACACGAACGAGCATACTTAAAAATACTGGAATAAACCAGTTTCTTTATTTTAGCAACGTATCATTTTAAACTTGCACATTTTGTCCAACCACGCTGGAAGTTATTTTTTTTTATATCGGAAATTTTTCTGATTGAGGCTCATGGTCACTAATTGATAAATGCGACGGTAACTTATTGTTTATGTTGTGTTAACCTGTATTTTGTGGGTCACAATTTACAAACACAAATTTACGTTTTATCCTGGCACGTAATCAGTGACAAGAGAACAGGAATGTTCATATGTCACGTCGTGAACGAAGTATTCAATCCTTGAAAGTAAAAACTCTCAGTTTTATTTTTCGTTCATATAGATTTCACAACATAACCCGCATGAGTTATGCAACTAATTGAAGAAAACGATGTGTTGTTCGTCGAAGTTGATGAAGGACATTTTTTTTGTGCTTGTCGATATTAAACTTTTATTCTCTACACTTCAGTCTTGGCACATCTAACCTTTATTGTTCCACAAGTACTGATGATACGATTTTCCTCTTTTCTAGACTGGCAGGCTACATGAGGGTTATACTCTTTGATGACTCTCCCCTCTAATTGCAAAGGAACTAACGGAAAAGGGGGGATGTGGAAGGTAGATCAAGGTAGAGAAAGAGTATCTAGGGCCCCCGAGGCAGTAGTTTAAGGATCCTACCTGAAGTTCGCCTAAAATCCTTAAGAAACCTGCATCGAAGTAGATCGGGCTCTTGGTCGCACACCCTTCCGATAGCGAATTTCCTCGTCCCCGGACATCATAAACGCATACCGACAAACAAATATTACTTGACTTATGTTGTTTGCAATAAGTAGTTACGATTAATGTAGAACCAACTCGGATATTAATTCTTTTAACAAGGACATAAAAATAATTTACGTAAGAGTTGCACAAAAAGAGGTAGAATATAACAGATTAGTCCAATCAATTTTTAACAAACTAATAGATATCATTACATAACTTAGAAACCCTCCAGTTGCATTCAAAGGTGAGCTTAAAAATTTGTACTTCTCTTAATCTGTAAATGCGTTTTTGGGAAATAATTGTAATCATAAACATGCAGATAATCGTCATATTTAATTTAATAAATAATTATAGACTTTAAATTTCAGGCGAACTTCAAATTTAGAAACAAAAATTACATATTTTTTTTAAAAAAAAATTGCAGGACGTTTGGACACTACTTTGCTACATTTATGCATTTAAATAAATTTCTACATTTAAATTCTGTTAGAGAAATATGTAAAGTAGCGTCGAAACGTCCTACAATTTTTTTAAAAAAATATATGTATTTCTTTGTTTCTCAGATTAAAGTTGACCTGAAATATAAGGTCCTATAATTAATTATTATTTGTATGCATACAAAAGCTTGGAATGTTAATAATATGAACTAATAGTAGGCTTTTCTAAAATATTTTAGTGTGACAATAATATTAATTATATTGATTTGTACTGTAAAAATTTAAATTAAATCGTTTAATTCAGATAAGATACTTAATAAGTTAAGCTCTCTGAGTATACAGGGCTATAATGTTAATTAAAATAGTAATTAGAGGCGCAAAACAATGTCAAATTTTTCCATATACTCTCATGAGGATCTGAGAGAAATAAAAGTCTAGTCTATTCTATTTTTTTCCTTGAACTGCATTCTTACGGTGTTCCAAGTAACACACTATTCATCTACTTAGTTGCACTTGAATACAACCGTGGTTTTCCGTTGCGTTCACGTTTCTCGTGAACTTCAAAAGTCGAATTGATGGACAGTCCTATTTTTAAAGAAAGCTGATGAGTGGTCTAATTTTCGGGAACAAAGTGATAGACAAAAAATTGGGAAGGGTTATCTATAAGATGATACTCTAGTGTCGGTCTACAAATTAACATATCACATACAGGTTATTCATTAAGCTATTTTTGGAATCCTAGAGATGCCACGGGGAGAAGGTGAGGAAAGTGGGTGAGGTGAGAAGGGTTGTAAAATAGATGTTGTAAGAGATACGAATCTTTGAATGAGAAAAGTAAACAGTTTCTTGCTACACGGCCTATTTGAGAGGGAATGACCATGGAATTTGTGGAGCGCAAAACTTGTTTTATGAAGCCATTCACACGCGTCCATCTGGTTGTGGACGATGTAAACACGGCCGCTCCACCTTCAAGGTCTTCAGCTTTGCGACACACGGAGTGACCATGAGTCTGTTTCAGCTGACTAGGTAACCAAACTCTCATAACTGCGAATTGACTGCACAAACTTCGATGACGTCCGTAATGCACAAAGAAATCTCGGATACGCCGCTGAAATGGTAATAATAATAAAATAATTCACACAAAAATAATTTTAGTGACCTCAAGCCAAAATATACATGAACATAAGCTTTATTAATTGATTAAATCATCCAATTACAGAAAAAAAATTCCTCGGACATTGCAAATCTCTGTCATCACATTTTCTTATTGAAGATCGTAAATTGAATTCGGATTGTACTAAAATTCTTGATATTTAACGCAGATATCATTTAATTTATGAAATTATATATATTAAATTAAACAACAACTCTCTCAAAATTAAAAATGATAAAAATTGTTCGAGTAGTATCTTTGATACTGGTTTATGTTCCTGACTTCTTTGATACGGTTTATCCTTTTCTTACTGATTATGTATCGTTAGTTCATAAGTTTTTAGTGCACCTTCGTCATTGTCAGAGGAAACATTGCGGTTTTAATTTTTTTTCCGCATTTTGTCTGCACTTCACCAAATTTATCAATTCAACACACTCGAAAATATCCATAAACAAATCTGCTGAATGAATATTCAGCGTATAATGTCTATAAAAAATTATTAGAATAAACAAAATCGGTTTCTGGCGATGTTAAGCGAAATATTGATTTTTTCATATCAATATTACGTCTAACTTCCTTATATTATTAAGAATTTTGTTAAGTTTAGCTGTCGCCAAAAGGCTGGAATTACTTTATCTTTTTTTCCGCATAAAATCTATTCACACGTCGTCGAGTATATTGACTCATTTTCGAGAACCCGATTTCAATTAATACTTTCCCTACTCCAGATCGTCTAACAGATTTTCCCCCGTAATTATGTAAATTTTCCCAGTGTTTACATTTGTATTTTGTTCTTTAACCTCTTGAGGCGCTACACTTGGTGACAGTGTTGAGTTTTTGTTGTCACCTTTCTGGGTTCTAGCATACGAGGTATCGATTGCGTGGGCGTCAGCCATCTTGCTGCCTCCATCTGTATTTCATGTAGCGGCGAGAAGTGAGTGATCGCCGTTGCTACAGGCCAGTCGCACTGAATACTAAATTAAGGCTTGTTGAATTCTTGACGTCGCGTGTACTGCAGCTGAATACAAGTTTTGTGTTGATGAGGAGAAAAAAAAAATAACTTCCCTACAACGTGGTTACGGTTTTAGGGGATTTAAAGCGTAAATAATTAATAATTGTAAACCCTATCAATTTGAATATCGTCGCGCGAAATGCTCCGCCAGTGTAATTGTTTCTTGTTTAATACAAGCAGAATTAAAAGTATATTAATACCATAAAGAAGGATTTTATGCAATAAAAAAACTTCATAGGGACCTCAAGCCGTTAGGGGATAAAATTAGACTCTGTAAACATCAAGAGCGACTACAAATCTGAACGATCCCATAAACTATTTATTCAAGCGGTAATAATATGCATTGGCTGTGTTTCCGTTATTTTAAGTTTCATATATTTTATATAAATGTATAAAAATATTTGCCGTCCTATTTTAATAATTATTTAACATATATGAACCCATACAATGTTAGAAGTATAGTAGAATTAAGGCTAGGTTAGATTTAAAACAAAACAGTACATTTATTAAAGGAATAAAATAATTTAACCAGTTGCTAATTCAAATTAGGCAATATAATTATATTAATAAATTTAAGAATAGTTGATCTAAACCCCCTAAGTTTACTAAATGTAAATTTGTGGGAAAGTGAATAATGTAGGACTGAATAAAATTTTTTGAGCAATAAATTCCTTATTATTATTATTATTATGATTAAATTACAATTGCTGAATTGGTTTATAAAATTCGTAGTGCGTAAATAGTTGTGTACAAATTAAACATGGTCAGTACAGGAGTCCGAAAAGAATAGAAAATGTATGATAAATTAAAAAAAAACCTTTTTTAGTCCTCAAATAATATGGAACAGGATCTTTTGGCTTTATCCTAAGCCATATTCATCTGTTATGGATACAAAAATTACAAATTATTTACAACATGTCATGTAACACTTTCTTCAGTGTCTGGCATTCGTCACACGTATGTGACAACAGCTATAACTAAACTCATTGACCACCACAACACCGGATTCGTCACCAATCTCGGTCGTTATTGCATTTTTCTCAAAGCATTTCACCCCACCCCTAAAGCTGTCATCTAGCCGTTAGGCGATGAAGTTAGACACTGTAAACATCGAGAACGACTATGAATCTGAGCGATCCCGTAAACTATTTATTCGGCGGTAATATAGGCCGTTATCACGTATTTAAAAATGCTACCCCCTTATACCCCCGCGTACATAGGTGGTAGGGTTATCTTAAAACAGCAGGGTTTGTTCGTAGATCTTAAGTGATACGTGCTCCAAGTTTGCTTGAAATTGAATATTTTAATTAATAACTTAATTTTAAAAAATAATCATACCATTAAGTGTTCTACAATATTTATATTATGCTTTATTTCGTAAAAACGCACCTTTCCGGACATTACTTATCAGGAAAATTGTTGTCGAGAAAACCAGCGTAGGGCAAGTATGTGTCGGGGTACTAGGCCCAATTTAATGTTATAGAAACTAAATGTTAATATGCAGCCAATTTATTTTTACTTTAAATATAATTGGTGTTTTCACAAGATTTTAAATTGTACTGTCATATAGTTTTAAAAAAAACTATTGTTCCATTTTGTATTCTGAGAAAGTAAACAAATTTATGCAATGATATAGTAAAAACGGCTCCATCAGCATACTTCGTGCTCAGTCTTTAAATATTCTAGTTGCTTAACCACGGGGCGCAACACTGAATTTTGTAGTCACTATCGACAGCGTTGAACTATGCCGTCCCGAGATAAGTGCTTTGTCACAGTTAAAAATTATAGGGCTGGGTGAAATGTAAATGAGATTCAACATCAAACAAAAGTCGCGGGGAAGGTGGACTTTGAAAATCGATTAGTGGTCCGGGGGAAGGAAGGATTCCAGACGGGGAGGAATTCCAAGCAGCCTTCATTACCCTCACCCTGTCTTGCGTTGAGGTCAAGATCTACTCAGAATATTAAGTGTGTTCAACAGTGTAAAACGGTGCCTGTGTTATTTGAGCACTTCACACCTCTTTCATAAAGTTTACACTTTCCAATTAGCTGTCACACTGAAACTTAACACAATAATTTCCGAATAAAAATTCTGATACGAATAGTAGTCGTGGTCCTTAAAGTAAAGAAATAGTTGGGAAAAGTAATATAACCAAATCTTTATTAGTTCAAGAACAAAATGGCGGTTTTATTTTTTCCGTCAATAGATTAGTGCATAGAAAACTTCGTGGGAAAGAGTCGACCTTGCTGGAAGAACGGGGGGGGGGAGGGGGGGCAACTCTCTCGAAGTGACACTCCGTGTTCCCAACAACGTACATTGTGCGCGGATCTTCGTTCACACGCCGCCGCCACAATGGAAAGCAGCCATTACCTTAGTTAGAAAGTTGAACTAGTAACAACCATAAGCCATCACTTATTTTACCTAGCATAATTGATGCAGAATTATTAGTAGCAAAAAATTTATACAGATTTATTAATACCAAATATATTGTTAATGAGACAATTCTTTTACTATCAACTTACGATATTTATTTCAAACATCAGTAATTTTTCCACATTATATTTTATTCCCATCAGAACTTCCATAATTCAGTGCTAATACACAAAAAAAAATTAGAGTATTTTCCAACGTGTATTTCTTTCCCAGTAACAGACGTGTTTAAGCTACTCAATGCAAGTTTTAATTCGGCCACTCTCCCCAAAAATATGTTGTCAGTCTCACAGCTTAATGTTTCGAGGAAGGGCAAAGCCTGAGGAACACAATGAGGTGACTTCTGGGAACCGTAACCAAACTGGGGAAAAATTTCTCCAACTTACAGTTTCAGGTACGGGCATAAGCCTGTCACTTTCTTGCCAAGAAGTCAAAAATGTATGTAACTGTATGCAATTACGTCTATTTTGGTTTCGTTCGTAACACTTAACAATCAACTTTTCAGACCACGTACCTACACGTGCTGCTGAATATAATCTTGTGTTTTCTTGACATTTGAAAAAAGGAACGAGGTTTCCAGAAACATTGTGAGGTATTTATAACATCTCTTCTTTTGTCTTTATTTGGCTATTTATCTTATCAGTTAGGTGTATGCTTGACGCAATACGATAGATGTAGGGAGTCAGCCATTTACATTGCTAATATAGCGCCGTATTTTGAGCGACCGTGCCGTGAGCGAACAACAGTCCCTTCCTCAATCCTGACCGCTGAGCGAGCAGGTATAAAGTTTTCCGAAGAGCAACTTTATCACTGTAACAATTATTATAAATTGTCATTTTTGTAAAATTTGCTTTGTTGGAATTTTTAGAAAAACAGTTTTGAAATTAGATCATTTAATTGACTTTACAACTACTGAAGAGGTCCTAATAAATTAGGGATTAAACTTTGCGAATTTTTTTCTATTATAATGTTTAAAAATTTAAATTAATAATAAATTTATAACTATACAGGCTGATGTTTTCATTTATTTAAGGACGTCAGATGAATATAATTGATTCGTAAAACATTTGTATCTTAATTGATCATTTATAAGCATATTTATTAAACGAATCACTACCAATTGGAACAGTTTTCATATTATAGATAGAGGTAGAAATTATAAATCCAGATAAGTTTCAGAAATGTTGTACATTTAACTTGTATTACATTCACTTAATATTAAAACCAAGACTGATAAAGTTGCTCTTCGGAAAACTTTATACCTGCTCGTTCAGCGGTCAGGATTGTCCGCTCACGGCACGGCCGCTCAGAATACGACACCGCTAATATTGATAGAGTTTGGGAATTTCGGCCATAGAAATTGTTTTATAATGTTAAAATATTTACCTGTATAAAGTTGTGTGAAAATAAATAACTAATTCGTTTAAAAATACCGAAAACTACCCGTCGTATCAACAAAAAACGTGGGATATAAAATTTGTTCGTATCGAAGACGGACGTCCAATGATACTAAACTCGATTCCTCATTCCCAAATCCTATGGTAGTGGGAGATAAAAACCTTAAATGAGAATCTACCATTGTAGATTTGGTTTCTGCAGGAAAGAATCAACTGATTTGAATGTATTATTGACGTAATTTATTTAGCAGATAGCATTGTAATCGAAATAAATCGGAAAAGTTCATTTAATCGTTTGCCAATAAGCCATAAAGTAAAATTAGCGCTATCCAAAAACGACGTATATTGTTCCTTTCGGGGTGCTAGTTCAAACTGAGACCCTTTACCTCTTTTGATTCCTGGCGATTACAGAGCCATCTGTGAAATAAATGACTTCAAATCAACAATAACTTTCTGGAGAATCCAAACTCTGCGATAAGGTTCCCATTTAAGTATTTTATCTCCCCTCTCCCACTTTCTGGGGTTGGGGAATCCATTTTTGTATGATTGTATGTCTCCCTTCTAGACGAACATATTTCAATGCGTATTACTTTTTATGTGAAAGGGTGGTACAATGTCTTCAGATAAATCGGCCACTCTGTAAGTTAGCTTCATTGACATTTTATTTCAAAGATAAGTACAAATCTGTTCGAGATAGCATTGTAATCGAAAGAAATCGGAAAAGTTCATTTAATCGTTTGCCAATAATAGTTTTTACTGCACTCGACATGACTGATTGAATTTAAAATCGTTGTAACGTAATTGTAGTGAAGTCGGTATCTTCAATAAGAAGTACACGTGAATGCTACTTCCTCATAAAAGAAATTAAATAATCTATCATTCATTTTATATTCAGAATTTCATTTCTGTTTCATTACTATACAGTTGGGTGAGTGAGATGTGTACTAAGAGTTCTTTTATACAGATATAAAAAAAATATCTTATTCTCTTTACATCTGAACGTGTAGTTCCTTAACATCATCCTCAAAATTTAATTTATCATTCTTAATTCATATCTTCAAAAGTTAGATTCCATTTGTACCACACAGGCAAATATAAACTCCGAATGGAAATTTTATTGATAAATCTTTCATTTTTGTGACGTTCAGCACAAATTTGTTTGCTGCTAATTGTAATCGATCAGTATTAACATAATAATAAATTACTGAATAACGTTTTTCTTATTGTAAATGTATTGAGTTTTCTCAGTGCAGCGCAGGACCAGTGAAGTAAACTTTGCAATTACAAACACTTGACATACATATGACTATAAGATAACTAGAAGCAAAATCTGCATGAGTTTGTGCTGAAAATTTTTCTTCGTACGTTCAACCCCCTCCCCGTGTGCTGCGAATCAGAAAACACCTCGGGCATGACTGCGTTAGATAGTTTTATTTTGTGTTTATTCCGCGAAGTTTCCTCTCCCCTCCTTCAATCTACATGACCCACCTTCGCTTCTGACGCTTGCTATAAAAACCTTGAATAAACTGAAAATCAAATATCCCTTTTTTATTTGTGTGCCGCCGGGTCATTTCTGATATAATAATAATAATAATAATAATAAATAATGGCCATGTATATTTTCTCTTATACTGATGTTTGAAGCAAGCATAATTTCAATTCCTTCGATAGCTTTCTGAGTTAAGCGGTAAAATCCATAAAATTTATGAAGGTCCCTTCGGTGGAGCAGGTAAGAGGACCGTCGATATTGTTAGTCCCTTGAGGCAAATGAAGGAGTTTAGTATTCCGAGGACGTGCCGCAGAGGGCTGTAAAATTTTTAGTCTATGTATGTCACGGCTGCAGAGTTCACAGGTCAATGCGAAGCCCCGCCGTGTACTCTTGTGATGTAACTTCGTTCTTTCCCACAGCGCCCGTTCTCCAAAGCCCTACTTTTGCAAATGTTACGGAGATTTCTAACATTTGATCAAACTTTATGTTTACATTTCCTTCCTATTCCTTACCGGAGAACGTTCAGGATCTCGTAATCGGTCTTATTTTCCACACCGACCTTGCTTTCAATACAAGTCCCTGAACCTTTTCTGCCAACTAAAATGCGTAATTTACGACGTTTAAAAGATTTTGTAGTAAGTGGAACTCAATATTTGATAGCATACGAGTAGAGTAGATAAAGACGAATAACTGGCGAATTCCTGAACTCACCGTAAAAGAGATCTTTAGATGGAAACAACTTTGATGGAACTTTAACGAACTTCATCGTTAGCATCCAAATGAAACTTGTCTCTGGAACCACTTACTAACTTTTTAACATTTTTTAGGCAACACCTAATGTGACACGCGAGGGTTTGCCGGACTGAGGAACGAAGAAAAACGATAAAACATTTCTCACCAATTCCTGTTTTATTTTTCAACGCAATCTCATTTCTACTTATTAATCTTCCAGATTCTTCACACCTTCAGTATAAAACTATTTATGATACTTCTTAATATCGGCGGTTGTCTCAGCTATAACGTTTTTCATTCGAAGGAAATCTTCATCCAGCAATCCATTACTTTAGATCCTAGGAAAATCTTCGTGTAAAATGTTGTGGATACCATCAGCCGACATATTTGCCATTCCAGATAGCTCGGCGTTCGTTCACTAACATTTTTCGATTTTTTCCTCCGTCGTGTGGTTGTTGGACGAGTTGAACGCTCATCCAAAACGTTGTACGACCGCGTTTCAATGCGCCATCTGGATTTAACGTTTTAGAACTGTTCATATTCCTTTTTCACTTTTTCTCTTTATTAAAATAACTAGCTGGGTGCCCGGCGTTGCTCGTGTACTTATTTATATAAACTCGAAAAAGTATTTAATTGAATACTTAAATATATTCCTTGAGTATTTCAGGATATAATTGTCAATTGTCACTCAGTCTTCATACATTACGAAATATTACATTGATGAAATTGTTAGCTAGACTCACAACTAATATAGCGCGAAAATTAACTTACATTTTCCGCAAGGATGGTAAAGTAATTCGTATTCTTCTTTATTACCATTCGATGGAGTATTGCTGTATAAAATTATACTTTTTATTTAAAGAACATATTTCTGCTTTATTTCATTCCTAATAAAGGAAATATTTCCTTTGTTCGTTGCGTAGTGACGTCTCTCTCTCGCGTGACGTCATTGTCTCTTGGCGCGCAGTAATTTAATATTTAATGATCACGGTTTTTAATTATAATTCTTTCCACATGTATGCTAGGCGTTTCTCACCCTCACAGTACCGTTTCTCGTATTTTGAAGAATACGTGTACCAATTTTTGTTGCATTCTGTCCACGCGATAAAATTTGTATAAAAAACAACGTAAATACATACATACATACATACATACATACAAATATATATCCTTTTTTATTATATAGATTAAACAATTGTTGAAACGTTATTGAAACTATATAGGATGCCATTTGACAGATAATACTAGAATTACTAATCGTCGTTTGTATCTACTAGTGACGTCACCTCTGGCCGAGAATTTACCGAACGACCCCTCGAACATCAATATGAAAATATTTTTTATAATTACACTATCAGATCGTAAAATCATGAAGTGACTATGAATCAAGTAACAGTATAGCCAATTAAATCTGAGTATTAGGATAGATCCTGTTGGATAAATCATGGTTGATATAATTTATAAAATCGGTTGAAACAGCGGTGATTAAGAAAAAAATATGAATACATTTAATAGTAAAGTGAATTTATAGGACAGTGTGAAATAATGGAAGGACTATCAAAGTCATACAGTACGGTTTTGTAACGTTGATGTGTCAGAGAGTGCATTCGAGGCCACACAAGGAAAGATCGTAAAATTAAAATTTATAACTTCGGTTCACAGGAAATATACTTCTACTGATCGCATAACAATCCAAAGTGTTTGTAATCAAGAATTTTTTGTGGTAAGTTTCGTACTAGTTATTTTTCTTGTTGTTCGATTCTTCAGTATAAAGTAGGACTCAATACAGCCTTTGTACAAAATCTTTATTACATTCGGGAGCTTTCACCAGATTCTGTCGTATTCATCCCCCATTTAAAATCTGAAACATCATTTAGATCAGGTAATAAATTTTTTATACGGATACTATTGGTTCCTGATTTATATTAATTATTTTGTTTTATACGTCGTTTCTATTAAGTTAAATATATTTTTATGTTTAATATAACTTTTTAATTGACTTCCCTGATTGTGATGTGCTGCTAAGCAGAATTCTCTAGACCCCAGGACACGCTGACTGGTTCTTTATATGGCCTCTGTGATGTAACGGCATATACATCCTTCACGCAACGATATAATTGCGCAAAAAGAAAATTACTGGCTTAGAGATTCTGGAAAGGTTTTAGTATGAATAATCGATAGTGCAAAGAAAACACTTTATAACGTAAACAGGGCATAAGAAAATAAGCTTTCAAAAGCTGTAGACAAACTTTAATTCAGATCTAATTGATATACAACGAGAAAATGTTCCGTTAAAATTAACATCACGTTAAGAAATATATTATGGTCTACTGAAGTAGACATAATTCGGTGTTCTAAAAAATTTATATCATCCGTACTTAAGCAATGATAAAAGTTTCGGGATAAACTGTGCCGGACACCTCATTTTGCATCCAGTCATATCCTGCTCATGATGATTGAAAGTTGCGGAACTCGACTTCGGGGAACGTCGTTATCCTTTAATGACAGAATACATAGCTCGTCGTAGATATTCAGCTTTCCGAGCGAAAGCCGGATTTTCCGGCAGAAGTGGCACGATTCCGGTAATGTGTGACGAGCTCCAGAGAAACGAGTCCCACAGCTGTTGCTCTCCATTTTCCCAACTGGTGCTCTTAATCGTCAATCAAGAAGCTTCCCCGGTGGATCACAATTAAATTCGACTCGTTTTCAGGTGATTTCTAGAACGATTCTTACTGTCGTCCCCATTTCATTGGCAGGAAATATTTAAACGAGGAATGTGTCTGAAATACGCATCAAGGACATGTGTAAATTTCTTATTGACCATTTAACTTATTATTTAGCGAACATCAGCAATTACAGTCAATATACTTTTTTCAACGTTGTGTATCTTGTGTTTTTATTTTTCCGTTAATTATAATTATATTTATTATAATTATAATTATAATGCGTACGTAAGTGAATTATTTCTTTACTCGGACTACATATAATTGATAATTATAACTAATCGTATTTTTCTGAGGTAATTTTTCTAAAATATTAATCTAATATGCCAATGGCTAACCACAAAGAACAAATATACACAAATTTTGGTTTACCTACATGTAATAAAGATAAGTCGAACCTTACGCCTTCTGTTATCAGGGAATGCGGCATGGCTAGCATTCCATTCCTTTTATTACTTATGCACAAATATTATGCATTTTTATGCAGTAGATGCAAGCCGGACTAAGAAATTTGGTTTCCTCCAATTTTATCGTTATCGAATCAGAACTTAATGATTGAATTATAAATAGTTTTTTAAAAAACAGGGTTCAAGTTTGTCTCACTGTTTTATAGTCCAATTCATGTCGTTGTTTTCAACGCGATGCGACTTTGACATGCATGGAGATGAGACGGAAAACCTTTTCGACTTCGAAAAATACTTAATGTATCCGTCTCTGGGATCCAATAAACTACTCCATAGAAAAAGTCTTCCAGCAAGTATAACTATGATGCTCAATAATGTAATCATAATCATTCCTAAATGTATTTATATATTTTATTATCTATTGATACATTTTTTTTAAAAAAAAACAGTCAGGTGAGAAAAAGTTTTGGTTTATGTATCAAACCACATATAGTTCTCTTCAAATCTTTATTTTCTTAGATATATAAACCACAGGAGCTTTCGGCGTTTGCCATAATCACCTGTCATGTACCCTAAAATGTCTTCATTGTCTTTTATCAAGTGTATTACGTCAATTTTTTCTTATGTTTACGTAAACATATACTATGTTATAAAGGAGGAAAAATTACATAAATTTTTTCTTATGTTTACGTAAACATATACTATGATATAAAGGGGGAAAAACTGACGTAATGCACTTGATAAAAGTTAATGAAGACATTTTACGGTAGATGGCAGATGATTCTGGCAAACGTCGAAAGCTCCTGTGGTTTATATATCTAAGAAAATAAAGATATGTGGTTTGATACATAACGAGTCTATTAACACATTTGATCTTTAAACATTATTCGTAAGAACAATAGTAATTCCGTTCCCAATCGTAAGAGTGTCTGAACTTGAGTTTTCCCACACTTGGCGTCCTCGTGAAATTAATGTAGAGATGTAGTTAAAGAATGGATTTAAGGAAATTGAATACGATTATAATTGTTACGAATATTTTTCAGTTTAAGTTGGCGCACAATATCACGTTATTTAAAAAATACTATTTATGTTGAGTAATTATAAAAATAAACATGATTACACCGATTCGTGGATTTGTTTGATACATTCGTTTTGTTTCTCCTGAATTTCCTCGTAACATCGTGCTCCATCGCCGTTTCTGCGAACAGAAATACCTAGAAGTGAAGGGCACACAGAATCTGCAAATCAATAGCCGCAGATTGCTCAGTAGCAGATCTTGGATAAAATCGCAAACCCTTTTTAAGGAATGGTACGATCTTGAGATATACATTATCGGTTTCTATTGGGTGGGATTAAAATTATATTTAGGATTTTCAGAGTCTTGAAAAATGAAATTTTTAATTTTATCAACAATAAAATTTCAATTTCGACTCTTATCTACAGAGAAACAAGTATAAATAGAATATTACAAAATGCTAATATTTGTCAGATAATATTTCTTTTTGTAGTAATTGTGCGCTCAGTAACAGTTGTTTTATTTATACTTATTTTACTGTATGAGAAATGTAGTGAAACATGGTATAAATCACACTACAATTAACTCGCACAGTCGTCAAAGAGCATAATAATACTTAACGTAAAATTATGATCATATTTATTTGTGTACAATACGTAAAGATTGTAATGTTCACGTCAAATCCAGATTTGATATTTAACATTTAGTGATACATCCTTGATTCAATTTACACAGCTGAAAACTAATAATTTGCAATACATTCACGTATATGTTTTATTATGATTTTTAAAATAAGAGAATAAATCTATGTGATAGATTCTTGGATTTTTTGTTCATACTGATACGTGGGGAAATCCTTTAACCAATCAATAATATATTTAAAGGAAATACTTAATTACGGTTTTAAAGATTTAATTTATATTTTGTTTAAATAATTCTTTTAAAAAATGAAATTAACAATCACTAATAAGAACGTAATTAAATGGCCAATTTTGACAGTTGCCAATTTAAAAAAACAAAATACGTTTCCGCCACCAATTGGTGGACCTTTTCAAATCAAGAAAAATAAAGAAACATTCATGTTAACCTAATGATTTTTAATTGTCAACTGTCTCTTTAATTGCCCATTCAATTACGTACTTATAAGTTGTGAAGAGACGTTACTTATTAATTTAACAATCACTAATTTTTTTTAATGCTAATTGCTCTAAGTTAATATTTAAAAGTTACCTCCATTATTCCCCTAGAGATGCAGAAACGGAGATGACAAACGATATCCGTAGGTACATTTGTGTCCAATTTTTCAATCTAGTTGAAATTTGAACAATTTTCTCCTTTGCTATTCACTAGTAATCTCTGTAACGATGACTCGGTCATAACTTCCCTATTAATTAGCCACAACTTTTAATCTCCTGCATTTTAATAGCACTTCTGAATTCTTCTCTACGCAGTAGATGCAATCACTTCGTCTCTTACTGTCTCCTAGTCATCAGAACTATCTCCCACTAACGCCCAAATTTAACTACTACTAATTAAAGTCTTCAATTAATTACTGTATCTAGATTCCTCTTTTTTAATAGCGTTGGATGGAGGATAGAAATGTGCGGTAGGTAGAGTAAATATAGTTCTTTTTAAATCGGAGCCGACTTGACCTTGAAGCTATTCATTGTGCCGTCGAATCAAATTCTTGCGACGTTGGCCACGCAGTTGGGGCATGGGTTTGTCCCAGTCATTATTGACGATGTGACAACGTTTGTCTATTTCTGTACTATCATTCGCTAACAGCCAGAACGGCTGCCATTTCAAAAACGCTGACTGTAGATTGAAGATCATTGCCGGCATTCCGGAAGGAAAACCCTTAGAGAAACCAGCGTTAGCCAGGTCAAACACACTGAACTTCACCCACGCCCCTCCGATAACTGAAGTTTGGGAGTTTACTGTGGGGACGCAGCTATCACGACTCCATTCCAAACCAGATATGGAGGCTGCTTGCCGTCTGCTCCAATGAGACTAGTGAACAACTCTTCGGCCCCGAGACATACACTCATTTAAACTGCAGTAGGTACCAAGGATTATGGTTTCTTTAGAGAGAGTGAACATTATCTTTCGCCTTCTTCTAAGTGTGTTTCTTTTTTGCTTCCTTCCTTATCAACTATCTTCCCTTCGATTCAAGGTATTTTAAAACTCCAGTCCCGTCTGCCAATAATGAAAACAGTGGAGCAAGTAGAATTTCGTTTCTTACTTTTTGGTTACATCCCTTAACATCATCAGACGAGTTCAATGAACCTTTGTCGAAAACAGATCTCAGATCAATTTGTTCCCGGGGAAACTTTTCAGCCTTTCGCCACAACACATGGTCTGTACGTCATCTGCCAAAAGTCGTAAATGTCCATAAAGCCGCCGGTTATAGAAGTTTTGCGAAAATTTATAGACCGAATATCCACTATAAAGCAAAACTTATTACAGTTTGCACACAATAAATCATTACCCGGTAATCGTCTTCAGCTTACACTTCACGGTCTACTTGCGACGGCAGTCGTAAAACAATCTATTATCTGTAGACCAGAACGGTATAGAATTTGACCGTACTTCCCACAGTCATTGTACGAAATAAGAACGTGAAACTGCATTTTTCCCGTCGAGTGCAGCGCAGTCTCGCCCCGACCTGGCCAGGCTATTAGCGTGTTTGCCCCTGCTAAGTAAGGTACGTAAATTGCCTTCCTTCCGCCTACGTCAGTAAATATTTACCTGCAACTTTATCTTCCCCACACAGCTCCTGGAATTCTTTCCACCCTTGGATGCTGGCTGCTTATACAAGCTTCACGGAATCACGTTAGAGGCTGCAGTTACAAATTCCAGAGATTATGTACTAATATTTTACGCCTATATCGCCTTATCATGAGAAAATTTTATGATCAGTTAAAAATCTATTTCTTGCCTGACGATAATATTGAGATTTGCCTAAGTTATTTTTCTCATTCTACCGAATTAAGATTCTTCATTTATTAAACGATACGACAAGATTCATAATTCCTTTATGTGATAAACATTTTTTTTTAATTTGACCTGAGTATGTTTTTAGTTTATTCTATTCCTTTACTCATATTATATATTTATACAAAACAACATTATGTAATAAACCAAGCAGTAGAGACCAAATGATTCGCCAGTTTTAAGAACATAAATTCGATTTATAAATAAGAAACCATGTATTAGAATATTTAACAATTCGTTTGGTTTTAACAGTTTATTATTGTATTAATATTAATGAGGTGCGTACTGTGTACTGTTTAAACAGCCAAAATGACTAAATAATTAATTAGCCAACATTTCAGCATTTTTTCTCGAAGGGAGAACAAAATTTGGAATCTAAAAGTCCGCTCCATTTAACATTTTGATCCGCATTGAGGTTGAGAGGCACGTCAACATCTTAAAAATCCATTAACTAAGATTAACGAAGATTCCAAGAACTATCGGGAGCCGGCTACAGCTCTTGGGGGGGTAGAAGCATTGTTCTTTCTTCTAAGAAAATCTCAACGATCATATAGTTAATTAATTCTCAGTCTTGACAAACAAGATGTCGAGTATAAATTTTCTTATGTTGAAATTAAATGTTGTTTCAAACTAAAAATATTGTTTACATTATTTCTTTTTTATTATTAAATTTTTTGTTGCAGCAATGATTATGTTTGCCAAATTGCCCAATTTTCTTTAATATTCGTTATAAATAATAATATTTCACTATTAATGTGTTCTGTTGTTCGAAAGCTTACAAGTTAAAGCATTTCAAATCAATTTAAAGAAATCTCGATTTACAGTATTATTTCTCGCATTTCCTGTGCTATACGTAGTTTTTCAATAACACGCTCTAATATTTAAAGGCGTATGTAAACATTACATAAAAATTAAATATTTCGTAATCTTAAACAAATTGTCCATACCGTTCTCATGAAAAACCTCTAGAAAAACCTAGGTTTCAATCTTACTTCATTAATTCCAGAAATTATTTGCACAATAATCTGATACACTACCTTTATCTTTGAACTTTTATTGCGGAGTGTGTATAATATAAAAATATACTGTTTAATGAAAAAAACCGTCATTGAAAAATAATTTATGCTTTGTGATTGCAATCATTTTCAAATATAAAAATATGACTCGATGAGACTATATCTTTTGTCTACAGAGAGTAATAAACATTCTGGTCCATCATACATTGTTCCTATAGAAAGAAACTTGAAAATTATAGTTCCATTATTTCACACCGGGATCACCTCTTATTTTTATCGAGCATTGTTTCCAGATGTCTAGATTTTTAAATGTATATCCTTATAAGAAATTAGTATTTATTACCTGTTTTCTTATAGAGCTTGCGACTGAATTGTTGGTAGAATATGTTTTTGGCTTGGCGCCAATCGAATAAAACCGTCGTGTTACACGAAGTCGTTCAGCCGACGCGACCTCCATGTACAAACGTGGCTACTTCCCAGTAAAAGCTTCCGACAAGCAGGTTTCGCGTCGGAGTGGACGCTAAATCAGGATATAAGGGTATAAAACATTTTGTTTTACTTTTAATACCACCAAACTTTACTCAGTCACAGATAGAAGATTCTTTTAAAAAAGTATAAAACAAACCGTAACCCTACATAAGGGTAGAAACGTATTCATTTATAGAAGTCAGTTAATAAAGTCAGTAAGTTTCTCAAATTTATTTTATTATATAAATATATAGTAAAATTGTATAGCCATGATCGGCAAGATTTCCGTTATAGACAAAACAGAATTTCCGTCTTAATGACAAAAAATTCAACAAGCTGTCTGCGGCTCGGTGTCCGCCTTTTGAATTTTTTACGCAATGTCTTTCAGTAAGAGTAATAATATAAAATCAGGTATGAAGGAATACTATTGTTCTCTCCCGTGTTACCGTGGAGAATTTTTCCAGTGATCCTCTAATATGTGAGGGTTAAGAGAACCGCGCACGCTAGATCGCGTGACTATTACTACCTGTAGGATCTTGCTACTTGTAGCTCCACCGTTCTGTCCCTTGAGGGTTAGTGAATTCCTGCCCATAAATTCTTAAAACTCCTGTATTAGCACCTTAAAAATCTCTCCCATAAAACCATACCTGGGCCTAATCACCTTTGCTACTCCGGCCCAGGTTTCATCCAACAAGCGTTCATTTTCCGTCAGGCTTTCGGGAAACCAAAACGTTTCCACTAAAAGTTGCATATGATTACATGCGTCCATATTAGCATGAATGAAAAATATTGCCTTTTACAATGACAATTTTATTCTTAAACCTTTCATTCATGTATGCATATCAAAATGAATTTTTCTTCCAAATAAATTTATTACTCGAAGAACTCGATTAAATATTACGACACAACAGGACGAGAGCGTTAATGTTATTTTTTCTGAGAAACTGTAGATGTAAACTAGGTGAAACATGATTATAAAATATTTCATTCTAAATAAAATTAAAATCCAGGAAATGGAAAGCTAAATGAGATCTGAATTTTATGTTTGTCTTGAAGTATCCTGGGCTCTTGTAACCTATACAAGGCAGGAATGTCGAAGGTCTCATGTGTCTCACCAGGGGGTGAA
Organism: Zhengitettix transpicula; assembly: GCA_037074705.1. Lineage (NCBI taxonomy): Eukaryota > Metazoa > Arthropoda > Insecta > Orthoptera > Tetrigidae > Zhengitettix > Zhengitettix transpicula. The sequence continues at coordinate 25,505,583 of CM073593.1, read as the reverse complement.
GATATATAATACGAGTAGCATTATATTTTTTTTATAACTAAATACCTATTATCGGAACACTTATTTCTTTGTATTTTTCAAAACTACATATACGATACTTTTGTTTCGATATTTCATTTAATAATTCAAATAATTTACATTTTCATTTCTCATAATGATGATGGTTGATTTTTTTTTGCAGTGGGAGCGTTTCGTGTTTTTTAATTAAATACTAACGCAAATACTTCCGTTTAATATTGTCCTTTATGTTACATCAGAGCCTTTTAAAAGACATCAATGATTCCGCTTCCATATTGAGCGAAAAAAAATAACCTTCCTCATTGGAGTTGCCTTAAACCACGCAGATATAGTAACATTAGGGTCGCTGAGAGTTTAATTGCTAGCAATTCATAAATTTCCCAGTTAGAAACCAACTCATGGCTGTTTTGGTACTTAGAAGATTATTTTCCAGATTTAAATTAGTGTTTCAAATATTTATGATGTCTATATATGAAATATAGCAAGGTTTGTAAGTAAGTTGTCGAATTTGGAGACTGGTAAAAGTGCATTGCTCATTAGATACCATTCAATTTCATTTCCAATAATATATGACCTCTGTCCCAAACATGTATTGCTTGTTGGATTCGGTATCTGAGACCAATAATTTCTGAAAAATGTGCATGAGACACGTGGACAGTTCAACTTGACAGTGAATAAAAGAGGTTAGGATTTATAAACTTAGAAAATTGTAATTTTGAAATTGACAAATCAATATCACGGTGGTTCTTGCGACAAAGTATTTAATTTTCAATCCATAATAAGCAAACTACATACATAGGTTTCTTTCTGTGACTATATTCCTGAAAATGCACCAAAAAGGTATTAACAACGTAGTTTTCCGTCTCCTACGAATTCATTACTTTTAAATCATCGTGATGTAAGCGAAGTAGCGGTGAAATTTATTTTACGTACCAGTTGAAGGCTACTTGTGGCGTTTTATTGTATCAGATGTTTTATAATGGCGTGACGCGTACGTAAAAGAACTGCCTGCGAAATAAAGTCGTGATTAAGGTGTCTTAAATTTGAGTCTTCATGACATTGGCTGATGACAAAATTTTGAATGTTTAGCGTGTGTGAAAATTAAAATATCTAATTACGCAGTAACGTGACCCATTTGAGAGGCTCATCTAGCCGCAGACTTTCTCCGTTACAAAGACTTTAGCGACTCAGTCTTTAGCGGAAGGCTTTAGATAAGCTGCCTCCTCCTCCTCTCCGTTTACGAGCGAGCAGTGTGGCAATGCAGTCTTGCGGAGAGGCGCAGGTATTGTCTTCAAACAGCCGCATTCCTGCTTCTGAATGCACCCTTTCGACCAAGTTATCTTCATTGGTTCGCAGAACTGGCATCTCAGGACATTCTTGCGTTACCTGGCTTATGTTTGTACTGAACTCTAACGCACAAGTTCATACATATCACGAGTTCTATTATGTACAATAGGATTAGTGTTAAAAATTGAGTGAAGCTCCAGCATTAACTGAAATTATAAACGTTAAAATATAAGTCATGTTTCTAAAGATAGATTGATAAATACCTTTGTGCATCAGGACAGTCTGTGGCCACGGAAATTCACTCGTAAATGTACTATCGTGACGCATCGTCGGTCACGGTCACGGTCACAAATTATACAACTTTAGCCTCCAAATAAACATAGTCATGTAGGAAATCCAAGAATGTAAGGCGCATAATTTTATTTCTTACCAACGTTATTCCAGTCTCTGTTGATAAAAAGGATGATTGCTGGAAACCGTAACAATGTTTATATTTAAAACAGGGAAAGAATCTATATGCGTAAAGTGACAAAACAACTGTAAACACTAGATGCAGTATTTTATTATAATTAGTTTTAATTTATTGTTTATAGTTGCATCAACATAACAGTCATTGGCGACTTACCATACCTACTGCATGAAATTATTACAATTAATTCTTATTAACTATACATATTATTCTTACTATCAGATTAATTGTCTATTTAGATTAGATCTTGAATGCCGGTTTCCTTTCTAAATTTTAGTAGGTTATTTACTGTTGCTGCATAGATATATATCCCTTCTGGTGTATTTTTGAATTGTGGCTTTTATAGTCCAGTCGTGCTTTGGGCAGTCGTAGATGATGTGCTGGATCGTCATGGCAGCCTGGAATACGTCACACGTAGGTTGCGATGCCCTAGAGAATAGATAAGAGTGCGTGAGGTTAGAATGGAGAGTTCTTAACCTAGCAACAACCATCTGCTGTCTCCGTGACAGATTGCCAGCGTAGGATATTTCCTTGAATTTGTCGACATCCTTGTGAAAAATACCTTCATTCCTTCCTCTTCTACACTTGTATCATTTTTTCTCCAGTATACTGGCATAGGCTTGTCCCCCGTCATTTTTAGAGCATTTTGGACTATTGTTTTTATTCTTTTGTTGGGATTCCTCCATCTTTGCACTTTTGTGTATTTCACGCAATGCGTGATTTTCAGCAGTTTAAAAAGTGCAATATTTTAAAATGTAATTGAATGAGGAATACTCGTACTATATCCCTAAAAATAAATGGAGTTATGAAGAAAGCGGTTTATTGTTGCATGTTTTATCATTTTGGTTTCTTAATATGCGTATCTAAATAATTTTACATATATCTCATATCGCTGTGAGTTTCACACAAGGCAGAGTAAAATAATTAGTTTACGTAATTATGGCTTTCAACTAGTTATTAAGTCCGTCCCTGTTATTAACCACGACACACGCTTCTGGAGTGCACGTGGATATTTTCATGTTAGAAAGAAATTATACGAATTTCGGAGTTTTCAAAACAGCCAATATCATTTCTCAGTCTTTTAAGTCAGATTCAACAACAAACAAATCCCAATTTATAATGCAGACTAGTTGTGTAAAGAATTTTCCCACTAATTTCCCATTATCCGATACTAATTTATTTCTTTACAATATATATTTATAATTATTGAGGGTGAATTTAGGTAATAATTAAAGATGTGACTATTTTTAATTAATATATTAAATTTATATTCTAGTAAATATTTAATGGCGAATAATTATGTGATAAAATGATAGGTGATTCTAAAAAGTTTTATCATGTAGGGTGTATGTTTACATTTACCGGCAGAAAAGAAAACCTGAAGAACATAGTCACACTGAAATGCGTTATAAATTACAATTTTGTAGTAATTTTTCTACATAAAATCGAACTACAATTTCTTCCCTAGAAACCATCAGGAGTTTCAATTATATTTTTACTGCACAGGAAAATTAATGTCAGACTGATCATTATTGATTTGTTTCAATATTACTATAGTGAGCGACAGATAATATGGTTTTAGTGTCTTTCTTCGCAGAAACTCCACCTATTCGCGTTAGATAGTAGTGGTGTATGTGTTCATTTCGCATTGCCTCCCCTCCCTCAAAGCGTCACCCGCCATCGTTCACGACTACTGCTATAAAAATATTCTGTAACTAATGCCCAGTAACTGAAGTTACAGTTAACGTTAGCATTGACAATATATAAAAAAAAGTTTAATAGATTTTATCCGTAATACTTTACTAAATGAAAAAAATTCGATGCTTATCTTTCGAAAGATAAATCATTTTATCACCTTCGGTTACTGAGTCGTGTTCAACAAATATTCATTGAACTTCCTATTTGATTGCGTACCAGCAGTAGTGATGTATTTTCCAAATTCTGAGGAATTCTAAATGTATATTATTAAAAAAAAATGAGTGTAACATATGCAAATTTGTGATATTTCGCAGATAAGAAATAATGCACATTAAATGTGATAAGATCTTTTCTGCTTCAGATTTTTAAATGGGGATGATTAGTTATTGTAAAATTTGTAAATATAAATATTAAAATAAACTGTGGGCTATATAGCTTTAAAAAATTTTATGTAGTGGGAGGAAAACAGTAAATATATATTTGAAGCGCACTTCTATGGACTGTCGCAACCGCTGTATTCGTGTGTTGGAGCCGAGGGAGAGAGTATTGGGGTAGGATTATCTTAGTCCCCTACAGCTGCTGTCTGAGTCACGGGTTCAAGTGTTTGGCCAACATAGGGGGTCCATTTCGTGAGTAATTAAACGTAATTAGCTTCGTACTGTAGAATTCTTCCTTGAATTTCTTCCTTAAACGGGGTGGAGCGTAAGACTAATCCACTATTTCACGAGTCTTCTTGACATTGACTCTTCTCGTTGGGGTGGAATTATTTTCTTGCCTGAGTGGTTGACGCTCTTAGGGAGGCATCCACGAACGTAATCTGCTCTGGTGGTTTCACTTCTAATTAACTGCAACCCTCACCCTATCTTGCAGGCCTCCGCTGATTCATACTTCATTCACCCACCGCTTCAAGCCAATGACCGCAGAAACGTCAATGCTCCTACATCTCGATGTCTCCGTACATAAACATGAGGCTTGGCACTGGCTTGCGGCTTGAAACCTCCGGTTCACTGCACAAACATTCCGCTTGCAGTCGCTGCAAATATGATTTCTAATGCCTTTAGGAATTATTTACTTGAAAATTATATAAAATAATTTTTAAGCGGCAATTAAATTTAAAGAACTTGAAGACGGTAAATGAATTATTATTAACTTCCACTCATCTATGTTCAATTATTTTTATCGAAAGTAATTTCAAAATGAAATTGCGTAAAGCTTATCTGCAAATATATAATACTTTTGGTTTCCTCTTTTTAACTGAAACAAAATATTTCATACTTTTTATTATTTTATCTACGCAAAAGTGTAACACTATTGTCAAAAGTCTCAAAGTTGAGTTTTATGTCATTCATCAGAAAATTTAGTTATCTTTAAATTTCAAATAATTTAGAAAAAAATATAGTATTATTATCTATTCTGTTTTAGAGTATTAGGAAAACAATAATGGTAAACCAGAATATTATATTGATGTTCAAGGTTTTCGTGGACATTCTAATAACATATTTATTTATTTCACCGTCTTGTTCTATCCTTAAGAATACTCGATCCTATCTAGCGATACGTCGGCATACACACAGGAATAAAACGGATACAAAAAAAGCTTAAATTTGAAAATGTAAATTTGTTTATATGGAGATACGGAACGATATCAAGACATATAAAACTAATTTTGATATACTGAGAATCCAGAAAAAAAATTTCGACATTTTTCTGTACGTATAATGTGGAAATGTTACCATGGAAGTTAATTTTCCTGAAATTAGCTGACTGTTGCCAAACACTGACACTTCATTTGGTAGAGGCAAACTTTCGAACAATGTATTTCGTTGCAACAGAATCTCTGATAATGTAATAACACAGATCGTTATATTCGTAGGGACTTTACAAAACTTATAACCTGTTTTAAAATAAATTATTATATAAAGTTAAGGAATAATAAAAGTAGAAACAAATATAAAATTTTTCCTGGTCTGTTTACTGAGAAACTTTACTTTCGCTCCGGCCTGCTAGAATGTGAATAGTCAATAAAATGCCGAACTGACAGTCAGTCTTTCAGGAGACAGGCCTTTTATAAGTCTTTCAATCAACTTCAAATAGTTGAAGCGTACTTTTGTTGGGAAAAATAAGAACTGAATGCATAATGTATGAAGCCTTGTCGGTCTATTCCGAACGGTTTAAAATTGAAGGCAATCTTTCTCCTTAATCATAAGAGTATAAAAATAAATAATTAGCGTAAAATTCTCTTGGCTGTTAATAATTAACCATTGCTGCTAAATATCTCCATTGAGCACAGGGAGAGTCGCTTCGTCACGGAGCAGATGATGACGTCTGAAACCAAATTTCAATCTAACAGAATAACACCGATTTCTGTTTAACATGCACAGACTTGTTTTTTTTTAAAAAAAAACTGCATTATTGAGTAATGTATTAATTGCATCCTTTAAAATAAATATTTCTTCATAATCATTTCACCAGCAGTGGTGCTCTCCAGCATCCTCTAAGATTGAGCATACCATACGATAATTACACACCATTTTATTAAACAATACAACTGTCAGCAAAAGTAACCCGCTATCGAAATGCACCGTATTTAAAAAATATTAATGAAGGCGACTTTTTCCAGAAAAATTTATTAATTAAATTATTCATAGTCAGAATTACAGTAAGTGACACTAAAATGATTGAGCAAAGGTATTTATTATTAAATAATTCATATTTTTTCTGTTTAGTGACCTTCTCTACAATAGTCACCATCATATTATATATTTTAAAATATTATAAAATATTAAGAGTGTAAAACGATTGTTTGTATCTATTAACATAATATTCATGTGTATTTATATATAACCAATGCTTTAAAAGGCTAAGTTAAACACAGATTTTTCATTTAAGAATTTTATTTTATGGAAAATTACAGCTCTCACTGCGCTGAATATAAAAAAGTATTGATAAAGCTGGGAAAGCTATTTCCACACCCCAAAAGCCGTTTCTGTTTAATATTTGATATTGCCTGATACACAGTTAATACCCATAAACCCTTCGGAGATACTGTTATTGTAAGCAGCTGAGTTACGATCACTTTTATTGCGGTATCCGTCCGCAATATTCGGTGTAAATCTGAAGCCCCTATAAGCGCGCACTGAACTGCGGTGGAGCTGCACAGGCTAGCAGAATTCATGAAGAATTCAGAACCACTGGAACGAAGCATCCGCTGGAGCTGAAACATTGAACGTATCCCCCGTTTTAAAGGTTCTCCCATCGCTCTTATAAAACTGATGGGAACTGAACCACACCCTAAGGCATGTTATATGTTGTAAAGAAAACGTACATATTATATTTATCTTGAATTTCTTTTAAATAAAATTAAAAACCCTTACTAAGTCATTAGCTCTTTGCACCTGCCGTACTGCAGTTTACACTCGCGTCTGAAATGTGCACGCCTCTGGTGAGTGCCATAAAATCTTCAGTCTGCTCAAAGTACAAATTTAATTTCCCTCTCGTCAATTAGTCCCCTGACAAGACAAAAATGAATACTCATAAATAGTCGCTAACGACCTGAGATGTCGATCGATATAAAAAATAATAATTTTCCTATTTTCTATTAGCTACATGGGATTGTATAATTTCTCCATCTGCCTAACCAATATGAATACATGAAATGAAATAACGTTTAAAGCATATATATTATACATTAAATGTGAATGGAAAAACCACGGTGGCCTCTTTATTTTCTTAGGATATCTTTAAATTAATAACTAATACAGGCAATATTCGTATAAAAGTTATTATCTTGTTCTTAAATTTAACATCATGCGGTCTGAAAACTTCATTCGAGTGAAAATCACTTCCCAATATTATAATTTGGAATCAAGGATTAAGAAGATATAATGAACTACTTCTCGACACATCTTTTTATCCTAATACTAATCCTTTTCGCCGCTGAAAGATTTACCTGCAGGTAACTCGATCAAATCGTTTGTTTTCTTTTAATGTCAGCATTCAAGTTAGCGACCCGCAAAAAGAAGGGAATTCTATTCCAATCTCGGTCGTATTGCATACAGACTTTTAAATATATTTTTTGGGGCAACCCGTTAATTCCTAACCTATATGAGTTCTCCCCTCGTATACCGTTAAGAGGTGAAATTAGTCGTTAACTACATCGAGAATGACACTATTAACCTCAGTTCCCCAGAAAAGTACTTGTTCACCAATAATATTGGTCATTTATTTAGTATTTAGTATTATTTCACCTCTCACAGTGTTTTCCCCTAGATTGTAAGTTATATGTATCCAAAGTTTGATTGAAATTGCTGCACGCGTTTAAAAGTGTACAAACACACGCATCATTTATTCTTTATCAGGTGGGATTCTCTACCTCATTGCGTATATCTTTCTGTATCGTTCAATTTGAAACATTAAATATCAATATTGAAGCGAATTAAGATTGGAAGATGAACGACATTTTTAATGGGAAACAAAGCAAACTGAAGTATATTTCGTAGTAAACAGAAGAGGATTAATGTTTTATTTCTGTAAGTGTGAATTCTGTTAGTGCAATGTCCATCCACACGTGAGTCGCGGTTTCAATTTAAGCAAGTGCTTAGCAGCCGAGCCACACCCTTCACAGCAACAGTTCAATTACATTCACTCAGTGTTGCTTAGTGTAATTACTCAGCGAACTATCAGACATCTTCTTACTTATTACAAGGTTCCGGTAATTAAAGAACAAATAATATTAATAAATTTAATAAATGAAGATAAAGAACTACTAAAATTCCATCAAATTCACATGAAACAAATTACGGTGTATATTAAAGAGATCATGGAGAAAAAAGAAATACACATTTATAGTTAATCTGTCACTTCGTCCACAATTTTACGAATACATAATTCCATATTCGTGTTGTCATAAATATAACTCTATGGGAAAGTTATTTCGATGATATAAAGAACGTATGATATTAATTATTGCCTTTATTTTTAAAATATGTATGTTTGAAAATGTACGCAAGATATACATTTTAAAAATAAATATTTTCTCAAAATACTCTCCTTAATTTGCAGAAATCTCAATTTTTTATGATCTGAGTTTATATAACATAGAGCACGTTCCTGTAAGTGGTCCTGAAACTTTCTATAAAATATCATCGTAAAATAATAGAGCTATATAAACAAATAACACTTTGTACAATTACCTTTATTGTAAGTGTAATAACTTTATAGCATTTTCTTAATACGTTTTTCATTATCTGTTGTAATTAAAATTTCTAAATAACTTGAAGTTTGTCTTCAACGCTTCTATAATCCTAGTAGATTGTAATAATTAATAAATTTGATATATAAAGGACATGGATATGAAATGTGAGTGTTGATGGACAAACATTCGTCGAACATAATATACTGCAGTGACCACCAATATATGTAATGAAAGGATTTTATAAATTATTTAATATTTTGTATTGTCAGCCTAAAATTGTGTTCCGGTTATTGTGGGCAACAGCGTTGCGTAAGAATGTGGAGTGTTTCAGACGGTATTATTTGCGGCAATGTGTAATGTTGAAAGCTGTGAAGAAAAGCACAGTCTGCGATACAAGCTGACCAGAGAAGGTTGGTTTGAGTCTCCGATACGGGCGGATCGGAAAAAGTTATACGTGGCAGTCAGACAGTACGGACTGCTTATTAGGATTGCTTATAAACCATGATAATGAGTCTGCGAGTAAAAGACAGTTATTAGGAAGGTTGGCGTTAGATATTGAAGGAGACAAGTGTAAACTATAGGTACAATTTATTGTGAGTTGAATCGAACTGATATTTGGAAAGTGTAATTCAAATAATCACTATTCGCCGAGATATTGGAAATCAACTAAGGATTTTTTGTGATGTGTTAGGAATTTAATCGCATATGCTGACATAAGTTGTGTAAAAATTGTGATACTAAGGTCTGTTTACTTAAAGTCATTTAAATAATTTGTGATATAAACTCAAAAGATAAAATAATTGGTGAAGTGAATGATTAGTGTGATACGAGAGCTGCTCCGATGTCTGGTATGCTCAAAATTCTATAGTAAACCTGGTAAAATATTCCTTGCCGTCAGATTTCTTCACCTTTCTTCAGATTTCATTGTGTAATATTCAAATAAATTCATTTCAATGTTTTTTAATGTTATTATAAATTTTGTTATTTAATTGCTGGTTCCCATTACTGTTCGAGGCCCGATAAGCGACCCTTAAGGCAGTGGCATTTATGTATAAAGTTTGTTTATAAAGCTAATTAACTTTAAATTGTAATAAATGTTTCTGTATTTAAAATTGGATTGGTTAATACCAAATCATCAATAGATCATAGTTTCCTTTTAATCGATAGTTAAATAAATTCGAGTCTCCTATATATATTATCACATTAATTGTCACGATATCACGGGATCGAGATTATATTATAATTTGTTTACTACAAGAATTGGCACTGCAACGTGATGGCTACGTTTTTTATTCTAATTTGATTACCACAAAATAAGCCTATATGTATATATAAAAAATCCTGTTTTTCCGCGCGATTGATTTTTTTATTATTATATATTTGTAACCATATAATTATACAGTAACCACAGTATTGTTTGTGGTTATTGGGATCCAGATAACTTAAGAGTCCTGTCCTCACACGATACCGATGACCAACGTACACGACAGTAAGGAAGAATATTGAAGAACAAATTTAAAATACTCGATTGCACGATCCCTTCACTTCTGTTGTTTTGTAACGTCTCATGAGCAACCTCATAACATTAACATGAAAAATGTCTGCAAATGCCTTAATTGTAGTCAAAAAGTATGTACTAGAAATTTCGACGCGTTTTTAGGCTCAATTAAGTATTACGCGCAATCGACATGAATTTCAAAGCAATAAATGTTAGATGAAAGAAACGGATTTAATGATGTAACGTTTTAATGGGTCACTTCAAATTTTGTTGGGTAACAATCCTTCCGCTTCTGTTGCAGTATCTTCTGAAGCGAGGCTTCCTGTAGCAGATAGCTCCAATGTGAAGGACGCCTCCCACACCAACAGACCACGATAAGCTACCAGGCGCATTTCTGTTCAAAGTAAGTACGTAACACCATGTATAAGATAGTTTATTTTTTAACTGTAACGTCCGCCAGACTTTGATTTATTCAAAAATAGCCACTCTGTATCACGAAAGTATCTAACTTGGTTCGACGGTTGTACAATTAACATAATGATTGTATTCTTTATCAAACCTATACCATCCATTTAACAATTATGCAACATACGCTTCAGTTTGTTCCACCATTTAAGACTGTCGGACTCTATGTAGAGTTGCTTCATAATTGCATCCTCATCTTTCACTAATGCTTCAAATAATCAAAAACGGTTTACACAGGGATGGGATAGGTAAAAGTAAATATTACCGAATATGGACTGTACGGAGAACGAGAAACACACTTCACTTTTTTTTAAATTTATTCAGCAATTATATTCTCGATGTGAGGCCTTGCAGTGTCGTGGTACAACCATTTAAGATTAATCTGACTGAGGAATTTTAAGTATAAAATCAAGAGTTATTAAGAAGAAGAAATGAGAATAGATCCATCGTGACTACAGTTTTCAAGTGAATGGCAAACTGATTCGGGTACATCCTAAGGAGAAATTTCTTACTGTAAAGATTCTACGAAGACGTGGATGGAGTTCCAGGTAGTGGAAGAAGAAGAATGCAGATGCTAGAGGACTTGAAGGGAGAAAGAGGAAGATATAGCGTCTGCATCTAATGGCAGTTCCAGTTCCAGTAGGCAGAACACACACACACACACAAATAAATATATAAGCATTCAGAGTTGCGTGTACTAATACAGCATTCCCTCACTATAAAAACTCTGATATTACTATAACTTTCCGGTGACAATACGCTATTTTCTGTAGTATTAATTGGTGTAGGAATTTTCCACACACTGCTTTGTTGCTTTGTCACAAGATTCATTGAATCACAAATGATTCATTCAAGTTTCATCACCAGTAATACGTCTTCGAAGAAACTCTTCGTGTAACATAAATTTCGTTCCAGTAAATAAAGTACTTGCAACTTAAACGACGCAATACTGGCTTCAAATCAATTAAACGTGCACCACGTCCATGACACTCGAAGCTGAAAAATAACAAAATCATTTTTTGCATAATTTATTATGCAAAATAGCTGAGTGTCCGGTGTTGCCCGGATATTTATTTTAATTAACCCGGGGTATGAATTGATTTGACACTAACCTCTTGGTAAACATTTAATTTAAGCAGCGTCGATAGCGCCAGTGTTAGGATCATTTGCCCATTTATGGTCCCCTCCCCGAACTAACTTCTAGAGGTGGTAGCTGTGGCTTAACTCCTCAGGGTTTGTTCCTGGATCGTAAGTAACATGTGATTGGTCTACGAATTTAACGGAAATTTGTTTCATCCACTTACACCGCCACTCCTAGGGGCTGAACTACATCTTAACCAGTATGGTAAATGTCCGAATTAAACTCAGTGACTTACATAAACCCCAGGCTCAATACAAGTCTCCGTTGTCTACTTATTACTTTATGTATCGGCCTTTCACCCACATCCTCCCCACCCCCTCACCTTGGTATTGAATTAAAACTTAACTGACGTAGTGAATGTCAGAATTAAACTGCATTTGAAACCAATATCGGCTGTTTCGCGTTATTTTTTTGTGAAGCTCCTCCACCCCTTCACTTAATGGTGCTTTAAGAGGTTGAAATTATACAATAAAAACATCTGAATAGAAAGTATTCATCCGAAAAGTAATTAATAGACAATAATATCGGCCGTTTGAGCATGTTTTTAAATTTCACTCCCGTTCTCCCCTTGGGTCATTCCTAACACTTTGAAACCTCGACAGAAACACAACTCACCAAAGTTTCACCGCAATCGGATGAATAATTTAAGAGTGCATAGGGTACACACAGACATATATATAAATATATATATATATATATATATATATATATATATATATATATATTGTAATGATTTGCCTTTTTATTACTTAATATTAAAAAAAAATTTATTACATTGAAACTACAAAAAATACAAAAACACATTAAAAAAATATTGTTGGGCGCCAGCAGATATACATAGGTCTGCATAAAATTAAAATTAGCTCCGGCTTGATTAAAAAGTTCTCCTTCTCAACAGGGTAATGTGGGCGGTTCGGTGGCTACTCAAGAACAGAGTCTATCTCCGCACTGTGTAAAAGAATTCCACTTTTGAATGTACTTTACATATATTGTGATGCTTACTAAACTTGTGGCGTCAGCACACGATCTCCTTCTTCGGCCTCCCTGCGATGGACGTCCCTCAAAACCTCCGCGTCTCCGTCTCCCTGTCTCTCTGCGTCTCTTCTTGCGTCTCTCTGTCTGCCTCTCCGTCCCCGTCTGCCTCCTCTGCCTGCGTCCCCGTCTCCCAGCGTCTGTGCGTCCCTTACCCGGGTTCGGAGTCTTTATATCTACTCCGCCCCCACAAACGATGTAAAAAAAGGACGCGAACCCGCGATTTCTTTTGGCCTTCTCAGGCAGAAACACGTGCACGCCTAATGTATTTATACTCAGGCCTCCTCAGGCCCGCGGTGGACACAAGGGCGGCCACTTAAGGTCGTCATTCACTACAATATATTACGACCATTTGTTGTTGATTAATATATGAATTAATCGATTCAATCACAACATTGATAAGCATATCAAATTTCAGTGAGATATTGTGTATCACGACAGATAAAGGTAATATATTTCAATTAAATATTTTTAAAACACCTGTCGTTTTCTGGGATCATAATCATGAATGCAAGAGCTTTGAAAATATTTAATCAGATTTGTTCCTAAGGGTTAAATATTTTTCCACTACCGGATAGAAAATGTATCTATAACGAAGAATGTATTACGTGTTCTTTTATTTACAGTGATTTGTTTGCACCTCTTAAATTAAAACACGGAACGAAATATCTTTACGTTGGAAAATTTAACTAATTTGGTTCAGATTATTATTGTATGTTGTGTAAAGGAGATCTGACTTCCACCCCCATAATATTGTATACAGCAGGAACGGAACCCTTTTTACATAATTTATATATATATATATATATATATATATATATAGGTTTTGCGTAAGAACACAAATTGTTGTTTTACGAGGACTGAACGTTCAGTCGCATAGAAAAGGAATGTAAATGGTCGACCAATTGCGAAATAATTTTACTGTTTGTGTAATTTTTGTTTTACTGCACTCTATATCTTAGAGGAAAAAACTGTCTGACACATTCCCCTGTTATAGTTATCAAACCATGTTGCCTAATAACCGTTTTAGTCTAGACGGGATCTTTTATCAGTTGGAAAAAATGTGGACTGCCCGTCGAGCACAAACGTGTGGCACGAATTACTACTGATGTAATTTCGCGTGCAAAAATATTTGTTTCCTTTTTCACCCAACTTACAGGCGAATTGTTGTCACACGAGTTTGAAATAGTTCAATTTTAACTTGTGACGGAAATTGTTGACTCTTATATTGGTGATTATAATAGACGCACTGGTCAAACTGGATCCCAGGGTAACATAAGTCTTTTGGCGAGATACTTTCGGAAGGGGTGAAGATTTATGTTCCTTGCTGTGCACGCGCCCAAATTCCTATGTCATAGCATATTTGTGAGATACGAAAATCCGGACCTAGCCCCTCTCCGGAGGCGGCGTTATGAACATGGACAACGCCCTGATCTCGCTTGCTAATGGCGTACTTGCCCAAACACTGAGCGGTGAAAGCTACGCCTAAAACATCCTACTTCGCCAGTTGAATATTCACGAGCTGCCTCGGACGGAGACAGTAGCACTGCCTCCCGTGTTATCTGTTCTCAGGTGAATTATGACCACGACTTTCCTCGGAATGGTCTTTATCTCCTGGTCCTTAACAATACACTCTTGTTAGCTGCAAGAATGTAGAAACCTTTTTTCCTAGCCGTACTGCACGTGAGATATCCTGTACAGCATTCCCATGCAAGTAGGCCTACTAAGTATATACAATGGTAGGGAAAATATTGAAATTCCATCAGGAAAGCCTCTGGATCACATAAAAATATTCAAAAAATATCTTTCTGATGGCAGAAATAGTGGTGTATTCATTATAGATTTGATTTTTCAATAGTAGTTATTTTCACTGAATATATAAATCGTTTACTTTACGTTCATGTGTTTCACAAACGTCAAAAATTTCATTTATAAAAAGTAAAACTCTCACAAACTAGCTATGCAGTGGTTTTACAATCGACATGCATTCGAGGATGCTCATTTACCAAACTAATTTATTTATATCAGTAACTAAGGATGATGTGTTGTAAAATTCATTAATTAATACGAGCAGGAAGGAGAGACAGAGAGGGCCTAACTTTCCTTAAATTGAGAGTTGGTGTCGCCACGTTATACTAAGGAGGTTGTCAAATTTTCAATGGCCTAATCCTCCTTCCTATAGACAAAACAGGACTGCACCTCGCAGTGACGCCGGGCGACGCCATTTATGCACTTACAGCCAAAGAACCTCTAAAAACACAGCCTACATTTATCTGAATTTATTGTTCAATGTTGTAGTAAATGATACGTTCAAGCTAAATAGCTTTAGTCGCGTCGTAACTACGGATATCGAACTGTTCGTAACAGTCATGAAAGAATGTGAGCAGCGAAGAGTTTCTTTGTGTGTCTGGTGTTCTTATCTGCAGGAAGGGAGATTCCTGAACACTTTGTATTCTTGTCGTCTTCCACGGGTGATAGAAAGTGAAGGTATTCCTGCGTTCGCCAAATTTCACTAGTCTTATCTGTCTCTGCATCTCAAACTGCAAATCCGGAAATGACTGAATACACCAGATCCTTAACTTGGCACCTATACAAGTCTGTTGGCATTAATTAATTAATGTGGCCAAGAAAGAGAGATAGAGAGCCTCTGACCTGTCGTAAATTGAGGGTGCCACCACGTTTAATAATATCAAATTTTCTGTCGTATTGAATATGCTTCATTCTTACCAATCTACGTACAAGTACTCATTTCATTCAATGAGCTGTAAATATCCTGATTTCTAGAAGGATTGTTGTACGGAACGCCAACCAAACCTCAAGGACAATGTTTTCCATCTTCTCGGAAATACACAACTCCTCTCCTTAATAATTACACTGAATATAGATATCCTTCCGCAGACATCCGTAAAGATAATGACAACTTCCTACCAAGAAACTCACAGACGAACAGAGTTTCTATCAGGTGTCTGTAATTTAGAAACTTTGCATTATTTCAGAAAACTAGAGCCAACTTTGTTTTAATCGTTTGCGAATCATAAATTTTTAAAAGACGGATGTCCTTCGAATACCGTATTACGTTCTGGGTATTTGTAGTAAAGAACATAATATTTTTATCGCATTGACACACGTGTTCGCTTCCCATCGTTTATTTATTTTAAAAAATAACTAAACATTATACTTCGTATTTGTTATAGAAATATTTCAGTATGTTTCATAACTTTACTGGCTGAATTTGAAACGGTCGTCATTCTTAATACGTTTCGTAAATAAGGTCTTCCAAATTACTCATGCCACTTTTCCTCTAATAATTAATTAATTATCCATAATGAGTAATTAATTCCCATGGATACTACAATCACAGTAAATCTCTATTCATGACGGCCAGTAACTAGGGCAGTAGGACACCAGAACCTTAATTACCGTATTGTAAACATGAATATGTTTTATTGGAAGGTAAATTCATGTATATCGTGAGTATGACCGTGGCTGTGAGTGACGAAGCGTCATGATAGTACATTTATGTTAATTTCTGAGTAAAAACAAAATATACTTCAACGATGATACTATATATAATATATATATATACATATAATCAAATATAATTTATATTATTCGGAAAAGATTAAACATACGACATTTCTGGTATTGTATACAATAGGTTGGCCTACTTTATATTTCAGAAATTGCAATACATATATATTATATTAATAATATAATATATTATACTAAGTGAAGCCGAAACCCAATAAAATTTTTATAATCTAATAAATAAAATAGTCTGTTTGTTTGTGTGTATGTATGTTTCGTATACAAATCTATACAAGCGGAACAAATTTGTTAAAATTTTGCACAGTGTTTCTTTCAAACTGGAAACAAACACTGTGGGGGTAAAACACGTCTATCACCCTCCAGGGCCGGGGGTGGACAGGGTTGGTAATTTTTCAACATGTTTAAACGGCTGACAATATTCGTCTAAAGAAACTTGATTGTATTTCTCCAGGGTTTTTTGTATGTAATTTAAACCGCCTCTCGGCATGGAACGGGAGCAACTTTAGGGATGATAACGCTAAAACAACCGAGATTGGTGTCAAATCCGGGGTTATGGATATCGATGAGTTTAATTTTTTTGATTTTTGAGGTAAGTTATGAGCGTTAGTTATGTTGTAAACAATGTTTCCACTTAATTTAATGTCTTCAATGTTAACTTAGACTTTTAATTGAAGATACAAAAACATTAACGCCTTATCCGATCGCTTTGGTAAATAACACTGACATGGGTGATTAAAATAAATGCTCTGTCTTAAAAGTTATGCCGCTAGTACTCACAATGTTTCCAAGGTTGAAAGGTATGAATGTGTCCGACGGTTGAGTTAGTGGTACTAAAGGCAGTTGGACATTATTTCATAGCGACAAACTTAATGCAATCATCGGAGTTGCGGATATTCTGAGTAAATTTATAACTTCACTAGGATTCTCAGTGGAATTCTTTTGAGTGTGTCACGTGACTTCAAATTTGAAGACAGCTAATGTATTATATCCGATAAGTATGCCAGTATCGATTTTAGAGACACAGATAAAGCAAAAGTTTTCGAATATTTATATCTTTATTTTTAAAAACCGTGAATATTATAATAAACTGACGATCCGGCGTTTATCAAACAAGTGAAGACTGGGCGTAATAAAACGTAAAAATATTTTTAAATTGACTATCGTCAATATTATATAATTTATTTATGAATTAAGAATTAAAATAAAATGTTACAGTTGCTTATTTTGAATTAACAGGCCATAGATTCAATATTGAATTTATTTAATGATTTCAAAATTGGTTTTATGCCTATTCATCTTACACTTTACACTAAGAAATGACACTATTACAAGCCAGCATCGTTCAAGTTTGCAGGGTTCACATATTCATTAATCATTCGACAGGCTACACGAAGAAGCTCTTCGGAATCACCGTGCCATTTTGTTGGCTTCCTAAGAGCGTGGTGCGAAAGCGGGTCGCGCGTCGGATCAGGCTTAGCGAAAGCGCATCATCGATCTGTTGCCGTAGGTAAGATCCCATCCCCACGCCTCGTACCAGGACGTGGAACCTGTTATTTTAAACGGGAGCCTCGTAGTATCCAGCTGCAGTCATTGGCCGCGAAATTCAATCCGCCACTACGACACTTGAGACGGAAGTGTTCGAAGAACGACCAAGCATAATCCTGGCTCGGTATAAACTGATATTTGCTGAAATGAGATTATGTGA
The DNA here is from genome assembly GCA_037074705.1 of Zhengitettix transpicula. NCBI lineage: Eukaryota > Metazoa > Arthropoda > Insecta > Orthoptera > Tetrigidae > Zhengitettix > Zhengitettix transpicula. The sequence continues at coordinate 25,487,527 of CM073593.1, read as the reverse complement.
TCGGCCATTTACCTTATTTGGATGGAAGGAGTAACTGTGGTCTGTCTTGTCCTGTTGACTGCCGGATTGGGTTATGATTTCGGACGTAAATGAACGTTGGCATTCCGTAACAAGAGATATAAAGAAATGTTTTGTAATTTATAATATATACAACTCGAGCATAGTTATTACGGTCGGTATTTGGTAGTCTAGGTGGCCTGGATGTTAACGTGTCGGCCTTTAAATTCCAATGTTTGATGTAAAAGCCAGGTCGTAACTATGTATTCACCGGATAGATCTTTAATACGGAGGTCTCTTGAAAATATCGACGTCACTGTACGTAAACGAGCGGAATATAATTTTCTCGAGGTACGGAAATGTACCACAAAAAGTATAACAAAACCAACAACTGTTTAATTGTAATATCTGCTTACTGGTTCGCGTCCGCTATACTAGGAAACAAAAGAGACAGGTACAGCGTAAAAATGAGTTTAAATCACTGATATTCACGTGTCTGTTCCAATTTAGGTGAAAAAAGAATAACAATTTATTGGGTTATTTTTGTTTCATACCACCAATAACTCACCCAGTGTATACCTTTAGACCTAAAAAAGAAACGGTTGTTTTTACTTCTATGTCTGGAGTCATAAATTTGTCTTCACTTCTGTATATGTAAGGTTTTCCGACATGAATTTTTCTTTTCACGAGAAGAACTAACATCGTATTAGCCTTTTTTCGGTGATAAACACACTACAGAATTACATAATTGGTTGGAAATTGGATAGTTATTTCGTAAAGTTAAACATTTGATTTCATATGGTTACACATAAAATTGAAACAAATATACTGTTAAAATAGTATATTTTTAGTTAGTACCATAGACAGGATACTCTAACTAGTATTTTCCACATTCGTTGCTTAATTACTTTCTAGTATGTAAATAGAACGTCATTTTTAATCAAATCACTTACGTAAAGATTTATTCAAATATTATCAGGAATTTTCCATACAAAATTGAAGTTTGTACTGACAGATTTATTTATCGATTCTATTTGTCCTCTTTTGAGGAAATATAAGAAGTAAATATATATATATATATATATATATGAAAAAATAAGACAGGAAACGTATTCTATTAATAATGGCCAACATTTATTTTAATAAAGAAATAAGCAATCCAGCCATACTGTCAGAAAAATTAATTAATTAATCAAACGAAAGGTTCGTTTGAATGCAACGTTTCATCCACAATTTTGGGCTACAGCCGTCCATGGCTCTAATTTCAAAACTTTATTTTACCGGATTACGTGAAGAAGTCTCAAAATTGTGGACAGAAGGTTGTATTCAAACGAATTTTTGGTTTAATTAACTAATCAATTATTTTTCTGACAAAATGGCTGTATTTCTTATTTATTTATCAAAATATAAATGTCATATTATATTAAATATTAGAGAAAATTTCTTAGTTACTCCAAAAATAAAATAAGAAAATAGAAGATATAAAATGTATATAGAAATGAGACTACTTAAAATACATGATTCATAAAAAATTAGTAAACATCAAACGAGTTAAAATATTTTATTTTAATATAATCACAATTGTCAAGCAGTGATACAGCCTTTGGATCAATGTCCGAGGATTCAACTCTAGAGTTATTTCTGTCATGTGTAATCAAATGAAATACAAGTCTTAAGAAGCAATAATAAATAATTTTTGCATAAATATAGCCTACATATTAATTACAGACATACTTAGCCCACATTCCTGATCCATATATTTAATTAATTCGGTTTGAATCAAATAGTATTAGATTAAAATGCTTTGTCACATTTACGTTTGCATACGAAAAAAATAAGAAATAACAACTAATAAAACTAAAATACATGTGAATGAGCCTTCTACAAGAAAGAGTCAGATGTTCACAGTTTCAATAGGCTGAAGGACTCACAGGAAATAAGTTATCTTCCGCGAATCTCGTTATACCTGTTCTCTTGCGAAAAGGAAGTGGGATTCCAAGTAATAAAAAATAAGCACCTTGCAGGTACGGAAGATGCATGTTAATGTAGTTTTAAAACCTTGAAGAACGCTCAAATTACAAACTTACTGCGTGATATACACTATTTAAAAAAAATTAATTAAAAAATCATTTCCGCTCTTAGCTATTTTACCGGTTAAATAATATACCGATGAATTAAAAATTACTTTAAAATTCTTACAAACTATTGAATCCTATTAATTACCATCGTATTATTATAATATCTCTTTTGGGTCTGCTTTATGCATTACAAGTAGAGTAATGTAGAAATAAGAACGGTTATAAAAAATTAACTATTACACTGTAATAAATTTGGGTACGATCGGTTTATTCAACGACTTTTAGTGAATTACTTTGAGAATTTCACACAGACTGAAATTCCCTGTAGCGTTAATGAGACGAGCCCAGAAGCTCATTATATAATTTTCACACGAGATTTCTCTCGTCATGTTCTTCAACAAGAGCTAAAAACGATCCTTGGCTTCCCTATTTCCATGGTATTTATATTTTATCTTCCAGATCCACTGAATATCTGATATATTTGTACCCATAGTATTATTTTTCCATTTACGGGTATATCATAAAATATAAATTAATTACGTGTAATTAATATGATACAATAAAATGTGGGAAATTCTACATGATGCTAACTTTTTTCCAGGAAAAGTTTATAAAGTGTCTTTCACAAAGCGCAGTTGTTATATGAACGGGATGGTAAACTTGTGTAAACTTTGCTGCAGGTGTTACAAGGATTACACAAACAGCAGCTGTATCTAGTCCTCTTTGAAGGAAATTTCTTTCTAGCAATTTTGCTGAAATAAAAAAGTGCGAAATACCGAACAATTTACGCTGCTCTTTTCCTGCAGTGAGGCCGTCAAGCTTAAAACATTTTACACTTTCACCTTTTACAGTGAGTAAAGTTCTCCGCATGCCACCATAGAACAGACGTGCATCATCGATCTTTGTTACTCAGTTGGCTACGAGTCATTTCTCAGAACATTTAGTCGAGAAGTTCCATTCTCACTAATACACAGTGATACTCTGCAGGATCGTCGCGATATTTTATAATTAATCAATACAATGCCAACATTTTAAAACACGATCATATCATCTATAAATTAGGTTAAAAGGGACTTATTTTACAAAATGTGAGTCAAATATTTGTTCATAAATATTATTATATATATTTTTACTGCCTACAGTAGTGCAACAGATTAAACATTATCAAATAAAAGAGTTCCTTTTAAAAGACATTCATAAAGACATCTCTTTTACAAAGACGACTGGTCTGAAATGCCAAGTTCTTTTTTGTTCAAAATTTCGCTTTACGTTTCATAAATTCTGGAGTGACGCGAGAAATATTACCTTAAAATCTCTTAACGTACGAAGGACAAAATAATTTAATGCGTTTTAATCGTAGTAAACTTCAAAGAAATGTTTTGAGCGTTACACAAACTGGGAAGAAGTGGACCCGTTTCTTTATCACAGTGATCAAAGAAATTACACAGATTAAATTGAAAAGACTTTTCCTTTCGTCGTAAAGTAATTTAAAATCTCTTGCTAATGGTCCTTCTAAATCACAACCATAAATAAGAATCCTTAGTTTTGAGAGCCAACGTTGAAGGTTAAGAGTTGCAAAATTACTATGCAAGGAACAACGGTTCTCCATGTGAAACTGTAACGAGTGTTGTAACGGTGACAATTACAGTCACGGCTGCGGCATTGTATAAAATATCGGGTCCGGGCGTTGACCCCGGTCCCCCACTTCTACCGCCTCACCCATCGCGCCTCGCACCTTGTCTCAGACAATTATGCTAATCAGGGAACATCCACGAAGGAGCCGTGCCTACATTAAACACCAATCTCATTCGCACGGGGGTGGGGGGGGGGGGGAATGTGTAGGAAGAGAAACCTGGGGAATTTGTTGATGGGAAAGGTAAAGCATATTTACAAATCCATATACGACGCGCGGCAGTAAACGTCGTTTTCATATCTAACTTTTCACTCGTTCACGGCCAAAAGAGCATTTTTGTGTCCCTTTGTGTGTGTAATTATACATCTCTTTGAAGTTCTAAATCCCGCCATGACCGTAATTTAATTTTAATATATTTCCAACCTACACGTTTCATAGCAAATCAGTTCCCTGCGACTCTCTTAAAGATAGACCTCTTTCTAAACTCTTGGAATGAAAGGGGCCACGGGCTAATTTTAAACGCTCTGCCTAAGCAATTTGGCGAAACTACGAAGCCACACACGGATTGACAATCGCTCCTAATTTTTTAGTTCTATATATAACTGCACATTTTCATTTTTACTATAATCCTAAGCGTAAACAATTGTTAAAGTTAATACGTATAACTTGTTTTGCGGTTCAAGTGCAAGTTGTTCCCTAGACAACTCAAATGACCATATAAAAGAAGAGTAATATATGTATATAAGCTACTACAAACTTCAGTACCTATAAAACATATTTTGGTGTAGCGAAAAATAATAGAAAGTTTTCGTATGTTATCCCAACAAATTTTTATCATTCGCATTATAATTAGAAAACTAAACAATAAATCTCTAAAATATTTTATTTTGAAAATCCGAACCTTTCGGCAATATTTCCATTACCATCAATACAGAAAAACTAATTTTTTATATAATAATTTTAAAAAAATCATTTAAAATTCAAAAATAATCGCATACATAAAAATATTTGGTAACAAAATGACCTGTGTAATTATTTTTAACTATACAAACGTTCGACATGTCCAATTTATTTGTTCGTAAAATCATCCAATATTAGCTTTTTAAGCTTGTCAACTGTATTGTGCGATTGTGTCGCTCTGGTCTCTTGTGTTTTTAGTTTTCTTAGCACCTGAAGAAAGGAACAATGTTTCCGAAAACATTGTTTGGTATTTATATAATCACTTCTTTTGTCTGTATTTGGCTAATTTTCTTAAATCTTGAGCTCATCGGTGACCTGCAGAAAGGAGCAAATAAATTTGGCATACTGAAGATTTGTATAATTGAAAATATTACACAGGTCATTTAATACGACTGATAAAAACAGGGGATAAAATACATAACATATAAAATTTAAATTCTTAAAGAAATTTAGATTAAAGTTTTGTTTATGTAGTTGAAAATATAATTCACTGATTGAAATTCCAAGTATTAATTTAAATAGCCTGCGAGGGATGTTCTCTCGCAGGCAGAACCTTCTAGGAGAGACGGGTAGAATCCTTAAAATAAAGCCCGGGGGCCCTAGTTAACCCTTGCCTACTTTCAAATTCCTTCCTATGCTATTAAAGAGGAGTTGCCAACTATGTGTATTTCCCTCAAGTAGCCTGTTGTCCTAAAATACAATTACGTAGAATTTTTCTTGCCTTATTATTATCGAATAATAATTTTCATTTCAAGCTTGTTTAAATAATTCATAAGGAATCTTAAGTTTTCCATTGTCAGTGAGGTTACTAAAAATTGAAGGATTGTTTTCTGAGATAAAAATTGTCATTGAGAACCTTACATTCAAAAGAGAATGCGAGTTTTTTCGCCAGGATCCAAATATTCCTGGAAGTCAACAAAATTTAATAGAATAGAATTCGCTTTGTATTTTTACATCTAACGCCCTCAATAGAACAGAAAAAATTGTTTTAATTATCATGGAGGTTCATCCAAGTTATAATGTCGATTAATGTCGCAAAAAGCAGGATTTGGTTCAAATTTTTAGCATTAACCTGACTAATTTAGCGATTCAAGGTAATTATTGCTAATTAAGATCGTTCGAAAGGCTTAGAACCTATAGAATTTAATTCGTAAGTAACTATATATATAATTAACTATTTAGAAATGAGATTATCATAATTACCACTCTCCAGACAAGAAAGAAAATTAGTCTTGCTAAATTCATATTAATTGTGTGTATTCTATTTCCAATCAGTTCTGTAATTTCCATGCCAGATTAATTTACTTTCACTGCTGTGTGTTTCAAATGTTGTCTCAATTTTACGGAATTGACAATTCCAGTAGCTACGGTATTCTTTCGGAAAAAAGATGCGAAATTCTATTTTGTATGGCATGTGTTTATCTCTTTTTTTTGCATTGTGATATTTAACCCCAGATTACATCATATGTTTTTCAAATTTAATCATGATTCAGTGTCACGATTCAAAGATTAGTTGTCACAATACTGATCCTACGTTTCCGTTCCTATTGTAATTTATTTCCTTTCTGAGATCAAGTCCAGATACTCTTCGTATAGACCAGGGCCGGAATCTACGAAGTCTCCTTCAGTTTGACCTTTGGCCGAGGTTCGTCGCCGTTATGACCCAACCGTTAATACCATTTTCATTCTGTCCGCACTTCCACGCATCCTTTACACACACACATCCTCCACGAAAAGTAGTCGGCGATTTTATTGCCTCTTGAGAATTCAAAGCCAGTGTTAACGCAGATAGAGAACATTATATATAATTTACAGAATTCATTTTAAATAATTATCACACATAATTCATATGAATTTAACGGGATTTATATATATATAATTTTTTTTTATAGTTTTTGATGATAAAAAATACGACACTGGCAGGGATAAAAATAGAATCTCACTGGAAATTTCTGTGAAATATTTTCGAATAATTGTGTTAAAACGTAGTTTCTTATAAATGACGTTCGAGAGTTTCTAAACTTCTTCCCTTTGTTTTTAACGATTTCCTTGAATCACTTTGGAGAAGAATTTGAGGGGGAATTTGAGGAGGGAATGTTAAACTCCGACTGGACTTAAATAAAGAAGGGGTTGAGGTGCGGCTTCCAATTATTCCTGTTTTCAAAAGGAGATGCCAAAAAAGTGAAGAGTTAGTGAAAAGGTGAATGGGAGATGGAGGTCGCTTAATCAGATCTGAGAAATGTGATTCGCGCAGTTTAAATTGAAGTGGAAAACTTCATCATTGGTACTCCTGCCGGCCTGTTCTGAGAGGTGTATGTTCCGGGGTCACAGACCTTGGGTATACGGTAAGAGTTGTCCGCTATTCCCATTGGAATAGTCGGCCAGCTGCCTCCTAAACTGGTCGAGGCACGGAGAAGGGAATGCTGTGTCCCAACAGCAAACTCCTCTCCCACTATCGGAAGGGCGTGGGACAAGTACCCAATGCCCAACCTACCCGTTGCAGGTTTTTCTAGGGTTTTCCCTGCATTTCTTTAGGCGAATGCCGGGTAGGATCCTTAAACCATAGCCCGGGGGCCCTAGTAACCCTTGGCTACCTTCCTCTACCCTTCCGCATCCCCCCTTTCAAATCCCTTCCTATGCTATTAAAGGGGAGTTGCCCAATGTGGATTACCCTCATGTAGCCTGTTGCCCTAAAAAAAGGCAGTACCTGCGGCGATAAGAAAGAACCTTTTAGGAGATATACGAAGGGGCTACCTTTGGGGATGCCTTTTCCTCTCCGTTTTTGAACTAAGGTTCCCACAAGCCGAGGCACCTCGGCCTGTTCTGAGAGGTGTATGTTCCGGGGTCACAGACCTTGGGCATACGGTAAGAGTAGTCCGCTATTCCCATTGGAATAGTCGGCCAGCTGCCTCCTAAACTGGTCGAGGCACGGAGAAGGGAATGCTGCGTCCCCACGGAAAACTCATCTCCCGCTATCGGAAGAGCGTGGGACAACTACCCAATGCCCGACCTACCTGATGCAGGTTTTTCTGGGGTTTTCCCTGCATCACTTTCAGGCGAATTGCCGGGTAGGATCCTTAAACCATAGCCCGAGGGCCCTAGTTAACCGTTGGCTACCTTCCAATCCCTTCCCAATCCCTTTCCAATCCCTTCCTATGCTATTAAAAGGGAGTTGCTACCATGTGGTTTACCCTCATGTAGCCAGTTACCTAAAAAAAATACCAAAGTTGTAACACTTCGTTAAAAAATTAGTTGGTAGAATATTGAAAATTGCTTATAATTTAGAGATAGCTGTTAAAGGAGATCGTGGAACCAGATGTTAAATATATTCGAAAAAAGAAGTTGAAAATTTAGAATTTTGAGAATTCAGAAATTTTGTCACAGTTGCGAGAAGTTGATAGTTGATATTTTAGAATTGCATAAAAAGAAGTTGGTAGATGGTTTCCAGTCTCGGGACATAGACTAATCCAGGCTGGTGTGAATCTACCAAAGCTTTCGGTCTAGAATCGTGAAATAGGAGCCATGGAAAACAGTCCAGAGACTACAGAACAGAACAAAAGAAGACGAGAGTCATCATCGTATATGGTGTTACAAATATATAAAAAAAATATATATTAAATTTTGTGCCATATGCCATTTCCCTGTGCAACCCTGAAAGATACGTTCATGCTTGAAATTAAAAATGTAATTGTTATAACCTTTTCTTAAGTTTTTAAAATGAATGTTGCATTATAAAAGAAACCTGAGACGCAGTTTCATAATTATCATAACAGAACAACCGAAACGTTACACCGAGGAATCATACACATTCCTTTTCATTTTTCAGTCTAGTCTTCAAGGATTATAATATCTCTAGTCGACGAGACCTTTGAACAGGCTTCCCATCTGTTACAACAAAATATGAATGAGACAGGACCCTAATAACTCCGAGGCACGGATATGGACAGAGTTTTTATCTGGTAGCAAGCACTTGGGGAGGCAGCGAAAGGGAAGTGGATTAATTCTCTTGATGAGCGCCCACAGAGGCCGCGCTGGTCGTAATAAACTACAGTCCAGAGGTCGTCTACCAATCTCAGGTCATGACCCACACACACACACACACAAACAATTCCGTCAAATTCACATTAATTGATAACAATTAATTACATGAAAAATAACTGGAAACTAAAAGGATCGTTTAGGGCCTGTGACAATGTTTAGTGATAAAATCCTAAATTAATGAGTAGGTCCAGCTTCTTAAAACATCCATGTATAATCCATTAAAATATGGCGTTAAACTGTCATTTCAATAAATAATTATCGTGCTTCCATTTCACTGCTTCAAAATTCCTACAGTGTATGTAAAGAAACAACCAATAACCTCTCCCCATCAAGAATGCTAAGAAAACTAAAATGAAAAAGATCATCAGATTTAACAAATTAAAGACTAATTATACTCTAGGTTTATCGTAATGATAAAACCATTCATTTAAACATAACTCTTTAAATAACCATTATTTATGTCACAATGATAAAATCATTTAGATAATAAGTGATATAAAAATAATATAAAAAAGTGTATATAAGAATTGTGACCAGAAAACTACAGGTAAAAAAATAATCTATTAATATATTGACGTAACCATTCACATTCCACACAAGTCATATATTTATTTCCTGTAGTTCGCAAAAGCACTGATAATTCCGACATTGCTGGTTTCTATTAAAGAGTAATAATACTTTTTTTTTACTGAGGGAAACGAATGGTTTTATATTTCCTTCTCAAGCAACTATATTCAGTAAATTTAGCAAAAAAACATAACCTAGCGTCATTACGGATATTCTGGTCCCGATTCTAAAATGTTCAGAATTTTACGCAGTTATTTCAGTATTACAAACAGAAGTTCCATTTAAATTTTAGATTATATACAGCAACTTACAGTAACGTTGTTTCCGTTGCGTTGTAACCCATTTCGTTTTCGTTTGACGGACTCGTAAATTGTCAGTATTCCGGTTGCCGAAATGCAGGCGACACAAAACATGCAATTTTCAGAGGATAAATGGGGCATAAGCCCCTTTAAAGTTTGCTCAGGTTTTACTTTTAATCCTCCTCTACGGCATGCAGTCGGCACTCGGGTCAAGTTATGCAAACAAACGCTGGAACGTCGCCAGCTTATTCGCAGAATCGTGGCGAATCTGCAAATATTTTACGAAGGGTCAGCCCAGTCTTCTGTCAGTCTTGTTGCTTTCAGAGATATTCTTTCAGTTTTCACATCGACACTGGATTGCTGGAAGTCTTACGGAAAATTGGTAATGTAAAACGTATATTTTACTTATTTTTTTAAATTAAATTAATCAGATTGCTCCGATGGAGATAATTAGATAAGAAGGAAATGAGTAAACATTTAACTTTTAAAATTTGTAATTACCATAGCGGTGCTATTTTATGTGAGCAATTAGTTTGAAATGTCAAGTGGGATACTAAATGATCCAAATAATCGGTGTTCTAATTTATTATAAATTTTATAAACTGAGAATGCTCGGTGTATAATTTTACCAATTTTTGTCTTTGAAATACTATGTAGTGTGAAATTGTAACAAAGTTTTCGGCTTCATAATATTTGGCGAGTTCGAGGTCTTGCGTTAAGGCATTTCAGTTTTTACAACGTATGAACATTCAATGTTGTTTACGGAACGGCTTTATGAAATTTGAGAACGAGGCCTTTCCCGGTGAATCTGTTGTAAATAAAATTCTCGGGTCTCAACCCGGGCCAACTGACAGTTAACCCGGTCACGATGGCGCAGCTTGCTGTCGAAACGTTGTTATTCAACAGACTATTGGTCCAGGTTGAGACCAGAGAATTTTATTTACGGCTTTATGTAATTATGTTTATGAGAGGTCGTCATGTAATTTAAAATTATATATTTTTTGTGACAGTATAATAACTCAATCATTAATTTTCAACTATTATTAACGCCTGAGCCCACAATAGTATTGATGCACATGTTCTTGTCATATATAAATGCATTGTCGTACTGTGAATTTGACAGTATTGAGATTGTGTGACCGTGAGGAGGAATGTTGCTTCTAGTCTCGATGAAGTTGCCCAAATATTTCGTAAAATGTGCAAGGTATTTTTTAATCACTGTAAATATGACTGCTGTTTTTTAAATTTAAAAATAATTACTAACATGTCAGAATAAGCCATATATGTGGCTTCGATTCTCGAACTGGGTTTTTAACAAGTGCAAATTTAAAGTACGCCATTCAAGTGTTAAGTAACACAACGAGCGTTGATCACGCACCAGTCCATTGAGCAACGCATGTAAGTCATCACAGGAGGAAACCGAGTCGGAATACAATCTGCAGCACGTGTCCGTGGAGAAGTCCTAAGCAACGCAGTTCGTTCAAAAGCTGGTAACCTAAGAGTGAAGATGACGCAGGAAAGTTATGAAACCCACAAGGCCTTGGTGTCTCCGCACGTATCTGTGCAGCTCACCATAAGGCCATATCGTAAATATAGCTGTTATATTTAATAGCTGGCTATGTTCCGTGAGAAAATACACAACCATTGCATAAGGGTATTTCTGTTTTTCGTATTCGTTTACGGATAGAATAGAACTTATTCCCGCACAGTAACCGAGGACTAATCTCTCACAGTTTAGGTCACATCCATGAACTTAAGGCTGCAAGATAACATCACAATTCCTCGAACAGTCTTGCATCATTTCAAACTTTTCAGAAATCACGCAAAAGAGGCATTGTTAATATTATTTTGTCTGTTACGAGTTGTTGTTTCTGTGCTTTAAGTTGGGTATAATCATAATGGACGAACTTAAGACGGAGCAATATCATCTCTGATTATTAAAGCCCAATTTGCATGACCCTTTATATATTTTTAAAACTTATCTGCAGTAGCGTAAACACTTGACATTTGGTTAAACTTGTATTAATAAGTCACTGGAATTTTATTTTAGTTTATTTTCCATTTATTTGACAAAACATTTATCCTAAGGTTATTTGTTTGTTCCATATAGTTACAGTATATACAAATTTAAAATATGTACATAATTTACGTGGGTACATGATAATTCGGTTAATCCAGCAATTAATCTAAATTTTGCTATTTTTCTGGCATTTTATGACTGATACTTCTTTGTTAAAATTTGCTAATCAACAACGAATGTTATATTTTATTCAATAATTAGAATTGTTCGTAGCAATTTTAAAATCATTTATTATTATCCCATTGATTTTGTCAGATTATATTAAAGGATGTTAGAAACAAATGTTTCCATCAATGTTATTACCTAAATTTAAAATGGAAAACTAGTTAACATTGAGAGTTGGAAGGTTATTGCTATGTTAAATTTAAGCATTATTTGACAATTTATAAATTAATATGATTTATGGCCAATAAAGTCAGTAAAACGAGCTGATTAATAAAATGAAATTTACGAGGTCTGTTCAAGAAATATAAAATAAACTTTACTCTTTTCTTAATGTCCCGCCATCGGTAGAAACGCTCGTAGAACAAATCTGTAGAAGTGTAGAGTTTAGTCCATTTTTTAAAATTAAAATCTAATATTTTTCAACTGAGATTTGAACTTGGAGGCTAAAGCTAATTATTCCACGCAGTCATTTTGAGGTAGATATCCTGATGAATTTAGGGGAAAGATGTGTTTGTCGAAAGGTCTGAATCATATTTGAAATATGGGTTACCATGATGTCATCTCCGAAAGCCTTTTTGATCTTATAAAGGGATTTCAGTTGGGATATCGCCAAGCTTCAGATGAAATATCACTTCTCAAGTCGTTCAGTCATTTCGCAACATTTTAAAATCAGATGGGAGCTCTATACTCCTTCACTATTAAGTCGGCTACATATATTTTTCATTTAGTTACTAGAAACAGTGACCCATTGTATACCGGTGAGCTAAGATAACTCAATTAGTGCTTAACGTAATTTAAAAAGTGTAGAGGGACGCCCAATGGCCTTGAAATCCTTCAGGCATTGACGACACATTTATCAGAGCCAACCCAGGTTTCGTCTTCGAAAAATTTTCCTTATAGACGAAATATTCCTGTAAAGAATATTTGTTTATTTTCGACACCAAATTTCCTGTTTACCCACTCCTTAAAATGCCTTAAAACGAACCTCAGTCCAGCCTGATGCCACGAAGTCTTCTCTGGGAATTCGTACTGCATTACCTGTCGGAGATTCAGTTAGCGCTTGTTTTTATAGAATGTTATTTCTTAACTCTTTAACTATTTACCTTGTCTCAGTTTACACACCTGCATTTGATTGTCAAAACAGCTTTTTATCACCAAAATGCTAACTTGAATATACGCAAATGCACTCGAGATTAGAGTAATATATGATGGAGGATATTATTCCTTTCCAGACCGCTTCTTACTCTACTTATCTACCGTAGAATGGATTCCTTTTATCAAGAATTATTTTATGTATTACACAGGACCGACATAATAATAGTAATCCTCAAATTACGATAACTGCTGAGCAGATATAATCCAGTTGAAGTCGGTATGAATTTCTTCCGAGAGAATCCTTACTTAAATTGACTCGAGGATACAGCGATTATGCTAAAAGTGTGCTTTGGAAGTTCATTTTCATGATATTATGCACGAAATATACGCAATGCTTCTCTGTCATTAAAGCGGAGCTTTTTCACTAATCAATGTAGAAAGTCGCACAATAATCCTATTGGTAACAGTAATGAGCTTGAATTTTCAGATCAAAAATCCACATCTGTTCAGGTTTGTCGATTTCAAAATATTCAATGCTCCCTTGGAAAATAATACTTTTTTCTTTTTCCTGAAAATCGTGCTGCGACCCATTAATTTTATCTTCCTTTTTGCTATTTTATCTAAATGACAACCTATTACGGTTTTATGCAACATAAAAATTTGTTTTTCTTATAAAGGGTTAATTAGTCCTGCTCTGGTACCATGGGGTCTATGTGACAGGTCTTTTGACAGGATTTTGATTTTACAACTCATTTTCAAGCTGACCTTGTGGAACCAATGATGTTACTTTTCCCATGGTACTAGACCAGGGTTAATTAAAGATTTCGCTGGTGCGATCAGAAATAATGTCGATTTAAGTTTAATCCTACTTTAAGTGAAATTTAAATTTGGTCAAGTACAACCAGAATAATTTTAAAAAAAGTAAAATACACAACTTTTTCTTTGACGTTGCAAAACTCACATCATTCCCGTCAAATCCCTTAATAATATTCATTACATCACCTCTAATTGACGCTAGTGCCTTTTTTACACGGATCAGGTGTACTAAAAACTTATTAAATGTTCTCAAGAATTTAGAACGCGAGTCGAGTTTTGCGATGTGAGAAGAAATGTTGTTGTTATAGTTTTTCTTTATTCTGTCTGAATACGACCAATTTTAATTTTCACTCATCAATTAATCAGACACTAAAATATCACTAAATCCTAATTTTACCGCTGCGCACTGAAATATTTGGAAATATTTAATACACCTGTTTTTCATGAAGCATTTCAAATTTTGAAGGAACAGTCTGTAGGCGGAAAAACGAATTACGTAATTGCTAATATTTGCACACATACTGTAATGAAAATAATTTAGAACCCCTATCTGTGTTAAATATACCTTATTCCACCAAGGTAATGTATTAATGAGTAATCTGGAAGCCCGTCGTAGACAGCCGTCTTTAATTTCCCCGAGGCAGCACGACGGCAGAAGCAATTTAGTCTGCAAATGGAATAGGAGTACAGCGTTTATTAAAAATAGCACGTTCCATTTAGCAAGTTCCTGAGGATTAGCCAATTTATCGCTACTTAGCGCAGGAGACGTTATTAAATTTCTGAAATAGTTTAACGCCTGCGGTGGATTTCTCGGCGCGTAACCTGGATAATCATCTTTATTATTCAAATCTGGTTTAAAATATGCATTTTCTCCGCGTATTTGCTGTTTCGACATAAACGATGTTCTTTGTTTGTAGCCTTCAGCCGCCTGAATAGTTTAATGTAAGCACTTCAAATCACTATTTCGCCGAAGATGCTTGTATTATATTTATAGAAATAATATTTATCGCCATATCGTGGTCTAGTGGTTAACCACACAATTACAACTCGGGGATATCGGATTCCATTCCCGGACAGGTCAGGAATTTACCACTGAACTGGAAGCGATATGATAAAACGTAAACTCCATAATATGTGATATAACAAAACCAAACTATTTTTGTTGAAAATGAAAAATCGGCTTGATCAGATGATTTGAATCCATTTCGTTTTTTTTAGGGCAACAGGCTACATGTGGGTAATCCACTTTGGGCAACTCCCCTTTAATAGCATAGGAAGGGATTTGAAAGGGGGTATGCGGAAGGGTAGAGGAAGGTAGCCAAGGGTTAACTAGGGCCCCCGAGCTATATTTTAAGGATCCTACCTGGCATTCGCCTAAAGAAATGCAGGGAAAACCCTAGAAAAACCTGCATCAGGTAGATCGGGCATTGGGTACTTGTCCCACGCCCTTACGATAGCGGGAGAGGAGTTTGCTGTGGGAACGCAGCATTCCCTTCTCCGTGCCTCGACCAGTTTAGGAGGCAGCTGGCCGACTATTCCAATGGGAATAGCGAACAACTCTTACCGTATGCCCAAGGTCTGCGACCCCGGAACACACACCTCTCAAAACAGGTCGAGGTGCCTCGGCTTGTGGGAACCATAGTTCAAAAACGGAGAGGAAAAGGCATATCCAAAAGGTAGCCCCTTCGTATCTCTCCTAAAAGGTTCTGCCTGCGAGAGAACATCCCTCGCAGGTTACCTGCGAGAGGATTCTCTCGCAGGCTCAGTTTTTGAATCCATTTCGTAAACCTAAGTGCTTTATATACTTTTTTTTAAGAAAACAAGTGCTAGTTAAGAAAACTTTTCAAGGCCAGTAGCTTTTGTGAAGAACAATTCTTTGATTATTCATATCATTACTAAAATCTTGGATTGCACATCCCGTTTTGATGATCCTTTATCTCACGAATTCCCACGTCTGTATAGAGGCTGCAGTTTCTTTCAATGCAAATATAGTATTGTGTAGCCTTTTTTTCCACGACGAAGTTGATTAAATATCTAATAGAAATGTAGAAATATACGCCATTAAGGAGGAAGTCACTCCATTATTTTATGTTAACAGTAATCATGTTATAGCATATTGAATTTATAATATAAAAATAATTATTTCACCTGCTTCTCTGTAAACTGTTACAAGTTATAAATTTTATATATACAGACTGATTCATAATTGCTATTACATACTTCTGGGAATTGTATATGGGACTTATTAGGTAAAGATTTAATATTTAATTAATTTTTAATTTAAGGAGAAAATAACGGAGCTTTGAAATAATCAATGGCAAAAATAAATAAGTTTGAGATCAGTCTGAGATTAAATTAAACTGAAAGTTTTTATAATGCGCAATAATCACGAATGATTCATTTACAAAGAAAGAATTGTGAAAATTAGCTTCATTGGTGTCCTGCGCAACTGTGAATAATTCCTGTTCTCAGACGCCTAATAGGTGGTTCGACGGATTGCTTGGTCTTAAGAGTCGGCCAAGTTACTACGAGAAGGGCGGCATTATCCTGACATTCAACTTCAATTAACTTTCTCTCCCCTCCGGCTACTTGATTGGTGACCGCTCATTAGTCATCCAATTTTGGCCTCTAGGCTATAAAGCGAATGAAAACCGGGAGCGTTGACACAGTTCCCAGCGGCCCGCAGCAAAAAAAAAAAAATGCACATGCATCCGTGTGTTTGTAATTTAGTATGTGTTTAATCCAGGTTGAATTTATTCGCGGTATTCTGAGGTATTAGCTGAAATCTCCGTGATATATTTACCGCATCGAAATTAATATAAAAATTACGAATATTTTTTTTCTAATCTCCGTTAATCAACACATTAACTGTACTGCTTGTAATTTGTATTATTCTATAAGTATCAAAATTTGAGGGTAGAATATTAAATGATTCACATGGTGTAGATTCAATAAATTCATGTTACAGGTATTTATAATCATTACCGATTCTCTCTTTATATTTAGATCACTTTCTCTCCTCCTCTCTGGGCTGTGGTTGATACTAGTTGCGTTGGAACAGTGAAGCAGACAATTATATATATATATATATATATATATATATATATATATATATATATATATATATATCGCTGTTTCACCCCATACGTAGAAAAGTTTTCAGTCACTTCACAGTCAGTCCTTTGAGCTTTTGAACTTCACATCTCATCTTTATTTTACAAGACCTACCAAAAACCATTAATTTTATCGACTGGTCTGGCAAATACTCACCTCAATTCAGTTGCGTCATTGTTATAAAATAATGCACAAAAATTTTAAAGACGTCAATTCATTACATGGTCTCCAGAATTAGCTAACTTCGCCTTCTTCTGAACATTTTTTAATATATTGTAATGATTCGACTTTAATTACTAAATATTAAAAAAAAACTAAATTACATAATACAAAAATACATTAAAAAATATTATTGGGCGCCACCAGATATACATTGGTCTGCAAAAAAATTATCATGAGCTCCGGCTTGGTTATAAAAAAACCTCCTTCTCTACAGGGTAATGTGGGCGGCTAGGTAGCTATTCAAGAACAGAGCCTATTTCCGCACTGTGTAAAAAAATTCAACTTTTGAAGGCAATTTACCGAAATGGTGATCCTTACTTTAACTGTTGACGTCAGCCGACTTGCAGTGGGTCACTGGTCTTGTAGTAAGCAGCACATCTTCTTCGGCCTCCCAGCGATGGACGTCTCTCCAAAACCTTTTTTTTTTGGCTACCGCTCGCCAAATTCTCCACCCTCTCGCCTCTCTCACTCCACTTTCAGTCCTCACTCTGTCTGTCTGCCTGCCTGCGTCTGTGTACTTTCACCCGGGTTCGGCGTATATATTCGTACTTCGCCCCCCCAAACGATGCAAAAAAAAGGGACGCGTACCCGCGATTTATTTTGGCCTCTCGGGCAGGCACACGTGCACGTTTAATGTATTCCTTCTCAGGCCCGCGGACACAAGGGCAGCCACTTACGGTTTTTATTCACTAAAATTTTAATTCGTCCAATATTCCTATAAATAAACTAGTTAAATACCTCTAAATGGCTTTTCTCGTTGAATATTAGGTTTTATGTCCCATATTTATGCTAAATATTTATTATACATCTAAATCGGCTGATATTTATTAAGGTACATGGATTCACTACACAATTAACGCTCAGTTTCTACATCAACATGAGGTGCATGATTTTTTTAACTTACATGTATATATGGTGTCGGTTTTAACAACCATCTCTCCACACTTTTCTCTCTTCTTGGGTATGCCATATTCGATTATCATCAACTGATGCATTGTGATACTGTAACACAATACGCCATTATGGACTTCCGACGTGATCTATCATTAATCTGTTTAAATTAAAGTTTCTCGAAACAATTTCTTTCCAAAGGTTGGCGGAACATTATCTTCAGCACTGTGTTAACGACTATTTACTTGCAAAGTCTACGGTAACGCCCCTCACTGTCTGCTCACATACCAAGAACAAGCGCAGCAAACACCAAGCATTACAGAGAACTGACTCACTTTTTTTGCACAGTGGAATGTTTTTCGTTTTAGGTTTCGCTTCCTGGAGTTAGCAGAAAGATGTCACTGTTTTTCAATTCGGGTAAAAATGTGGCGATAATTTTTACAACGAAAAATTCAAATATTTCAGTTGTTGTAATATACTCGGTTATTTTTCAGAAAGGCAAATCAACAATTTTAGATTTATTCTCCTAGAACAATAAAAACATGTCAGCTGAATATATATTAAAATAAAAGGGAAAACGTAATAACTAGAAAACCAACGAAAAACTATTGAATCTTTTCAAATCTCTGAGGGGGTGGCATTAAATTACTAATAATGTAAACACTAGCATTTTTCTTTATGGTCAACTATATACATGCTATAAAAAGATATATTTACTAAATAACCCACCAAACTGTTGACATAGATATTTGGAATATAGGATCCTATTATGGTGAAATGTTGAATGGATGAATCGAAAAGCTCATATTTTAGTTATCTTCATGTCCTGAAATTACTCAAAAAGCTCCTAAGAGAAGCGAAACCATTATTTTATAGCAAAAATGTTATTTTTGAGAAAAATTGCTCTTCTGCTTTTCTAAGCGGCGTGGAGTACCTTTTCTTACTTCGAGTAATGATGATAACACGTTTTCTTTTCACTGCCCGGATTAAGAGGTGACTCGTATGTCAAATTTCCACATTTGTCTTATTCATCTTCTGTTCTATGCGAAACAAAAAACAATTTTGTATGCTGTAACCAAAACGTAAGACGAGAAAAATATATTTGACAAATAAGTTAACTACATTTATGAACCTAGTATCGATCCAGTTTGCGCCCCAGATTAGAGGTTTATTGAGTTGCAGTCCCTTAATCTCCCCTCAAGAGGGACCAGGGCAAAACGGGAGATTGTTCCACCACAATGCCTTTCTTGATCCTTGTCCGCGACTCGGTCCGCTTTAACATTGTAACTATCAGATCGATGGCATGGACCGGCCCAGCCCTGCGAGTCTCGTTGCCAGGCAACGGAGTAGAGCCTCGTCCTGTAGTCAGACTCCGAAACATGGAGCTTGCAAGCTCGTAATGAGGTCACGGCTTTGGCAGATGCATTACTCCCTTCCCAGACGTGTCTTGGTTCGTTAAAGCAGAACATCACAGCGTAGAGGATATCAGACTAAACTTATTATGTGTTTATACATGAATTGCGGCATTTAATAAACATTTGAGGATTTCAGGATATTTTTCCGTTGTATGTTTACTACTGTAACTGAAAGATCATTACTGTGATGGAGTAATTAGGTATTTGGAGAGTTTTAGAAAGTATTTTAGTGCACCTTTATACAAAGTAACCTGATCGCGACGGTCGATCGACCCATACGTATATCAAAAAATTAATTAAGCGAATTCAAAACTTTTTTTCGAAAGTTGCATTATATATCATATTTAAACTACTGTAACCCAGTGAAAATTGTATTTATATTTAAATTTAAGAAAATATGTCCATTAATTTTCAATTAAATCACAACATCCTGTAATCAATACTTAATGAATAAGAAAGATAGCCAATACAGACAATAAAGGGTAATATAAATACCACACAACGTTTCTGGGATACTTGTCACTTTCGTCAGGTGCTAAGAAGAGCCTAGAGAAACAATTGCACAGGTCAGTTGACAACACACAAAAGCGACGAAAACGTAAAGAGCCGAAGGGTTAGAGTAACAATAAGAGGAGCAACGACAATGGGAAAACAGAAGGTTTAGCGTAATAATAAGGGATCAGAGCAATTATTGACTTTAATAGTGTCTGTTTGTACATGAATAGCTGTGATGTTGGACTTAATGTGAAGCATCTCAGAAATGAGTCTGGAACAGTACCTGGTGTCAATGTCTAAAATCTTAGCATTTTGCCAATCAAATGTATGTTTAGAACTGTTTATATGTTTGTAGACTACAGATTGTTTATCAATAGCAAGTTTGATATTAGACATGTTCCTTGAAACGACTAGTAAGGGACCGTTTTGTTTGCCTTATGTAACCGGAATTACAATTAGAGCAAGAATGTTTGCTGTAGGTGTCAAGTAGGTCCTTGTGGTTTTTAATCTAGTATGAAAAGGGTATTAGTGGATCTGTAAATGATGGATATTTTATATTCTTTGAATATTTGTACAAATTTGTGATGTAGAAATTTGTAATAAGGGAGTACGAGAAAAAATTTGGCTGGAGGTGTTTGGGGACGATTGACAGTAGGATGTTGGATTTTGTTCAGTCTGCTGTTTATAACATTGACTATCCTAGTCTCAATCAATCAGGTGTTCGGTTTTACGCTCCAAAAGTTGAATTTAATAATCAATTTACTTGGCTCTGAAAAGCCACGACATTAAGTTTACTTTCACTTCTTTCATTCACGGGTATTTGTAGAATAGTGAGTCGTATGTTACGTGATACTATGAAGATCATTACAGTCGGGGTTTAATTTCTCACTTAACAGATTTTTATCTCAGTCCCTGTCACTAAATGCTATAATTTCTCAGTTAAGCGATTTTTATCAAAGTCCCTGTTACTAAATGATTTAATTTCTCACTTAAGCAATTTTTATCACGGTCGCTGTTACTAAATGGCGGGGCAAATTGATACTCAGACGCACATAGGTCATCTGAAGGTTTATCAAAGAACATGCATGAAATTAACAATTTATATCTAGTTTACAGATAATCCGTTCTCTCACATCTGACACATTATCAGCTTGCTGCATCTATGTTCTTCTTATTAATCAAATATATGTATGTTACACATACGATTTTAAACACGTGGAGTAATTTCAACCAAACTCTGTACACATGTAAAAGATCTACAAA
The DNA here is from genome assembly GCA_037074705.1 of Zhengitettix transpicula. Classification (NCBI taxonomy): domain Eukaryota; kingdom Metazoa; phylum Arthropoda; class Insecta; order Orthoptera; family Tetrigidae; genus Zhengitettix; species Zhengitettix transpicula. The sequence goes on along the minus strand of CM073593.1, from coordinate 25,466,396 downwards.
CATTAAAAAATATATATTTGGCGTGGAAACGGTTGAAATTTAAAGATAATGCGAAAGTGTCACTCCCCAGGTAGTTAAAGTATAATTTCAACCCCTCGGTTCAAGGGAGAGAGGGCAAAAGGGAAGGACAAAAATAATGCGTAAAAGTTTTGGAGTTCACTGAATTGAATAATGCCGATTAAGTTTAATTTCAGTCTAATAGTGAGGGGGACGAGGTAAAAAGAGAAAATTGTCAAAAATGACGATTATTAATGTTGAAACGATCGGTGTCGGTGTCGCAGAGATGAACGATGCCAGTTAAGTTCAAGTTCAGACCTTTCAATATGGGTCGGGTGTGGAAAAACGGTGAATTAAATATTAGAGTCTAAATAATTCATTTTCCGATCTAGTATAAATAAATACGCCGGACACACGACTATTTTTATATGAAAATGTTAACATTGTAACAATGCCGAAGAATGGACGTTTTCTTAAATATACGGACTATACGAGGCCAGAAAAAATTCGCAAGAAATAAAGATGTCATGAAACCCTACATCTCCGATGCCCCTGATGTAGTCTCGTAAAATTATCTATAGGCTCTCATATTTTGTGAATAATTCGTTTAAATGTATTAACATTTTCAGTTCAATTGTAATGGTTGCTTCGTGAGCGATTAAGATAAAATTAACTTGTTAGATAAAACAGTATAAATAAATATATTATTATCACTTCATTTTTTTCTGTTATTTGGCTATTTAATGTAATTAGTATATTTTTTCAACACAGACGTACTATTGTTTAATTTTTTTAAATGAACTTGATTAATTCCCGATACTTGTGACGTGAATCGGATGAACGATTATGACCCACTCTTTTCTCCGACACAGTCACGTACATATGTATTTGATTCTTTTACTGTACTCGAAAGTCTACGACATGTTTTTTTTGCCAGTTCTGCTCGAATGCCGTAGAACAGACGAGGAAGCACGAAGAGGTTTGTCGCAGTCAATAAACTTTCATGGACCATCGGCTCCACTTGCTTCGTTAAGAAATCCTCAAACCGCAAGCCTATCATCCTCTCCACCAGGTTTTCTTCGAAGAAAACCAACAGGATGATTGATGTCTCATCACTGCTTTGTTCCGTGCTTTTTCTTTTCGTGTTTCTAAATTCGTGGTACATCGAACTCGTGTATTAATCATGTATCTATGTAAATACTGTTAAGTGAATAAATTCTCGTGGGTGTTACATGACCTGTTTTTCACAGTTATAAAAACTGTATTTATAGAATATAGAATTAATACTATTTACATTTTATTGCTGGTTGAAATTATTTTAGGTCTTTTAAACTTTATGGTCACACAAACTTAAAAGTATAATTTCAGTGCCTGACTCGCTTCTAACTTACTATTATCATAGATATAACTCCACTCAATCAGTATAAAATGCGTCCATGAATCTCGTGACAATTTTTTTGGTACTCAAATCACAACGCCTTGATTTGGCGCGTCGTAGATATAAAGTAACGAGCCGGAAACCATTAGTTTCCATGATGAGCTATTCTGCCGCAAGCTTGAATGATCATGATCATTATCGTTACGATTCAAATATTAAAACGTTAATAATTTACGAAGTTTACAAGCTTGACTAATAATTCCCATTACTGTCACATTATAATTAGAACTTTTCGTCGACAACTAATTTGTGAACTGCTTTGAAATCCTATTAACACAATCAAGAACATTAAGAGTTTGAAGAATGGCAAAATTGCAATGAATAAGTTTCCGATGAATAGGTCGTTCACCAAACCAATAATTCTTGTTGTTTATTATTGAATCACGTAATCACAGGGTTTTTGCGGAAAAGCGTGTGATAATATTTCTAGGAAATTCATAAGGAGCCGTATTTTGCGCGGCCGTGCCGTTAGCGGACAGCAATACCTTCCTCAATCGTCCCTTCCTCAATCCTGACCATTGAGCGAGCAGGTATAAAGTTTTGCAAAGAGCAAGTTTATCGGTCTTTAACAATTTTAATTTTTGTAAAATCTTGCTTTGTTGGAATTTTTAGAAACACAGATTATGAAATTAGATCATTTAATTGACTTTACAACTCCTGAAGAGGTCCTAATAAATTAGGGATTAAACTTTGCGATTTTTTTCTATTATAATGTTTAAAAATTTAAATTAATAATAAATTTATAACTATACAGGCTGATGTTTTCATTTATTTAAGGACGTCAGATAAATATAATTGATTTGTAAAAGATTTGTATCTTAATTGATCATTTCTAAGCATATTTATTAAACGAATCACTACCAATTGGAACAGTTTTCATGTTATAAGTAGAGGTAGAATTTAGAAATCCAGATAAAATTCAGAAATGTTGTACATTTAACTTGTATTACATTCACGTAATGTTAAAACCAAGACTGATAAAGTTGCTCTTCGGAAAACTTTATACCTGCTCGGTCAGGATTGAGGAAGGGAATGTTGTCCGCTCACGGCACGGCCGCTCAGAATACGACACCATTCACAATCATTATTTAATTCCACGGTTTAGCATGCGTCGCGTTATATTCTCTGTTTCACAAATACAATTTAATAGCTAATCACAGTTAGTAGGTACCTAGTATCTCAATTATTATTGGATTTTCCATCGAAATATACGAGGCATTATTATAAAAGCAGAATTTATTTTTCTTTGCAACTATTCTATATCTCACGCTAGAAAAATGAACAACTGAAGCATTTGTCGTATGCAATTCACTTCCGTTGTTGTAACTTCATCTACAATGCTGGTCAACTTGGCTTCATTCATCGTGTATGCGAGAAAGTGCGTTACGACGTCTTCTCTCCTTATAGTAACTGCATTCATATTTATAGAAGTGTGTGTGCTTGGGTGTTGGAGGCTAAAATATATATGGAAAATATAGAAGAAATTGTGATATCAAATTAATTACTGTTAATTAGTTCTCATCGTTATTTGTACTCCTTTCCGTCTTTTTCTTATTTAACAGCCATGAAATATATTTTCCCGTGTCTGTAATTATTGTGATAATTGTGATTTTAATATGTCCCTCCTTGTTAGCGTAATTCTAGTTTATTTGATTTCCAAGTGTTTTGGAAATCTATAAATACAGAGTAGTTAATTAAACTATTCCTCCGTCACTGTCCAATAATATAATTCAACTTAAGACCCCTGTAAATTGACATATTGTATTAGTTTAGATTCCTTAGAAATATTCTGTCCAGTTTTTCAGATAGAAACTATAAACAGCCTCAAAAATAGTTTTCTATTAATATATAACAGGTTATTAATTACTTATTGTCCTCAAATAATTTTTACAGGCCAATTAATCACGAATAAAATATATAAAACACGGGTTGGTTGTGAATTGAAATTCTTTAATTTCGTTTAGATAATATTTCTAGCTACGCAGATTACTCCCATTCGAATTCTGTAGTCTCAAACACACTGTAAAATGATGCTGTATTGTCAAAGCCCAAATCGATGAGTTGTTACGGAACAATGAAGTCCAGTTGATTTCAAAATGTGTCGAACACGCACGACGGATTCATGATCATTCACGTTATGTCATTAACAAATTATACTGTTAACCCATTTACGACAATTAGACTACTGAATAAAAGCAATCATTTCATTGACTTTTCGGTCAAAACCCTGACAAAAGGGTTCATTAAAACATGTTAAAATTTTTATTTTCATTCAGTGAATTTTTAAAGCCATTTGTATAACATTGAAATATTCATACGTTTTTGAGCCCGCCTCACATGAAAACTATTATTGCTTGTAATTACTAATAAAAATAAAATTAGGATAAAATTATAATGCAAATTAGTTTTTTGGTATTTGTATTTCGGAAATGACCTTATGTAGATGAATACTTCTTCATTATACTTTGAAGTAGAATTCTAGTGTTCAAAATAATAGATTAAAGATAATATAAATTCAATATAATAAATATAATTCCACCAAATAACACATCAGTCTCATTAAAAACTTTGCCGTTGAAATATTTATGGTTTTTGGATATATAAAAATCTGATTTATTAACAAAAACAAAATCTTTCACGAACTACCACCTGAAAATAAACTCACAATCTATAAAATTCCTTAAATAAATGTAGGTTTATGGTGGTAATATGGGGAAACCAATCAAATATATTATGTGTCATCTCCAATGTCCCATGGTATGTCAGTAATTAGACACTTCACAAACACCTGAAAATTCCATACGTCATAATTGAAATCAGTATTAATTACCTCTTAAAACTAGAAAATCTCACCAGCACAGTCCAAAACACACTTCCGTATATACAAAATGCAAGAAGACTTGGTAAAATGGTCAAGGAATATCTAAGGAGGGCTTGACCTCATCACGTCTGAGAAGATCTACCTAGTTTTTGGGCCAGCTCATTAGCTTTAGAATTCTATTGTAATATTCTAATTTCTAATATAGGAATCAAATAAATAAACAAACTTCTCATAGCATAACTTCAACTCAAGGCAATAGGCCTATTAGAAGAATCGAACTCTATCAAATGAACGATTAAGAGTTGAAATGCTTATTTAACGCGGATTTCGTGAGAAAACTGTTATCTCAAGAGTTCGGAAGTCAGATATAAGCTGCCATTCTGTCGCAATATTTTGTATTCTCAACGCCTGTAGGATTATTTCGAGCGCTGGCTGATGCTCAAACTCCGGTGACGACACAAGACGCCTACGCCATTTTTTTTTCGAAACACAGGCAAAGTAGCGCGTCATTGACAAGAAAAAGGAGTAGCTAAGCGGAAAGTAAAGACCGATCAAGCACACTAAAGTATATATATATATATACTTAGTGATTTGCAAACCAAAAATACAAGCTTCCGATTTGTAATAATAATTATTATTTTGAAACGGGGATTTAGTGCTGAAAAATAAACAGTTTCTAACAAGAAATAGGTAATGAAACGCGAATACTGTGAAATGGAACCCAATGGAACGTAAGCGGTCAAGAAGATAGTCAATTGGCATAGTAACTAAAAGACAGTTACGAATAACTGGATTAATAATGTTCAAAATAGTGAATATAGAATAACTCATTAGATAAAATTAAAAATTTACGTCTGATTGAAAATAATGAATAAGAAAGATATCCTTTTGAGTTTTGTCAACTGACAAGTGCAGTTGTGTCGCTCTAGGCTCTTTTTCGCACCTGACGAAAGGAACAAGGATCCCAGAAACGTTGTGTGGTATTTATATTATCACCTATTTGTCTGAGTTGGCTGTCTTTCTTATTCATAGCTCATTATTGTTTGTTCGTGTATAATTATGACTATCCTTATTTACACATACACAATATATAATAACTGTAAACAATTGTAATAATCTGATTTAATTTTTAAATTGAATATTAAAAACGACAGCCTATTATTCAGCATTTTTTATTATTATATACATAGTTGTATTAAAAATTATAGTTTGTGTAAGACTGTTTCTGAATCTTTTGTTAGATAATTTAATGTAACTATACTATTGAAGAAGTCCCACTCTGGGACGAAACGTTGTTTCTGATTCTGTTTTAAGTTGAATAATAATAAAAATTGTGGCTCATATGCTGTTGTTTTTAATATTTAGTTTTTATTCAACTATGCTACTTCACCATGATATATTAGTCGTTCTTTTAGAATAGTGAAACGCATCACAGTATACAATTGTTTGTTTTCGTTCTGTGTTAACATTTTTGGGATAGTTAAAATGCACAGAGTGAAACATTTCTTGACTATCAAAATTTAACCGTGATTTATCAATGTTTCTTGCGTAACTTCAGACAAACCTCTTTTTTTGTGAGCGACAGGCTACTTGAGTGTAATCCACGTGGTGGAAACTCCCCTTTAATAGCATAGGGGGATGCATAAGGGTAGAGGAACGGTTAACTAGGGCTCCCGGGCTGTAGTTTTAAGGATCCTACCTGGTAGTTCCCCTAAAAGTGATGCACGACAAACACTAGAAAGCCTGCAATCGGTAGGTCGGCAACTTGGAACTCACCCCGATGACGGGAGAGGGGTTTTTTCTCCGTGCCTGGACCAGTTTAGGAGGCAGCTGGCCGACTGTTCTTTTTTTTGTAGGTGTAGACAGGCTATGTCTTGAAGCATAGGGAAAGGCGGGAAAGGGGGGATGCGGAAAGGTAGAGCAAGGTAGTCAAGGGTTAACTAAGGCCCCGGGCTATGGTTTAAGGATCCTACCCGGCAATTCGCCTCAAAGTGATTCAGGGAGAACCCTAGAAAATCCTGCATCAGGTAGCTTGGGCATTTTTTACTTGTCTCACACCCTTCCGATGGCGGGAGAGGGGTTTGCTGTGGGGTCGCAGCTTTCCCCCCCTCCGTGTATTGACCAGTTTAAGCGGCAGTTTGACCGACTATTCCAATAGGAATAGCGGACAACTCTTACCGTACATGTATATGGGCATTAGTTATCGTTTAGATAGTTTCGATCCAAGACTGCCACAAGAGTTATTATTTCGAAATAGTCTCTTAAACCTTGATACAAGATTTTACACTACTAGATGCCTTGAGCCTGCTTTGTTAAGAATATTAGCCGTTTGTGCTGGAGGCATGAACAATTTCATTCATTGTGTAAGAACGAACATATTTATTTAGAAGAAGCTATTAATATTTATCAATTGTGCAAATGAAAAATTTACGTCTGATGGAAATTAATAATAAGGAAGATAGTCAAATACAGACAAAAGAAGTGAAAATATAAATACCACACAATGTTTTTTATCTCTTATTTTGTATATATTTGGCTATCTTTCTTATTTATTTTCATAACAGACGTAATTTTTTTCATATTAACCAAGATATTTATTTAGAAAAATATTTTAATATAAATTGATCTTCTAAGAAATAGTAATGAAGATTGGAATGGTCGTAAGGTAATTTTGTTATTTCAGTGAAAGAGAATCCGAATTTGTAGAGTGGTATTTTCCTTGACCGTCGCTATGCTCTACAATCCATTAGCACGGCGTCGAGTTGAATGAAATCATTCCATAAGCCGGGCCCTTGGTTTTGACGTATCTTCATGAACAATACATAGCTACGCTTCGGTCTCTTCAGGACAATTTTTTTTTCTACTTATACATTAGCAGTGAGTGCCACATTATTCTTACTTTCATTGTCGAATATGTTATAGAAATATTCACAGGATGCAAGTTTCTATTGTTTAAATTTCACGTATTATACTAGATATTATGTAGTGAAATAAAAGCTTCGCATTTATTAATATGTCTCATATCCCAGGATCACATTATACTCGATAAAACTAGAATAGATCTCTGGAACAATGACCAAAATTAGTATAGTGAAACAAACAGCGAAAAAACACTAAAAAAACTTAGGTTTTATTTAAAAATGGTTACTTTGGCACTTCATAATTTGTAATGTTACACATTAAAAAATATCCTTAAATCATTCATGTAAAAACAGATACCGAATCATTAAGTACTATTTGCATCTCCATATTTTATGAATCGTAATCACTACGTTTGTCTACTTTCTATTTCTTAATTCTGTACCCCTTAATTATAATAATAAATTCTTTGTAATGTTCATATCTCTGAATTTACTATTACTATCACTTACCTGAATAGAGGCCAAATGAGGACTGAAACATTTCGAAATTTAATAATTAATTATTAAAATACTTTTACCAGTTGTCTGTTATTGGCCGCCGTATGAACAAGTTTTACTTTATACTTGACAACTTATTCGCTGTGACCACAAAAATATCTCATAAATCCCAAACGGGGGAATGCTCTGTACACCTGAGTGTGTGTGAGAGAGAAAATAAATAATGGTTCTTTCTTTTTTCTTATCTCCGCGAGAATCTTAATAAAGAAATATGAAGCGCCTTAAGCCGCCTTTTTAAACTTAAGTAAAATGGATACACTATAAAAATTAAGCATGCATAATAATAAACCTCTTTTGAGAAACACATGAAAATAGTATTAGTCTAATATAAATATTTATGCCGAATATTTTTTATATCCAGATATAATCGCCCTGCTTTTATTGTATTTTTAATGTTTGATTCAGTTTATTCGTACGTTATTTTCACTATTTAACATCCTATTGTTAAGATAATGACTTGGAGTTCCGTTTCATTATCTTGTAAACTTTTGCCCACTCAACGGTACCACTTGCTCGCCTTGAACAGGTTTCTATAGTTCTAGAGAGAGTACATACTCAGACTATGCAGAATAGTAAAGTCTCGTCTTAAGGGATAACTCACGGATAACATTAAACAATTATTTGGCTTGAAATTTGAGGAAATCCATACATGTTTGGAAATAATATACTGGATTAGAAGGGGCATTTTAAAAGACTATTTCTCAGCGAGGCTGACGATTAGAAAGCGCGAGGCTGCTTGCTTTCATACGAAAAACGGATGCGCTGAAATGAGAACTTGATCTTATTACGGAAATTGCTAAACACTAGACCGGCAGATGTAGTTGGGAATCTCTCCCGAAGTGGTGAGAACTTTATTATAAAATAAACAGTCGACTGCTCTTGAGACAACTATTCTTGCAACTTATAAATGCAGACAAAATGATAAATATTCATTGAACTTTTCTTTCCTTTCTCAGTCCTACAAAATTGTCTAGGTGTTTTCTCTATAAAAGCAGAAATTTCGTCGTTCTCGTGCAGATTGAATTAATATTTTTCGAAACCTGTCATTTTGCATATGTTGTGTACACGTTTACGTATGCATTTATGTATGCATGCGTTTTCTCGTGGCAACGTAATTATCTCCTTGCGCAAAAAAAAAATCTCGCTAATCCGTTTCCTTACCGGGAGCAGTGACTGTACAATAAAGCTGACTTCGCACGCGGCGAGGAGGGAAAAACTTTGCGATAAGACTGAGAATTCCAAATGACGAGAACGGACAATCGTAATTCCGGGTTAGTGAGTAGGCTGCGTGTAAGTGAAGTCACGGCCGCTGCGTGCGGTGAGGAAGTGTCTGGTGACGGAACCTTGCGAAGTTATCAGTTGAGTGGTGGCAGCGGTCGAGGATGTTGCTGTGCGCTTCCATCGGGACGGGAGCGACGAGAGAGTGGGATAGGATCTACTCTCAGACGTTCACACGACCTCTGTGTTCTATCGAGGAAGAGAAAGAAGAGTAAGTACGCATTCGCTACACAAGCTCTCGCCGGCTTCACCTCACCACAAACTCTCACTTTCAGACAGTCAGTCGGCTTCACTCCTCAGATCAGATGCTGAATTAGTCCATTGTTATTGTTTGAATAAATAAAACAAGTTTGAATCGATCTTATCTTCTTTTTTTAAATTACCGGTTAAATTATTATCGAAAAGATTTTATCGTTGTGACAAATCATATATGACGGTTTTATACAGTGGGATTTACATGCATTGTATTATCATTCTGATAAACCTTGAGTATAATTTGAATTTGTCCTTAGTTGGTTAAATCCGCAGGTCTTCTTATCTATATAATGAAATAGCGTGTATATTTGTATGTAAGTATGTATGTACGTTAATTTCTATACAAATTTAAACGCGTGGACAGATTGCAACAAAACTTGGAAGTCATATTCTTAGAAACACTAGAAACTGTACTGTGGGACTGAGAAACCCCTAGCATAAAGGTAGAAAGAATTATAATTGAAAAATGTGATCATTTTGTGTTAAATTTCTGCGCGTCATGAGACCATGCATTCACGCGAGAGAGAGACGTTACCACGCGACAAACAAAGGAAATAGTTCATTTTTCCGTATGAAATAAAGCAGAAAAATTATTCTTGAATAAAAATTATAATTTTGTCCAGTAATACTCCGTCGAATGATGATAAAAACCATACTGAATACTTTACCAACGAAAAATGTAAGTTATTTTTCGTGCCATATTAGTGACTCCAGTATGGCGACTATTTAATCTTTCGTTATGTCTGAAGACTGAGGAACAATTATATCCTGCAATACTCAAGGAGTATAAATTTAAGTATTCTATTCGTAAAGAAATTCTGCGGTATGATTGTTGGAATTGAGGTAATCAAATTCAATGTATTTTATAGCTGTTAAATTAATGCACTATCGGTCGAAATTTTGAATAGTTAGATTTAGGTTAAACCACTTAACTGAAGATTAATATATAATTAAATACTTTATCGGGTTTATATTAATAAGTACACGGGCAACGCCGGGCACCCAGCTGGTCTTCTTCTTCTATTAAATAAAGTACACTGTGTGTGTGTGTTTGTGTTTGCATGTTCTGCGTAGAAACCTACACCCGTACAGTAAATTTGACCAAATTTCATAGACGTGTTCCTTTTGAACCGGAAACAAACACTGTGAGGGCGAGACACGTCTACAACCCCAACTGCATTTTAAAACATGCTCAAACGGTCGATATTAGCGTTGGATAAATATTTTTCGTGGTCAGTGAGAATGATAGTGTTTCTCCATATGTTTGTTTGTGTATAATTTCATCCCTTTTTGGCATGGGATGGTGGATCTCTAAGGGAAGGGGTGGAGGGGCGTCAAATAAAAATAACACAAAACAACGGAGATTGGATACTAATCTGGGGTTATGGATATCGCCAAGTCTAATTATGACATTCAACTTGCAGTGGCGGAGGTGGATGCGGGTAGAAATTTTCAAACATGTTAAAACTGCCGATATATTCGTCGTAATAAACTTATTCGGGGTTTATGAGATAGATAGCGTTTTTCCAGATAATTCTGTGTATAATCTCAACCCCTTTAGGGATGGGAGGGTAGCACCTTTAGTTGTCGCGTTTGCTCACTGTCGTGTGGTAAGTTCAGTGGTTGGTTTGACACTTCTTCGTGATGATTTTATAATCGATACATTACTGTTGTTGAAACATCCTCCACTACACTCCAGAGAGGAAACAGCAGTTGAAATAATGAAGTTTAAACAGGAAAACCGAAACGGGTTGACAGAGAATCGCCCTCTTTTGGGGAATTCTTGCACAAATATCCACATTTCTTATTTATAAAAAGAACCAGAAATAATTTGAGACTATTATACGTCGTTATTGGACCGCTTGAGACAATAAATAATGAAAAACGACCACATTTGGCCAAATAAAAAGTGGATTTACATCATCAAGAGTGGGCATCTGAGCAGCTTTCGAGAGAAAATTGTGGAACTAAAATTTTTACTGTTCGTTTTTACTCGTAGTTTTGATTAGAGTTTTTACTATTTCCTGACCTGAAAAAATGGCTTTCCGAAAAAATAATTCACGGCTAACTATTTTGACATGATTGGTGAAAAGCCTGGAGAATTAATTACACAGAGCTGAATGTAGAGGAAGTTGAAAAATTAAAATTAATCAACCCAAAATTATTGTTTAGGTTAAATTAGGTTCAGGGAAATTCAAGTATATACAATCACAGAGATTTGTGAAAGTACGATAACGAATACGTACAGAAAGGCTTACCTTTGGGACTGTAAAATAGTACGGAACATGGACATTTCCAGTGGTCGAATGCGGAGAAATAAAATAAAGTAAAAGATCCGGCTTCGATTTTATCTACGCAATAGGATTTAATTTATTTCCCACAATGGTTGAAATTTGGTACTCTGTGTATCCATTTTACGAAATAAGTTAAACGTTTCCGTATTTTGATGTGAATTTTGTTCCGCGTATTTATCTTTCGCTGGAAGAACAACCAAAAAAATCTTGCGGTTGGGAAGAGTGGAAGATCCTTCGTGGAAGCCTAGGAGAACGGACGAGGTCATTTCCTGCGCGGAGCAGCTCGTAAGTACCCGAGTAGAAAGCGGGCGGCCAGAGCCAACTTTCAGCGCGCCGATCTGCGCAAAAGGAAAACCTAATGAAGGTCGTCTTCTAAGAACGCTGGTCCAGTTATTACTAGCGAGAAGTATCGTTATGAGAAATCAAAGAATATCTTCTTATCAAAGTCCTTGATAATATTCATCTAAAGAATTTGGATTTTATTTTCCGTTGTGGAAGAAATATACATTGATGTTTTTATCTTCTAATAGGAAAATAAAAATTAATTCATTCTTACTATCGATCATTCATTTCGTCTATTAAATTAAATTTTCCTAGGAGTATGTAGAGTTGTATTTAAGTTGAACTAAACGTCAGTCAGATACGTAGGCCTATGTCAAATTCATTTGTTTCTTCCTAATCTCAATTCTTTTGACTGTACGGAATGTTTCCTTTAAAGCAGTTTCAACATTAATACAAACATTGTAAATGATGAAATCAATACTCAATCATGAGGTTCAATAACGATCGATGGCTTGTTTCTCTATTAATATATATATATATATATATATATATATATATATATATATATATTGTAATAAACAACAATTGAGCTTTAATTAATTTACCTCACGTGAAGCGTCAAAATGTAATGATTAAATGGAAGGCTTTTATTAAATGAAAAGATCGAAATTAACAAACATAATATTTATTTTATTTTGCAACAAAAAAATGATTACAAACACAAAATTTGAGATCTTTCTCTCTCTCTCTCAGGGCCTCTACTGGGTTTGGTTATGGACACAACAAATTGATTTAACAATCTTATTAACAAACAGTTCACTTGTACCTAAGCAATATGTCGATAGAAAGAAATTAAAAAGAAAAGAAATTAACATTGATTCACAATTAAAAGAGAACGAAATCTGACTATCCTTTAATTAAAGTTTACAATTAATCATTAGTTTTGGTTTTGTTACTGACGTAGTGTCCAGCTGGTACCAGCATTCTTTTTGGTTTCGGAAGTACACTATTGAAAAATTATACACTGATTCTAAGATTCACAGATTTTACACTATTGAAGTCAAAATTGAAAGGCTCCCAGTAACTCGGATGATCGTCCCTTTCGTCAGCTATCTGATGTCTGCTTGCCTTATACGAATCCTATGATTCGTAAATTTGTTAGTCTTTTACTGAATTGGACTTAAACTGACTTCCTTTCCTGGCTGCTGATAGACGTAAACTGCTTTTACTTAGCGATATTTACGAGGTAATACTTCCGTGAATGTTTTTACTTTGTCTTAAATTCACAACTTTGTTTAATAATACATTAACGACGGCTAGTCTCTGCTCTAGTATTATTTGTTCCGTCTCTGAAATGTCCCGCCACCAACTAACAGTTATATTACTTGTTCTGCTCCTCACGATGTTTTTCCGCGAACTGAACCCTAGTTCTCCTGAGTTGAGCGCCCATACACCATTTTTGACTTTTCGATAAAGCAAGTCAGTTCGCTTTTTCCATTGTAGCTTTGTTCGATCAGACCGCTATAATGGATTTCTCAAACAATTCAAATTTTATGTCCAAATAATTAATGGCCTAATTAATATATATATATATATATATATATAATTTATAAATAAACAGACAATTTGAAGTCAGAAAAAATCTATTTATTTATGGAAAATTAAACCTCTTCAGGTTGAAGTTTAACAAAATTTTGGCCGGTTAGTTAAACTTCAACCTGAAGAGGTCGTAAAGTTAGCGACGAAACGTAGTTTAATTTTGCATAAATATATTTTTTTTCTGACTGTAAATTGGCTGTTGCTTATTGATAAGTTGTCTCAATAGTCAGAGTATATATATCATTAATATGTAAAATTCTATATACTCATGAGTTGAGATAGTTTGAAACACTTTTAGGAGACTGGCTTTGCTTGCCAAACCATTCGAAATTCTCGAGTGTTTTTAACGTGAGGAACAGGATGTTTATATACACTGGGCTTTTTAAGCAGAGATTCTCTTGACTGGCATCTCTTTTCCGGATGTTTCGTCGAATGTCGAATGGTTGAGTCACAATAATTTCTAGCCTCTTACAATTTATAATAAAAATTAAGCATCACAGACTATTTATGCTATAAATAAAAGTAGAAAATTTATCTGGCATGTATTAAATATAAATATTTAAAGTAAAATGGCCAAAAGTCATAATTTATAAACATTAAAATCTATAATTAAGTACGAAATGCTTCTTCTTTAACTTAGGGACCTTTTCAGTTGTATATAATTAAAGAAACCATTAAAATATGACGTGAATTTAAATAAAACAATGTAGCAGATGTTTCCATGGAGGAACACTAATTTTTTCTGTTAAATTGTTTTATTTGTGAAGAGGTCCATAAGCAAAGGGAAGAAACAGTTTGTACTTAATTGTAGATTTTAATGCTTATAAATTCTGACTTTGGACCATTTTACACTAATTATATTCTAGACTACGTTCTTACACTTGTCACTTCGCTAAAAAAAACTTATATTCTAAAACGACATAAAGACACTTTCATTACGTTACAACTCATTAGTTATTAGTTCGTGTTTTGTTATATATTTATCGCTCTGTTTACTTACCGTAAAAAAATAGACATTATTTTGTGTGATTTAAAAACGAACCCAATAGTCAGGGATTTCGAATTTTTTTACCTTCGACCGGAACACCACCGGGTACTTTGGTTAAAATGCGTCTTACGAACATTGTCGTAGGAACGAAAATATTTTTTAGCTTTCAATTATGATTTTAATTAACTTAAAATAACACGTTCGTGAACCAGCATGATTTTTTATAATTTTTATGGAGGGAAAAATCATAGTTCCATAACTCCCTCCTAATTTGTCATTACATCCTGTAAATAAATAAGTCAAAATTGTAATAACTTAACAACCCATAAACCCAATCTAAAAGTTTATTTATAATGTGAGTCTTCTCACTTTTCAGTATTTTATTTATTCCCAATTACCTTTCTTTTTTGTAGTGAGGGTTAAAAACGGGCCATACTTTCGACATTTCTAATTTCTTTGGCTTCATTAATTAGTACAATGTTATAATTTTTACCCTTCACTCGTAATTACAAAATAGCGTTTCTATGTAAATATTTTGCTTTTCGAGGCCAGATTTAGATATTGCCATTATTATTAAATCACACTATTATTTTTCCCTTAATGGTTTAACGCATTTCAGGTCAATATTAAATGTACAGAGTAAGAGAAAAATTAACGGAAACAAACTATTGCCAACGCGCCAATCGTTTGCTTGGAATTCGAAAGTCTGCACTTTCACGACAGCTCTTGGGGATGCACATTCCGTTCCGCCATTGAAATCAATACTTGAGCTTCTCAATGAATGACGAATTAAGTCCAAGGTCTGATTATCTTCTCAGGAGGGGACCTTGTGTTCCAATTCCCACTCCGCTCACACTCGGAACGTGTCAGTGGGTCGTCCGTAATTGTTAATGATCAAACCGGAAATAATATAATTAAAAAATGTAATAATCAATTTTCACTCCATGGCTCATGTTCGTATTATTTATTTATACCAAACTTGAACTTCGCTAAGTAAATCAAGGTTAGAGCCCACATCTGGATATAGTATTTAATTATATAATTGCACAGTGAATTGACTGTAAATATTTTTTAAATTATCTGAACAAAATTTTTCTGTCGTTCTCTAAATGACGATCAACATGAACCTATCGGAACTACTGTCAGACAAGATAAAATATAGGCAACAATCACAATTTCACATAAAATTCGTTTTTATCTTAAGGTTTTGACTAAAGTACATAGTGCATATTAGTTAAACAACCTGCCCAGCGATCGCACAGGCAACCTTAACCGGCTCAAATTTTAATGTTGGAAGGTGAAGTCAATTAAAAAGGGTACGAGTACACCGGTTAAAACTTCCAAGTTAATTGTAATGAGTATTACTGATGGTCATTTCTTACTCTGACTTCCAGTTCGAGTTGAATTAAATCATTCGTTTCACAGACACGCAGGAAACTTTCATAAAAAATATCTTCCAGATTTCATAACATGCTGTGTTCGATATAAATAATAAATACTTAGATAATCCTCCAAATAATTGCTAAATTGCTGTTTCTTTTTGTTGCAGGAGGTTTACGGGCAATGCTATTGAGCTGGCGCCTCCTAGTGCCAGCGTCATGAAGGCAGTGGACGCCGCTACCGTCGCCGCCCCCGACGACCAGATAGTGCTTCCTACAGAACACGCAGACTTACCCACGCAGAACTTCACCGGTCCCACGGACGCCAACGACAGCTTCACGTCCACTGACGAGGAAGATCTGGAGGCGGACGAAGCGGAGCCCACGATTAACGGCATAAAGAGGATCGCGGTGAATCCTCTCGAGGATGGCGTCGATGTCTTCCAGTACAAGGGCAAACATCTGCTGGTCAACGGCGAAGGAACACACAGGGCGGTGAATGGAGGAGACGTGGAGAGAGAACTAGTTCTCGCCAACGGAATCTCAAAAAACGCGAAAACCGAAGAAAATCTTAAGATAGCGAATGGTGAAACATCAAAAATATCCGATCACGTCAAGTTCAACGGAGATGTGTCCAGGAAGGTTCATTCCTCCTTGGCAATAATACCCTCAGATAGCAGGAAGAAGACAAACACACCAAAAGATGTTTATGACCATAAAGTGAACGGGTTGGCAAATGGAAGTGGCGATAAACATAAATCACACCCAGAGGTTGTGTGTGAAAGGTTGATTGACTCGAGGTCGATTAACGGTAACGCTATGAAAGAAAGTGTCGCTTCGAATTCATCTCACAGTTCGTCTCAACAAGATAATGATCGAAAGATTAAGCATAATTTTATATCGCAGAAACTTCTTGATGCTGGAAATACTGTCGTTTCAAAAGTCTCTAATGGTATCGATAAGGACAACGCTGTTGTTACAATAAGATCTGCCTCTCCGTCTGTTATTGGTGGGAATGCTGTTAATGGAGGTCCGTCACCTGACAGTAGCTCAAAACTTGAACCTGAAGTAAATATAAATGGTTTTGCAAAGAAGACCCACAAGCCTGACACAAACGGATACTCTGTAAGTGAAGATAAATGCATAGAAAGGGGAGATGCAGTCGATGATACTAGGCCAGATTCACCGACTGCTAATTGGGATCGTGCAGTAGCAGAAGTTAAAGAACAGGCTATTGCTAGATTACAGGAAGAGCTACAGAAAGCTCATCAAGAACTTAAATTGATGGACGAGGAAGTTAGCAGGTTAAGTCGCATTCGAGAAGAAGTGGAAGGAGAATTAGAAGACCTCACTGCTAGCCTATTTCAGGTAACAAAACCAATAAATATTATCATACAATTTACATTTCTGTAAATAAGGACCCTTTTAGGTGTACTAGAAAAATATTTAACACAAGAAACGCTGTAGGAAGGTTTAATCTATATAAATTGTTTCAAACTTTTTACACCTAATGTGCTATTGAAGCCATTGGCATTTATAACAGTGCAGATTTTTTACTGCTGTTGTTGCAACTATTCCTTTCCCTTATTTTTTTTTTGTTTTGCACAATTTTCCACACTTTAAATATAATAGAAATATCCCTGTTATTCACATTAATAACTGAAACAAAAAAAGAGAAAAAAACAATAATCCATGACAGATTTTCCTTTTATTTTGTTAATCATTTCATTCTTTGATACATAATGATTTTTATCTTCTTGTAGAAAAGATGAGAACATATTGTCTATCATTGAATCTTAATACCATAGTGTACTACCATTATTTCCTTAACTTGAACATTTTTTCCCATAGGAAGCACATAATATGGTAAGAGCAGCTAACGTGAAGCAAGCAGCAGCTGAACGTTCCCTAAAGGAAAGCCAAATGCAAGTAGATGTCTTAACTGCAGAAGTAGCAGCTTTGAAAACCCTTGTCTTGACATCCACTCCTAGTAGACCTAACCCACATCTTCATCCACAAATTGATCCCCGTGCTAGTCGCAGCAAGGATGATGCAAATGCTACAGGTAATTAATGTCCTTTCATAAATTATCATTTTCTGATGTCAATATTAATCAACAATTTCTCATTCTGTGCATATTAATTACAAGAATCATTATATTTTTGTGGTGATGCAGTACTTTTTATTTGAACAATATAACAAATATTTTAAAACACAAACTAAATTTATATATATATATATATATATATATATATATATATATATATAAAACTATTAATTAATATGTTACTACCAACTGCTTGATCAAATGCAGGCTTCAAGTTAACAGAAGTTCTAAGCTAACATCACAAGTAATACTATGCTTCCATTACATAATTCACTACAGTTGATTTCTAAAATTGCATATCTAGAGATTTATTTTAAACTGGAGAATTATACATTATATTTACAAGTCAATATCACAGCTGATTCTCACACTTCAGTAATTAACAAAGAATCATAAATAATTCTTAAGGCACAAAATTCAGGTTGGACACCATTACAAAGTTTAATTTATGAAGGTTTTTTGTCCAATTTCTGTTTATAAAACCAAACAAGATTCTGTTCTACTCAAAGTTTTGTGAGTCCAAGTTTTCTATCAATAACAGCTTTTGGAGGACATTGTGCACATAAATAGGATGAAGAAACAGGATCAATATGTCACTGAAAATTTGACCATTCATACTGTTGACTAATATGACCATATGTTTCTTGAGTCTGCATTGAACAGGAAAAGGCTTGTTTAGAGAGGACTAGTCAGTGTCCAACATCCCTAACACAGATGTAAATTCAGACAATGGTTTTTTTCACTGTCAACCTCAAAAGTTCAGCTCTGCTCACTAGAAAAGTCTCTGTGACACAGGAAGATTCATAGTTGTTTGCTGACCCCAAATACTTAACTTCTCCCAAATTGGTAATTTTGTTAGCTCTGCCCACACAAAATTTCAACACTGTTTGTCACCTGTGACTTAAAAATCAAATGGTTAAATAAGTAACTTTTGGGCAGCAATTATCATTGAAACATCATGGCCTAAGCCTATTATTACCCAGGTGGAAGCCCAAGAGTAACTTATTCAACATATTCACCAGGAAAATCTTTAATATAAAATTTTTATATTTCACCACTTCAGGGGTGTGAAGCAATATCACTTCTTCTACAATTTATGACAGATATTTATGCAGTTCAATGGAATGGACAGTTCCTTAATTGTATCAACAGCTGACTGCTTTTACGAGTTTGTTTCTGCCCTATTGCACAAATAACAAATTATATCTCTAAATGCCAGATGTAGACAATCTATACCAACCAAACGAGAAGTCTGACGATACGCAGATGAGTCCAATTTTTTTTTACAACAATAATAATTTTGTTACACCAACCATCATTTTGATATTGCCCAATTAATAATTATTACATTTTTACAATTTTAACAATGTATGCTATTAATTAATTATCTCAAAATATGTGCATTATAATATATTTGCATATAGATAATTGTATATTTTGATATTTTTGTTAGGTGTTGCCTTATTTAACAAGAAGCATAGGAGATCACCTTCCCATTTCAATTTGAAATATGGTAGGGAAAATTCTCCTCCAGAGTCACCAGTTAAGGAGCAAAGGGTTCCTCCACAGGAACCAATTGAAAGTAAAGATGGTTGGGAGGTGAGTGTTTTTTCTCTCTCTCTGTTTTCCTCTTTGTGTGAAAGTGCAAGTTATAATTATATTTAAAGAATGATTCATAATATTGTCTGCTAAAATTTTATAGATTAAAATTTGCATTACAACATTTCAGTTTAAATATAATACTTTCTTTTAATTAAAGATCCTTCCATTTGTTAAATACTTAATATTAAAGACTGAAAATGGTGTTTACATGCTACTGAAAGATTGTTAAGACATACAACTATTTCATTGGTTGTCATCCCACTTAAGACTTCAAATTGCATCTATATTGAATTAAAGTTGTAACACAGACTTGAAATATTTATTATATTTCATATTTGAGTAAAGAAGATTATCAGTTTGCAAATATGATATATTAAGAAAAACTTTTAACAGAATTAGTAAAATCCAGTAACTACATATCATGTTATTACCCTGGGTTTTCCCAATTTCAGGTGGATCCATGCATCCATAAAGAATTTGTTTCGTGGAAGCAAAACCCAAAATTTGAAAAGTCTGATCCTTTCATAGCTAGAGTTTACAATGAAGACATTAATCTTTGCCTGGAGTTTCCAAACATAGAATTATCTCAGAAAGTGCAAGAAGCTGTTGAAAAAGGCACAATATTCATTGAAGCTGTCAGTGATAAATCGAAGACAATATTTCCAAAGTATGTAAAAAAATTGTAATTATCCTGTTGTATAACAGTTTTATGTAAATCAAAGTCATCATCAATTTTCATAAATACCAAAATGATTATTTAATATAGGCATGGTACAATTTGTTTATCTGTGAAATGTACTGAAAATTTATACTTTTTCCACAGAAAATGTGCATTACTGGAAACTGCTCGCCAATGTCATTATCGGATGAAACTTGGAGATCAGGAACAGTGGCATTACATATCTCAAATTTGTAGAAACAGAGTAAGAAAAATTTTGGAAGCAACATTTATTCAATTGATAGTTTTATAAATATGCATACTAATCATTGTACATTTTCAGATTATTGCTGTATGTGATTTCCTAAATTATTTGAGATACATTGAACGAGGTCTTGTAAAAAGTTCAGGTAATATATTTTTATTTATATATTCAACACATATACACACAAATATATATTAATATACAATTACTTACTTACCTGAAATTGAAGACTAGTGTCACCATTTCGAACTCGAAACAATTAAAATTTCCAGTCAACTTCCTAAAAGCCTTGTGCCAATCAACTGCACTCTGTGGCATGAGGTGCAGTGCTCCTGTTTCCTATGGAAGGATGGCTTGTGCCTTCTAAAGTTAAAACCTATTACCCCTTTTTTTTAACTTTGTGTATAATTGGGTACCTAGATTAAGTGTGGAGCACCAAAACTGTGTAAATGAATATACAACACGTCTTATACCTAGTAATATACATTTTATACCAATGTTCATTTTCTGTAGCAAATTATTGTATCCATAACACTTTATAAAGATTAACTTTTCAAACTTTAGAACTTTCTTAATGTCTACATTTATATCAATAGATGATTAGTATTTTTTATTCTTAATTTTTATTACAGTACATGATGTTTATTGGGAAATTACAAGACTCCGAAAAGAAATGGTGTTGGCCAGATTGGGTTTAGCACTATCATCATGAAGTACTGTTGTCTTCCTAATGTACACACTGAATAATTTTAGTGTTGTACCATATGAGTTACTTTTAACTCCCATAGCCAAAGAGATTATAATTGTGATGTTAATATGTGTATATATATATATATATATATATATATATATATATATATATATATATATATGAATATGTATGTATGTATATATGAAACTTAAAGTTGTTTAAAATTTACGAGACTTAATACTCATGTTACATTAAGGTTTTTATATGTTTACTATATACTGTGCTATTATTTAGAGAAAACTGATATACCTTATATCCAATAGTCTTTCAGAATAATTTGAAGCATGCATTAAATACCTGTGCATGCAATGTTTCATTCATTGGCTGCAAATCCTGTAATTTGACCAGAGTTTTTAATTAATCCACAACAAAATAAATTTGTGCAAAAATATGTCTGAGTCAAAATTAATTATATTATATATATATATGTATATTAAAAAATAAAGAAAAATCAATAAGTCTATAAGTGCAGAAGTTGATACAATATAGCAATTTTTATTCAGTGAAAGGTATACTGTAGTAATCTAATAAATTGTTTCTAATTATATAATTCATGTATTTAAGTGTACAAAGCTGAATGTATTTCAAAATATTTAGAGAAATATTTATATAGACTGTTAATTACAATTTGTTATGTGTTAATTAATAAATAAATAAAATATTATTTTGTTTTATTAGCCTCAAATTTAACTTCCAATTATAATACGTTTATTTCAGGAAACTTCACTATTTAATAGATACAATTCTTTATAAATTGAACCAATTATCAGTAAGATACATTGTAGCATTATATATCTTTTTCATTTTATTTTACTACATACATTAGTTATTTTACAGTTACTCATAGATCAGTGTACTTCTTTCACATATTTCAAATATTAGGCAGAGACACCTATTAACTTAATGTCTTACTGTCATTTTTCAGTGTCTTTATTTTGGTATGTCGGGCAAAATGAACTTACAGCTCCCACACCAGTAGTCCACAACAAGCATGTCACCTATGCTTAGTTGCTGATAACTCTAATTTCTTCCAGTTTCAACAGAAAGACCTATTCACAGTAGCTCCAACATTACAACTTTTTATCAGATTATATTTCTGGATTGTCAGATAATTTTTAAGTATCTTATGGTAAAAATTTACGTATGATACTTTATATGGACAAAAATATGCTGATCAGATCAAACTTCTCAACAATGTGAGCTAAGCAAGCCTCATAGGACTTCTCTGTTTGCCCCCTTTCCCCAAAAGATATTCTTGGGATGAGAAAAACACAGCTGTCTGAATGTGACTTCATATAAAGTTGAACAACATTCATACAAAAATTATTTCAAACTTTTGTAACAGTATCACAATTTGTAGCAGTTTTGAGTGGCGGCTGATGCATGTGTGCTCATGCTACAGCACAAATCAATTTAGACAGATTTAATTTTTTTTAATTTTTTTTAATTTTAAGAAACATTGCAATAATTGTGTTTAACAATGTGAATTTCTGGCTTTGATTTTAAAGAGTGCAAACTGCCTACCTTGCGATTTACTCACATCCACTTATGCAGACATAAGTCTGCTATCTCTGTGCTACTCACAGCTCAGCACCGGATCTCTCTCTGTAATGAGAAATAAATAAATGTGCATGTACAGTATTCTGTTTCAGATTTGCACTACCCGTAAAACTTTACAAACTGCCCAGAGAATTTGTAATACTATCGCTGTGGTTGTATTATTAATATTTTACATACCTATCCTTGTAAAAATCTAACTTGGTAAACTCACAAGCCACGACCACTAGTTTCTATTATGTTTACACATATTTATATACAACTGAAACAAATATTCATCTGCAGTACTCTTTCAAGTATTTTTATACTGTCAACAGCAGGCCTGCCGTATTTAACCCGTGAAGACTTGGTAAAAATCTATAATATTTTAAATAAGAAATAATCCAGCACATATGTATTCGCAATCAACATAACTTACTGGTCACCAACTGAAAGCAGTCACTTGTAATATGCTTCTGATTGCCTAAAGACTACATGGCGGTTCATACTATTCATTCTAAAACTGTTGTTGCAACTAATTCCGAGGTACAGGCCGTAGACAGTTCTATGGGAAGATAGCTTTTAGTCAATAACCCTGCAGGATTTCTAAAAAATCTGTACCATGAGAAGTACAAGAATGTTGATGAATTTGCACTAAAAAACATTTTGCATTTGGAACCACTTATATATGTGAATAGACATTTTCAATTATTACCGTTAACAAATGACAACAATGCTCATGTTTGAGTGGTGATCATTTGGAAGGCATCTTGAGTCAGTTACTTCCAATATATCTCCTGAATACAACGAACTTGTTAAAGAAAACTGATGCAATGTGTCGTAAGTAAATAAAAAATAATATTTATTTTTATTATCATCATTTTCTTGTTAGCTATCACACCTGACTGACCCATTTTATTAGGGTCCACACAAGTTTCAGAAAGTATTATGGCTCACCTTACATTTTGAGTTGTTCAGGCCTGATCTATAGCATTATTTGATTTGGGCATAAAAAAACATTTGAAAGAGAATAATACATGATACATTTGGAGTAGACATATAGGTTATGGATTACCTCCTACTGATAGAATTTAATTCAAGGAGTTGTAAGAGAAATAATTATATGGAAGAATCATTCTATTTGCTCCTTTTGCGATTTACATGATATTATTGAAGAAAACTGTAAGTTTGAAGTCATGTTTCTTATTGTATGTTTTTATAGAGCAATAGAATGCTACTAATATCACATACACGACTTCACAAACCAAAATATAATTCCATAGTCCATATAAAATAATTTGTAAATATCCTCATGTCATTCTTCCCCCAACATTGAGAATTTTAATTATCAATTGACAATTGAAGATGTTGATACAAATCAAAAAAATTTAAGATTATGAAATTAGGTATAAGTCCAGGTAAAGAAAATGCATTAACATAAATATTTGCAAATTAATTTTGAACATAGTTATCCACTGGATGACAAACTCATGTATGTGACTTGGAAAAATTAATAGGTTGAAAGCTGTAATTTTTAGTCATAAATAATCCTCTGCATACAACTTGATTCAGATAGCGTAAAATAATTAAAGTCAATATGAAAATTACAAATAAAGGAATGTAATACTTTAAATTGTTAATCTCAAAATATTGCTAACTAAAATCTCATGTTGAAATAATATAATCTACCATTAAAAATATAATAAATAAAACATTTAGTAAACAAAGCTATATACAGTGAAATTTTTGGTTATGACCTTAATTTAATTCCTGAACACTGATTGTAACTGGAACTATTTTTCCCTTTGAAATACAAGAAAACACGGTACCAGAAACACAGAACATACTTTTGTTATTAAATGGTAGTTTTGGTTGAATAATGTAAATTTTATAAACAATAAAATATTAAGACTGATGCTACAGCTATTTTTTCTTTTTGACTGATTTTAATATTGTTAGATTTATCTTCCTGAACCAAATAATTTTCAGACTAAATTGTTTTTGTCATTTTAGTAAAATTTACTTGATGTGTGCTCATTCAAATTTTTAATTGCTCTACTACCAACAATTTTGTTTTGGTGGTGCTTCTAAATAAATTCCTTCAACCCACTCCACTTACTACACATCTTTAATCTGAGTAATAGTAGCCTCATCCCAAAAACTTGATCACTTTTTAGGTTCTTCATTCCATCATCCTGCTAATTAGTAAGTTCTTCAGTGGTAAGCTCATAACGATGTTTTTCTGCATCTCATCATCGTCAATGTCCTCCATTTTTGTCTTATCAAACATGATATCCATCTTCGTCTCTCATCATAAAAAT
Source organism: Zhengitettix transpicula (assembly GCA_037074705.1). Classification (NCBI taxonomy): domain Eukaryota; kingdom Metazoa; phylum Arthropoda; class Insecta; order Orthoptera; family Tetrigidae; genus Zhengitettix; species Zhengitettix transpicula. Next base: position 25,441,406 of record CM073593.1, on the reverse strand, counting down.
ATGTTCTAGCTTTCTCTTCAGCAGGTCACTACAAAACTACAAAAATCTGGCCTATGGAAAAACAAGCAACCATTCTCATAAAATTTTAAAAGAAAATATTTGCTTAGTCTCCTGGACCATTTCAGTTCACTGACAATGAGTTTGAGGGCAACCAACTGACTACTGCTTCAATATAAAAGAAAGTTGTATACTTTAATAAAACAATTTTCAATATTCCTGGCTGACCACCTCTATCACTAACTTTTAACCAAAGCACTTTGTAAGTTTCTTCATGATTGCTTTTTGTACAACAATTTTTATACTTGTGAATTTTAGGAACCTGGAGGTTCCACATGATAACAGACTGCAATATAACAATGTTTTCTGGAAACATTACATTTTACTGTCAAGCCAATACTAAATTATTAAGTAGTCTGAGGTTTCCAGGAACACCAAGATTATTAAATATATTATGTCCTTTTTATTGTAGAAAAACATTGTGTGAGGAACTCACAGTCCATACTTTGAATCTGGAAGTGCATGTGGATAGAGGTATGTGATTGTGGTTAAAAATACTCTGGCACTTTGTAAGCAAAATATAGATTAAAATAATTCATGAAACACATGCTGCATATTTTTTAAAAGGGTAAGAAACATTTTCAATACACTATTATTTGCATAATAATGGGTATTCATATGATCCCTCCAATAATTTGATTTACCTTCCACTGAAATTAAAAGCTAATTGAGTAATGTTTGCAGTGAACTGGGTACAAAATGTGTGTATTAGGTTCTGCAACACCACTAATAAAACAGCAGTTATAAGAAGCTTGATCAAAAACCAACCAGCATGATACTTGAGGACATAGAGTACTTAATCCTTACTTAAATGGTTCTGTGGTGATAGCACTGCCCTTCTAATTGTTTTTCCAGAAATTGTAATAAAATGCTGTGCTGCCAGTCCATTTTAGCGTCAAGGAAATGCCCTTTCTCATTGAGTACTCATAATGGAGGAGTGAGTTTCTTTCAGCATAGTAATATTTAGAGACACCTGATACTTCTTTTTCTGTTCTGATAACAAATTCTGGCTTTTCTAAGTGGTGAATGACACGTTTCATAACTTCACATTTTCCAGAGGACCATTCTGGTATAAACGACTTTAACATGGGAACAGAAAACTCCAAAATGTATATATGTATAAAACAGTTGGATAAGAAAAATTCTATAATGTGAAGTAGTTATTTCCCGACCTTATGTTTGCTTTACAATTGGAATAACAGGTTCCATAAAATGCAACTAATTTGTTTTGAACTCTTTTTATAGTACCATTACTCAGACACAATTCATAGAATATGTAAAATTTCAATACTTGGTTATTTATTATTCATACTGCATACTGATTCATGGACTTTCTCATACACTTTCTTGGACATTATTTTTATAGCATGGGTAAAATAATCACAATTACTAACATTCAAATCACTTGTTTATCCTTTTGACATCCTTAGATTTATAAAATTTAATTAAATTTAATAGCTTGGAGGAGTAATATTCAATTTGACCATTCCTGAATTATTTTTGGCAAGTAAAGACTTGTGTAACTATGTTTTAAAATAACATTTCACAATTTTTGCCTGTTTTCTGAAATAACCAGTACTCTTGAATACAATTTCTATGATTATTAAATAATAGTATTTCTTGTGTGGGAGTTATTCATTAAGTACTAGGACTGAAGTAAGAATACAACAATGTAGTACTGAAGGATGTGTAATGGAGAGGATTATGGTTTGCAGTGCACTTTCTGGTTGGCCATTAGTCTCAATTGATAATAGCGCACTGTAAGTTGTACACAGTAAATAATATGCAAATCTCTTGACAGTTGTTCTACAAAAAAATTCAATTAACCTTGATTTGATATCCCTTGTTTCATATGAATACTTTTTTATACAACATTTTCAAGTAATAAAATGTGATGAATCAAATTTCTAAATAGTTTCAAGTTTTATTTGAAAAATCAATATTTAACCCACACAATCAGCTCTACACACACCTTGGTGCTGGCTGAGGGCATGGACTTCTAATACAATAAATTGTATCCTGCTGACATCTTTTATTTGGAGGGCATGAAATTTTACCACAAGGTGTTGAAGCAGCACCTGAAACAATTTTAATGATTAACTTTTGATACAAAGTCCAACAATTTATGTATTAATTTGTTGAATACAGATTCCATTCACCGGCTAATCGTATTTTTTATTTAGTCTTATAATATATAAAAAATGTATATAAGTGTGTATTTACATATCAATGAGGGTGTGTATATTCAAATACATTCTTAAATACATGGTGCAATTTCAACCAAACTTGTCTTTATATAGGAACAAATACATAGGGGTGAGGGCAGCACCGGAATGACAGTTTCATAAGATACTACAAGACTTTTATGAGTGAGTTGGCTGGAGAAAGGGATTGGACTATCATCAAAATCATAAATCCATTGATATGATATATATAAACCTATAGGTCCATGTCTTAGGGGGTTGTGTATTCATGAGCCTGTGCTCTGAACTTATGCTCTTTATTTCCTGAAGGCAACCAGATATATTTACTGTTCAAAACAACGTTTTCATTTGATTATTCCTCTTTGATGACATACTCTGGACAAAAAGTACAAAACTGCACCTGTGACAGCTGATTACACAGTGTACTGTCCCAACTCCAATGGGAGTTGAATTTTGATTTAACTGGCATTGGTAAGGTCATTTTTCATCTTAGCAACCTTAACAATAATTTGTAAAGCAAGAGAAAAAAAAGTTAACTACCCGAATATTAAAGTTGGCACGGTCACATTGAAATTAACACAAGCTTTAAATATTAATTACGTTACAACAAGCAGTTCAACCGATTGTTGTGAAAACTTCTTGGAATTCTATGTGTGATGAAAAATAATTTTAATTGTAAGACATTTGTGACACCCCATCCCAAATCACCCACTGCTACACTTAAATCACACTGGCACACATAGAGTGTGTAACATAAATTGGCCCAAAATGCTGGTACAAAACTCTTTCAGTGAAAATTATATGTGTTAGCCTAAATAGGAACACAATAATTAGTTGTTAATAATTATTGCAGAGATATCTTGAGTAGTATCATCATTAAGTATTAAAATTGGAAGAGGATTGGAGAATCAAAAGTAAGTTGAATCAGGTCTATTAAATCTAAAATCAATACCCAAAATGAATATTTATTATTTTTAGTGCCTTGTGACATCTGTATACACACTTTGGTATTGGAATGCATGGTGCTTTTATAAAAATATATATCAAATAGCTTTCCGGGAAGATATATGTTGTTTATACAATGATTTGTTATCCTTCATGATAATATAAGATATACTGCTGTTATGTATGATTGTTAATATGATTATTTAAATAAATGATAAAAATTCTATCCAACAGAACATCATTTGTGAGAGAAGTTATAACTCCAGTTCATTCAAGAACTGAATCATTATGTAAGTGAGATTCAAGAATGTATACCTACATACCATTGTATGCTACAAAAGCCAGTACCACGGCCAGAAACAACAGATAGGCAACACCTCGAAGCCCCATTTCCAACCTAAAAAATTAGCAGCATGGTAATTGAAAATTATTATTTAAGTAAGTACAAAAATAAATAAATTAATGAATGGTATAAGAATATGAATTACTTCTTTCAACTGTTTCGTGAATGAGTAAAATTTATTGGAAAATTGAAAAGAAAGTAATATTATCATGAGACATAACATAATATTAATAATAATGAAAACAAATATTAACAATAATGCTTTAAATTTAGTAAAAATATTAATTGTAATACATTATTTGACCAAATATTAAGAAATCTAATGCTTGACACGTGTATTGCTAATGACGCAATTATAAATTTTAAATTCTTATACATAGTGATGTAATAACTCATTCATGTTTGAAACCCACTTGGGTCTGATGATAAAATGAAATATTTACTATCATATCATCATCCATACAGATGAGTAAAATTTATGAATGAAGGTTGACTATTTTCCAACTAAATGTTAATGGTAAATCAAACAAGAAAACAATAAGTTGAAGTTTGTAATTGACAGATGCTTTGTTAATTTAGGTTTAAATATAATGAGGAATTTATTGAATGTAGTTGATATTGATCTTATTTAATTGAATTAATTATATTAATTGACGGGTTTAATACTCATGAGCGATTCATGGTTACGATTATTTTTTTTAATATTTTCAACATCTTTAAATATAAATGGTGATTTATTTGCCAAATGTGTCCGAATTACTTAAAATGAGACAAGTTGTGTTTTACAATTAATTTGCTTAGAAAACGAGTAAGATTGGATTGAACACCGGTTGGTGGAAACGTCGTAGGCAAAAAAAGGTGAAGCACCGTGTATGGCAGTTCTTAGAAAATAATCTGTCATTGGCAGCTCCAAGGTCAATGAAGACGAGAATTTTTTTGGTGATTTCTGAAGGCCACAACGCATTGATCTACGCAAAATACAAATTAATCTATTGTTTTCAGAGATCTGTACATATCGCTTTCTGCATTTCGAAGTAAACATTTTCATTGCAGGACACACTGCTCTTTACGTTCAAGCAGTGATCATATGTCAATTTTATTTTCATAGTGATATGGCCATATGGATCTTTTGATCTTGTACCTTGTCAGATCCTCCGCCCTTTTCATTCTTCGCCAATTTTCACTTTCCGACTTTGAAGCTCGATTAAATGTTCCACATATTTTGAAACGTCCTCATTTTGACAGCTTTTTTCCTGGCTTTCTAACCGTGTAAGTTTCAGTTACACAACTCAAAATCAGTGGTGGACAATCATGATGAAAGCTTTTTTTTCTGTTCACTCGGTGCTGTTGTGAATTTCATGACTCATCTTCTGTTCTGCCATTATTTGTAATCTTGTTCTCTTAAGCAGCTACACCCTTCCTATCTTCTACCGTATCAAATTCACTTTTAATAGTAATTAGGTTTGTACATGTTTCAATCTACCAAATGTAAATTATCGTATAGCGGCAAGTATATTACGGAATTTGGAAAACCCAAGGCCTACTTTATATTTTAGCAAAATTTTATCAAAATTTCCAGTAGATACAAAAATAAAGTAAAATATATGAAATATGAAGAAATAGGTATATGCTCACCGTATTTGCGTGAATCTGCTGCTCTGTTGCTAACTCCGTGGCTTATATACTGCGTGTTGACCTCACTCCTGATTTGGCCTTCGAAACACAAGCTAGTAATTCTCGGAAGAGTTACGTCTCGTCTGTTAAATAAATTCCGACAAGACAAATAATAACAGCAAGACTTAAATACGATAGACAGATGCATTTGGTTTTGTAATAACTAAACTAAAAAATGACACCCATAGTTAGTGGTCGATAGTACATTTGGTATATCCGTGAATTACTGATTTACCATGTCCTTAAAACCACTAAAATGAAATTAATGCATTTATTACCTTAAGTACTCAACCACCTGTCGTCACGCTTTTAAAACATTTAAATTCAAGTCGCATGTCTAAATGTAATGCATTGGATAATGTGTCGTACTTTGACAGTTACTATCACCAAACCTTTTTGTGTTGGAGAAAATATACGAGGGTGGTCTGAAAAGTTTCCGACCAAACAATGACAGAAGATTTTTTTTTTTTTGAATTTTTTTTTTTTTCACCATAGTCTCCTCGTAACTCTACACACTTCTCCCAGCGATGCTCCCATCTCTGTAACCCGTCCAAAAAGTACTCGGCGTTTTTCTCTGCAAAAAAAAAGTGTTCACGAAGGTGATTGCCTCTTCTTTTGACGAAAATCTCTGTCCTCCGAGCGCAATTTTTAGATGAGGGAACAAGAAGAAGTCGCTTGGGGCTAGATCTGTATGGTCAAGCAGTTCAAACCGTAATTCGTGGATTTTTACCATGGCAACCGCTGAGGTGTGAGTCGGTGCGTTTACTTGATGACACAGGATTTTCTTTTTCTGCAAATGTGGCCGTTTTTCCGCAAGTTCTGCCTTCAGCTTGTCAAGTAATGATGTGTAGTATGCTCCTGTAATGGTTTTTCCGATTAAAATAACTCCATGACTATCCCAAAAAAAGAGTCGTCATCACTTTCCCAGCCGGAAAAACAGTTTTTGCTTTTTTTTGGAACCGGTTACCCCTTTGCAGTCCACTGTTTGGACTGTAATTTTGTTTCGGGCGTATAATAATGTATCCAAGTTTCATCTACAGTAATTAACTTTGCCAACAGAGCGTTGGAAATGTTAATTCGAACACGTTTTTGGTCTAACGTGAGTCAACGCGGCACCCGACGCGCGGACAGCTTTCTCATGCCTAAATGTTGATTTAATGTGACAAACACGTTCTTTTGACACGTTCATGACATCTGCTGTCTCTCTCACTTTAATTCGGCGGTCGTGTAGCACCATTTGGTGAACTTTGGCGACGTTTTCGTCGGTAGTTGCAGTTTTTGGACGTCCCCAACGTTCATCGTCTCCCAAGCTCTTACAGCCACCTTTAAATTCAGTTGCCCAAAATTTCACTGCGGTAAATGATGGTGCAGTGTCCCCATACACAGAATCCAAGTCATCCTTTCAAAAACAAATATTTAATAACAGCTCGATACTCGATTTTCTCCATTTTCACAAAAACACTCACATCAACTTACTCAAACGACTGTTACAACAGCCGCGTCAAAAATGGCTGAAACTTTGGTGAGTAACTGTCAACAGATGAGCAAAAAAATTCACTAGCTTTTATTTACTAGTGCTGCCATCTTCTCGTTGAGGTCGGAAACTTTTCAGACCACCGTCGTACATAGCGAATCATTCGTAGTCATATAGAACATTTGAAGATTACCTTAAAAATGGTGGTTGGAATTTTTAACCGCTGTTGTCAATTTTTTAATATATTTATTTGGACAATTTAGCTAATTGCATATGCAACAATATAACTATATTTACTGATCACTAATAATAATTTTTATAATACATTTAAATTATTCGTATTGACTGCTACTGGTAAGTCATTATATAATACTAACCCTATATCAAACATCAAGTTTTTAGTCCTTCTTCGATGTAAATTATCAATTTAAAAAATTTCCGTTCCCCTATGGATTTTCTTTTTATAAAAATATTTACATACTCGGGTACCTGAGCCTCATATATATTCTATAAATAAAAACTGACACATAATACACAATTTGGTCCTAAACATTTAACAATTCTGATTTATTTAATATACCCTCAATTTTACTATACTTATTTTTATTCGAGACAGCTTATTATCCTATATTTCATATATATTTTAATTTATTAATAATATTTCTACTTATATCAAACAATAATGAATTACAATAACTACATACTACACCTACTGTTCTTGCCAATTTCTTTTAAACGTACTCTACATATTTATTAAATTTTAGTATCACATTTAGTATTAACAACGAGGTACTTAAAACGTTTTACCCACTCTATTACCTCATTTCCTACAACTGTATTACAAACCTTTATTTTATTCCCCACTAGTTTTTTATCCATAACCCTCGATTTGACTCCAATGTAGGTTGCTTTTGCGTTATTTTAATGTAACGAACCTAGACTCCTATAACTAAATGTGCTCACCTCCCATGCTAAAGGGGTTGAACTCATAGACCCCGAAATATTTTCATTCGGCGGACATGTTCGAAAATTTCCGCCGCCGCGACTATGGATTAAAAAAAAGTATTTATTCCACGAAAAAATCGGCCGATCAACAACATGTTTGAAAATTTCCACCCTCGTTCACCCCCTTCCGTGATGGCTAAACTGCATAATTAATCTCAGAGACATCCATAACCCGGGATTCGACTCCAATCTCGGATTTTTTGCGTCATTTATGTTATGCAATCACACCCTACCCTTCAGGGTTGTCTCCTCCCAAGCCGATAGGGGTTATAATTAAAAACACTGAACATATTCTATATGCGTCTCATTGACCCCGAAAAATATTTAATCGACGCAAATATAGGCAAGTTAACATTTTTGAACATTTCTACACTCACACACGTCCGCACAGTCCCACCCACACCGACCCACCTCCGCGCGTTACCCAGGTGGTCATAAATAAATTCCGCGATGTCCATAACCCCGATTTGACTCGAATCCCGGTTGTTTTCGCGTTATTTTACCGAAAGGGGTTGAAATTATACACAAAGTCGGTATAAATACTATCAATGTCGTTGACCCCGACAAATATTTATCCTATACAAATATCGGCCGTTTAACATGTTTGAAAATTTAAACCCCTGCTAACCCCTCCTTGGGGGGTCTATCCTCCAGGAACCCTAAATCCCAGCTGGGTGCGTTGTGCACGTCTCAGCGCAACGCACATTGGAGTTGGACTCGAGGGGGTATGTGGTTTCGCGGGCAAAAACTTTTCTTCTGTTTTTCCCTGAGAGCAGGACCCTGATCACTTGACGTATCTCCGTTCCCTCTTGGGGGTTCGAAAAAAAGGCAAGCTGGAAGCATTCAATCAATATTCCATATTTAGTATTTGACAGAATACTACTTGCTACTTTGACTGTTTCTCTTCGAATGTTGAGGTGAAGATTGGGGATTCAAATTGACTTCTGGTAAATAATTATCTTTGCTTCGCCCACAAAATGAAGAAAATATGAAAGTCAACGATAATACTGAAGGGAGCTGGAACACTAGACATTAGTTTCCCCAATATCAATCGGGTATTTCTGGCAATTAAATAGACTTCTCCATCGCCAAGGACCATGGAGGATATTATATTTCCCACAGAAAAATAATCGAAATAGTAAGAATTGGTTGGTAATACGGTAATGCAATATGTGTTGTCCAGAGGTTTGGTTTCTTAGGCTCACGTTCTTCCGGGTACAAATTAACTTTCGTGTAGTACTTATTTTATGGGCTGTGGTGTTGTGACCTTGGGGTTAAGTTGGGAAAAAATAATCGCGGGAAAAGTGCAACAGGAATAATTTTTTTTAAAAAAAAGAAACTGCAAACATACGTGTTTTTATAAATGCTTAAAACAACACTTTGAAAAAATAAAAGGATATTGTCTCTACACTTGAACTTGTACACTCAATAAGATTTTAATGCTTAAATTGAAAAACAGTATTTTTGATTCCATTTTATAGTTACAATTTTTTACATGTACTTATGTTCCTTAATAAACTCTTTATGCGTTTCAGGAGTCTCCGTCAACAAATTAAATGTTTGTAACTCCACGTTATTTCATTTTTTGCATTCCTATTGCAGAGTTCACGTCATCCAGTACAAAAAATACTCATAAAATTTAATATATTTTTTCTAGTTGATATTTATGAATCATGGTGAGCAATTTAAATTAGGTGGTTTTTTATATTGAATATAGGTAACGTACTTTGAATTTTCATCTTTGCAATTGACGTTTATTCGATTTAATGTTTTAGATATAAATTAAAATTTTCTACACAACGATATAAAAATGTAGACAATTTAATATTTATTTTAAAAATCTCCTAATTAATTCATGGCCACTACCAGAAGGGGTCATAATTTTAGGACGAAACTGCGTTTATTTTAAAAAAAAACGTATATGAAAAAAAAATTATTCATTAATTTTTATTTAACTGACTTATAAGGCCATTAATATTGATATTATATTTAATTGTAAAAACATGTTGATATTTTTTTTAAAAAAAAAAAGACATGTTGTGAGGTGTAAATGTTTTGAATTAATATCCAAACTGATTTTATCATGTTTTCTAAGCTTATAATAAACGGAAGGAGGATCTACGTATTAATAATTTGCTAAAGATTTATGAACGATCGCTGTTCCAGCTAAATGTTGAAATCACTTGCAGTGTAAAACATATCCTTAAATTTAAGATAATTAGACACATTAGACTGACATGATAATTAATTGTGATACATGGTTGAGAGAGGATTGGGTAACCTTTACAAAATAAAACGCTGGCCAACGGATGTGAAAAAAAAAAGTTGTAAATAGACTCCTTACTTTTCCCGACAATGGCTGCAACATAAAATTATGCAAGAAATCTAAGTGGGAGGAGTTTTTTTCTAGATAGATGGTTACTGAGCTGGAATTAATTGCATCAAATTTTTCCAAGAAACGCCAATACCTTCAGAAAACAAAATGAAAATTACAGGTGTATATTTTTTAAAATATGTTCTCGTGAATGGCTGTGAAAAAGATCGTGTCTATAGAAATTACGGGGTACTTTAAGGAAACGGGCACAACATGAGAGTATAAAATTAACATTCAATGTTTCATTAAAGACAATTTTGTAAATCTGCAAGTTCTTCCACTAAAAAAATTTTCCAATATTAAAATAAAATAGTTATGTTTATCTTAATGATACGATAGTCATTTAATATTTTATATTTTCCTATCTCAGACAAGCTAAGCCAGGTATTATTTCAATTAATCTTTAGTAAATATCATCCTAACTATATGAAGTATACATCTCTACATGATAGTCTTATATAAATACAGATAGTAAAAATGAGTCAGAACTGCTGGAATATGTTCACAATAAATGATCGGGGACATTCCAGATATAAATTATGAATTAAAAATATTTGGCTTTGAAACCAAGTAAAATAATTTTTAATACCAAACGTTTCCATGGCGTCCTGTACCATTGTCGTCAGGTGAATAGTAATCGAAATTCGTCTGGTGAATAGCAATCGTAATTGATCTCGACGACGACGGCAGAGCACGCTATGAAAACGTTGTGTAATGATACGTATTTAACCAGGTTGGAAACCCGATATTGTTGTATTCAAGTCCACATTAGTTGAGTGTGACTGCACTGCTGAAAATTTTGGCAGATATTTTTACATCCGTGTTAAAAATTACGCTTTGAAGGAAAGAGTTGCCCTTCACGAAGGTTATCTAATCTAATTTTTAAACAATGGGAAATTACTTATTTCGAAATAATAAAGTATAATGGTGAAATGCTCTTTATGTTATCAAAGGAGACATGTCATAATTCATTATTCAAGTCATTTTTTCATACTGGTTGTGGTTCCAATTTATATAAATATTCCTTCTATGAAACGTGTTGAATGTTTATAGGGAATACTCGTACATAATAGAAGTCTTAAGACATTCCTTAATCGGGGAAAAAAACTCAAAGATTTTCTCCTCGCGAAGTATCTATTTTACACAGACGGGATGAGTCCTGTGAGAGGAAAGTAATATCATTGTAACAAAGGCCAATGTAAAATTTAAACGACATGTATTAACAAATTCGGTTAAAGATCGGTTTATTTTAATGACTGCGCGTTGACAATTTTCCAGTGAGGATTTGCAATACAGAAGATTTCAACCTTACTCGGCCAATCATCTGAAGTATTTTCCATTTAAAATGAATAAAAAAAATTCCGTCTGAATGAAAATTAATAATAATAATAAAGATGTTCAAATACAGAGAAATGTGTGATAATACAAATACCACACAACGTTTCTGAGATCCTTGTCCCTTTCTTTTGTGCTTTTCCAACTGACGAGTGCAGTTGTGTCGCTCTAAGCTCTTCTTAGCACCTGAAGAAAGACACAAGAAACTCAGACGCGTTGTGCGGTATTTATACTATCTCTTATTTTGTCTGTATTTGGCTTTTATCCTTATTATTATCCTTTTCCTCTTAATATTGTATAAGTATTTTAAGTGTGTTAAAACAGTCAAAATGATTTTTAAACATTGTTAAAACAGTCAAAATATATATTATAAATGAAAATATAACATGTGTGTTTAAAAAAGTAATTCTTGTTCCTTTCTTCAGTCGTCAAAAAAACACAAGAACCCAGAGCTACACAACTGCACATTTCAGTTGATAATAATACCTTTGTGTTTCTTGGGCTCCAGGAGAAAGGAACAAGGTTTCCAGAAACGTTCTGTGTTATTTATATCACCACTTCTTTTGTCTGTATTTGGCTATTTTATCTTATTATTGAAATATACATTAAAGTTTTATCAGATATAATTCTCTACGCGTTTTTTCTCCAACGCAAAATATTTTGGTGGAAATAGACGTTATAACTACGTCATGAATTTAAATATATAAAAACGTGAAATTGCCGGAAACAGTGGACTATCGTTGATTCTGACCAGGAATCCTAAATTCTGACTTACTTTAATCAACAAATTCATTAATGGTTTTAATAAAGTTATAACGTTGTTTAATTGAATAAAATATTCTCTGCCTTTTCGATGACGTTCACTGTCATCGTCTTGCAATAAGAAGAGAATATATAAGAATAACACTGATTAGAATAGAATAAAATTGAAGACATTAAAATGAAATAGAAAATAAGTTAATAAATTAAAACTGAATAAAATAGTATAGAAGAGAACAGAGCTGAATAGAATAGAGTAAAATAGAATACCACAGATAAAGAATATTTTTTTCATTCTTTACGCCGAGAAAGACCGGTATTTTTGGTCTAATTGACTCAACTTTTTTTTCAGGGAAGGTGTAATATACATTTGTCTATTTTATTCGAAATGGTTCATAACTCGTTCACGGATATGCTGCACGTGCCATCGTCAACTTCGTACGGTTGTCATTTCTTATACTTTTCTAAATTACATTTTCCTGTTTAGAACGCTTCATTAAAACGCTTAAGGAGATGAAAATTCTTTCCTTTCCTTAACCCTTGTTGTTTTTATCTATTCCTCTTGTCGGAGTGTGGACATAATCTAATAATGAAAATACAAGAAATACCTGTTCCACGAATTAATGGTTTGCACCAACATTGCGTTTCGAAGGCCGAAGCCGGAGTGACGTCAACACACAGTCGTGTATATAAGTCACAATATTAGTATCAGAACAGCACACTAACGTAAATACGGTGAGCACTCTCTTGTTTTATCATATCTCATATGTGTTACTAACAACTCATTTTTGTATAACTCAAGACATTGTCTAGCAGACAAAAAAACAACAGAAATAGTCTGGCGACAAGGATCACAACAGTTGATCGATACGTCTACAAATTTCAAATTATATTGTTCAAATTAATTTCTGTTTTTTGTCTGTTATACGGGTAGTTAATTTCTTACCGACATTAATTTTGTTTCTTTTTTTCTGTGTACCTACAAAAATTTTTGATATGATAATAGAATAATCAGTATTGTATTCAAACAGAAATATAACATGCGATCAGGATGTCATTAAATAAGTAGTTTTAAAACGTTGGCCCCCACCAGGTCAATCACATGACAAGTTACGATAAATTTTTCCTAAGTCAGAAAAAAATTGCAATGGAACTGACAAAACTACACGCTTCATCCTTAATCTAGCAGCTCCTCAGATGTACCATGGAGTTTGAAAAATGCATAACAGGCAGAAAAATCTGGACTTTGAAATACTACTGAAAATTTATTTAGATAACATATTTATATGCTTACAATACATCTTTTCAATTGCGCCATTAATGATAACATTGATCATAATTAAAAAAATTATTGCAATTATGAGGAGGTTACTTAGTTTGAGTAAATAGTCCCTTCATATATGGATAATAAGAGAGATTTTGAGACCCTTTGCCAAAGAATTACGTAAAGATCTCTCTTATTTACGAATATATATGCCATTTATATGACACCAAATTAACTGCGCCCTCAAAAAGGTGAGGAAGTTTCCTTCATTTATCACTTAAAAACCTTGACAAATCGTCTTGCACAAAACTTTTTTGCAGTTGAGATGAGGTTTTCGTGTGTTGAATGAAGGGCGCCGTGGTCCGTTTACTCAAACCGTTATGAGACTTGATAACAATGGTCACAATTTACTTTATATTAATTACTGTCATACAATATTTAAATGTTCTCACCAAGACAGATCTTCTAATTTAATCCCTACTATCAGATGTTTTTATACCCCGCATTCATCTATGCCTTCTTGTAACTTCTAAACCTTCTAACATTTTATTTCAGTTATAAAATAACATGTAGATTTTGAAATAATGTAAACTACTTCAATGTTTGAATACACATATTCATTTTTCTTCCATCATGTTGTTTCAACATTAAATCACTCCCATTAAAATATGCTGAAAGTTTATTTTCATGACTGTAAAGAAAAAGTTGAATTTATAATTCAAGTAATTTATAATACTGTGTTCATGAACATAAGATATAGAGAATTGGCATCATAACAAAAGGAAACAATTTCCTTACACTTATGAAAGTCTTTAGTTAAGCATGAGATCCTAATCACAGAAGAACAATTGGCTCAGTGGCATCAATCCAATATTGTAATTGAAAGTTTTGGTTTGCTTATCTTTGTCGTCGTCCTTTGGTCACGTGGAACATGTGCCCCTCTTTCTTTCGTTTTTGCGGAAGAACTTGCTATATTAAATTAAATTATCTGCTCTGCATTTGAGTCCTAATAACTTTTCTCACTCTTATAACTAGTTTTCGTCGATTATACTCTAATTGAGGCGTCGCTCAACACGCCGGCGTTAATTTTTACCACATTTAATATACTCGATGAAACGAACACACTCATAGTTAACTTTAATTGCTTTTTCTTTAACACTACTTGTTCTTAATATGCAATGATCATTTACGTGAGACACTTATGATCAATTTGAACGGAACTCCAATTGCACGCGACTATCACCATGCGGCAGCAACGACTCCCGCCAACACAGCCTTCTGGCTGGACCAACAACTGAAGAATCAACAAACTCTGCATTTACAATATTATTTTATACAAATTATTAATTTGGGGCTACTTTCCCGTTTATATATATATACATATATATATATATATATATATATATATATATATATATATATATTGTAATAACCACATCGGGTCTACATAAAAAAATATATGCTTTTGATTTTAACAAACAAATTTATTAAACTTCATCAGAAATTACAATTGAATTTAATATTTTACTATTTTTATAAGAACTCTTGCTCTCATGGGTCTCTACTGGGTTTGACAACGGACAGAATCGAACTATTAAAAAGACCCAACATTTATGTTTTAAATTAAACAAAAGTATCTACTAAATTTATTAATGAACTTAGCCTATAGATTGCTTCTAACTTTATTATCAAAAGAAGAGAACGACATCTGACTGTTATCCTTTAATAACGTTTACATCTGTTAATATTATACATTCCAACTTACGGTTTCTCAGGTTTACTTCGACTCGTTCTTTAGACACGCACTTTATAGCCTTGACATTCACTCACTGACTCTAACACAATATCACTGGTTCGCCGATATCTGGTTCTCCATATCCAGTGAAATATCCCAGGTGTTCGTCGTGACACTCCTTGACGTCGTTTGCTGCATCCAGGTCGCCTACCATCGAAGACAGGTCAAATTCTCCTACTCATACAGATAGAGCTTCTGTATGTTAAAAATGTTTGTAGTTGTTATAGTTTTGCTGACTGATGCTGACTATTTCTGTATCAAACTCCAACCACGATGCATTCAGCACGCTGGCTCCATTCTGACTGCCCTGACTGCTTCTCGTTCGATGCCCACAGCATCTCTCTCTTACGCTGACTGTCTCTCGTTCCTCTCCCACGCTAACTGTCTCTTCGATGCGTCCTGCACCCCTCTCCCACGCTAACTGTCTAACTGTCTCTTCGATGCGTCCTGCACCTCTCTCCCACGCAAACTGTCTAACTGTTTCTTCGATGCGTCCTGCACCTCTCTCCCACGCTGTCACCACCAGTACTCATCTTAGATAAATGTCTTACCGCTCCGTCTTGTCACCTCGTGACAGGACCCGCAATTACATTTCCCTCGCATTCTCTTTACGAAATGTTCGCTGTTTTTAAACCAATGCATTACATTAAATGCATTACAATATATATATATATATATATATATATATATTGTAATACCAATTAAACAGGCTATTAATTGTTTTAATAATTGAATTGTTAGAGGTACAAATGCGTAAAGGCGACAATCAAGGCGGGTTTTTCCTTTGTTTAACAATGGAAACTGAAAAACCACGCGCATGGAAAACGGCAGTCTGCAGCGTGAAGCGAAAGACCTTTACAGATGTGTCCGCGTCGCTAAAGGAAACAGTAAAAGTCTGCGAAAAAGTCTGTGCCGAGATATGAGACAGAACGGTCCACATAGAGAAATAACACAGTAAAGTTTGCTAACCTATAAGCATGAATAGTGTTATCCAGGAGGTCCAATGGCGAGATATGACAGGTTACATAAAACGAGCAGTTTGACAGAGAGACTTATAAAATCGCAATTTGGAAGCAGTAGTTTTGCTTCACAAGCTGAACTGATTGTGACATCGAGAAACTTTGAGGTGATCTACGTCTGGCAACCGGCTGAGGGTGGGCTAATCCAGATTCCCGGATAGCAGATACACTAGAGGGCAACGACCACGTGAATTCAAATTCTAAAGTGTAGGATCAGTGAGTAATGAATGGCCTGTTTTAGTGAGTGTTAAATTCAAGCTAGAAGAATCCAAACTGGTACCAGAAGCACTGTCGTGAGTACAAAACAATTGTTAATAATTGTAAACGATAATTAAAGAATATAGTCAGATTTCGTTCGCGTTTTTCTTTTCATTCGTTTCTTTTGTTTCTTGTATTTTAATTTTGTATTCCGTTAACTTCAATGAATTGAATTGTTAATGTTTTAATTGGATTGTTCTTATTATCAAACCTATTTATGACCCTGAGATAAAGAGATTCGACGTATTTGATTGTAATGATATAAGAACTGTATTTTCATAAAATGCCAAGAATTAATAAATATAATTAAGGTATTTGTTGTTAACTGGATGAAATTCGGCGTGAAAAATTTTAAGAACTGACACTTTTCTTTTAATTCACATTTATAGATCACAAGAACAGTTATATTTAACAATAGTTTTAAGATTAGAATTTTTTAATATGAAATCAAATTGTAAAGCATTAAATTTTTATATGTAATATTATACATTTATTAATGTTGATATTAGGTTTAAACTATCATTATCTCTAGTAATGAGATTAATTTCCTTTCAAATGTTGGACTAATTCTTACACATTTCAACCAAGCGGCTGAAAGAATTACATTTAGATAAATATATATATATATTAATATGAAAGTTAATTAAAAGAAATGATTAATAAAATTATTAATATTCAAAGTTTTTTCTTTTTATATCTTAAAATGCACATTATTAGCCCTATCTTTGTCCGCCGGTCTTTAATCAAAATTTACAAAACTTTACTTTAATTATTTACAATTTATGTTGTTCTAGTAAATACACATCAATATTTACAATCCAATATGTTGAAAATATTATCTAAGGATCACTACTGGGTTAGAACAAAAGCGATTAACAATTCAAATATAAAAATTAACCTAAAACAATATGAAGATAAATGAAACGGAAGAAAAACACACGCTAGAATTTCACGTCCTCAGCTATCTGGAACCTCGGATAATCCTCCCCGTTCTGGTCAACTAGCGGATGTCAGATTTCTCAATGTGATAATTGTTCCATCAGTGTGAAGCAACCTTTTGCTTCCCCGTTTGCAAATTGTTATTAAAATCTTTCCGCACGACTATTAGCTTGCTTCAATACAAGAACTCGCGATTTTCAGTTTGTATTTGCAGACTTTAACCAATATTCCTCTCGTCGCCAATTCCAGACAACTTCTCGTACGCAGATTTTAGACTTTTTGTTCATCCTATCTCGACCCAGGCTCAGTGCATACTGACGTTCCTTACGTGCGCGGTCTCCATTTCGGCTTTTCGACAAAA
Source organism: Zhengitettix transpicula (assembly GCA_037074705.1). Taxonomy (NCBI): domain Eukaryota; kingdom Metazoa; phylum Arthropoda; class Insecta; order Orthoptera; family Tetrigidae; genus Zhengitettix; species Zhengitettix transpicula. The sequence goes on along the minus strand of CM073593.1, from coordinate 25,423,600 downwards.
GAAAATAACTCGCCGCCAGTGTTGTCTTCGATAGCGCAAACGGCTACAATCCAATTTATCAAAAAATTCAATTTATAACAAAACAATTTAATGGCCTAATTAATCATCACCAATCACCACAATATATATATATATATATATATTTAATTTCATATTTTTGGTACATACTTAATTTTCTTTTATTGTTTCAGTTATCACTCCGTTGATATTTTTATGCTAGAAATGGGTCTTCGTGGTGCCACATATATATTGTTTCTGGCTGTGGTACTGGCTTGTATAGCACACAATGGTATGTAGATATTGCATATTATTGAGCCTCAGCTTCATAATGATTCACTAAAATTATGTTATTACTTCTCTAACAAAATATGTCTTGTTAAATATTATGTTTCTTATTGTCTACATAACCTTATTTGCCATCACACATAAAGCAGGTAATTTTATATTATCATGATGAATAACAAATTAATCAACATGTATCATCCAGGAAGGGAATTTTTTATCTAAAAAAATGAATGGAATAAACATGACATTCAAACAAGAAATATGTATCAACTTAATTTAGTAAGAATATTATTTCATGGAAATACAAAGGCAATTTGCTATTTATTAGCCCATGCCCAGATGAAGATTAAGTCTCACTGGTTCAAAGTTAGGAGCTTGGTTAAAGATGGCAATGATGTCTAAAAAGGAGGTGGTAAACTATTGGAGAGTTAAGGAATGTTGTGGGTGTAGAGAATATATAAATGTGTCGAGGACACTACCTTTGGGAACAACTGAAGGGATAGGATTTGGTTTATTTATGTAGTTGTTATATTTAACTGAAAATGAACTGTTAGAAAGGTAGTCGGTAATGAGTTGGAAATAAGTGTCGGTTACATGAGGTTTCAGTTTGAATAGGAGAAAAGGATGGTGTACTTTATTGAAGGCTTTCTCCAAATCTAAGAATGCATTTAAAAATAGGCTACATTTTTGTTTTCAAATGGGTAGTTATTTAATTTATTAAGTTAAGAAAGATACAAACGTAGCACATATCTGGCGACACACACCGGGACTACACTCGTACAACAATGTTGCCAAAACAAAACATACATATGTAGAACATACAAAGTTATGACGACAGAATTTAACATTCAACAGCAGTAGATGTAATTGATAACTTTGTAGAGGTGTTGCGGGCAAGAGTGTTTGTGTACAAAAACCAAATTACACATTGGGGATAAAGTGGGATAATTGGGTTTTTAATTTTGGTAACAGAAGTTTTTCGAAGAGTTTGGATAAGATAGGGAGAAGTCTTACTGGTCAATAATTTATTGGGTTAGATTTAGGTTTGTTGAGTTTTGGAAGCATGCCTTTTGTGACAAATTTACAGCTTAGTGAAAAGTAAGCAGATTTGATAATGGCAATGAAGATTTGTGTTATTAGAACTATTGCTTTCGGAGGCAGCAATTTGAGTTGGTTATTTGCAATTTGATCATGACCTGGTGCTGCTTTGTTTTTGAGTTTACGGATGGCATAATGGATGTTGTTTATGGTAAAGAGTTTTGGAAGTGGGGAGAGTTACAGAGGTTGGTCAAGGGCTTGCTGCAGTCTGTATTTGAAGCTAAGTCTTGGGGCAGGTGATGAGTAAACTGCTTCATGAATAGATTGGTGAAGACATCTGTTTTTAGTTGTGGACTTGTCTAACTGAAGTGGAGGAATATCCATTTTTATTTAGTTATGAGCCAAAGAGAGTAAGTCACTGGCATTGAGGGACTGCATTTTATGTAGTATGCAAGGTTAATTGCATTTTTAATGTATTTGCATTATACTAACCCTTTAAGCCTACCCTCTTTCTTGCTGAACCCTACCTTTGAGAACATTCCTTCCAACACATCATATGGTCCAGGCAAAGTTATTGACTCACCATCCTCTAACAACTCCCGTTCCCTAATAGTACACCTCTACATGTTCAAATTTGTTTGTGTTTATTTTTTGTGTGTACAAATATACATGTTGTATATATGTGGGGATGTATGTATTATTCCATAATTTTCTCAAATTTTCTATTGTAGTGAACTTTCCTTGAATGATAGAGAAATATTTTGATTTGTTGGGTGTCAATTGTAGCTGTCTTACAGCTGGCATACTGGAGTTAGAATCAAAAGATAATCTTTTAAATTTGTGTTTCAGATGCTGATATATCACCGTGTGCTCTAGTTCTTTGTCCTCCAAATAAAATATGTAAGGTGATTACAATATATTGTATTACAACTCCATGCCCTCCGCCACGAGCAGTATGTGTCTCAAAGTAAATTGTATAGATTATATGTTTCTGCCTGTTTAAAATTGAAACTATTCATAAATACAATACAGTATATTTTGTTACTTGAAAATGGCAGGATAGTCTTAATATTAAAACAATGGATATCCTATTAACTGAATTTTACAGAGATCAACTGAGAAAAATGTCTAGCTGTCATGGCTATGAGACATTTTTTTATAGAAAATAGTAAAGGAATAAAACTGCAACCCAGAATTTGCTTGAAATACTTTTGTTGAACCATACAAAACCTATTCTATAATAGAAAGCACATTCAAACCTTAATCATTCTCCATTACAAATCCTTCAGTACCACCTTCTTTTTGTACTTCACTGCTAGTCTTGAATAAATAAATAACTCGAAAAGTAAGAATTATTTATTCATCATAGAAATTATACACATAAGTACTGGTTGTTTCAGATCAATATAGAAACAATTATGAAATTAAATTTTAAATCATAGTTACAAATTTAAGTCATTATCAATATAATTCAGGAACAGTTAATTTAAAAATTGCTGCTCTTATTCAGAACACTTACTAGTAATGTAATTAAAAGATGTAAAATATATTTGACTATTATATCTAGGATAATCCTGAAATATATTAAAACAAATTGCATCATAAGCCCCAAAACAATGACAACACCTTTTTGTTCATATTTACATTGCAAAGAAGGAACATTTACTTTAGAATATAAACATTGCATTACATGTTGCAGAAATATTTAGACAAGAATATGTTCTTTACAGACACAAATGTAATATCAAAAAAGGGGACAGAAAGATTTATATGCACAAAAGTGAATCTGTCAACAAAACTCATGGGGGTTGATGATAAATAATTCATTAGATCCTACATTAATTTAATGATTTTATGTGATTTGCAAATTGTATTTTGTATAAATGATAAAATGGAGTGGACAAATAAGGCTTTCCAAAAAATATACCTCTATGATATAATGATACTGGCACAAGTTGTAGAGATGGTCATAAAGTGCTTGTTTACTGAAAACAAAAAACAATATGTTAGGAGATGACACATGGTCACGTTACCACTAAGAGTTGATCATAGTTATAAAATTTCTCAAATAAATGTTGCTGAATCAATAAAATACAGACAACGATCCTCAGATAATACAGCAAAATGGCGACCAGGAGTTTTTTGGTAGGGAAAAATACAAGGGTGGTCTGAAACGTTTCTGACCCCAACGTGAAGATGGCAACACTAGTAAATAAAAGCTAGTGAATTTAGTTGTTCATCTATTGTCAGTTATTCACCAAAGTTTCAGCCATTTTGGACATTCAGTTGTTATGTAACAGTTGTGCTGTTATTAAATATTTGTTTTAGAAAGGCAATATGGCTACACAAATCAAAGATGAGTTGGATTCTGTGTATGGGGATGTTTTACATCAAATTATATTTATTCAAAGAGAAGGACATTTTGCATTCAAGTCATACAAGAATATTTGTGTAATCACTGATAACGATGTAGGTTTCCCTGACGTAGACGCTGGATGAAGATTTCTCGAGGTTTCCAGTCGGGTGATGTGATTTGTTGCACACAATGTTTCCATGGCTGACACTGCCATCTTATTCAGCTGAAAAACTCTTCATCAAATAAAGAACCTGTTTGTGATACAATAAAATATTTATATATTTTATATTGAGAACCCTTTCACTTAATTTGTCATTAAATATAACATTAAATTGTTTCAATGTATACAAAATTTGGAAGTGAAATATAAAATATGATTTATTAGATTTGGTTTGTATTACTGAAGTATTTATTAGTTATATGGCACATGGCTATTTAATGATTGAATTTATACTCTTACCATAACGTACATTATGTATATGAATTAGTATATATATTTTTCCCTACCAAAAAAACTCCTGGTCGCCATTTTGCTGTATTATTTGTCTGTATTTGCCGTGGAGATGTAGGGTATGCATAGCTCTGCAATATTTGTGCTCTCGAGGAGGATGGAATATATGGTCAGATAATATATGTATCGCAGCTCAAGTCGTCCTAGGGTTGACGCTGGATAAGGATGACGCGTTAGAAAGACATGACTCGTCTTTCAGACTTTGGTTTGTTTAAAGAATTGGGACCAGCCCCGCACCCGCTGGTCCCTGCATGACGGCCATCCAGATCTACCGCCGCCTCTGCTTCCGTCGGCACAGACCGCCGGGCTAGCCCCGACGTCTTGCACCCGTTCCGCACACGGGGTTCCATTCCACAGGTGGGGCAAGACCGAGGTTGGATTACCGTCCCCAGGGGACCTTCTCCCAAGACCTCGGCCTCATCCCCACCGGTGGAATGGACTCCGAGCTCTGGAGCGGCCCCTTTATATACCCACTAAAACAATACTTAGCTCGTCTCCAAGGTTTCGATCCGCACGTCACGAGCAGACGACAGCTGCCTCACAGATAATATTTACAAAAAAGATATTATTTATGGTATCCGGAATAATATGAATTGCATCACACATAACATTTACGCCATGTATGATATGAAATAAACTTTTTTTGGGGGCAGCAACTTGTAATTTTTAAAATATATCTCTCAAGTCAGAGACGTCATACTTTAAATAAACAAGAATTAATTGATTTTTTTCCGAATTTCTCAGTTTATATATATATATATATATATTGCAATAATTAAAAATAGGTGGCTTTTTTATAAATGAAAAAGTAATCAACTTTACAAAAAAAAATATTTTAATTTTTTAAACACGTTTACACAATTTAATTATTTATCTCAGGGTCATTACTGGGTTTGATGATGGCTAATCATTTATTTAGAAATCTTATCACCACAAATTTCAATAAAAGATTTACTCGTCAATTAACAAAGAAGAAATTTACTTGTCGACGAAATTATACTAAAAAGATGGATTCTACTTAACAAATTTTATCAAAGGAAGAGAACGAAATCTGACGACTATCTTTTAATCCGGTTTACATAATTATTTATTTTACATTGGTACTCACGGCTGCATTCGAGGATACCTGGTACTTGACGAAACTCTATGGCGGGTTTTTGCACAGCTTCTACTAAAACTCACTGATTCTAAAATTAATATTTTTTAGATCAAAATCAGGAACCAGGAACCTCCTTTTCGTCTCTCCCTCGGTTGACTTCTGCTCGGCTATGTGCACCAAAAACTGTTTGTGTTTAGCAGGTTTCGTAGTTCTGCGTGTGTGAATGTTTTATCTATTCTTTCTTGCAAGCTCGTTTCGATTCTCGCTCTCGCCTTTCGCTTTCGTCCTCGTCTCTCGGTACGTGTTTCAATCTCCAAGTTCCAAAAGTTCTTTCACGACCACCCGATCGCCGAGGATTTGAAATACGGACTGAACTCTACCGTATCTTAATGAGAACTCCACTCTACCGTAACGTGATCTGCACTCTCTCATATCATAACGTGAACTCTTAATGCGACCTGTACTTGACCAAACCTTCCAGCCAACTGAACAACCGTCTCGCAAATTTTGAGCGCGCAGTGCTTATTCCGACAAAGGAAACAATACCTGGCTACATTGTTGCTGTGTTCTGTACCGCCGTAAGAATATATTTCTCAAACAATTTTTTTTTTAATTTCTCAATTAATGCCTTAATTAATTGGCATTACAATATATATATATAAAATGCAATAAACACTAATAAATTTTTGATTAATGAAATTTGCCCCACGTTGTGGTAGCCATTTTATGTAATACATACATAAAAATAAAGGTACCAATTTAAACAAACAATTATCATTTATTAAAACACCATTTTCAATTACACAAATCTGATTAAATTTTATAAATCAAAGCAATTTTATTTACCTAGAATACATTTTAAATAATTGGTCTAGGTACCCTCAAGGTCTTTACTGGGTTGATAAGGAAACGGAACAAAATGTTACAATTAAACAAATACAGTTACAATAAATGAAAAACGAAATTATTGAAACGAAATAATTGAAATGATTGAAACTAGTGAAACAAATGAAACGATTAAAACGAATGTAACGAAATCTGACACTTTTTACCCTTTATTAGCAATTTACAATTATTAAATTCAGAAAAATGAACTTACACGCTCTCGGGTCCACACACTCACTTTATACCGGCTTAACAGTCACCACTCTGCACTCACACTCTGCTTTCACAGTCACCTCCTCTTGACGACGTCATCCTCACGACGAATTCAACCCACTCTGCTTTCAGACAGACCTCCACGATGAAACTCCCACCAACTGTTGACGACTGATGTCCAGCTGATTACTCTCGGCCCTGCGTCCGCCCTGCGGAATTGCACCAACGATCTCTCCCCGTTGACATGACACGTCAGTCTCCTCTCCAACACGAAATGATAATGAGCTCCTAAACTGTCCAACTGCCCTCTTATTTATATCCGGGCTACAGAATCTTCCCTTGTTTTCACAGGTTTTTTTTTTGCATTTCCACTTTATCCAAATGAACACCATCTGTTGCCGTTCTCCCGCTCCGAGAGCCACTCAATCAATTAAATTAAACGTTTCCTTTAAATATAATTACATCGTCCAAACAACCTTCTTTATATTTATGCCATTAGAATTCCGTCGTCCAGATGTCGGTCACACTATTAGCCCTAATTATAGTCCTTCCCTTTTCTAAAAGTCACTTATCCATAATTTTATCATTATTTATACCTTTATATATGATTTTTATCAGTACTACTGATTTTTATGGTAGCTCTTTAATTATTTTATATGTAATTATCAAATGAAAATATTTTGCCAAAACATAAAATTATTTTACTCCATTTTATGACCAATCTGTCTAAACTCAAACTATAAGTTAGCATTATGATTGTTTACATTGGCTTGCAAGGAACATTCCTGAGAATGTCAACCTATTATTCTTAATTAAATTAATTATTTCATTATACACACAATTTGTATTTATACAAAACTTTAGTTGAGCTTTCCCAGCATATCTGTTGGTTTAAATCATTTTAAACATCTTAATTGTTCTGTTGGGTTCATTAAATTGTTCACTAATTTGTTTGGGTGTGCTTCCACCCTGTCATTGTATTTCAGGATTAATTGGGATATTTTTTATTTAATTTTTGGATGAGATAATTCTTTTTTGACTAATTTTTTAGGGACGTACCACATGGTACATTCACTATTAATCACAAAACTTTGTTTTGAAACCTTTGTATGATTTCAATATTGCTGACACTTGCAGTTCCCCAAAACTGGAGAGTCCATATGGGTGGTTTTAACATCACTTTATATATATATATATATATATATATATATATATATATATATATATATAACTGTCGTCATTAAATATGAATAAGACTTTATTCTTTTTTAGGTTATAGAGTATTCTTACATTGACGAATATATTATTGAATATACTGGCAACTCATTTTTATGAGCTTAATATTATTTAATATATTACATTTAGTAAAATTTCACTTGTTTCATTAAACATTTCAATTTTTTTCTATTATTCGCTTACGGGGAGACGCAAGTTATACAATTGCCAAAGGTGCTGAATAATCTCGTTACGACACTGAATACCCCACAACGTTTCTGGAATCATTGTATCCTTTCGTCAGGTGATTAAAAACGTAAGAGTACGTCACAACCCACAATCCAAGTGACGAACTCAAAAGCAAAGGTAAACCGCAAAGTTGAGGTCGGAAACGTTTCAGACCACTCTTGTATTTTTCCCTACCAAAAAACTCCTGGTCGCCATTTTGCTGTATGAGGAACCGTCGTCTGTATTTGCCGAGGAGATGTAGGGTATGCATAGCTCTGTAATATTTGTGCTCTCGAGGAGGATGGAATATATGGTCAGACAATATATGTATCGCAACTCAAGTCGCCCTCGAGTTGATGCAGGATAAGTATAAAACTCAAAAGCAAAGGTAAACCGCAACGACAATGGAACAATAGAAAGAGGGGATTGCGCGATGTTTTCCAACGTGGGTCTCGCGAACCCACAAGGGGCGGCAATTTGATTGTTCGAAAATGAGTTCGTCTTGAATAGAGTTTAAAAGCGAACAGCCACCTATGATTTAACTAGTACGAAAGAAAAAATGTTTGATATCTCAATTTGAATTAAGCATTTGTTAAGTGTTGTGCTTTCTGTAGAGCCACACATTAAAGTTTGGAGTCACATAAGCTACCATATACTCGGAGAGTATGTTTACTATGTCTAGAGAAAGAATAGTCCCTACTCGTACTGTATTAGCATGGGCGATGTGCATGGTACAGAAGGCCTAGTTGTCTGTAGTGGCGAACTACGCGTGTTAAATGAAATAGGGACTTAATTTCATACAAAAGCTCGAATGGGCGTCGTGACTGTGCATTGGATGGATTTAGTGATGTCATATTAAAAGAAATTAAAATCTCATTAACACGAATTCCGAGGTAGTGCAAAATCAGGAAATTGCGTTTAAAAAAAGTTGGTGTTAACCTGGGACTCAATATTTTATTTTTTGAATACAGTTTTTCTACACATTAACCATTTATACAGTACACAGTAATGCGACGATGGGAATATAATATGGGTACGTTATGTCTGTTATTATTTCTTAGAGACAATTTTTAAAAGCTAACCCCAGGTCTAATTTACATTTCTTTTATAAAGCTCCATATTTTTCCATATGGAATTTTCCAAATTTGACTGATCAATTTTATTGATTCAGTATCATTTATTTGAGAATTTTTATAACTATGATCAACTCTTAGTGGTAATTTGACCATTTGTTATCTCCAAACACATTGTTTTTTGTATTTAGTAAACTAAATACCACCAAAAACTTTGTGACCATCTCTACAACTTGTGCCAGTATCATTATATCATAGAGGTATATTTTTTGGAAAGTCTTATTTGTCCACTCCATTTTATCATTTATACAAAATACAATTTGCAAATCACATAAAATCATTAAATTAAAGTAGGATCTAATGAATTATTTATCATCAACCCTTATGAGTTTTGTTGATAGATTCACTTTTGGACATATAAATCTGTCTGTCCCCTTTTTTTATATCACATTTGTGTCTGTGAAGAACATATTCCTGTCTAAATATTTCTGCAACAAGTAATGCAATGCTTATATTCTAAGGTAAATTCCTTCTTTGCAATGAAAATATTAACAAAATGGTGTTGTCAGTGTTTTTGGGCTTATGATGCAATTTGTTTTAATATATTTCAGGATTATCATTGTTATAATAGTCAAATATATTTTAAATATGTTAATTACATTACTATTAAGTGTACTAAATAAAGCAGTAATTTTTACGTGAACTGTTGCTGAATTATTTTGATAATGACTTACATTTGTAACTATGTTTTAAACAAAATTTCATGAATTTTTCAATATTTATCTGAAACAACCAGTACTTATGTGTATAATTTCTATGATGAATAAATAATTGTTACTTCTCAAGTTATTTATTTATTCAAGAGTAGAAGTGAAGTAAAGAAGCAAGGTGGTACTAAAGGATTTGTAACGGAGGATGATTATGGTTTGAATGTGCTTTCTATTATAGAATAGGTTTTACATGGTTCAAAAAAAATTCAATTAAATTCTGGGATGCAGTTTTATTACAAAGGGTCACTTCATTTACTTTTTCTAAAATAATATTGTCACATATGCATGACATCAATTGATAATAGACGTCTGTAAAATTCAGTTAACCTTGATTTGATATCCATTGTTTTAATATTAAGACTCCACCCTGTCATTTTCAAGTAATAAACTGTACTGTACTGTATTGTATTTATGAATAGTTTCAATTTTAAATAGAGGCAGAAACATTTAATCTATACAATCAGCTTTGAGAGACATACTGGTTGTGGCGGAGGGCATGGAGTAGTAATACAGTTTATTATAACCAGCTTACATATTTTAATTGGAGGGCATGAAAATAGACCACAAGGTAATATATCAGCATCTGAAACACAAATTTAATATATTATCTTTTGATTCTAACTCCAGTAGGCCAGCTGTTAGCTACAATTAACTCCCAACAAAGCAAAAAATTCCTCTATTATTCAAGGAAAGTTCACTACAATGGAAAATTTATGAAAATAAACCCCACTTATATATGAACATGTATATTTATACACACAAAAAATATACACAAACAAATTTGAGCATGTAGAGGTGTGCTATTAAGGAACAGGAGTTGTTAGAGGATGATGAGTCAAGGAATTTGCCTGGACCATAGGATGTGTTGGAAGGAAAGTTATCAAAGGTGGAATTCTGCAAGAATTTGGGGGTAGGCTTTAAGGGCCAGTGTGATATAATTGTTGAACTTGGTTGGTTGTGTTGTTGTGGATGTAAGTACTCATTATTTTTAGTTTTACAGAACTGCATTCATAATTCAAACACATTAAAAATGCAAATAAGGTTGCATAATTTCATAAAATGTATACCCTCAATGCAAGGGACTTACTCTCTCTGGCTCATAACTAAACAAAAAATGGATAATCCTCCATTTCAGTTAAGCAACTCAACAACAAAAAGCAGACATCTTCGGCAATCAACTCACAAAGTGGCTTACTCATTACCTTCCCCGAGACCTAGCTTCAAAATCAGACTGCAGCAAGCCCTTGACCAACCTCCGTAACTCTCCCCGCTTCCAAAACTCTCTACTACAAGCAACATCTGTTACGACATCCATAAACTCAAAAACAAAACAGCACCAGACCATAATCAAATCAGAAATAACCATCACAAAGCGCTTCCTCCCAAAGCCATACTTCTAATAACACAAATATTCATTGCCATTATCAAATCTGCTTACTTTCCACTAAGCTGTAAATTTGTCACAATAGCCATGCTTCCAAAACTCAACAAACCTAAATCTAACCCAATAAATTATTGACCAGTAAGCCTTCTCCCTACCTTATCCAAACTCTTCGAAAAACTTCTGTTACCAAAATTAAAAACCAAATTATCTCACTTTATCTCCAATGTGCAGTATGGTTTTTGTTCCAAACACTCTTGCCCACAACACCTCTACAAAGTTACCCATTACATCTACTACTCATTTGAGAACAAAAACGTAGCCTATATTTAAATGCATTCTTAGATTCAGAGAAAGCCTTCAATAAAGTACACCATCCTTTTCTCTTCTTCAAATTAAAACCTCATGTAACTGACACTTATTTCCAACTCATTACCAACTACCTATCTAGCAGTTTATTTTCAGTGAAATGTCCGGACGGACAGAGACCAAAACACAACTGACTTCCAAGCGTCAAACACACGTATATATACAGCTATCGGGACAAAGAGTATATACTAGTAAAGACTATTAACAAGCAGACATTTGATTTTCTCCAACATATAATTAAACCAAATCCTATCCTTTTAGTTGTTCCCTGAGGTAGTGTCCTTGACACATTTATATACTCTCTACACCCACGACATTCCTTAACTCTCCAATAGTTTACCACCTCCTTTTCAGACGTCATTGCTATCTTTAACCAAGCTCCTAACTTTGAACCAGCGAGACTTAATCTTCATCTGGGCATGGGCTAAGAAATTGCAAATTAGCTTTGTATTTGCATGAAACAATATTCTTACTAAATTTAGTTGATACATATTTCTTGTTTCAACGCCATGTTTATTTCATTCATTATTTAGATAACAAATTGCCATCCAGGATGATACATGTTGTTCAACATGATAATATATATTATCATCATGATAATATAAATTTTCCTTTTTTATGTGGGTGGTAAATAAGGTTAGTTAGTGAATAAGAAACATAGTATTTAGTAAGACATATTTTGACAGAGAAGTAATAACATCAGTTCATTGAAGAACTGAATCATTATTAAGCTGAGGCTCAATAATATGCAATATGTACATACCATTGTGTGCTATACAAGCCAGTACCACAGCCAGAAACAATATATATGTGGCACCACGAAGACCCATTTCTAGCATAAAAATATTAGCAGAGTGATAGCTGAAACAATAAAAGAAAATAAATATTAAGTATGTACCAAAAAAATGAAATTAAAGGTATATAATTACTTCTTTCAATTGCTTGGTTGAAATGTGTAAGAATTAGTCCATTTGAAAGTAAATTAATCTTGTTACTAAAGATAATAAAGTTAATATTTTAGAAAATAATAATCAATAATATTTTATTTTTTTTAAAAAAAGTCAATTAATGATAATAGTTATTCTTAATTATACAATTAAAGATAAGATAAATTTGATAAAATCTAAGAACTTCAAATGATGTGAAGGGGTGTAGATATTAAGTTAAGGGGTTGTTTGTGATTTTGTGGCATACACAAACATAGAAATAATTTGTAATATGGGGCATATAAATGTTTAAAATTAGGATTAAGACCAAATATGCACATTTAATTAAAATCGTAAAACTTATTTAAAATCTTAATACAATTTATGTAATGAGAAAAATAATACATTGCACCAATATTTTACGGGAAATTTTGTAAATCTTTTAATTAACGGTAAATGGATATAAGTTTCTGAGCGAAATCTGACAAATTAGGGCAAATCTTGTAAGAAATTTAGTTTTTCGAAGAGTAAAGTCTGGACATTCCTTTCTCAAACTAAATTTGGGGCATAATGTAATGCATTGAGGGAATGCATTGTTTCGGGACACGCGCGGGTGGCCGTTCGCAAGATGTATCGGTTTAGGAAAGACATTGTGTCTGGCTAATGGGCTTGACCATTAACTTGTTGACTTGGGAGCAAAGCGGTCTGAAGGATCTTGGGACACCGCACATGTGGGGGTGAGAATACAAGTGCAAAGTAATTACGGGTCCTGTCTCGATGTGACAAGACGGAACGGCTAGATATTTTACCAGCTGGCGGAATAGCATCTGCAGAGTGTAAATCTCGGAGTAATGGAGAAACTGTCAATGCAATTGCGACGTGGTCTTGGAACAGAGCAGAAGATAGAGGGGACGGTCATATATATAAAGGGAGGATAAGAATTTGTGAGTCAGTTGAGGAATGAGCGTCGAGGAATGAGAGTCGAGGAATTAGCGTCGAGGAGTTGAGTAAATTTCGTCATAGTTAATTGGCGAGTAAATCTTTTCTCTTTTAAATTGGAATTTGTATTTAAGTTGAGAAATAAAAATGATTCGCCATTATCAAACCCATTAGCGACCCTGAGATATTTTTAAATTGTGTAATTGTTTTTAAATTATTGAAAATAAAGCTATTGTTTGTTAAAATTTATAATCTTTCATTCATTTAAAGACCATATATTTTGATTATTACAATATATATATATATTTATTTATTTATTTATATATATTAATCGAATTTGACAGTGTATAAAAATCTTTTTTATAACTCCAACCCCATTGTACATCTGAGGAGTTGCTAAATTAAGGACGAAGCGTGTATTTTTTTAAAAAAATTCTGACTTGGGATTTGTCATGTGATTGGCCTGGAGGCGCCCACGTTTATAAACTACTTATTTAATGGAATTTAGTTTCAGAGAAGCAATACATGATATACGAAGGAAACTATAGCAACATTCATGAGTATATTACCGTACTGTCCGTTTTCAGCGGCAATAAAATTATTGAATTCGGAAAGACCTACTTTATATTTCTCCTCATGTTTGTAAATAAATAATTTGGATGTTAATTATTTGTAAATTGATTGCTACTTCCCCCGTAATCCTGATCGTATTAACGTTATGTTTCTGTTTGAATCCATGAAGGTGTTATCTTTCGAATTCTGAGACCATGTGATCAGTAGTAATGTAAGTACAATACTGGTTATTCTGTTATCATATTAAAATTTCCTGTAGATACACATAAATAAAATAAACAAAATTAATGTCTGTAAGAAATTAACGACCCGTATAACAGACAAAAAACAGAAATTAATTTTAACAATATAATTTGAAATTTGTAGACGTTTCGATCAACTGTTGTGATCCTTGTCGCCAGAGTATTTCTGTTTTTTTGTCTGCTAGGCAATTTCTTGTGGTACACAAAAATGAGTTGTTAGTAACACGTAAGAGATATGTTAAAACAAGAGAGTGCTCACCGGTTTTAAGTTAATGTACTGTTCTGATGCTAATGTGGTCGCTTATATACCCTACTGTGTGTTGACGTCACTCCTGCTTCGGCCTTCGAAGCGCAGTGTTTGTGCAAACCATTTTCCGTTCTTTCATTATTAGTTTATGTCCAAACTCTGACAAGAGAAATAAATGAAAACAGCAAGGGTTAAATACAAAGGAAATGATTTTCACCCTCCTTAAACGTTTTAATGAAGCGTTCTAAACAGGAAAATGCATTTTAGAAATGACCCCCGCACAAAGTTGACTATAATACATGCAGCATATCCGTGAACGAGTTACGGACCATTTCGAATAAAAAAATCACATCAATGCGGGTCATATTATAAAATGAAAAATGAGATTACACTTTCTCTGAAAAAAATATTTGATCAATTAAACCTTAAAAAATATAGTCTTTCTCGGTTTAAAGAATGAAAAAAATATTATCTATCTATGCTATTCTATTTTACTCTATTCTATTCTGATCTATACTCTTCTATGTTATTTATTCTGTTCTTATTAATTAACTTATATTCTGTTCCATTTTAATCTTTTCCATTTTACTCTATTCTAATCACTTATATATTCTATTCTATTCAATTCTAAGACGATGACAGTGAACGTAATCGAAACGCCGGTTAGAAGGCCGAGAATATTTTATTCAATTAAACAACGTTACTAATTTATTAAAACCATTAATTCAAATGAATGCATTTGTTGATTAAAATAAATCCGATTCCTGGACAGAATCAAAGATTGTCAACTGTTTCCGGAAATTTCACGTTCTTTGAATGCCATTTTCAGCAAATTATTTCGCGTTGGAGAAAGAACGCGTAGAGAATGATATCTTATAAAATTTTAAACTAATGTATATTTATATAATAAGATAAAGTAACCAAATACACACAAAATAAGTGATGATATAAATACCACACAACGTTTCTGGAAACCTTGTTCCTTTCTCCAGGAGCCGAAGAAACACAAAGGTATTTTTATCAACTGAAATGTGCAGTTGTGTAGCTTTGGGTTCTTGTTTCTTTTTGACGCCTGAAGAAAGAAACAAGAATTACTTTTTTAAACAAACATGTTATATTTTCATTTATAATGAATATTTTGACTGTTTTAACACACTTAAAATACTTATACAATATTAAGAGGAAAAGGATTATAATAAGGATAAAAGCCAAATACAGACAAAATAAGAGATAGTATAAATACCGCACAACGCGTCTGAGTTTCTTGTGCCTTTCTTCAGGTGCTAAGAAGAGCCTAGAGCGACACAACTGCACTCGTCAGTTGGAAAAGCACAAAAGAAAGGGACAAGGATCTCAGAAACGTTGTGTGGTATTTGTATTATCACACATTTCTCTGTATTTTAACAACTTTATTATTTTAATTAATTTTCATTCAGACGGAATTTTTTTATTCATTTTAAATGGAAAATACTTCAGATGATTGGCCGAATAAGGTTGAAATCTTTTGTATTGCAAATCCTCACTGGAAAATTGTCAACGCGCAGTCATTAAAATAAACCGATCTTTAACCGAATTTGTTAATACATGTCGTTTAAATTTTACAGTGGCCTCTGTTACAATGATATTACTTTCCTCTCACAGGACTCATTCCGTCTGTATAAAACAGATACTTCACTAAGAGAAAATCTTTTGAGTTTTTTTCCCCCATTAAGGAATAATAAATTATGACATGTCCCCTCTGATAACATAAAAAGCATTTCACCATTATACTTAATTATTCCGAAGTAAATAATTTCCCATTGTTTAAAAATTAGATTAGATAACCTAAGTGAGGGGCAACACTTTCCTTCAAAGTGTAATAACACGGATGTAAAAATTTCTGCCAAAATTTTCAGCAGTGCAGTCACACCAAACTTTTGTGGACTAGAATTCAACAATATCGGGTTTCCAACCTGGTTAAATACGTATTATTACACAACGTTTTCATAGCGTGCTCTGCCGTCGTCGTCGAGATCAATTACGATTGCTATTCACCTGACGAATTTCGATTACTATTCACCTGACGACAATGGTACAGGACGCCATGGAAACGTTTGGTATTAAAAATTATTTTACTTGGTTTCAAAGCCAAATATTTTTAATTCATAATTTATATCTGGAATGTCCCCGATCTTTTATTGTGAACATATTCCAGCAGTTCTGACTCATTTTTACTATCTGTATTTATATAAGTCTATCATGTAGAGATGTATATTTCATATAGTTAGGATGATATTTATTAAAAATTAATTGAAATAATAGTCGGCTTAACTTGTCTGAGAGACAGGAAAATATATAATATTAAATATATAAAAACTGATGAATGACTATCCTATCATTAAGATGAACATAACTATTTTATTTTAATACTGGAAACTATTTTTAGTGGAAGAACTTGCAGATTTACGAAACTGTCTTTAATGAAACATTAAATGTTAATTTTAACTCTCATGTTGTGCCCGTTTTTTAAAGTACTCCGTAATTTCCATAGACACGATCTTTTTCACAGCCATTCACGGGAACATATTTTAAAAAATATACACTTGTAATTTTCAGTTTGTTTTCTAAAGGTATTGGCGTTTCTTGGAAAAGTTTGATGAAATTAATTCCCACTTAGATTTCTTGCATAATTTTATGTTGCAGCCATTGTCGGGAAATGTAAAGAGTCTATTTACAACTTTTTTTTTTTGTAAAGGATACCCAATCCTCTCCCAACCATGTATCACAATTAATTATCATGTCCGTCTCATGTGTCTAATTATCTTAAATTTATGGATATGTTTTTTCGGCAAGTGATTTCAACATTCAGCTGTAACAGCGATCGTTCATAAATCTGTGAAGAATTTCTTTAGCAAATTATTAATATGTAGATCCTCCTTCCGTTTATTATAAGCTTAGAAAGCTTGATAAAATCAGTTTGGATATTAATCCGAAACATTTACACCTCACAACATGTCTTGTTTTTTTAAAAAAACATCAACATGTTTTCACAATTAAATGTAATATCAATACTAATGGCCTTATAAGTCAGTTAAATGTCTATTTATTTTTTAAAAAAAGCAATAATATGTTTTTACTTATTGAACAAATGCACTTAAATATAATATCAATATTTATAATATTTATAAGTCAGAAAAATAAAAATGATTGGATAAATAATTTTTTCACATACGTTTGTTTACATAAACGAAGTTTCGTCCTAATATTATGGCGCCTTAATTAGGTGAATTTGAAGAGAAATATTAAATTGTCTACATTTTTATGTCTTGGTGTAGAATATTCAGTTATATCTAAAACATTAAATGGAATAAATTGACAATTGCAAAGATGAAAATACAAAGTATGTTATCTACATTCAGTATAAAAAAACAGCTAATTAAAAAATTGCGCACCATGATTCATAAATATCAACCAGAAAAAATATTTTAAATTTTATGAGTATTTTTTGTACTGGATGACATGAACTCTGCAATAGGAATGCAAAAAATGAAATAATGTGGAGTTACAAACATTTAATTTGTTGACGAAGACTCCTGAATAGCATAAAGAGTTTATTAAGGAACATAAGTACATGTAAAAAATTGTAACTATAAAATGGAATCAAAAATACTGTTTTTCAATTTAAGCATTAAAATCTTATTGAGTGTACAAGTTCAATCGTAGAATCAATATCCTTTTATTTTTTTCAAAGTGTTGTTTTAAGCAATTCTAAAAACACGTATGTTTGCAGTTTCTTTTTTTAAGAAAAATTATTTCTGTTGTACTTTTTCCGCGATTACTTTTTCCCAACTTAACCCCAAGGTCACAACACCACAGCCCGTAAAATAAGTACTACACGAAAGTTAATTTGTACCCTGAAGAAAATAAAACTCTGGACAACACATATATTATATTACCGTATTACCAAGCAAATCTTACTTTTTCGATAATTTTTCTGTGTGCAATATAATATCCTCCGTGGTCCTTAGCGATGGAGAAGACTATTTAATTGACAGAAGTGGCCACTTGAGATTGGGGAAACTAATGTCTAGTGTTCCAGCTCCCTTCAGTATTATCGTTGATTTTCATATTTTATTCATTTTGTGGGGAAAGCAAAGATAACACATTTAATATTTACCAGAAGTCAATTTGAATCCCCAATCTTCACCTCAACATCCGAAGAGGATGGCTCCTCCTAGATGAAGCTGCGGTAGCCAGTGTAGGCAAGAACAAAAAATAGAGTACTCAATCCCATAAGTGACACATATCTAAAAGCATCATGCCAATGATATTGGAATAGCGAGTGAACGAAGACTATACTGCAAGTGTACATCAGCTTAGCGCATAAAGCAGAAATGTGGGAGAAACTAACGACAGAAGGGCAAATTGTAAATGGAACATAAGAAACATAATCAAAGTAGCAAGTAGTATTCTGAAAAATGAAGGTATATCAACCGTGGAACAATTGTATAGATGCCTCGAAAGTAGGGAAGCTGCGGATACTCGAGGGGAGGACACTCTGGGGCTTATCGAGAGGCCATGTGAAGTGACCATGACTAGGACAAGGCATAGAAAGAACCTAAAAGCACCTTACCGGTGGACCCCTAAATGGCGAATCTGAGTAGATACTGCCAACGCCTGAGATGGAGAACTCAATGGATTAGGGGCAAAGAAGGAGGTATAGTCCTCTCTCCTAAACACAAAGCGGCCAAAAAAAGTTTTGAGGAATGCCATCAGATGCAGCAAGCTCGACAAGTGGCGAAATCTAGTTCAGGAAATAGACGAAGACCCCTGGGATTTTGATTACAGCATCGTCATGATAAAGTTAGGTGGACTATCCAGGGGACACTTACACGATGGAAGAAATAGTACAGGCGTTTTTAACGGACCACCCACAACGGAAAGGAAAAATAGTTTAAGTCAACCCTCTTCTCGGATTAAGTTCTAAAATTAGTAACGAAGGCACTAAGAAACAATAGGCTCCGGACCAAGACGGCATCCAAGCCGAGGCCTTGAAGATAGTAACCGAAAACTGTCTATAGATGTTGCTGGATATGTACAACTGATGTGTAAGATATGGTGTTTTCAACAACAGATGGAAGATATCACGGTTTCTGCTAATCCACAGTGGGAAAGGCGGTGGGAACAAACCATCGGCATATCGGCCACTCTGCATGATTGACACAGCAAGTAAAGTACTTCTACAGCCGAGAATTCTAAACGTAATCCGGAACGCAGGCCATCTATAACAGATCCAACATGATTTCAGGATAGGCCTCTCCGCAATCCAAGAAGTGATCACAGATCAAGAAGCGCAAACAGTGAATCACCACAAGATGAAGATAACTCTGCTGATCACTCTTGATGAGAAAAATGAATTCAATTCGATGAGCTGGAACGTTTCCCTGCATACGCAAAGGCTACTGTATACACAGGTAACTCATTTTAATGAGGTTAATAGTGTTAAAATGTTGCATTTAATAAAATTTAATTTTGCGATTATTGAATTACGAGGAGGCGGGAATCTTAACTACAATCGGGTTGGCTTCGAGTTTAGCGTAGTTGCGGTGTGTTATGGGTGTCTGTGACGTCACTATATTGATGATTTCACGATTTTTTATTTGCATATATCTCAGTAATTAAGATTTATTTCTGAAAATAGTTTGTTCCAAGGGTCTTAGAATATTCATAGCTTCATGTATGTAAAATTTCATGTTAATAGGCCGTTTCAAAAACCGAATTTAGCTATCAGGAAGGTAAGCCGTATATCATCTAAGAATTTGTCATATTCAGAGGATCTATATTTCTCGATCTCTCGAAAGTCTATAATGGTCGATATAAGCGATATTATGACAATTGTTCCTGAAATAATAACCTATACATGAATTAAATAGTCGGCAATATTAACGAATATATATACGTAAGAAAAAATGTCACTGTTTCCCGCATATTCCGCTGGAGGTGAAATTCAGGATACAAATGAGGCGAGAGGTTAGAATTTTATTAACACTTTTTCTTTGTTTTCAAACTTCAAATAAATACACACTAAATCTTAAAGATTGTATGATTTATTGTTTACTATCCAGTTTAAGAATATAGTTGACCTTATTTTATAGATAACGTTTCACAATAAAAAAATATAAGAATTTGATGTTATTATTAGAAATTATGGTACTTTTCCAACCTTTGTATATTTAAAATAAATTTGTATTCTACAAACAAAAATATATTGAGCTTATTGGTAAATGTATATGTAAATAGAGATAAATCGTTATATATTTACAGCGCTTTGGGATTATCTATTTTTATCAATTTTCCACCAATGCATTCTGTAATATATTTTTTTAATTTCCCTTTATTAGTAAATAATAAACAGACAATTCACTTACTTTAAATGATAATTGCTTTTTATTGATCTTGTGTTGTTTCAATTCACTTTAATTTAATCTAATGAAAATAGATTTACATTTATGTGACTGGTAATTGAGCTTATGATGTATTGAAAAGTTACTTTATAAAGTATACATGACTATTCAAATATATTGGGTATATTATAGGTTCATTTACATTATTTTAAATGTATAGGCTGTTTCTGTGGCAAACCCTTATGACTGGAGATTTATTATTTCTAAAAAGAATGGTTTATTTATATTTTGTAACCTTATAGAATTATATTAATTTTGCCTTTTTTACAGGTTGTCCACAAACACAAACTATTTACAACTTTAATGTTGCGGACATTCCAATACCTCCTGAGATAGACAGAAAAAATCTAACTGCAGATTTAGATAAAACAAAAACGGAGGAAGGGAAAGATGGAAAAGTTGGAAATATAGTTAGTGACAGTTCAAAAACAGAAATTCATTCCATAACTCAAACTGATACTACAACAAAAGATTATCTTAATAAAAAATCAAAGAAGAAGAAAAGGTATTGTTTTTATACATTTCCTCACTCAACTAGAGTCTAAAGGCTTTAAAATGTTTTGTTTTCATTTTATAAAGTAGTTGAAAATGTAACCACTTTTTAAATATAAAAATGAATGATAAATGTGCAGAAAATGTAGCATACACACACTTTATTTGCATATTTCTTTGGTATGCACAATAAGTAATAACAGTACTATGAAATGTAATTATGTATATATATATCAAAAACAATTGAGCTGGTGTTGCCATGTTTGATGGGTTGGAGCACATAAAAGTTTCAGTGACCAAGCCTCCATCTTCATGACAGAGTACTATGCTTCTTTTGACTGGTGCCCTGCCAACTGTATATTCAACCTCACTTCAAAATCTATGAGGATAGATAAGATTGGGCACTGATAAAAATCTCACTTTTTACTTCAACCCTAAATTCCACTATAATTGCCCCTTGACAACTAAAATTCTCTGATATTGGTCCATTGGAAGATAAACTTTGCAAAGAAGGACATGACTAACTAGAACCACAGTCTGACTGTGAATTCAACTGGTATAGATGTTATAGTGTCTGCTGAAGACAGAGGCTTATTCCTCTGAAAATTTGTAAAGTTACTTAATTTCCATTCTGATGAAGTGGTCCTCAATTTCAAGTAATCCCTTGATTCTATCTCTCTTTCCTGTCCTATCAATTATTTTGCAATGCCATATCATCCTTTGTGACTTATATGTATTTTTGAACCCTTCTCTCCATATCTTACAAAGTCCCTCATGGTGCCACTGTGATTCCAACAATACTAATAGTTCTAAATTGATTATGTCCAACAATGGAACATTTTGTGTAATATACACCTGACAATATTCCTCACTTGTGTGTCTAAGAACAATAAATGTGGATGGGGAATTAACTGTTGATACTGCATCTTGATCTTTATCTAATTTGTACTGTGGAATTTTTTAAAAATCAAAGTATTTCATATTATATCTCAGTATATATGTAAAGTAATACACATATTCTAATAAGTATAACTAAAATATAATATATAATTTAATGTCTGCAATAAATAATAATACTACAATATCCAATTGAGAGCACATTAAATTCTGACCTTAGATACAATTAACAATTATGTTATACATTAATAAATACAAAATTGTAAGTAAAATGAGGACAAACATTTATTTATATTTTGTTAATAAACCTAATAACCTTCTAACTGAAGGACATATATTTATTTATTTATGTTAATATAAATGTCAGATATTTTTTCATCATTAACAATTATTTTGTTCCTAGAGTAGCTGCTATTTTTTGCTGCTATTAATATTTTTTCATTTATAGTTTTTTTATATCATATAATGAAGTATAATATTTCTTACATAGATTTTTCTTTCAGGAAACAGACTAAAGATGTGGAAGTAACAAGTATTACCAGTCAAAGTGATTTTTACGTTGACACGACTCCTTGTAAATTTTATATGTCATACAAAACTCTTGGAAAGCCAATTTCTCCAATGTAAGTACTTAAATTTGCAGTTTTTTCTATATATTCACCTAAAATATTAGTATATAGCTGACTCAGCTTAACTATGTTGAGCCTACCTACTTTTACAAGTATATCAAGATTGTAGGATAGGGATTAAAATATATTCTCCTTATAATGTGCAAACTAAATGTACAATTACCATTGAGTTAATTAATATTGCTGGCATATTTATTTATTGCATTCAAGATAAGGCTGTTACTACTCATCAAAATGTGAATATTTTCCCAGTGTATTTACTGTGTGAGCAACTTCTGGACTTAAGAAACTATATTTAAATTACAGAAATCTATTTATGCAAGTAATGAGAATAGCAAATAATTTCTCTGGATTATTTAGACAAATTGATAACTATTATAGTTCAGAGGGACTACAGGGTTTTCAATACTTGAATAAAAACATTTGATGAGTGAGACTTTTACCATAATTTGGCTATTCATTTAATTTTAGTGGTAATAGATAAATTTTGTCTCTACCTGTCATAAATGCAGAAATTTCCATACACATATGAATGCCTCTGGTGGAACTGCACTACTGATTTCTTGATGGGTTTAAGTAGGGCCACTACGTTGATTATGTAGACATTTGATGATATGGGCCCATTTCTGGTTGAAATGTATATCACTGTGTATTACACTGCTGCTGTATGCTGTATGTAACTTGGATAATGAGGAAGGATAGAAATAAATAGGAGAAATAGGAGGATTACGCTTTATGTGAATTCATATGCTCAGGCAAAGAATTACGCACATAGAAAAGCATATGTTCAAATCAGAGAGAAGGATGGAAGAAGTAGGAAAGACTGAAAATGTTTGACCCAGGCGGGACTTGAACCCACGTATTCTGCTCAGTACACAGACACCTTAAACATCTCGGCCACCGGGTCAATCCTTTTCTCTGCTTTGAACATATGCTTTTCTATGTGCGTAATTCTTCGCCCGAGCATATGAATTCACATAAAGCGTAATCCTCCTATTTCTCCTATTTATTTCTATCCTTCCTCACTATCCAAGTTTGAATGTGACTTTGTCACCAAAATTAGTTCCAATTCTTTAATGGATTCTCCTAATATTGTGTGTGTGTGTATATATATATATATGATGCATGCTCTTCTCTATTTTATTTGGAGTTGAGTTTAACACTACATATGTTTTGCAAGAACTGGTCCCTGTTATTTTGTCTTTACCTTGATTTGAGGACCCCTAATTTTTAACCACATGAAGGTACTTTTGAAATGATATTTCATTGAATGGTCTTTTCAAAATAGATTCCAGTTGTGAGTTCTTTTGGGATTATTTATAAAATTCCGAAAAGACACATCAGATAGGGAATAGTTCCCACTTTGATAATTTCTGATAAATATTTTGAGCCTGTTAACTTTAAATTTGTGAGTTTGCAAAAATCACTAATTTATTTTTCTTTCTCTTTTCATGCATATTGGAAAAGCCCTCAATTTGTATTTTGTATATAAATTTAATTTTTCAACGTCAGCTGTAAATTCTAGTAGTCCCCAAATGTCTAATATTGTTTCTGAACTGTTCAACATTTGACATATTTGTGTGAAAATAGTCCAGGAGTAACCATTTTTTATTAATAATCTTTTTATAAAGTTTCTGTGAGCTCCTTTTTTCTGATGTAAGTTTATTCCCAAGTAGTTTAAACATTTTATTGCTTTCATTGAAAAACAACAACAATATATTAAAACAAAATTTAGTTTATTTTTTCTCTTGTTTGAAACAACTACTACTCAAGTATATAATTTCTTAACATTATTTATTCAATAATTTTTCTATAGCCTTACATTTTAAAGTAAAACATGGTGAATTGAATTTCTGAATGTTTAATTGAAGAATCTATATATAACCCACAGTATTAGCTCTAGACACACTTCAGTTCAGGTTTAGGACATTGAATCCTAATGTCAAAAATTGTATCCTGCTGACATTTTATTTGAAGGGTATAAAACTGTATACCACAAGGTATTGCAACAGGCCCTGACAACTGTCTGCTGAGAAAATTTATTGGTAAGATACGGAACATTCAACTCTCCCCATCCCTTAAAACACACATACACACACACACATGGAGTGTGCATATATGATTTACCATAATCTTGAGACAAAACTCGGTGAACATTACAATTATTTCTCAAAATATGATCACAATAATTAGTTATTATCAGTTATTATTGTGAGTCAACTTGAGTAGTATCATTGTAAATATTAATTTTGGAAGAGGAATAGAGAAACAAAAATAAGTTACATCAGGTATGTGAAATAAAAAATCCACATCAAAAAAGTATATTTATTATTTGTTAGTGCACGTTGACTCCACACACGTTGGAATTGGGTAGCACGGGGCTTTTACACAAACAACTTCTTTCAAAACACATCTCTGTCCGACAGGACAAGTGGTATCATAACATGTGCGTTGGGCGGCTCCTGCAAAATATGTAGTTTTGTGAGTTACTTTATTGTTATTTCAGTAAATCAACAGAAAAATTATATTTTTGTAATTGTATCATCTTGTCTCACCTTACAAATACCTACTATTTGTATAAAACTATGTACTTACTAATTAAATTTGATACTTATTACATGTTACACAGCCAGATTAATCTTATTAAGATAGCAAATAATCTTCCAGGGGTAGTTCCAGAAGTACTGTTCCTGACAGATGGTGACTGGTTGTTAGAAAAACACAAGTGGTTCAAACTATCAGCCTTATAAAGCTTAAGTTTGAAGACTTTAGATTATTGTGTTTGTTTGACAGTCATCAATAGTGAATGCTCTCCGTGAATTTGTAAACATGGAAAAATTGGTCATCATCATGTGATACAATTATTTCATTTGAAAGGTCTCAGCCCAACCAATATCAAAGTAGAGCTAGATTATAGTATGGAGCATTTGCTCCTTCGTTTACAACAATAAAATATTGGGTGATCGAGTTTATATGAAGTTGATGAAGACTAACATCATAGTGGTCGTGAC
The DNA here is from genome assembly GCA_037074705.1 of Zhengitettix transpicula. NCBI lineage: Eukaryota > Metazoa > Arthropoda > Insecta > Orthoptera > Tetrigidae > Zhengitettix > Zhengitettix transpicula. The sequence continues at coordinate 25,397,778 of CM073593.1, read as the reverse complement.
CACTTCAGAAATCTATAACATGGTTTTGGATGATTGTCGATTGAAACTTATCAGTTTAGCAGACAAAGTAGGCATTTTAAAAAGTGCTGCACATTTCACATTGACTGAAAATTTGGACATGAGAAAGCTGTGCACAAGATGGGTGCTGCTATTTCCTTATAATGAAACAAAAACAACATATTGTGAGGGTGTTTCAATTGAGTGTTTGGTGACTTTTGCAGCAATAAGGCTGAGTTTTTGAGTCAATTCATAACTGTGAATGAAACATTAGAAAATTGCTTCACACATGAAATGAAGGAACACTCAAAGCAATGGAATGAAAAGGTAGAATCGGTTCCAAATAAGACAGAGGCACTTCTATCTGCTGGCTAAGTCATGGCGTTTTTTGGGATGTGCATGGGATACTTTTAATTTATATCCTTCAAAAAAGAAAAATGGTCAGTGGAAAGTATTATGCAAACTTATCACAGTGTTTGAGTGATGAAAAAACGGACACATTTGACAAATAAAGAAAGTGATGTTTTGTCACGATCCAGTATCCATTATCTCCTTGGCCTAATATGTGTTAAAGTTCAAATTGCTTGACAATTTTAGCTCCCTTATATTTTCTTTTTCCAACCTTGAAGAAATAGCACGATGGTAAATAATTTGCAAACAACGGAGAAGTGGTTTGTGGTTGATGGCTATTTTGAGGAGCTAGTTTTCATTTTGGGTATCGGAACTATTGAACATAGATGAGAAAAAGTGTATCAAGCTAAAAGCAGACTATGGTAAGAAATAAAGATATTATCACCAAATTTTTTCTGTTTTTTTTTCTTAAATCGGATATTTATTGGGCTACCTCTGTATGATGCTCAACTATATGACTTGTTATTCATTGTGATAATATAAAATATCTGGTTTTATGTATGATGACAAATAAGATTATTTAGAGAAAAAGAACTGTTTAACAAGATATATTTGGTCACAGTAGTACTAACACTAGTTCATTGAAGAAATGAATCATTATGAAAGTGGGGCTCGTGAATACACCTACATCTATATATACATACCATTGTATGCTATAAAAGCCAATACGGCAGCTAGAAACAACAGATATGTAACACCACGAAGTCCCATTTCTAACCTAAAAATATAAAAGAGTGATAAGTGAAGCAGTAAAAGAAAATTAATTTTCAAGTACAAAAAAAATCACAATTAATGGTATATAAATATAATTACTTCACCATTTATTTGAAATGTGTAAGAATTAAAGTCCATCAGAAATGTGAATGGAAATTTATCTCATTACTAGACACAACATAAAATAATAATAATGGTTTAAATGTAGCATAAACATAAAATTTAACACAATACAATTTGATCGCATATTCAAAAAAATTTTCTAATCTTATATCTATTGTTAGACATAACTGTCCTGGTGAGGTAGGCAAGAAAGAGGAATACAACAAAACCAAAAGTTGACGGATGTTGATCTTATTTAAAAATAAATGCCACATATTTGTTTTATTACTTATGATCAATTTTACTAAAAAATTATATAACATCAATTTTTGGTTGTTATTAATAAAAGAATTTTGAAATACGTAAAAAGTATTATAATACTCCAAATCTGTTGAAATTTTACTAAAAATTTATTCACATAATATCAATTTTTGACTGATGATAATAGGAGAATTTAGCGATGCATAAAAATTATTATAATACTCCAAATCCATTACACACTTGAAGAAGTCGTTTAGTTGCATTTTTCATTTTTTTTACTTGTAGCCAATTTATTATTATGTGTAATGTGATTGACCTAGAAAACGCCTACAAATTATTTTTCTAATGAAATTTCGTTACATGTGAGCAATACACGACAAATGCGGAAACCGCAATAATCGCCAAAAAAAATATTAAAAGGAATGCGTTCTGACCATTTACAGCGATAATTAAATTGTGGAATTTTTCCTGAGATTTACGAGTCAAATATTTGACGTTTTAGTAAGTTGAATGCAAGTTTTCCGATATTCTGTCTTTTTCTGTTTAAATCCCTGGCGGTGTTATCTTTCGAATCCGAGACCCTGTGTTCAGAAGCCTGGAGCTGTACTATTATCCAAGTAAAGTAGTGGGAAATAATTGCTATACTAATTATAATAATTTTGTAGTGTACAAATAAAGTAAAATATATTAAATATGGGAAAACCAGAAAGTGCTCACCGTTTTTGCCTGAATGTGCAGCTCTGTTGCTAATGTGGTGGCTTATATGCCCTACTGTGTGGTGATAAACTTCGGCCTTCAAAGCGCAACGTTTTTTGGAAGCCATTAATGCCCGGAACTGGTATGTCACTTTTTAAGCAAATAAATAAAAGCAGCAAGGAAAATTTTTTTGACCTTATCGAAAAGTTTTAATGAAGCGTTATAAGCAGATACATCCGTCTTTTTAATGATCCAAACCAAAAAAATGATACCCTTTCGTAGTGGATGATGGTACATGCAGAATAGACGTGGATGAAATGTGGACCAAATCACTTAAATACTGATCAGATCAGAAAAAACAGTTGGGTTAATTAAACACCTTTACAAATTAAAATGAAAAAATTACGACAAATTGAAAATTAATAATAAGAGATACGATATAGCTAAATACAGACAAAAGAAGTGATAATATAAATACAACACAACTTTTCTGGAAGTCTTATTCCTTTCTTAAGGTGTTGGCTTTTGAGTTATGTGAATTGACTAGTGTAGTTGTGTCGCTCTAGCCTCTTACGTTTTTGCTGCACCTGAAGAAGGGTACTAGGTCTCCAGAAACGTTGTGTGGTATTTATATAATTACTTCTTTTGTCTGTATTTGTTTATCTTTCTTATTAACTTTACAAATTTATTAAAACCATTAAAATGAAATTAATGCATTCATTGACTTAAGTAAGAGAGTTTATTGAGTCCAAATTTAGGCCTACTGAAGCTTTATTGTCAATTGTTGCCGGACGGTTCATGTTTTTAAAAATTTCAATTCATGACGCAGATCTAAATGTAACATATGGATCGTACTTTGACTGTCGTTTTCATCGTACTGTTTTTCTTGAAGAAAAAATGCGTATGGAACCTTTATTAATTATTCGGTTGTAATTACATCTGATGAATTGTCTACCGAAAAAGATAAACATTCAAACTAATATATATTTGAGCTGCATTTCAACACATATATAATATTTGGATGAAGTTGAAAGTCTCTGGGTTGTTATGCCGAGACTGTAATGTTGGGTTTTTCGTCTAAATGCAGTCATTAAAATGCATCGATGTTTTAATGAATGTATTAATATATTTCGTTTAAGTATTACTTTACGTATCAACTTTCTGTCCGCAGTACTTTTATTCGGATATCTCCCGCTGTGTAATAAAATAGATCCTTATTCCCCCCAAATATCAAATACACTTTCTAAAAGTATATTTTATAAATATGGGTCCTATTTAATATTATTATATCTTTATATCTTCTTCTATCTAATAAATAAAGCAGAGCGTTTGTTTGTATGTATATTTGTATGTTCCTTATACAAATCTACACCGGTGGAGCAAATTTCACCAAATTTCGTACACGTGTTCTTTGTGACCAGGAAACAAACACTGTCGGGGTGAGACGCGTCTACTACCCCCAGAAGCGGGGGTGGACGGGGTAGGAATACTTAAACATGCTAAAACAGTCGATATTTCGGTCGGATAAATATTTTAAGGAGTCACAGATATTGATAGTGTTTCTACCGACTGTCGAGGTAAGACGCTTCTACCAACCCCCCCAGAAGCGGGGGTTGACGGGGAAGGAAATATTTAAACATGCTGAAACAGTCAATATTTCGGTCGGATAAATATTTTTATGGGTCACAGATATTGATAGTGTTTCTACCGATGTTATCTGAATATAATTTTCACCCTCTACACCTCGGGGAAAGAGCAGCCTTAGCGTTTGGGGTGGAGAATACAAATCTATACCGGTGAATCAAATTTAACCAAATTTCGTACACGTGTTCTTTGCGACCATGAAACAAACACTGTCGGGGAGAGACGCGTCTACCACCCCCAGAAGCGGGGGTGGACGGTGGTGGAAATATTTAAACATGCTAAAACAGCCGATATTAGAGTTGGATAAATATTTTTAGTGGTCAAAGATATTGATAGTGTTTCTAACGATATAATTTTCATCCCCTACACACTGAGAAAAGGGCACCCTTATGGTTTGGGGTGGAGATGCTTTACAAGAAAATAACGCGAACACAACCGAGATTGGAGTCAAATCGAAGGTTATGGATGTCACTGAGTTTAATTATGACTTTCAACTAGCCATTTATGCCTTAGATGAAGGGGTAGCGGGGTGGCAATTTTGGAACATGCAAACACGGCAGATATTTGCGTTGAATAAATATTTTTCAGGGTTAATTGTATTGATTGTATTTCTACTGATGTTTTTGTGAATAATTTCAACCCCTTTCGGCATGCGAGGGAAGCAAATGTAGGAATAGGGTTCGAGGAGAGTTACATAAAAATACCGCAAAAGCAACCGAAATTGGAGTCATATCGGGAGGTTATGGATATACGACATTCCGGGCAACGCCGGACACCCAGCTAGTTTTATATAAATGGGAACCACAACCAATATGACCAAAATGACTGAAAAACAAATTCACGGATGTCTCCGCATTTCACAATTAGGCTTAGATATTCCAAATAAGTAATCTCTCTTTGTTTCAGAATTGGATTAGATAACTAAGTAATGGGCAACACTTTCCTACAAAGCGGGTTTTTTTACATGATAAAAATTTCTAAAATTTTGTCACATCCCACGCAATAACACATCACGAAACTATTGTGAACATGAATAAAAACATCCTCGGTTTTTCGAAGACCAGAATCACGTTTAGTTAGGAGAAACGACTAAATCGTAATTACCCGAGTATTCGTGGAATTTCGGCTACCGGTTTTTCTTTAATAACATCTCAATATCATGCACAGAACGACTCTATTCCAAACGGATACTGAAATAAACATTTTATTTAAAAACCTGCGATATTCCCCACCCTAGCATAATTATTTCAGAAATTTGGAATTCTATATCATTCATTGGATCATTTACAAACCTCTTACGTACTACAAGAAAGCCCATCTCACAATCGCCTGGACGACATTCAGGACCACTCTTCTTCTACTTTATAAATTTATAGCAAATCCATATTCTTCTTGAGTCAGATGCTAATGCCTCGTATCTATCTGGAATAGACTGAATTTAGTAGGTTTATTACATTACGGATTGATCGGACTCCAACTCTGATTGCTATTCTTCTAAGAAACCGAACAGTTTTTTTACTGTTCAAAACTTCGGACCCTTTCTTCTTCTAAGGCAAGGGAAAACCCAAACAATAATGCTATTAATAATGAAGACCTGTATAGCCAGTTCCTTATAATTTCAGATACTCTTTTGTTTTTTATTATAATTTGTTATTTACCGTTACTTCTCGTCCGGAGTTCTTGTACGGATCTTGCCGCTGGTCTTTATTATCAAGTAGTGATTTCTTTTGTTTTGCCGGCTGTCATTCAATTCTGTTTATTATGGCTAAAAGTGAACAGAATATAGACTTTAAAAAGAAGTGTAAAAAATTAATTAACATTTATAAACTATGGAAATTAAATCATTAATGTTATACAAATAAAGCGCCGAAAGTATTATTCATTTCGGGATGGTTATCAGGAAATTATTATCAATTCTATAAAAATTAAATTACGGAATCTTCTGGTTACCGAAACTTGACGGCTTCTGAAATATGTGGTTGACTACAGGCTGAACTATGAGCTGAACTAACGTAATAAATATTTTTTACCATTTTCCCAAACGAAAAACAAAATTAATAATAATGATAACTGAACAATTCTGGGACTTTTTATTCTCTCTTTTGTCTACTAACCTTTCACGAGCTACCAGAAAAACACCCGCGACCTACCGGTGCCTCGCGACCTACCGTTTCGCGACTCCTGATTTAAACTAATGTGTTCCATTTCGGCGACTAAATACTCGAGCGACTGGGCGCTTAGCCTCCTGAATTAGTATTCAATGTTGATGAAAGTGGCCTTTTTAGTAAGATAATTCCAAAACGTACATTTTTATTCAGTGAAGAAAAACCGAGCTACAGGACTAAAAACTGCTGAGGATGGCTTAACACTTCTACTGGGTGCTAACACAAATGTAATGCTACAAAATAGAACAAAAACTGATAAATTATCACATACCACTAATATTTTCGTGTTTAGATGACCTCGTTTTTAACACATTAAAACCTTTAAACCTTAAACGGGCAGTCGTAAAATAGATATGCTTTTATTCTTTTTACGCATTGGTTTTAAGCACTTATAATTACCGGCATGTTTGCAGTTTTTTAAACTATTTTTTTTCCTTGTGTATATCCCAACTTAATTCCAAGGTCACAACACTACATCCGGTGATAATAAGTACTACGCGAAAGTTAATTTGTACCCGGAAGAACGGGAACATAAACAAATAAAACTCCGGAAAACACGTGTATTGTATTACCATGGATGTCGGAACAATATACCAACCAATTCCTACTATTTCGATGCTTTATCTGCTTTTCCTCTATTTTTGTGTATGCAATATAATATCCTCGGTGGTCCTAAGCGACGGATAAGACTATTAAATTGCCGACAAGGACCCATTTGAGATTGGAGAAACTAATGTTTAATGTTCTAGCTCCCTTCAGGGCTTATCTTTGATTTTTATATTTTCTTGAATTATTTTGGGAAGTGAAGAGAACACAAATATTAAGTACCACAAAACAATTTGAACCACAATTTTCATATCAGCTTGTCAAGTAAATGCCATAGTTATGTTGTCTGTAATTTGTGTTTTGAACTAAATTTTCAAGTAATAATGGTTTTCTATTTTTAGATGTTACACAAAAACTTTATAAAGAAAATTCTATCATTTCTTCTGGAATTTTCCACTGATAGGCAATTTTATATCATGAATATGCACTTTGACATTTTGAATATAAGTGTACTTTTACACTTATCTTTCATTTCAATGTAAACCTCATCTGTCTATACATTATGCTGAACATATTCCTCTACATTTCATATGCATTAAATTATTATAAATCTTTTAACCATAATTTCTTAAATATCAATATATATTATTTCTTTTCAGTTATACAAGGAAGTTTAGATGTTTGGGTTTAGTAAGAGTACGTAAAAAAATTAAGAAGAAATATCGATATTATACCCATGTTGGAAAAGCTGAAAGTACCCATATCAAGGATACATCCCGTGAGAACGAAGAGGAAAGAATAAAAAATAAAACGGAAGAATTTAATTCAGTGCTGTCTCGAGATCCTACTAATGTAGACTTGTGGCATCAATATGTTAATTTTCAGGTTTGTTTAGCATTTTGGTATTTAAAGGATTCAAAAGTAGATAGTGCAAATAGTAATTTTAGCAAAAAATAATGCAGATGTTGGAGAATGTTTACTGATAAGAATCTAAATGTAAAAGATGGAATGATTTAGTTTGCATCTCTGAATAAACTGTGCTAGTTTTCTATTTCTTTATTTTAGTTTACAATATGATCAAGATATGTTACTGTGTTTATTATTGTTTGTGATACATTAACCTCGATGAATGATTTGAAACATCCTGAAATGTTCAAGTTTTCTTGGTTAAATATCTGAAGATAAGAATATATCATTTCTGTGATTTCTAATCAAGTAATATTAGTGATTGTTTTATGCTTTATGTATTAAATCAGTTTTGTCGTTTGTCACATTATTCTTGAGGTAATTTATTTCAGAAAGTAAATCCATACAATTATGATTACTAAGCAATGACTACCATATTATGTAATAACTATGTTTTTAATATAATCATAACCAATGTTGGGATCCATCATACTTTTATATTGTCATTAGTGAAATAATAATGCAATAAAACTATTTTTGTTTAGTAGCAGCATCATTAAAATGATAAACCATATTGAGGAGTGATAAGAAAATTTCACATTGTTTACTTGTCTTCAAGCTTTGATTTATTGCTAAGATTTATTGTAATTTTATTTGCAGCATTCCAAAAGATATTAAGAACAGCATTCCACTATACAGAATAGAGGCATTACCTACCATACTGCTCACAAATTGCATTATAAGGAAATACAATTTGTTTTAGTTTTAAGAATTAATAAATAGATCATTTTTATTTATTGTTGTTAGAATCCCAAATTAGTCTTTTTCAGATATTCTAAATGTTCTGGTGTAAATATTTTATTCAAAAATTATTATAGACACATTTTCTTAAATTATTCAAAATGCCCAACAGTATTTAAATTAACTTTCCAAAATATAACAAATCATAATAATAATAGTATTGTCATCCAATATTTCTTGACTTATGACAAATATTAAAATTGTTGATACCTGAATAACTGTGACAAGTATAAATAAGGAATATATATATATTAATTGTAATAGTAAGAATGTGACATTGTCAAAAATATTGGTATGGAAAGGATAGCTGGCCAGTGCACAGAATGGTGTAACATTCCTTCCTGAAGAAGGAGGCCGAGAGCCTCTGAAAATTTGAAGAACAACCTTCAGTTCCTAATGGCGACCCTGCACTTGACTTTCAGGTAAGCCACAACATATCTCTTTTCCTTTCCATGCCAATATTGCAATTATATATATATATATATATATATATATATATATATATATATATATTAATAATTATAATAATACTAGTAAGGATATGACATTGTCGAAAATAATTGCGATCTTGGTATAGATAGGAAATTAGAGATTGCTTGAGGCTTACCTGAAAATGAAGTACGGTGGACTATCTTCGGTTCCCTATGGCTACACCGTACTTCACTTTTCAGATAAGCCACAAGCTATCTCTCTTTCCTTTCCATACCAAAATTGCAATTATATATATATATATATATATATATATATATATATATATATATATATATATATATATATATATTCAGTTAAAAAATAGTTAACATATTTATATATTATATTCAATTTATGTCCCGTTAATGCTCATATACTATAAAATTCATTTTCGTTCATATATTTTTTCAGGATGAAGTTTTTCGATTTGAAAGAGCTTACCATGGGGCACATAGTTCCATACCTACTGCTGAACGTAAGCTATCGATTATAGATCGTGCCTTAAGCCACAACCCTGGTAGTGGTTCGTTGGTGAGAGCTAGATTGGTTAATGCTTCAGCTGCCTTACCAGCTGATGTAGTTTCAAAACAATTGGAAGTTCTTCTTGTTCAACACATAGACTCAGTTGACCTTTGGAGGGGATATGTACGAACTACCCAATGCAGTGTTGCATTGTGTTCTGTTCCAGTCGTTCTTAAACTTTATGTTAGTGCTACTGAAAAATTACATCAACGTAGGCGAGGAACACCTATCTCTGTAACTAGACTATCAGAAAATTCAATTCTTGGCAAGTATAACATGTACTTAGAATAACATAATTATTCACATTGGAATTGAAATAATTTTTTTTCTCTTTTTTAAGGAAATATTGAGATTGTTATATTTTGTATCGGAACTCTTTAGAATTAGTGCTAACAACAATGAATTTCTCTGTCTCCAATTGATAATGAGCATATACAATTTATATTTTAAATTCTCTATCATGTGTTGACCACTAAATTGTGATTCATAACATTGGTTGGATCACAATTATTACCACCCTTGTCACAGAAACAATTTCTGTATCTTCTTGTTATACAGCGTGCTTAGAAATATTTAAAATACCATAAAAGAGATTAAAACAATTAATATCCAGTACCAAATTTATTAAAAAATTGCTATAATATGTTTTGGATTTAATTTGCCATATCATCAGCTATTTTTTTTTATTAAAAATAAATTGTCTTAAGACTTCTGGGAATTGCTATTTTTGAACTTCCTTCCTGTTATGACTTTAAGATAGTACAAACATTGTGCTATGTAGATTTATGATGTACAAATATCTCTCCATTAACTTTAATCACAGATGGATTTTTAACAATTTATTAGTTACCATAATTTTTAACAGATAATTAAAGTAATGCCAATAACAACTTTATAAAAATATGTTTTATACTGTTTAAGACATTTGAGAATATATTGTGTTGGATTTTAATAACATATTCTTTAATTATGTTTCCACTTATACTGTTGGGATGATGCATATATTTTCTCAAGAATGGAAATTGTCTAATTTAATAACTCTAACCAAAAAATGTTATTGGACAACACAGCCTCACCTACCTCTATCTAACTGTTTAGTCATCAATTAGTAAAAAAAATTCGTAATTATCAGAGATAGAAGCTTTTTCGATAAATAGAATTTAGAAATAGAAAGACTTCTCGATGGAAGATGGTAGTGCTAGCAATTAAGAACTCGCTATTTGTGGACAATACAAGTTGATTCTTATTGCCATAATTGTATTCAGTGCTACACTGTGACTTCCATATGTTTAAATTATTCAAATTGGAAAGAGTTAAACAAAGTTTTTACATTTATGTAATTAAATATTACATGCTTTGTTGTATTTTGCATATACATGAGAAAATGACTCCAGTTTGAATTATATTCCATAAATTATATTTTTATTTTTACATAATACGTGCAACACTTAAAAGAATTATATCTCAATTACTAAGATATACAAATGAATGTCAATTTCCATCTGATAATGTATATGGTATTACATTATTTTTATAGTGAATACATGGTTTTAAGTTTCATATATGGTAACATTGAGTATATTCTACAATATCACTTATCATTGCCTTTATTTTATAGTACACTTTTTATTTTCTTCTGATTTTAAAATAGACAGTTATAAAAAAACTGTAATGTAATGTAAACTATTTCTGTTTTCAGATTTAGTTCTTGATTGTGGTCTATTCCTTCGACAAGCAGGCCTGTGGGAGTACTTGTGGGTTCTTATGCAAGCTTACCTGAGTTTAAATCTGATTTGTCCTAACACCAACCACTTTGATATTAAGATGGATGTGTCGGAAGAAGATATTTGTGAGTATGAATTGTCTATTTTTGTCTGAGAAAAAAGAAAAAAAATCAAGTCATTTAGCACCTGATGTATGTTGAGGTAGCTCACTCTCTAGTTCACAAGTTTGCCTTCATGAGTGTTCTAAATTTTTTATTGTAGCCCTGAATGTTTCTCTTCCCCCATTGACAAAATAATTACTATGCTGTATAATATTTTTTTTGTAATCCCTACTTTCACTCTGTCTTTTTTACTCTTTTTTTCTTCTGGGTAATTTACTACTTTGTCACTGTCACTTTTGCTCCTTTAAACTATTCATGTGGTTCATCCTTCTTCTTTTTTGCAACTTTCTGTTTATTCAACTTTATTTTTTTGTTTGTTGTGTAAATTAAATTATTTGTTTATTAAAATTTACGATACAGTTTGATGAAATTATAAAAGTTTATTTCAAGATTTAAGATGTTTCCATATGATTATTCAGCACAGAACTGCTGTTCTACACTTTTTATTGCAATTTTTGTAATACGACTTTGATTGTTCACATCACTGCTCAGAAAACTCTGGGTGAATCTCCACATTCCCTTTTCTTTTTGGTGGGGCTTGATCCCGGAACAAGACCCCCACCATATGGACACTCATAATTTATGGCCCGACATCTGCAATCTTCCATCGCTACGTAAACTGCGGACAGCCAATAATTACTGCATTACAGTTGTTGTGTCTCTACTACTTTCCTTGTTTCTATTCATTCTTCCTCTCTTTTCTTGGTTCTTAGCTTTTACTCCAACAATGGGTTCCCCATCAATACTCGTAATAATATTATTACCTGACTATTGTCTACAAATATCACAAGTAGATGAAGGGTTTTTATTCCCAACTATATCAAGACTTTAAAATAAGAGACATTACAGACCTTCTAGTGATTTTTGTCCTATGTCTGTTAATGAAATAGTTTTAGTTTGACCAAATATATAATTATAATTCAAATGAAATTATGAATAAATTTTAAAAATATGAAATATATTAAAGAAAATATTATTATTATTATTGCAGAAGACATGTTTGATATTCATTTTCTTCTCCTTCTTGTTATTATTTCAGTAAAAGAAGAGTTTAAGCTTCTTGGAACACAGATGCCTCTACTGGTTATGTGGGTACGATTAGAACGTTTTCGGGAAGTTATGCATTGGTTGCCAAATACTGATGATGCAGATCCTCAAAGAAGTATAACTGGGGAAGATGTCTCAGAGTTGGTCCATCCTATTACGACACAGGGACTTGCTTTTAGGCTTGTTCTCATAAGTCTTTCACTCTTGAAGGTACACCTGTAATTGAAATAGTGTTACAATCTATTACTTAATCACTATTACTATGTGGGAGACCCAGATTTCATTCTTGGTCCAATCAAGATTTTTCCATCCTGATACTTTACTACATTTTGTTGTAAATTAATTACCTCATCTCTTTAATCCAAATGTAGGCTATGGATAGTAAATAAACTTATGAAAATTAATGTTACACTGTAATAGTATGCTGTAATGAATATATGTAAATGTTTATTTCTCAAGTAAGGATGAAAATAATGCTTTGTTTTTAAATTACTTCACAAATTTAATATTTTTCTTTGCAGGTACCACTTTTACCATTCCATGATTGTCTTTTTAGATATATTGGATTGGATAAAGTACCATGGGCTGTCGATTGTCCTGAATTTTTATTACCATCATTATATTCCCCAACACCTATGTGGCAGTGCTCAAGTGGAAGCCTTATGAAAGATATTTTGTCCTTAACAGGTGGACCACAATACTTACATAATCATCTCGGACAGGAATCATATTTGTTAGCAGTTTGTAAAATTTTTTCTCTCTTATCTGAAGTTTTGCCTAAACATGATTCAACTGCAGTTCTCATATGGTGGCTCCGATTTGAGAGGTTACTTATAAGTTTGCAAAAAAACAACTTATGCTTTGTTCCAACGAGAAGGAAGAAGGCTCGCTCCATAGTCAAAGACTTCCTTAAGCTTGAAAGCAATCGGAACAACCTTGTCTTTTATCGTGAATATGCCCTAATTGAGTTAGAACTTGGAAATACAGAAGCTGCAGTCAAAGTGCTAAAAAATGCACTTTCAGCTTTTTCTGGAACATTAGTTGTAGGAGTAAGTGACTATTATGACAAATCCGCACTCTGTTCCTTACATCGGACTCTCTGTGAAATTATGCTCATTACTGGGAACAAGAAAGAGGCTCTCAATACATTAATTACATTAGCTACTGGAAAATCAAATTCAGATGTACAAGATGCTGTAAAGAAATTCTTTCACGTAGAAAAAGAAAACGAAGTTGATTTTTCTTCTGCTGATGATGCTAATGGTAGTGAGTCATTCATGCCCGATTTTGCTGTTGATTGGAGTATTTGCTATTCATGGATGTTGGTGCTCACTGACTCCAAATGGGCTGGAGCAGCACACTTGGAAAGTCTTATTTCATCATTACCTTCAATGAAAGATCAAACAAAGAAGTAAGTTTTTTTCCATCATACTGTATTTCAAAGTAGTTTATGTATTCAGATTATTCATCTTTGTTTCTCATTTTGTTTCAGAGGTACATGGCGAATTGAAGCTCTTTGGGAAGGTTATTTAAGTCTTCTTCAATGGCTGTGCCATACTGATAACATGGCTTCCTCAGTTTTAGTAGATGCTAATTTGAGGGCGTTGCAGAGCTTCCCAAACAACTTGAATTTTGCTTCTAGTCTCATGGCAAATAAAGTTAGTACATGTATGGTGTTATCAATTTTGTGTTGTAGTCATGATCTCTGAGATTTCAGTAATCAATAAAATGTACTGAACACATTTATTGAACTTAATTACCATGTTCATATACAGTAAATAAAAGCTTATTGAAATTATTGCTTTTTCAGTGTGGTGTTGTAAATTTGGGCAATAAATGGTGCCAGCTGACTAAATGCCTCAATGATTGTGAAGCTGCAGTAACTCTTGTTTTCTTTGCAATAACTATGATGTACAAGTTAGTCAAAATACAAATGGAAAGCATTGAAGGCCACAAGTTCCTCAATGAAGGTAACAATAACTTGTTGGTTGTCTTCACGTTTCTTGATGTACAGTGTTTCTATATAGATAAAAGATTGTCTCATAAACATATTATGATGCTCTTTTTTTAAAATATTCAATGATTTTTTATTGTTATAACACTAATATGTTGTGTATCTTTCTGTTCTTAGTTACCTTATTTACACTAAGTTTGTTTTAAAAAACAAAATTATTTGAAATAAATTTTAATCATTACATGTAAACCAAATGAAAACTAAAACCATATGTATAAAAATTTATATTTTAATGAAATTCATTTTTAAATTCTGTAAGTTTTTCTTTGAAAGCAATTCCTTGTTGACATCTTTAATTTTTGTAGTGATATCCAGTAAAGTTTTCCCTTATAATGTGTCACTATGCGGTCTGTATGCATGTTAGTAAAATTCAAGTTGATAAATGTAATTAAGATCTACTTTCAAAATTATTAATGTATATTTCACTCTGAATAGTTATATTGTATTACTTATCAGAGTTTTCAGTATCTTACACTTGGTCATCTCTTTTAATAAATGCTTTCTTTTGTTTAATTTCTTTTCCAGCTGGTCCATTAATTCCTGACCAGTCTATAGTAAATAGGCACACATCTGTACTGGAGCGTCTTCTGGAAAATCCTGTTACAAAACATTGCCCACTTGTGTGGCGCCTAAAATTAAAACTGGAGCCATCAGATAGGGTATTCTACAAAGCTATAGATGATTGTCCCTGGCTGCGGGTAAGCCTGTCTTATTTTTCAACTTGCTGTTATATATGCTGAGAGTACTATGTGGTCATTTTAATATATAAAAATATAAATGTGAGTAAGCATGTGACGTCGAGATAATTGGTATGGAAAGGAAGGAGAGATAGCAGATGGTTTATCTGGAATTTTTAGTTCGATGTAGCCCCTAGGGATAGAAGGATATTCTTCAGATTTTTGGAGTCTTTCTGTCCCATTCAGGAAAAAGAATTACATTCTGTATGCCGGCCAGCGAAAATGCTGCAGCTGACCGGCTCATTGAATATAATTCCAAAATTTCTGAAATTTATTAGCTTCTAGTATGTATGATGTATTTCCTGTATTTAACAAATTGTTTGTATTTGGTGAAATTAAATTACTTTTTATTCTTTAGGATATTTACTTGGATGGAGCTCAATGTCTTGCTGGCTCTGCAAATAACATTCAAAAACTATTGAGAGAAAAGGAGTTGAGATATCATGCCTTACCAGAGGAGTTAGAAGTTATGAGAGCAGGCTATGAGACATTCCAGAAAATGCAGACTGCAGAAAAATAATGTGAAAAGATATGTTAAGTTAAAAATGACTGCCAGTGCATTATTGAGCACATCACTTGTTTTGTTTATATTTTGTATATACACAATCTACTTGTAAATAGTGTATATTTTTACTATTTGATTAAAATACATTGTTAACTACTTTCTCTTATTCATCATTAAGATAATTTTCTAATTTTCTCGTAAGGTGTGAAGTTTTCGTATTTAAGTCAAGAGAATAAATTACCTGATTACTTAATTCATAAATGAGGAGGTTCCTAATATAGATTAGAAATTGGTTCGTAATGGCAGATTTAATATCTGGATAGTGTTCTTTGTATGTTCCATTGCCAGGTTTTAAGAAGCAAAGAAAATATAGTGTTAAAGAAGGAGTAGTGAAATAAACTGACATTTAAAACAGTAAAATTCTCTGCTATTGGGGAATAAGGTTCAGTTCAGAATGTAGGCATATAAATCCTCAACTCTCTAAGACCTGGGCCTTCTTGGTTCGGTCCAGGGAAGTTACTATCAGCGGCTTTTTGCATCTGAGTAATAGTCCGGAGAGTTACAACAGGATTAGAGGTCTTACTTTACATGTTGAAATTATTTCTGCTCAGATTCTGTTGGCTCTATGGAAGAAGGATTATTTTATGCTGTAAGTATGGTTAGAGGGCAAATTTAGGTATTGTCCACTGTGGACAGGCTTTCTATATTTATGAGGTTGTGTAAAAAATGTATTTGGCTCTTTCCCCCTCAACTCTATTGTGACATCTTGGATGGAAGTTGTTAATATGTTAAAGCAATTGTAGATTTTCCATGACAAAATGCCATTGTGAATATGTCATCAACATATCGGGCAGGAAAACTGGATGAAGTTTGGCAGTGAATTAATCAGACACTCCACACATGACAGTAGTGAAAGACAAGTACTTTTGTTGCAGTGAAGACCCAATGCACCTTAGTCTTATCAGTAGATAGCAACAAACACATTCAACTTAATGCTAATTTCCTGTACCTAACTGTGTTTTGAACAGGTCACTGAACATGTTGACCAGTCTCAATGGTCACAATTGAGTTTGGAGTGGTTGATTATTTTTGAATGATTACAATTGTAATTGTGTTTAATTAGGTATTGTAGCACGTCATTTAGTAAAGATGGTTAATAATGATATTTTTGTGTTGTTGGGAGATACAGAGTTCATCCATGCATCGACAAGATAAGGAATAAATTTTATTGGCTTAATGTTTTATGGCCCTTGAAAGTTTTTTTATTCATTAATTATTCAGTACAGACGGAACAGGCGGTGAAACAGGATTTTCGAAGCCAGTTTGAGATGGGACATTTCAGAGGCAATGTCCATGTTGGACGACCTCAAAATGCAGTGGACGGTGGTCAGAAGTTAAATACGGTTTAAGGGAGCACAGATTCAGCACTGTTGATACCACATTTATTGGGCTACAGAGATTGTTATAGAGGACGAGAAGTTTGTTTTGCTTCTATTCAATTGAAATAGCAATACCAGCATTCGAATCTGATTTTAACCCTTTAGTGCATAGTGTAGCATATATGCAACTTAACTTTGAGTATCACCCCAGAGGTTGGTCTCTAAGAGAGCTAAATTGTGATTCAGATATGAAACAAGATGCACTTAAGTAAATGTGAAACTTTTGGCATTTGTGTACAGGTTAAAACAGTCCTAGTTTTCTGTGAGTCAACCCCTCAGTCCAGATTTATCTGCTCGTTGGTCAACTTTGGAATATTTACTTTTGGTGTTTTTTTTAAGAAAGAAAATTTAATCATTATTCTCAAGGTAATCTAATAACACTAAAATCATAATTATCCAATTCATGTTTTTACTGATAAATCACACCTAATTATATTTTTTGGATAAAAACTATATATATATATATAGAGAGAGAGAGAGAGAGAGAGAGAGAGCTGTAATTATTTTAATAAAATCGTGTTGATTGAAATTTTTGTTTAAGTTAGCAAGACTTTTTTGTTTTGGACTTAACTTTTATTTAAGAAAATTTTGATTTCTTATACTTTGAATTATATTTAATTTAACTATAGCAATTTTTATTTACAAATAACAAAAGAAGCTTAGAAACTTGAAGTTATAGATTAATGACGATTCATATTTAGAACCTACATGTGCATATTAGCAACATAATAAAAATGTTCAAATAATATTTTAAATATTTGGGCCATATTTTTTTGGTTATTTGTACCTTATTGTATTCACGAAAATACATATTAAAAAATTTAGTTTTAAAAATATAAAAAATCGTGCACTGAAGTGGAATGAAGTTTTCATTTGTTTTTAGCTAGAATAGGAGGAATGAGAGAGGAAAAGGAAAGGACTGAGTCACTAAAATCAATCCGACGTTCTATGAGGAATTAAAATACGAAATCTGTACTTCAATTATTTTCGTTGGCTGATTCTGTTTTAAGCATATTTAATTGGCGTCTTCTCGAGAGTGAAGGAGGATGGGGGGGGGGGGGGAGTTCGATGTAACTGAAAATAAAACGAGGAAGAAAATGAGGTGGGGGTGTTGGTTAGGACTTTTGTTGTCAACGTAGTGAATGTGATGAGGGTCCGGAGGAGGAGGAGACACGTTTTCTTCCGGACATGCGCGAACACGACTGAGAGGATGCGACGAAAATGGATGAAAAAAATTGGCCATCAATAATTGAAGGCTCTTTCGCTAAGGAGGTGGCAGTAAAAGCTGACGACCCTCCCCCGCCTGCTCGGGGGACGCAATCTTCATTTAAGCAGCCGCTCCATTACATTGACTGCACTCTCACCGCGAGGCGGCACCAATCTCCCTCTACGACTTTATGGGACCAAACTCTCACGGCGCCCTTCACGCGTTTATTAACAGCCTCCGTAGACCCGGCTGTAAAACACAGGTACTTGCGGAGAATTGAATTCCATTTAGTGCATCTGGACGATACACGAGTCTCGGAAGGCAAAAAAAAAAAGTAGTGACTACTAGGTCTGTATTACAACAAGCGTCGACATTTCGAGTGTATCGTCTCTGACCCAAAAATATCACAGCTTACTTTTCCAGTTACAGGACGAATATTACAAAATATTAATAAGAAAACAAGGGAATGTCTGAAAATCTCACAATACGCCACTACTACGACTGTACTGTGTTTCCACCAGATTTTTTTTTCCAGAATATATTGTAGCAATAATTCATTAGGCCATTAAATTGATTAGGTATAATTTGAATTGTTTTTAATAAAAAATAATTGTAGCGACAATGGCGCCGAGCTCTGTTGCTTTGTTGAAAGCCGAAATGGGAAATGCGCGATATAACTCGGTATGCACTAGGAGAGCAGTTGGCGGTGATACATTGCAAGGGACAGAACGAACAAAACTTGAGCAGAGACTAGACGTCGTTAACGTATTACCAGTTAAAGTCGTGAATTAATACAAAGTAATACATTCACGGAAGTATTGCATCGTAAATATTGGAAAGTAATGGCAGTTTCTGTCGGAATATAACTTTCCAAAATCTTCGTGGAGGAATTGTTCGAGGAGAACATTGGAAAATTATTGTGGAGCGGAGCAGTCAAACGAATACAGCCAATCTTGCGAAATTTTAAAGTGAAGTGTAGAATCAGTGAAAACCAAGGCCTGATATTAAAAATTAAAGCGTGTAAAAGTGTCCGAACGAGGTAAAATTAATTGTTCTGGTACCAGGCCGACGTTCCGTAAGTAACATAACTTTGACAAATTTGTAAACGATAATTAAAAAGGTAATAGTCAGATTTCGTTCAGTTTCTTTACATTTAGCTTTCTTTCATTTCATTTCTCGTCATTATTTTAGGTGAATTTTTATGTTTGAATTGTTAATCAGTTTATAAATCACTTTTCTGTTAATTATCAAACCCAGTTTTGACCTTGAGAGAAGAGATATTAATTTGATTGAAATTGTTTTAACTTTTGGAAGCCACAAATGAATAAATAATAAATTATTTTATTTGTTAATTTTCGATAATCTTTTATTTTAAATAAGCCTAACATGTTGATCATTACATTAATGACTACCACAACGTGGGGCAAATTAATCGACCTTCTAAATGATTAATACTATATATATTTTTTATATAATTCAGATATGGAAGTGTGCTTGAATAATAATTACAGATATTTCAGCTAGAATTTAATTTAAATGCCGAACACATCGACGTGTTTGCGTTACACGATACACGTGATTATGACAACAGGTTTAGAATTCCAACTATAGGAATTATTTAATTTACGAATTTTTGCAATAGACAGCGGGAACCAGATATCGAATTATAATGTAGATATAAAACGATACAGGCAATATTAAAAACTGCTTCATGGCTGTATTTATTATGTACTTATTGTGAGGAAATGAAATGAATTACCCTGAAGTCAGTCTATAAAATAGAATCCGCAGTTTTTTTTTGTCAGGATGCTAGCGACAAAATTAAATAAGATTAACACTGGTTTATCAATTGCACCCTCTGCATTTCATCCGTCTGAAATATTTGAGTAGTAGAGAATTTAACCCAATTTTGGATTCGAGAAAAAAACCCATGATGGACGAGAATTTTAATGCAGCGAAACAGATAGAAATGTCGTAACCACGTTAGTTTTATTTAAGAGCATCGTAGTCCTTACATTTTAAATTAAGTAATTTGATTTTTCTCTCAATTTTATTTCACAACATTGAGTAGTTCTAAAATTTATTCTGCGGCTGTATTAATTTTATTCTTTAGTTCATTCCAATATTATTATTTTTTAAAAATAAAAGGTTTATAATGGTCGCGTTAACAACTTGGTCATTGGCCACCCATAAAAAATTACAAATAGTGCTTTTTTACGGACGTATGCTGCGATTCACATTGATTCCAATAATATACATACAATTGAACAATTTGAAAGAATAATTATACATTTCAAATGTGGGTTTCTTAATTTACATTTACAATTCGCATTTGTTAATCATTTATCATAAAAATAGGATAATTAATTATATTAACTTACTTGAAGCTGCGACTGTTGCAGATTCCATTGTACTGTGGTAATAGTCTGTTTTTATTCGGAAGAGGCGTCTGCTTCTGAATATGTATCACTCTCTTGTTTCTTGACTAAATTTATGAGCCTTTTTATTCTACTTTCTACTTTCTAAGTGTAGGTAAAAAGATTCCAATACATTTATTAATAATGTAGAGGATATTTGGTATTCTCTAATAATGGTCCTTGGGTTCTTTGAGTTCGTAGCATTTAGTATAACAGTCTTTAACTGTTCCAAAGGGACAGGTGGAGCACTGTTTTCTTCTTCATATAATAATTTTAGCGGTCTTAATGATTGACTAATGATTTATGATCCTGAATTTTTTTTGGTAGAAATTTTTCTTAACGAATATGTGCCACTTTTCTTACCATTATCACTTCGCTTCCTCGAATCTTTCTCTATATATTTGTAGCAGAAGATTTCAATCTGGCTCGCCACAAAAGGTGTGTCCGGAGCAAAACTCAGAGATGATAGAATTAGAGTTAATCGTTGGTTTCCATGGTAACGCATTAGTTGATTGACTAGGTTTTACGCATGCTTGATATAAGCACACTTCAGTAATAGCATGTTCCTTTATATGTCATATAATTTATTATAGGTTTGTTTAATAATAATAAATTATTATGATTATAACAGAATATTTGTGTAGTTTATGGTAAATTCCCATACATTCCTTTAAAACTTAATTTCCACTAACGTGTAACGTAAAAAGAGTCCAATACATTTATGAAAGATGTATAGGATATTTGGTAATCTCTAATAATGGTTCTTGGGTTGTTTGAGTCCGTAGCATTTAGTATAAGAGTCTTTAACTGTTCCAAACGGATAGGTGGAGCACTGGTTTCTTCTTCATATAATATTTTTATCGGGCCTAATGATTGACTAAGAGCCTTATATTTAAGATCCTGAATGTTTTGTTTGGTTTTCTTGGGTGGATTAGTGCTTGTCTTCTGTTCAGGATTACTGACGTCTTTCTTATCAGCTTGGCTTGTCGATCTCGTAGATGCAGTTCTTTTTTTGTTTGTTAGTTGTGAATTATCCATGTCCGTTTTTCGAGGGTTAATTATTTGAATTGCGGGTGCCGGGTTCTTGCACTGAATTTTGTTATAATTTTCATTTGCAGTCAGATTATTCTTCAGTATTGAATCTCTGTTAGGACAATTTATCGCGATATGGCCGGGACTTTTACAATTATAGCAGTTATCGTTCTCCGCTGCTAGATACACCCTATAACTAGTGTCTTCATATTGCACCTTTATAGAATCCGGAAGGGAATTTAGCTTATCCGGGTTAATGAAGAATTGTCTTCTGAAACTTTTAATGTGAGAAAATCTTCGGTCACCGGTACTTATTCTAATATCCGATAGTTTAGAGTCTGGAATTATATTTAGCTTTTCTAGTTCTAGCACAATAATCTCGTTAGGGATAACTGGGTATACATTTGACAAGATTACACGGCATTAAAGGTCTTATATTTATCATCTCACCCTTTATTGTTATTGATTTATGAACTTTTATTAGGTTTTCGACATCCTCCTTAGATGTTAGAAATGCGCATATTCTGGAATTGGCTATTTTAGAGATGTACTTAATTCTGATGGGGTCAATAATATTAGCTAAACCTATTAGGTACTCATCTGTATTTAAACTTGCAACAGCGTCCAGAATTATGGCATCCGGTTTTTGCTCCGTGGCCATTACGTTCGAATACAATCTAGCCTCCATATTCTGTGTGGACGTCATCTTCAGGTATTCCTCTTCTTTACACTTTCTGGGAGTAGTGAACTTTCCTTTATATAGCTTAGATATCATACTTATACACTCCTTTACCTATCTGGAATCCGCCGGGGCAGCCCCGCTTGAACCACCGTCTACTGATGTAAACCAATCAAATATTCATCTATGCCTGTTTTCAGCCATCGCGACCAGGTAACTGATAATCCATTCCTTTGATTTATGGGTATGTTGGTCACAGTTTGTCAATTAGCTTCATCGGTTTTTTTTTTCGAGTTGTGTTCGTTGACAATTTCACCTCCTGAATATGTCTTTCTTGTATCCTAATTGTTTTTCGAGCTTTTACTTTTAACGATGCAACCACCCTTGCATACTTCTATATCCTCATAGTATAATCGAGAATGAGTCGTACAAATTTGTTTATAAATCTCCTTGATTTGCAGAACCCACATCTCGTTTTAGCCCGTTATTAAAGACACTTCGTGCGAGAAGAGATTCTTGTCTCTGTAGTGCATAATGATAGGGTTTGATCAGATATTTTATTTAATTTCGTTAAGGACATTGGCAAGGTTTGAAAGTTTGGTAGGTTTCTGCTTGGCGCCGGATTGTCGCGTCAGTAAGTTGTGGAATTTGCAGCCGGACACGTATGAGGGTTGAACAACTGAGAATTAAAGTTGAAGGTTCCTGGGACAATGAAATTTTACCCGACCAAGGTAGTCGACAATCCACGCTATTAAATTTGGTGAATTCTTCGACTATGAATTTTTTTTTATATTACTTTATTTACAGTCGCGTCAAGAGCTTCGGTTATTAGCGACTCGTTGTGCAAACTCATTTTTTGCTTTGTCAGGTTTGACTGATTTGACAAGATTTTCTCTCACGCTCACAAACATCCAAGCCCTCGCCGGGATTCGACCCCGGGACCTCTGTGCTGTGAGGCAGTCACGCTGACCCCTGCACCACAGGAGATTATTCAATTTATTTATTGAATATATTAGTTCTGCACTGAGAATACAGGACGAGTCATAAATACCAATGTAAAAATATATTAATGAGAATAAAATGGCGAAGGTGCAGACGCAAGGTAACGTTAGTAACCCTTGGTCGTATTAGTCACTGGCGCATAATATTCGAATATTTCAGAGCTACGAGCAAATTATCACCAACCTAGCACATATTGGAACGAGACTAAGCATAATAAGTCGGTTTTTGTTGAGGTCGACTTGCTGCAATAATAATTTTATAGAATAGATCGTGCAACGTAGGTCGATATGAAGATTCCACTGGAGATATCCGTCAACCTGAAGACCGAGATTTACGAATCATCAACATAAGGATTGGGTGGTTATGAAAACTAGACTCATTTATTTTTTTAAATATTAAGTGTTAAATTATTTGCACGGGGACCACTGATAAAAATTGGTTAAAGCGTTTTTCAACTTTCACACTGAGAACGTTTTTATTCTTGTCGGAGACGACAGCGTTGGTGTCAACCGCATACAACCAAAGCAATATTACCAGGAATGTCATTTATTTACGACATAAATAAAAGAGATCAGAGACTTGATCCCTGATTGAACAAATCTGATTTTAAAATATTCACTACTTAAATACAGACGGAGTGAAAATGCGTTTCCTCTGATACAGTAAAATTTGAGTTTATTCATTAATACATTATTTTTCGCTTAGTCAAACGCCTTTGACAAATCTGCGTCACTTTAATTTTTTTATCATTGGAGTTCTGTATGTCTTGTATAAATTCGTACGTGGCGGTTGTGACAGATTTGGCTCTGAGAAAGTCACGTTGAGCTGGGTCTATAATTGAATGATTTTCCATAAAATTTACGAGTCATGTCTGTAAATCTTTATCTGTTATTATAGAAAAGATTGGGAGTAATGCAATAGGATAAATAAAATATATCAGTGAGTGAACCATTCTTAAAGTGCGGGTTTACTTTAACTTATTTAAGGGAATATGGAAACACCCTTGTGTTTAGGATGTGGCAACTCCCCTCTTATAGCATAGGAAAGGGATTTGAAACGGGGGATGCGGGCATACGGTAAAAGTTGTCCGCTATTCCTATTGGAATAGTCGGCCAACTGCCTCCTAAACTGGCCAAGGCATGGCGTGGGGTAAGCTGCGACCCCACAGCAAACCCCTCTCTTGCCATCGAAAGGGCGTGGGACAAGTAACAAATGTCCGACCTACCTGATGCAGGTTTGTCTAGGGTATTCCCTGCATCACTATTAGGCGAATTGCCCGGTAGGATCCTTAAACCATAGCCCGGGTGCCCTAGTTAACCCTTGGCTACCTTCCTCTACCCTTCCGCATCCCCCCTTTCAAATCCCTTCCTATGCTATTAAAGGGGAGTTGCCACCATGTGGATTACGCTCATCTAGCCTGATACGCTAAAAAATTTTTTTTACTTAATATATTTTTTTATTTTATATAATGTAACTGGATCAACGAAAATTGAGTTGGGAGTTTTGGCAGACAAGTTGGGCAGGGAATCGTTGCGATTGCGTTCAGATTACTTATTGTTATGAATTTTTTTGTGAAATGTTTGTTGAATTTCGCTAATGGTAGAAAGCTACTACAGCGCTGTCCCTGCATAAGAAAGATAAAAACCATAGGTTGGATTAGAAAAAAAATAAAATTCTTCGTAAACATTATTGATAATGCAACAGAATAGATTAATAATCTACTCTACTCACTGGTAAATTCATTTTGTAAAACAAATTGAGGAATTTATTAATAATTTCAGCGTGTATTCAAAAATAATTGTTATATATATATATATATATATATATATATTGTAATAATTTTATATAATATATATGTGGCGTTTCTAAATGAAACAAACTTAAGTGAAAGTTATTAAACAAGATTTATTATCAATTTTAAAAACAAGTAAAAAATACAAAAAATATTTGGGATCTCAGGGTCTTGATCTGGGTTTGATAAATGACAGAATTTAAATCATCAAAATTACATTTACTTTTTATAGAAATCAAAGCGTCTGAACATAGACGAAATTTGTTGCGGAAAAAATAATACTAAAGATTGAATTTAACAATTTCAATTTTATCAAGAATTAACAATCTTATTCTATCGATAACTAAATAATTAAAGAACGATCTGACTTTTATCCTTTAAACGCGGTTTACAAATGATTTTAAAGTTTTTCTCTACTTACGGCCGCCCAGTTCTCATGTTTAGTTTTTCGTGCACAATTTTGGGGACATCACTGATTCTAAGTTCTCACAGACTCTAAATGTTCACAGGCTCTAATTGGTGTAGTTTGTTAGTTGGTTTAACACAAATTAGTTGGTTCTCGATGCTTTACTGCAACTAGTTGCTCTGTCTCCTTCCCGACTGAATATTGCTTTACTTTTTAATATTTGAAAGCATGTTTGTGACTGGACCACATTCTTTCGTTCTGATTGCCGACTGTAAAACTTTTCGTCTGGTCTATTCGCTGTCTGCTGCCCAACTGTACTGTTCAAGTTTTCATGACTTGGAATTTTGGTCTTTTCTCCTTGCTGCTTACTGCCCGACTGATATCTTCGTCTCGTAGATTTTGAGCGCGTAAACTCTCTCAACTGATCAACAATGTTTTCTTTGCCTCGCCGGTTTGTTGCGGCGTCCGCTCTTTCCACTAATAATGAGTCCTCTACAATCCAACTTTCCAATTAGAACAATGTCTTAATTACCAATTACTACAATATATATATATATATATATATATATATATATATATATTGTAATAATCAAATATTTATGCGTTTAATTTATTTGCCCCACGTTGTGTTAGCCATTTATGTAATTATAAAAATGAAAAGGTTAATGAAATTAAAAGATTATAAAAAAATTAACAAACAAAATAATTTATTATCAATTTGTGGCTTCCAAAATTAAAAACAATTACAATTAAAATTTAATATATCTTCTCTCAGGGCCTTCAATGGGTTTGATAGTTAACAGAGGAAATGATTTAATAATCAGATTAACAATTCAGTTTAAAATTTACCTAAAAACAATAAGTCGATAAATGAAAGAAAGCTAAATGAAAAGTGAATGAAATGAAAGATGATCGAAATCTGACTACCCTTTTAATTATAGTTTACAAATTTATCAAAGTTATGTTACTTACGGACCGTCGGTCTGGTACCAGAACAATCAACTTTACCTAGGTCGAACACTTACACATTTTAATTTTTAATATCAGGCCTTGGTTTTCACTGATTCTACATTTCACTTTAAAATTTGGCAAGTTTGACTGTATTTCGTTGACTGCTCTGCTCCACAATAATTTACCAATGTTCTCCTGGAACAATTTCTCCACGAAAATTTTGGAAAGTTCTATTCTGACAATAACTGCTATTACTTTCCAATATTTACGATGCAATACTTCCGTGAATGTTTTACTTTGTATTAATTCACAGCTTTAACTGGTAATACTTTAACGACGTCTAGTCTCTGCTCAAGTTTTATTATTTGTTCTGCTCCTAGCAATGTTTCTCCGCCAACTGCCTATACTTTTGCGCGCGTAATCGCCATTCCGACTCCTCAACAAAGAAACAGAACTCACCGCTCATGGATGCTTTCTTCGCTCATGCCGCTTACAATTCATTTATTTGCTAACAATTTAAATTATTTAAAAACAATTAATGGCTTAATTAATTGGCATTACAATATATTGTATTAAACACATTATTTATTTAAATTAAATCCCAAACTAAGGCACCAAAAGTAATAAATACAATTTACGTAAGCGAGCCACCAATAATGAATAGTTAATTTTAACTTTAAATGAAGACGAATTTGAAGCACAAAATGTAATATACAAAATTAAATGAGATTTTATATAAGCAAATTAAAAGTTAAAATGATTGAATTTTAAATGAAAACAGAATTTAAAATATAAAACAAAGTTAATTTATTAAACAAATTCTTATCACCATTGAAAATTATGTTACAAATAGGTAAAGTGTCACGGCTTGATTTCAGGGCCGACTATAGGGCCCCCAATAAAGAATGTTACGACACAACAATTAAAATTTTCAAAGTAAGAAATTCTTAATTTAAACAATTAGTGAAATATTAAATCTGAAACATGATTTACAGATAATATATTTTCTTTAGATTACATTTACATTTTTCTGTGCGAAGGGGGGGGGGGGGGGGGCTGGACCTCACTCGATTATTGTTTAACACTTCATAGACAGGCCATGTTTCACTGAATTTAATGTGGTTATAATTTCCACACACTACACTTCCTGTCCTTTATAGTTGATATCGTATTTTAAAATCTTTGATGCTTACATAAATTTGTCAGTCGGCAAATATTTCAGATTGTTGCCTCATAATTTTATAATCCGGGACTTTATAATATTATGTGTCTGCTGCCTTTCAGAACAAACTCTGCATTTCAAGTTCTCTCTCTCCGCCGACTCCCAACACACACTAAAGCATTTCTGAACATATTCTGCTATATTCTACGCCGACTCCCAAAACACACTATTACAACGTCGTCTTCATTTAAAGTTAAAAGTAACTATTAATTATCGGAGGACTCCTTTTGTAAATTGTATTTATTACTTTTGGCGCCTCAATTTGGAATTTAATTTAAATTAATATTGTGTTATTACAATATATATATATATATATATATATATATATATATATATATATATATATATAAGACAATTGTTATGAATATTGATTCAGTAAACAAAAATATGTTTCTCTGTAAAGAAAGAACAGAATAATTTTTTATTAAATATGTACAACAATTAATTACATTATTTACAATTACATTATTTACAAGCCTACCTGTAAAGAAACGACAATTAAAGTTTACTATTATCAGTTCTTTACGAATTTAAAATCTATCTCGTTTAAAATCTCCTTCGTTCTTTTAATAGCCGTCAGATAGAGTGACGATTCTGGAACAACTGAAGAACAAACAGCGCGCGGAGCAAAGAGGACCGCTGCATCTTTAAAACTAAAGAATGTATACTTTCTTTATATCTCCCGCTCCCGGGGTGAAAATTTTTACAATTTTCAGCATTCATGTCCGTCTTCTGATCTTGGGAGTAATTTCGTTACATGGAATAATCCCGTTTCTTTATTTCCGTTTCCAGTTTTTATTTTATATATTGAATTTGATATTTTTTGTATAATTTCGTAAGGTCCAATTCTCAGTTCGTCTAACTTCTTTCTGTTCAGCTTGTTGCCATGTTCTATATATACTAGATCTCCTGTGTTGAACTGGTGGTTAATTCTATTTTTGTCAAATATATTTTTATTATATACATGTGATCTTCTTGTTCTTTTCAGAGCTTGTTCTTTATCTCTTATCCAATTTTCTTTATTGTTTCTTGTTTTTAATTCTTCGGGTAAAATGCTGGTATCTGTGCCATCTAATAAATACTTAGGTGTAAAACCCGTTACCGTATGCTCTGTTTTATTGTATTTATCAATACATTCTCTGGCGATCGTTGTCCAAGCTCTTTTCTTTCCTTTTTCATTTATCTTACATCTTGTCTTATTGACTAGAGTTTGATTTAATCTCTCGTTCAGACCATTGGAGAAGGGCGCATTGACCGACGTAAAAATTAGTCTAACATCATTTTCTACAAGGAATTCCTTGAATTCTCTTGAGTTTATTCCCGGATATTGATCTGCAAGTATAGTTCCAATTTTGTCCGTTTCCAGCACTTTATTTATCAACTTAATGAAGTCAGTTGCACTTTGAGTTTTCGATGTTGAAATAAACGCATATCTCGTAAAATGGTCCACTAGTAGGTGGAGATATCTTTTTGTTGATCTTCGTCCTCCGAAGCCTCCAATGGTGTCAATTGACATTATTTCGAATGGTTCTGTTGCTGGTCCCAATTGTGACATCAGCCAATATTTTTGTTGCCCTCTGGATTTGTTCTTAATACATATTTCACAGTTTTTACACATTTTTTTTATATTTGCAGTTATATTTTTAGCTGTATAATAGGGGCACACCCTATTCATCATTTGTTTAATCCCTATATGGCACCAATTCAGTGTGTATTTCTTTAATTAATTCTAAGCTTAACTTTTCAGATAAAAGTATCTTTTCTTTATTTCTAACTTTTTTTATAGAAGATTCCATCTTTTTCTATTAATTTTGTTTTGGTTTTTTGCAATGTTTTATTTTTTTCTTGATCTGTTTTTATTTCTTGTATTTTTATTAGATTGACTATTTCTAGTATTTCTTCTGTATTTTCAAGTGGTTCCAGTACTGGATTTCTACTGAGACTATCCGCTTCGGCATTATCTTTTCCCGGAATATATTTAATTTCAAAATTGTATTGTGACAAGTAATAAGTCAACTCACCGAGTTCTTCATCCGTTCTAGCTTTTATATTCATGTTTTCTAATGGTTTATGGTCTGAAAATACTGTGAATTTCCTTCCAATTAGCCAGTGTTGCCAATACATTATTGCTTCCTTGATTGCTAAGCATTCTAAATAAATTGCTTTTTTCCTTTTTTGTGAGTCATTCAATTTTTTTGAAAAATATGCGACTGGCTTTTCTTTACCATTCTTTTGTATCTGTTTAAATACTGCACCAAAGCCTGCCAGTGATGCATCTGTATAAATTCGTATTGGTAAATCCTTATCAAATATTTCCAACACAGGTTGAGAACATAGAAACTTTTTTACATCCGTAAAAGATCTTTCGCACTCTTCAGACCATATAAATTTCTCATTTTTCCGTAATAGTTTGTGTAACGGGTCCAGCAATATTGAACTTTTCGGTATATACTCGTGATAGAAGTTGATTTTTCCAAGAAACTGTCGAATGTTCTTTTGGGTTTTCGGAGTGGGAAAATTTTGTATTGAAATTAGATTATCTTTTACTGGTCTTACTGTATTGTGTTCTATTATATGTCCAAGGTATTTTACTGATTCTGCTGCAAATGTACATTTTTTAAATTTTAGTCTAAAACCTTCATTTACTATTGCTTTTATTACTTTTTCTATATGTTCCATATGTTCTTTAAATGATTCTGAGAAAATTAAAATGTCGTCTATGTAATTTTCTGAAAAGTCTTTTAAATTATGTTTTCTCAAGATATTGGATAAAATTCTCTGGAAAATAGCTGGTGATGTTTTTAATCCGAATGGTAGACATGTCCATTGGAAATGTCCTTCTTGTGTAACGAATCCTGTTTTCTGTCTGTCTTCAATGCGTAGTGGAATTGACCAAAAAGCGGAATTTATATCTAGTGTGGTGAAGTATTTACAGTTCCTTGTTTTTATTATTAGATCCTCTATTAATGGGAATGGTTGAGCTTGTGGTACAATTATTTTGTTTAATTCGCGAAAATCTATACACAATCTTGATCGTCTGTTTTCATCTCTTTTGAATGCTAGGGTTACTGGTGCTGCAAACGGGCTATAAGATTCTTCAATTAACTTATTTTCGAGTAACTTTGCCACTTGATTTTCTATTTCTTTTTTATCCTCTATAGTACATCTATACGGCCTCTTACTACAATATTTATCAACTATTAAGTCTATTCGAGCTTCGTAGTCTGTAACGGTGCCTACATCATATTTATTTTTTGCAAATACTGTGTTATACTTTTCTGTTAGTTTTTCAATCTTTATTTTTTTTATACTGTCCAAGTGATCTAAATTCATCCTGAACTCGTCTTCGTTCACATGTTCGTTAAAATTTATTTTAACTTCTTCTATTTCTTCATTTTTATCCAATGTATTTATTTCTTCTTTTTGGGATATTTGTAAATTTTCATCCTGAATTAGTTTGAATTTCTTTATTATGTCTAAACCGATAAGAAAATCTTCAAAATCGTCTCTTTCTACAATAAACACATCAATGTATTCTTCTTTCTCAAAAATTTTTACTTTTATGGTTACTAAACCTTTTGTTTGTGTCACAACCATTGACTGTTTTTAAAAATATTTTATTTACATCTTCTGTCTTTTTCTTTATCTTAACTAATTTTGAATTTATTAGAGAGACTTGGGAGCCTGGATCATATGTTCCATTTACTTCTAGCTTCTCCTCTAATAATATTTTTATTTTAATCAATGGTGTGATTACTCGTTTTTTTGTTCTGAATTTATATCTACTTCTATCACTGAATTGCTTCCAATTACTTCAACTTCATTCCCATTTTTCTTTCTAAACCAGCATGTGTCCTCTGGATGATACCTAATACCTTTGTTCAATTTTTCACAGGTTTTACATGGCTTCTTCTCTTCAAATTTCTTCTTATTGTCTTGTCTTTCCTCTTTCTTTTTTATGAAGGTATTTTTACTCACTAGATTTTCACACTTTCTAATTTCATGTAGCAGTCCGGTTGAATTTACACAATTTTCTCTATCTATTTTATTTCTAACAAATTCAGGTAGTCCTGCTGCTATAAGCATCACTAGAGTTTTTGTACCAATATCATTGTCCATATCAAGCAATAGCTTCTCTTTCTTCATTGTGTATTCCATTAGTGAACCTTCTTTATATTTATAAGATATAGCATAGAAACCTGAACTCCATCCTTTGTCTGCAAATGACTCTAAAAATTTCTCTGTCCATGCAGACCATCCAGCTTCCATTGTCAATGTTGTCAGTGTTGCTGAGTGCCAATTTAAACACGATTTGTCCATAAATAGTCTTAATATCTCAATCTTTGTATTATCTTCACTAATTTCAAATCTTCTACATTCTCTCTCAAATATCTCCAACCATTGCTTTGCGTTTGAGTGTTTACATGCAAATTTTTCTATCATAAACCTCTCTGCTATGTTTTTCAGATTTATCCTTTCTTGGCCTCTTTGATTGAAGCTTTTTTTCACTCTTTTATAGTTCTCTGTTTTTTTTAATTCAAAATGTTCACTTACCGATTTTTCGGCTTCCGGCAGCACATACTTCAAATTGCCCTCTGTTGTAATAGAGGTTATGGTGATGATATTTGTCTTTTTGTCTTTTGATGCTACATATTTAAATGCAAATTGCAGTTTTTTCGCCATTATAAACAAAAATTGTCGTTTTATAAGACAATTGTTATGAATATTGATTCAGTAAACAAAAATATGTTTCTCTGTAAAGAAAGAACAGAATAATTTTTTATTAAATATGTACAACAATTAATTACATTATTTACAATTACATTATTTACAAGCCTACCTGTAAAGAAACGACAATTAAAGTTTACTATTATCAGTTCTTTACGAATTTAAAATCTATCTCGTTTAAAATCTCCTTCGTTCTTTTAATAGCCGTCAGATAGAGTGACGATTCTGGAACAACTGAAGAACAAACAGCGCGCGGAGCAAAGAGGACCGCTGCATCTTTAAAACTAAAGAATGTATACTTTCTTTATATATATATATATATATATATATATATATATATATATATATATATATATTGTAATGTCAAATAAACAGGCCATTAATTGTTTTTAATTTAATTAAATTGTTAGCGGTACGAATGCGTAAAGGCAACAATGAAGGCGGGTTTTTCCTTTGTTCAACAATGGAGACCGCGCGCGGAATATCAGTATGTGCTTGGAGAACGCCAGTCTGCTGCGAGAAACGGAACAGTTCAGTCCACGTGGGGAACTTAAAAACGTAAAAGACTGATGATCTAAAAGTCTGGAATCGGCGATTGAAAGGTGAAGGAGTCAAAAATCTGCATACGAGAGAGGAAACTGTTAAAAAGTACGATCGGCGAGATCCTGTATTTTTACATGAAAGAAAGAAAACATTTTCACGGAGAGATTTACATTATAATTTGCACACGGTGAAGAAAATGGTTGCTTCACACTGATTGAACAGTTTTCGCATAGAGGAGACCGGAATCCACTAGTTGACCAAAGGGGGCGGCTCATCCGAGTTTCCAGATAGCAGAACACGAGTATTTTAATCGTGTGTATTAAAAAAATTCAATGAAGTGTAGAGTCTGTGTAAAAATGGCTTTTTAGTGTGGTCGTTTTCAAGATACAAGAGAGATCTGGTACCAGACAGACAGTCCGTGAGTAACAAAACTATTATACAAATTTGTAAACGATAATTAAAAATGTATAGTTAGATTTCGTTCAGTTTTATTTTCACTTATTTTCATATTGTTTTATATTTTATATTTGAATTGTTAATTGTCAGTTTATACATTGATTTTGTTCTAATTATCAAACCCAGTAGTGATCCTGAGATAATACATTTGATGTATTTGATTATAATTATATAAGAACTGTATGTTCATAAATGCCACGAATTAATAAATGAAAATTAAAGTATTTGTTTTTAAATGGATGAAATTCGGCATGAAAAATAGGTCTTGTACATTGTAAATTTATCAACAATAATAAATTTCTTTTAAAGATTAGTAAATGTTGTTAATTATTCCTATGATTTAAGACCACCTTTTTAATCATTATATATTCGACGTCTTCAACGTGTGGCTAGTTATTCAAATTTTTTTGTTAATTGATTCATTTAATTAAAGCCTTCCAGTTGTTTATTACATTTATGGCTTCACCAACGTGGGGCCAATTAAAAGTCATCCAGTTGTTTATTACATTTATGGCGCCCAATGTGGGGCAAATTAACCTCATCCTATTGTTTATTACAATATATATATACGTGTTTGTGTAATTCAAATTTAATTAAATAAACAATACAAATTATTTACTTGTCTTATTCCATCGTAAGTTCTATATGTTAGCAAAGGTCATTTTAGCGACTAGCCAAACTCATCACCGCTGTTTCTGAGGATTTAACAAACAAATGTCGAGAAACTGTGTTAATTATATCTCGTGCTTGAGTAATTCTCGACTTTTCATCGCGATGTGTGCAGAGCCGTGCATCGAAAATAAGCAAAGCTCCGGCACTGCAGTTTATCTTGGGCTCCTCTTTACTGTCTACGCTTCACTAGATTTTATAAGGCTACTTTATCTCAATGATAAACACTTCTACGAGACGTATGGAGCGGGATTAAACGAGCGCAGAGCTGATAAACTTGTGGTAGAGCTTCAACAAAATCTCCCCACTGCTAACAGCTTTGCATTACAACTTTGGGGGCGCGGCGGGCAGGGAAGGACGAAAATTTACTAATTGAGGACAATCTTCTCCCGAACGATGTAGAAATTAATGTTAAAATTAAAGCCGTTATTTCTAAGGAGATAAGTGTGCTTAAGAAGTGCTAGTGCCCTTCTAAATGCTAGATAAAAAATTTTTAGTCTGGATGGAAAATAG
Organism: Zhengitettix transpicula; assembly: GCA_037074705.1. Taxonomy (NCBI): domain Eukaryota; kingdom Metazoa; phylum Arthropoda; class Insecta; order Orthoptera; family Tetrigidae; genus Zhengitettix; species Zhengitettix transpicula. The sequence continues at coordinate 25,363,298 of CM073593.1, read as the reverse complement.
TGTTATCATTTTTAATATTATTTCTTCCATGTCAGTGATAGCAACCTAACAAAGAGATTTATTGATTTATAATGCACCTTTGTTTCCCTGAAATATTATGGCAGTCTTTTATATTGAACATTCCTACTACTATCAGATTTCGTACTAAGTAAAATTTGAAAAAAAAATCACAATGAAAGTTGTACAGAATTTAATTTACAGATATTTAAATACATATTAGAATATTTAAATAATTATAATTGTGTCGAAGAAAAGAAGCAAAAAAGGAAAATATTTGTCAGTCACTTCTACAAATATTTTAAAAACTGTTTCCTGGCATTGGCTTTCATACATAAAAGCAATTAGAGGAATACTGTTCCATTTGAATTATTTGAGGTATGGAGACACTACGTTTAATAGATTCGTACGCTGTCCCATAAAAGAAAACTAGCATAAAAAATTACTATGTTTTAATAAAGAAAATTAAAAATTAATACATATTCTGATTATCAAACAACTGCCAGAGACTTGATAAACAAGAGCATTGAGTAATGTTGCAAGATTCATAGTTACAGAGTTGACAGATTATAAATATGTATATATATATATATATATATATATTGTAGTAATTAGTAATTAATTCATTATTATAATTATAAAGTTGGATTGTAGAGGACTTATTATTGGATATAAAGCGGACACCGCAACAAGGCGGCGAGACAAAGAAGGTATTGTGGGAGTTAAGAGAGTGTACTCGCTCAAAATCTACGAGACGAAGTTAGTTAGTCGGACGGTGGACACAGATGCAGGCAGACATCAATTCAGAAAATTCATATTATAAAAAAAAGTTGGGCAGCGGACATAGGGCAGTTCGAAAGCAATCTTCAGTCAGCAGCAAGACGCGAAAGGAAAAAGTCTACGTCGAGAACTGGGACATAGCAGTTCGGTCCACATAGAGAAATAGAAACAGTAAAAGTTTGCGGATCCAGAATTATGAATAGGGCTATCTAGGAAGTCCAACGGTGAGCTAACAGTTTACATAAAACGCAAGTAACCAGTTTTGACGGAGAGACTTATAAAATCACAGTTTGGAAGCAGAAGTTTTGCTTCACAAACTGAACAAATTTTCGCATAGAGAGACTTTGAGGAGACCTACGTCCGGAAACTGGCTGAGGGTGAGATGATCGAGGTTCCAGGATAACAGAGATCCAGAGCAACTACCGTGTGTTCAAATTCTAATGAGTAGAATCAGTGATATCCCCAAATCGTGTGCACAGGAAAACCAAAAATGAGACCTGGGCGGCCGTAAGTAGAAAACTCTAAAATTGATTGTAAACCTCTTTTAAAAGATATGTCAGATCGTTCTTTAATTATTCACTTCGTTAATTATTTACTTCTTTAGTTATTTAGGTCTTTAATTTAAATTCAATCTTTAGTCTTATTTTCGTCCGCAACAAAATTCGTCGAGGTTCAGACGAATTAATTTACCTAAAAAGCTAAATGTAATTGATTGTATAAAATTCACCCATTTATCAAACCCAGATAAAGACCCTGATATCCCAAATATTATTGTGTAATTCTAAACCTTAATAAATTTGATTAATTGTTTTCTAATAATAGTTCTTTTTATTTAGCTACAGCAATTTGTAATTGGTAGTTGTTATTTTAATTATTACAATATATATATATATATATATATATATATATATATATTATAGTGACCACCAATATATGTAATGAAATGATTTAATAAATTATTTAATATTTGTATTGTCAGCGTAATATTGTGGCCCAGGTATTGTAGACAAAAGTCAACGTTGCGTAATAATGTGGAGTGTTTCAGACGGTATTATTGTCGGCGATGTGTAATGTTGAATGATGTGAAGAAAAGCACAGTCTCCGATAGAAACTGACCGGTAGCGGTCGATAAGTGTCTGCGAAACAAGCTGACCAGAGAAAGTCAAAGTCTTCGATACGGGCGGATCGGAAAAAAGTTTTTTGAACGTGGCAGTCAGACAGGGGGAACTGCTTATTAAGATTGCTTATAAACCATGATATTGAGTGTGCAAGTAAAAATCGACGAGTAAAATACAGTTATTAAAATTTTGGCGTTAGATATTGAAGGAGACAAGTGTAAATTGTAGGAAAAGTTGTACTGGCTGTTGTTGAACTGATTCCATTGGTACAAATTATCGTGAGTTGAATCGAAGTGATATTTGGAAAGTGTAATTCCAATTTCCTTCTTGTCGACAGTATTACTGTTAGCCGAAATATTTGGAAATCAACAGAGGTTTGTCTACGGTGTGTTAGGCTTTCAATCACATATCCTGACTTAGGTTCTGTAGAAAGTGTGATACTATTGTCTGTTTCATTAAAATCATTTAAATAATTTGTTATCTAAACTTAAAAGATTAAATAATTGGTGACGTGAGTGGTTAGTGTGATACGAGAGCTGCAACGGTGTCTGGTATGTACAAAAATTTATTGTAAACCTGGTATAATATTACTTACCGTCAGATTTCTTATGAATAATATTCAAGTGAATTCATTTCAATATTTTGTAATTTTTCTTTAAATTTGGTTATTTCATTGCGGGTTACTATTACTGTTAGAGGCACGAAAAGCGACCACTATTGTTTAAAGAATCTCATTAAAACCGTGGAATTTATGTATAAAGTTTGTGTATAAAAACTAATTAAATTTGAATCGTTATAAATGTTTCTGTATTTAAAATTTGATTGGTTAATAGTTATTTCATTTACCAAATCATTAATAGATAATAGTTCCTTTTAATCAATAGTTAAATTCGATTCTTCTAAATAGATTATCACATTTTTTGGTATCACATCGTGAGGTTTTGATTTTATTATTCTATTTTAATTATATTACCATATATATATATATATATATATATATATATATATTGTAATAATCAAATGAAAAGCGTTACAATTAATTTGCCCCACATTGAGGTGTCAACAAGTAATAATCAAGATGATAGGCTTTATTTAAATGAAAAAGATAATCAATTTTTAACAAACAAAATTTATTTATTAATGTGTGGCTTCTAAAATTTACAAACAATTACAATAAAATGAAACTCTCTTAATCTCTCAGGGTCTTTACTGGGTTTGATGATTTACAGTGAAAATTATTGAATGATCTTATTAACAATACCGTTTAAAATTTACTTCAAAATAATGTGCTGATAAATGATAGAAAAACTACTAAGAAAAACGAACGAAATCTGACTTTACCCTTTTAGTTAGCGTTCACAGTTTTTATTAAAGTTCTGGTTACTTACGTATTGTTTGGCTGGTACCAGCATTATTTTAGCGCTTCAAAAGTACATTATATTACAAAATTTTTACACAGATTCTAAATTTTTCTCACAGATTCTACACTTATGAAGTTGAAAATGCGATTACTAGGCTCCCAGGAACTCGGATAATCCTCTTAATTGGTCAGATACCTGATGTCGTTTTCCCTCAGCACGAAAATGTTCAAGTTCTTTATAATGAAGCAAACTCTGGCTTCCGTTGGCTAATTGTTAGCACATCTACTCGCTCCAGCTAACTGCTTGCTTACAGGAATCTTATGAGTTGCAGATTTTTGCCTTTTACCGCATTATTTATCGGTTTGGATTGAAAACTTCTAAGTATCTCGGTGAATATTTACTTTTAAAGTGTCTCTCCTTTCGTGGCTGACCGTAGACTTCGACTTTTCTCTTTCGCTCCTCGCCGTAGACTTAGACTAACTTTTACAAAGTCTCTCCTCTCGTGGTAGACTGAAGACTGCCTATACTTTTGCGCGCGTAATCGCCATTCCGAACCCTCAATAATAGGAACAGAGCTCGTCACTCATTGTTGCTTTGCTCACTCATCGCTATAATTCAAACTCTTCGCTAACAATTAAAATTAATTAAAAATATTAATGGCTTAATTAATTGGCATTACAATATATATATGTATGTGTGTGTGTTTTGGCATTTATAAATTCCCAATACATTTTAAAGTAATTAAAAAAAACGTAAGGGTATATACTACAATACTATTAAACTGGGTAACATATATATTACTTAAAATTCACTTATCAAATTTGGAATTTGAATCAGATTACACGGTGTATCGAATAAAGCTTCGACGTAGCTTAAAAAACTATTATTAACTACCAAAATACACAAATAACTAAAGTTAAAAATTGTTACTGAATTCGCATTTCAAAATCTTTCGCCAGTCATTGCTCATTGACAATCAAGTTAAATAAATTTAGTATTTTTATTATTATCATTCGATGTGTAATGTAGTGCGTTTTGTAGTATATAACTGTTCTTTTAATTCAATCAAAATGTTTCTGATTTCGTACTAACTTACATGTTTCTTATTGTAAAATTTAAAAAAAAGTGCAGTGACGTCATCGAACAAGCACGTGAATCACATTTCCGCACATCTTTAAAACTAAAAATTCATTCCACATTCATGCTTGGCTTTTCTTACCCCTACCCCCGGTTTTTTTAAAAATTGCTTCACGCATAAAGAATGCGTTTGGTATACGCACATCTAATTATATTATACAGATACCGGACGAATCGAAACCAGAATTATTGTATAATATACACCATTTTGTCGCTAGTTGAAATATATGGGTTTTTATTGGAGAATAATTTATTTTACAAAATTGTGAGCTAAAATATACAGTGATATGTAGATCTTTATAAAAATCAAATAGGCATATATAAAATTGTATCTTTTAATAAATATATTTTATTGTTCTTAGAATAATTATCAGGAACACATGAAATTCTTTTATAATCTGTAATATGACTGACATGTTTTCAGCTAATAATAGCTCGTTTTTATAAGATGGTAATATGTGTTAGCTCTTCTCTGCGATGCAACGAAATGTTGGATTAAGGCTCAGCGGAGCCTAAAATACTGACGCAAAAATTATTGCAATAGATATTCCCCGCAAGAGACGAGGACGGAAGTTACCAGAAGGAAAACTTTCTGAATTTGCTCTCTGCAAAGTTTCCCAGGTCTTTGCCGACCCAGAAGATTGTGCCGGAGATTAAAAAGTGTAAAAATCTTTTAGAAGTTTGTATGTCCTTTATAATTTTATTTTTTATTTCCATAAGCAAAATACTGCCTCGAAACTTGATTAAAAAGCAATTCGCTGAAGCATGGGCTCGTTTTTCGTGTCGACGATATTTCATCTCCGAATGTACTTTAGGAAGGATAAAATTTATGTGTTTATTAGTTTACTGATTACTCACAAATATTGCAATACTCCTTCTTGATAATTAGATCAGTTACAAATTCTGCTAGTGAACTTATCGCGATTTCGAACGGGAAGCCTTCAATATCTCTCCGTTGAAATTTTTATTACTTGTGAAAATCTAATTAGTTCCTGTACATGCCTATTCCAATAATTAAATTCACACGAGACAATAAATTATATTATTTCGTTTAACAATATGATTAAGTTGTTATTTAAAAACGCCAGTAGAGTTATTTCTTAATAAATAACTGATCTATAGTAGAAATTATTTTTCTATGCGGTTTCGAGTCTAAAAATTAACTCATAAAATAATCATGTTTATTGATCAGGAAATTTGAGGTTAACATAATTTGCTTTTTCAATGGCCACGACATATAAATTATAGGAACTCGTTACATAAAATGACTATCACTGAGAATACGCGAATAGCCATTGGAATATATAGTTTGTAAAGAAAGTTGCTGTGCTGTTGTGGAAACATTTCTTTCCCACGGGCGTTTATAAAAGCCTAAGCTAACTTAATTTTATTGGAAAACACTTTCCCAATGTCCGACCTACCTGATGCACGTTTTTATAGGGGTTTCCCAGCATTTCAATAGGCGAATGCCGGGTAGGATCCTTAAAATATAGCCCGGGGGCCCTAGTTAACCCTTGGCTACCTTCCTCTACCCTTCCGCATCCCCCCTTTAAAATCCCTTCTTTTGCTATTAAAGGGGAGTTGCCACCTTGTGGATTACCCTCATGTAGCCTGTTACCTAAAAAAACTTTCCGCTGATCTGATTATGATTTACTTCTCACTTACGCATTAATTTCAGTTTTTAAGTCACTTTTGTATTGAACTTCCTCATTCGTAGTCCAGTACACAACGACTTTACGAACACTATATAATGTAAGTATTTATTTTAAGATACTAGCTGGGTTCCCGGCTTGTCATATTTGCATAACCCCCGATTAGACTCAATCTCGGTCCTTTTTGCGATTTTTAATGTAACGTCCCTCCACCACCACCTCTAATTGTGTTCCCCTCCCATGCCGAAAGGAGTTGAAATTATACACAAACAACATCAGTAAAAATACTATCTATGTCTTTGACCCCTACAAATATTTATTCCACACAAATATCGACCGTGTAACATGTTACAAACTTTCTACACCAGCCCCCGACCAGCCCCTCCCACCCCCGCGCGTTGCCCAGGTTTCATAAATAAACTTAGCGACATCCATATCTCAGGATATGACTCCAATGTCGGTCGTATTCGCGTTATTTTCATCCTTAAGCGTGTAAGCGTGTTCCCGTCCAATGCCGAAAGGGCTATATATCTCATTGACTCTAAAATATTCGGCGTTTTAACATGTTTGAAAATTTACCAACCTCGCCTCAGGGGGTTGTAGACGTGTCTTACCCCACAGTATTTGTTTCCAGTTCGAAAGGAGCATTTGTACGAATTTTGGTCAAATTTTCTCCACGGGTGTGGATTTGCATCCGGAACATACACAAATACGTATACACACAAAGTCTATTTTATTTATTAGCTGTGGATAATTTGATATTTTTTTATTCTATCGTTAATCCTTTAGTATTATTCCGCGAGTTAAAATTATGTTAGTTTCAATTCAAAAGTACCCTTAGAAAAGTATCAATTTCATGGAACTAAAAATCAGGAGAATCAAACTGGGACCTAATATACTATCTTTAGGAAAAAAGGCGGAAACTGAAATCAAAGTATTTAAAATATGTATCTAAAATACATAAACAATAGCAGATGTTCCGATGGTTGATTGGTTTACGAAAGAGAGACATGGGAAAAAAATGTGACGTCGACCAGGCTAACGGAGTGTTTTTAATATTGAAAGGATTATATTGTAGTGGGAGAGAAATATAGGTAAAGCAGGAGAAGGTTCATACGAAAAGAACTGAAGTTGATAGAGGTCCGAAGTACTAGTGCAACGTGACGGACTAGGTTGGTAGAGTTAATTAATATTTGATGAATACACCTATTTCATTGACTCTTATTACTATTGACTAGCTGGGAAACCGGCGTTGCCCGGATTGTCACATAACTATAACCACCGATTAGACTCCAATCTCTGTTGCTTTTGCGTGTATTTTTATGTAACGCCCCTAACCGTGCTCTCCTGCCATGCCGAAAGAGGTTGAATTTATACACAGAGAACATATTATATTATGAATTTAGTTGACCTGAAAAATATTTATTCAACGCGAATATCGGCCGAATAACATGTTAGAAACTTTGTACCACCGCCCATCCACGCCTGCTCGTTGCCCAGGCTGTCATAAATAAACTCAGCGACATCCATAATCCATATCTAAGGATTTGACTCCAATCTCGGTCGTTTTGCGTCATTTCCCCATGCCGATTGGTGTTGAAATTATACATCTAAAGAAATAATATGAATTTAATTGACCCCACAAAAAAATATTATTCGACGCAAATATTAGCAATATTAGCCGATTAATACGTTTGAAAATTCCTATCCCCGTTCACTCCTTCCTGTGAGGGTTAAACTGCAAATTGAATGTAATAAATCAACTCAGTGACAACCATAACCCAGAATTCGACTACAATCTCTTGTTTATGCGTTATTTTATGTAATGCCACTTCACCCCCACCCTTAAAAGCGCTCCCCTTCTAGTCCTAGAAAGGTTTGAAATTATACACAGAGAACATGTAGAGAGATTTTATGAACCTCATTGATCCCGAAATATATTTATTCGACGTAAAAATCGGTTATCATGTTTGAAAATTTTTACATTCACCCACCTCCGCGCGGCGTAACCCCGTCAGTGTTTGTTTTCTTGTCGCAAGGAACACGTGTACGAAATTTGGTGAAATTTTCTCCACGGGTGTAGATTTATATTCGGAACATACATATATACAAACACTCTGTTTTATTTATTAGAAGCTGCACATGTTTGAGTTCAAGTAAGAATTTTAAAATATTTTTTGAGGTATTTGAGTTTGGGAAAATACAAATCTCGGAATCGTATCTACATTGTCTTTATAATAATCAATTCAGTTTAAAACAGACAATCCTGTTCTTTTTTTTCGCTCTATCGTTTTCACGATAATTATTTTTCAGCTTCATTTACATTTCTTTTGTTTGGTTGAACAAATATGTTGATGAATTGGGGTTGAAGGAATAGAATGATGTGTTAAAGCTTCTTCATAGAGACTTCTGGCACTTTTTACAATTGAATATCTAGAAAACAACGGTTCAGAGTACATTATTTTACTTTGTTATTTGGACAAGATAAACAGTTGAAATAGTACAATCGGAATAGCAGAATTGTGAACGCTGTGCAATATTATTACGGTATAATTACGGCTGGCAAGCTGGACAAGCAAGATAGGAGTAGAATTATACAGCAAGTTACCCTTTATGATGCTATAGTAAGTAATTAAATAAAAGTTTACCAGCTGGAAAATTATTAGATCCTTCTCTTAAAGGCAAATGAGTCACGAGAGTTATAGGGATGAAAGTATGTGATGTGACGCTTCGATAAAACAAAAAATTCTATCTCAAAATATGGAATAGTAATAAATTTAAATAAAATGTGAGGTAGTACAACTAACACTATTAATTTAACTCGATATCTTAGAGATAAAATAAATTGAATATCTAAATGCAATTAGGGAGATGAAACAAATATTGTTTTAAAAATTCATATCTATCTGACGTCAAATATAAATAAAACAAATCAGCCGATAAAGTCCCAATAATTTGTATTTAATATAATTAAATTACAGAATTACATATCAGGTTTGCGATCTCATCAGATACTATATTATTAAAAAATAAAAAGGAGGTCTAAATTAAATCTATGGATTATTGTACTTTCATGAGATGTAATCATCTAATTTAATTGTATAAAATTAAAATTATTCTGACTTTATTGGATGATTTATGTATACGTAACATCAGATCAATATTATATTTTATGGTCGGCCTGAAAATTCCATCTTTGTTAAACTTTTTTCCAAATATCTTATGAAACCTTTGACTTTATGGTTTATTGTAATTTAGTTTATGAAATGTATTTCTTAAGTTTTATTATACAAAGTTTTTTTTGTATATTGGCACATTTAAAACTAAAATATTGGTTAAATTTTGCTAATAGGAGAGACCGGGGAAAAATTAACCCCCTAAGATGTAATTACCCATATTAAGAATCACAATAGTCTGAAAAAACAATATTCATATGTTTTGTGTACTGTGATTTTTACTCAAAAATTTAAAGCTATACATATTTTTTAATAAATTTTGCCCCCGGGGGATAGAGCAAACTTTTCAAGTTTTTATTTACTTTAGAGATATTGTAACACTTTATATGTACAAAAAGTATTTAATAAATTTTAATTTTTACGCAAATTTACTGACCATCAACCACTCCTGCACATTACTCGTGTGCCCAGCGTTTACATATTTGACATATAATCCAGCCTTCACCACTCACAGAACGCAAAAAAATTATCGTTACAATAAATGCATTCTGGATTGACGTCATCACTACTGAAATCTTCCTTCCCAAGAGACTGCTTCGTCTTTTCACTCTTCCTGTTTGTAACTGACCAATCAGATATTTTTCCTCTTCCACGTTTCCTGTACAATTGCTTTTTTTTCCTGCCTCATTCTTCTTTATTTTTCCTGGAATAAGAGCACTTTTAAAATTAAAATTTATGATGAATTGTGGAAAATGTGAATTTATTTCGAACCATTTCAGTCACATTAATCCAAAATAATTTTTTTAGTAATCAAATCAATCTCAAATACAATAAAAACGTGTAATTTATTCCATAGATTTAATTTAGGTCTCTATTTTTATTCATCTATAAACCTGATTAGTATTAACGTTTGATGGAAATATTTTACTCGTTTTATTGGACCTTCATTAGATTTAAGTCTGTAATTTAATTGTATTTAAATCAAATTATTTTTATTGATATCGAATCTGACAGAATATAATAAAAAGAGTTACTTGAAGTGTTGGAGATATATATTTCACAATCCAAAACGGCACAGTCAGCAATGTACAGTAAAGCAAGTAACATGGAACAGAACAAAAACGTCTGTTTCAGAAAGCAAAACTTTATCAAGCCCGGGCAATAATAAATATTACAAGGGAACTGAATTTAATAACATTGACAGTAATTAACTCAAGTAAAATCCTACGTGACTGAATTATTGGTTGTAATTTCTAAAAACTTGGAATGGCATACGATCGGTTTGGTTAGAAGACTTATATTACTGTAATGAAGAGCTTTTGCGTTTTAATTAAGTATTGATTGTATTTTTTGTATTGTTGGGATACACAATATCTCACTTATGTATCATCGGAATTGGAAAATATGATTTACCTAATTTTTTTATACCTCAGAAAAAAGAGATTTTGTGATTGGGTGAATTTTTATAAGAGCAAAGACAGCACGAGAGAAAAATACATCGGAGAGACACTCGGTAGCAGGATTTAACTGAGATCGGTCACGTCTGACATTGCTGACACTAAACTACAGTGACATTACTCGAATCAGAGCAACTAGTAATGCTTCAGTTTATTCGAAGTAGCAACAGTTGGATTTTAGTTTTTACTTTAAAACACAGGTTACCTGCTGGACTGTCCGAGTATGTTTCCCGTGTATAAGGGTCGCAGTTGGGGGGCCAGTCAGAATCTTCGACTGGATGGAGCCAAGCAACGCTGAACCCTTTACGTGGTTACAACCCAATATCCTGAGCGATGTGGTCACTCTGACGTGAGTAGGTCAGGACTTTTCAAAAATGACGGCCAAACTATCAAAATATATGTAAAATAATTTCATTAAGCACTTCATGCACAGCAAAGTTAGCAGTTCAGTGCTTGCTGATCATTTTTTATAGTTACTCTTGCCCTTGTGCAAAAAAATTACATTTTGTAATTGCATATGTCGTAATTAAACACATGTTACTGTATAAAGTTGTAGATTGAATCTACCGACGCCAAAGAAATTGATTTTTATATTGATTTTATATTCAGCAATCAAATTCAATTTTTTTCTGTTAATAAACATATTTTAATTAGTAATAATCCTGATAGAGTATATCCTCAAAATTATTTAAATATAAGCGAGTCAGCTGTTTTTGACGTCAGCGAGTGCGACGTGTGGATGTGTAGTACAACTTTCTTATTCTGTATTTCTGTTACAGTTTCCATTTGTCTTCGACGTTTCTGACACGTTTTCGCTATAAACTTTCTGAATTTAGTTTCTGGGTTACTTTATCTTTCTTTTCTATTGCTTGTTCATTTTTGCACGATACGTTCGTGAGATAATTCTATGATTACAGTAGGGCATGGTAATTCTCTATGTCAATGTTCCGTTTGTTAATTGATTTGGCATATTTTCTTATATAATCCTCAAGACGTAATCAAATGAGGGATTAAGTTAACCTCTATTTTTTATTTTGTATATAAATTGAAAATTTTGAATGTAAGAAAATAGTATGGGTCTTTGGAATCTTTATAAGGGAATTTTTTCCTACTTCAAATGTTTATTTCAATCACAACAATACGATTCGTGTGTTGACGAGATTAACGTCGCGTCGTCTACTGAACCTCTCTGTTGCGAAGAGCAGCACTTTTGTTAATTGAGAAATCCAAAGCCGCGTCAAGTCCGACGAAGTCTTTTCTTTGATTTTTGCGGCTCACCGACTTGAAACAAACGCTAAATAATTCTAGGAAAAAAAATATTAAGACTCTTTTAATGTAATTTTAATGAAAGCTTCACTTCAGTTTGGCGGAACTAATGAAATTAATTTTCTTATATTAAACCTTCTAGAATTTATTCTAATATATTCAAAATTTATTAAATTAAATTTACAATCCTCATTAAATAAATTACTGAAAAATAACTCATATGTTTGCTGTAAGTGTTAGAAATATTTTTAAAAATATAGTATAATGTGTACAATATTAATGTGTAATGCGAGTAATTGACTATATTTCGTTTCAGTGTTCACTATTTAATTCTTCAGTTCGCTTGGTCCAGTTACGTTTAGTATACGTATAATATCTTATACATATAATATACATATCCAAATTTTCATAATAAAACCGCAATATTTTGAATGGAAATGTTTTAAAACTTTAATTTTAATTAAATTGTAATAAAAACAAATATGAAAGTCCAAAAAACACTATATTTTATTCACATAAAGTACAGGAGCTTTCGGCTAGATGCCATCCTTAACTGTTAACAAGTTTACAATTATTTACATTGTCACTTTCCCCATGAAAAAAAAAACATACTGTAACGCGTGTATTTTGGTTTAGTCTTGCTTTGTCTCGGAAGTGTTGTTTGCTGTGGTTTGGAGAATTCGAAATCGTGCACGTGCGTGGGGGTGCAGGAGATAAATATTTCCATCCAAGTAATTTTCGTGTCCTGTCTCGATTGTTGGCCTCAACATGACAGAATAGTTGGCCATTGTTGACTGCGGAACTGCAGCTGCGTGCTATAACTCTTGTAACAATGGAAAAATCAGTGAATCTGACATTTCGACTAAGTTTTCTAATAATGAAAGAAAGTAAAAGAATGGTAGGCTATAATGAAGGGAACGGAGATAAGCTTCTGAAACTGGAACAGTTGTTCTGCGTTCACCGCAGCTGGTGGATGTGATTATGAGAGGCTCCGTATTGCGTTACGTGTATACGTTTCAAGTGTCACCGATCTACAAATCTCATGAGTTCTGCTGTAAACTTTTCGAAGTTGTTGCCTCTGATATAGTCCGAGGCAGAATCGTCGTGAGAAAGGGGCCACAATTTGTTAGTGATGGGTTCATCGAAGCCACACAATTTAGTACGACGGCTTGCCAGCAATATATCCAGGGAGGGCGACGCCTTAGCCAGTGGTCAACCCCTGAGTCGACGCCTTGCAGTGGTCCTGACTAAAGTCATCACTGCAGTTAACCCGTTCTGCCGGCTGTGAGATACGGAGACGTCGGTACGAGAACTACAACAGGCAACACAACACAGAATAGCAGTTCGTATTTGGTACGGGCAGCAGATCTCTTCTATGTAAAAACCACAGGTGCCGGAGATAAGAGTTTTTCATGCTTAACTGTAATAAACTTATATAAAAATTTCTTTAATGGTCAATATTTTTTTGATTTAACGTAAAAAAACCAGCCCGCAAAAATAATTATTTACAATACAAATATATAAAACACTTTCAATACATATATTCTGAGATCAATTTATTTTCATACCGTGTTATCTTTCACAATTTAAAAAATTTCATGTTAAGTTCACACTCTTTACGTTTCGTCAAACCATTTAAATTTCATACCGTTAACACAGTAAATATCTAATTACACGTACAACAACATCGATTACAACAAAGTCAATTCACATTCTAGTTTACTACATACTATTTTTTTGAACATTTATTAATTAAAAAAAAATTAAAAAATTTACGACTGATTGAAAATAATGAATAAGAAAGTTAGCCAATTCAGACAGAAAAGTGATAATATAAATACCACACAACGTTTCTGGGATCCTTGTACCTTTCGTCAGGTGTGATGAATAGCCTAGAGCGACGCAACTGCACAAATGCTTTTGAGTTTTGTCAACTGACAAGTGCAGTTGTGTCGCTCTAGGCTCTTCATCGCACCTCACGAAAGGGACAGTGATCCCAGAAACGTTGTGTGGTATTTATATTACCACTTTTCTGTCTGAATTGGCTAGCTTTCTTATTCTTTATTAAAAATACATAATTTTTATTTTTAAACTATATTTATTTTGTCTACTAAAAACATTATAACTTAAATTACTTTCTTATTATTTTACTTACACGTTTAACCTTATTTTGACTAATATTACAAAAATATCGCTACAATTAAAATTCATAAAAAAATATATATACTATTTTCCTCATTATTCTAAATTACAGTTTCCTTATTAATTTAATGATATTTTCATAAAAAATTACCTTGTTTCCTACATCAGTTCTCTTGTTTTCTCAACGTTCAATATTTTCCTGTACATATAGCATTTTCAGTAAACTTATTTTATTCCTAGACTTTTCTGTTTGTAATATCCTATAATCTCTCCAATTACACTTATGCCCTTTCTCTTTCAAATTCATTGAGAACGCAGTATTTGTTTTCGAATATTCTTTTGCATTACTTCTACGAAAATAAATTCTATTTTCCACTTCCATCCCAGTCATTCCCATATATATGTTCTACAACGAATTCTAAATAAATGTTAAATCTACATTAATATAACGTAAAGAACATAGTACACAGGCCGTTTCTTACCAAAACTAAAAACCCAATTATCTCACTTAATCCCTAACATGCATTACGGCTTTCGCTCCAAACACTCTTTCCCGTAACTCCTCTACAAAGTCACTGATTACATCTACTCTTCATTTGAAAGCAAAACCGTATCTGTGCCAGCATTCCTAGATTCGGAGAAATGCTTCAACAAACTACATCATCCCACTCTTGTCTTCTAACTAAAATCCCACGTAACAGATACTTACTTCCGACTAATTGCCAATTATCTTCCTAACCGCTCATTTTCTGTCAAATATAACAACTATATAACCAAACCAAATCCTATCCTTTCAGGGGTTCCCCAAGGGAGTGTTCTCGGCCCATTTCTATACCTTCTCTATACCCACGATATCCTTCAACTCTTCAATAGTTTCACATATCTTTATCCTGAACCAAGCTCCCGACTTTGAAACAGCGAGACTTTAATTTTCAAAATTCATTAACTAAAATGAATGCATTAGATAAAAAGGGCAAATAACCATAAATTCCAACAAATCAACCATCATGCCATTCTCGCTAAAACAAATTTCCAATTCACAAATAATCTTTACCTTAAAAAATAGCGTAAGTTTTCCCGACGTTTTCACCTGACGAAGATGGCGGTGTCAGCCATGGAAACGTTGTGTTCAAATCATGTTACCCGACCGGAAACCCGAGAAACCTTTAACTTGACAACTCACCGATACCGAATAAATCTGCTCACACATGACTAACACTAATAATAGACTTGATATTAACATGAGCTCAACACATAAGCAACCTCAAGTCTAAGCTGAACAATAGATTATCCCAACTAAAACTATTATTAAACAGAAAATGCCCAACATCCCTAGCAATAAAAAAGTTAATTTACACCTCCGTAATCAAGACCATCTGGCAATATGCTTCCTGCATATGGGGAGTTGCAGATACAATAAATGTGAACAGAATCCAAGTAAAAAAAATAAATCCCGTAGATTGATTTCAGATAAAAATAACAGACTGCATTGTCATCTCAGTACACCAACAGTCAAAGACGTTATAAAAAATCCTTTGATTCACTCATAAACCAACCCAACCACAACTGAAATTACAACTTCAACTCCTCCAAAACCCCAAAAAAGGAGACTTAAAAGACAACAAACCATCACTCCTCGATATGCAGAGAAAGAACCATCTAGAAACCTAACCCCGTACTACACTACACTAAAGGATATATTACGAAAGGAAGGAATAACTTTTCCAGAGATAGACCACAACACCACGGCAAGCATACCACCATGGAAGCTTATCGAACTTCCAATCGATACAACGCTACATAAACTTAAAGTATACAATCCACATAACACTAACTGGAACGCAGAAATATATCAGTTGCTACAAAGATATAATTCTCCCAGAGTCATTTATACCGATGGGTCCAAAAATTCAAATGGAGTCGGGTGCTCAATAGTTACGGCAGGCAAAGAAAAATCTATCGCTATTAACCATAATGCGTCGATAATTTCAGCAGAATTATACGCCATCTTCATGGCCACGGAACTGTGTCTGGAAACACCGGAGGCCAACAATATCATCTTAACAGATTCCAAGGACGCAATACACAGAATAACTAGTATAGTACACAGAAATGGTTGCATAAATCGAATTAGAGAGAATATATTGAAAATACAAGAAAACGGAAACCGGATCACTATAGCCTGGCTACCGGCGCATAAGGACATAGTAGGGCACGACATGGAAGATCTCCTAGCGAAGATGGAAGCTGATCATCAAGGAAGATCCAGCAACCTGCCAATCTGCACCAGCAGGGACTGCAGAGTAGGGCTCTACAAGGAACTGGAGGAAAAGTGGAGTAGACCTGTCAAACCAGACGAATGCGGAGTCAGCCTCAGAAATGTCAACAGTATCAGAGAAATATCGCACCCGAAAGAACTATCTCGAAGGCAACAGGTTGTTGTAGCCAGAATAAGAACATTGCACTCCAGTTTCACTCATTCATTCTTGATTTCCAGATCTCCGCAGCCGGTATGCATCTCATGCAAGGAGCCCACAACAATTCCTCATATCCTCTTTGACTGCCCCAAATATAGCGAGATAAGAAGATCAACCATAGCCGCCCATTCAATGATGGCGATTTGCAACTCGTCAGCAGCAATAAACAACCTCATAGACTTTACAATGAAAACTGATTTGTTTAAAGTAATTTAAATGTTATACAAATGTAGAAATTAACAGGTGTAAGTCGCTAATGACCAAAAGGTTAATGCGACGTTAAATTGTAAAAAAAAAATACTTAAAAGAAAATGACCACCAGAGCTCCTCTACTAATTTTGTTTAAGTTTACAGCTTATTTACTTAGACCTTAATTTAAGAATTCAATGTAAATTAATAAATGATAATTGTTGTGGACAATCTAATGGTTGCAACCAAGGGCATGTCAATTTTATTAGAATATTTAATCAATACTATCAGAACTGTAAAGTCGCAAGATAAAAAGTTAACTGTACAATAATAAATACGGAAGTCAGGACGCACCAGAAGCAAGTTTTCTGTTGCAACTTTCAAAACAAGAAGTACATGAACTAAAATTTAGAACGATGGAATTAGCGTCCACAATTTTCGAGAAGCAGAAAGGAGATTTAATTGGCTACTTTCTATTATGGAAGTGGGGTTTTTAGAGGGAAAGCTTAAGACGATGAATACGAGTAGCAGAGGAGGAGCAAAGAGAGATCGAAGATTGAGAGGTGAGAGGAACAGTGCGGTTAGAGGGCTGGGGTGGGGGATACAACAGCAAGCCATTCTAAATCGAAGTGGAGAGTTAAGAAGTCGAAATAGAGAAAGAAGCCAGTTGGTGGTTTGAGAGGAGTCAGCTGAATTGTATTTGAAGTGATACGAGTGTGGCCTGCGCGTGAAGATTGTTTACGGTCCGCAGTCACAAAAGCAAATATAGAAGCTGCCTGGGGACTCAGGAATCAGCCCAGATATTGAAACACTTAACTAGATCGGTCAACGACACGCCATTCGACAAAATACGCTAAACGGATTCAAATGGTATTTAATTATTTATTATCCTACCACAATAACTTTCTTGAAAACAAACTATAAGTCCAGTCTGCATAGCCCGAATACGCAGAGAAATAAATAATAATAATTCATCAGGCACCAAATGTACGTAGAAATTCAGTCGAGTTGACCTGTATTTGCATTTAATCCGTTCAACATTTTTGTTAAATCAAATAAGATCAATCATTATTCTCTTTCCCTCACAAATAATAATTTTTAGAAATTTATTACACCTTTTATATTCTAGTTTTGTACTGTGTACATATATACTTTCCGTGGTTCGCATAGGATGGCCAGATTAGAATCTTACTAAAGGATTATCATTTTAGGTTCCTATTATGAAATTGACATTTACTCTGGCATTAATTGTAAATAAAATAAATAAATTAGCCAGTGAAGTCAGGAAAAGTGCATTATTTAATACAATTAAATTCCTGAATTACATCTCATGAAATTACAACAAAATAGAAAAATAAATATAAAGAGACGTCTCAACATGGGAGCTCATAGGGCAATTCATTATAGTTAAATTTAATATACAAAAAAAGCTTCTTATTGATTTTATGGAATTTGAATTTGGATTCAAAGAAGTGTAAAGAAAGAAAACTGCCCCTTACGCCAGACGAGTCCAAAGATGTAAATTTCGACATTATTTGTATAAATATGGTACAATTTGTCTGTAACAAGATTTAAGATGAATTAATTGTCACATACAGACAGTATTGTATCTAAAAACTAAATTAATAAATTTCTAAGTATTAAACATTTCCTCCGTGATTCGTGCAAAGGACGTCAACTTACCAAACTATTGCTCTAGATAAAAATGATTACATCCTATCTGATATTAAAAAGGTAATTAGTTAATTAAAATCACAAATAAACCAACCAAAAACAAGTCCTCAATATAATCAATATATTAACACGATCTAATTAAAATCATTCTTAAAATAATGGAAAATGAGAGTTCATAGATTCAAGGGCTTTCCACAATTCATTTGTTACTTTGCACGTGATTATGTAACATAAAACTTGAGGTTCCTTTTCGTATCATTATGGAATCCACTAATTTTCCACAATTTTTAGAAATTTTTAAAATCTATTTTGTTCTAGATGAAATGTTTACGATTCTTAAATTGAATATTCAATTCTACGTCTTTTTCTTTAAATTATTCCTACTTTTATTAAAATAATTGTAGCCTAATTGGCAAATAAAATTTCTCCTCTATTTATTGACATTGCCATGACGGATTTAGAGAAATCTTGTTTGTAAGTCCAACCTCTTTGCGAAGTCTTTTAATCAATAAAATACAAAACTATAGTTTCCTCATGAAGTGGATACGAATAATTCTTATAATTTTCTTGATCTATGTGTTTCAATTAATAACTCATTTTTATCTTATAACTGGTGTATGAAACTGAATCTTTCAGTGAGCCATTATTTTTATAATCATCCCATCAATGAAAAAAAAAGATTATAGTATAACACTAAATGGATAGAGAAATTCGTCTGTAAAATACTTCATTTTCACACCCTTAATTTAAAAACTCTATATGATATCTTGGCTACTAATGACTATCCCAAGTGTTTAATTTAGTTTAACGTAAAAAAATTACAAACAAACCGTTTTCTTCCAAAATAACTCCCAAACTGATAGACAAAGCGTAATTTTTATAGTTTTTCCGTTCTATCAACTTTTACACAATACATTCAGGAATTTCTTCAAAAGCCTTCAATTTACTATCTGTACTTATTAAAAATTACAAAGACTGTATAAATTCTTTCTACAAATGTAACATAATACATAAGATTTTATATAGGAAAAACTAAAAGAGCTTTGGATGCTAGAATTTACGAAATAAGATGTATTAGAAACTCACAAAGGATATACAGTCGGTTATCAATAAACATGGACTTTGTAATACTTATAATTTCAGGGTTCTAGGTTGGGCGGAGTTTCTTAAATAAAAATATTTAATTTATATAATATAAATATTTACTGATAAAAATAAGCCACATTAAAATTGAAATTCATATAATAATAATAATAATTAAAAAATAACAAAATATAGACTCTCTTTCTCTCAGGAATTTCGTGGGGTGATCCTTAACATGACAAAAATGAAATTATTGGTATAAATACATTGAATTTACTGATGAAACAACGTATTACGATACTTGGACTGATAAAAGGCACTACGCTACTTGGATTTAAACAATTCAAACGATACCGTGCCGTTGTGGTTACAGCTGGTGACGAGTGGTTGCGGTGGTAGTGTTCGACGCTCGTGCAGTGACGCCCGAGTACATCTCGGTGGCGGAAGATGAATCGTGAGCACCCCAACAATTTTCTCACGATTTGCTGGATGTTCTGAGTCTGGTCACCCACCGCTCAAGCTCGTGGCTGCCTCCCGAAATCACCAAATTCCTCCGGCAGATGTTTTTAACCTTTCATGCCCGTCAGCTCAATATATGTAAACTTCGGGAGCTCAACTATTCATGCCTAATAAGTTTGGCGTCCCTTGGAACTGTCAGCCCCTCTTTAGGCCTTTTGTCGCCAAGAGTGTCCTTTGAAACCGAAAATGATCCGAGACCACCGTCAGAGTCCGCTATCTGGACAAACAACGACTACCGTCCGAAATAGCGCCCTTTTAAATAAATCTTAATTATAACTAAGAACAACCACACTTCTGATTCTGATAATACTAAGATTCTGTAGAACGATAAGCTCATACTTTCTGAAATAATTCAAATTAAATAGAATAAATATATTAGTAACGTCGAAAGTGTTACAAGATGACTCAGCAGCATCTACGATGTATTACTCTGTGCTTGAGAATTTCGTTAATTTCGTTATGTTGACGTTCTTTCTACATTCAAAGTCAAATGTTTACTTGAAGAGATCCACGACACGTGGAAACGTTTGTAATGTATTAGTTTAATTTTAAAATTCTATACTGTGTGTATGTGATCATTAATTCATCTTAACTGTATATTATTATCTCCTGTTATGGACGTGAACTGTGTTTTAAATTCTTTAATCGAATGTAAGATTTTTAGTAACTAAACGAAATCAAAAAATATATATTTAGTTGAATTTATGACAACCATTTACCATAAAATATAATAAGCATCATGGTTAGACGAAATAATGAGAAACCTAAGTTAACTTGTATGAAAAGTGAAGACGTAAATAATATTATTACTAAACCGATTACAAAACAAATATTCTTTATCTTTCCAAAATTTAAGTTGAAATTTTTAACAACAAATAATTTTACATTTGTATGAATTAGAGAAATGAGAGATGAGTTCTAATACTTTGGATTATAAACAGATTTTTACAGTCTCCTAGATAAAATGTACCACATATTTATTATATTGCGTTTGGGAAATGTTAAAGTTTTTTGTGCTTGAATAGAAATCTTCATCCATTTTTAAACGCTCAAAATATCTAGAGAGAAATTATGGAAATATAAAACTCTGAAACGATCATTAAGTAAGATATAATGAAATTAATTTTTCCCGGCTGCAGTAAAACGTTTCTCCGGAAGAGCTCTCCAAGTGGAAAGACAGGCTCTTATTCTGGAAGCATATTTTACCTCGGCAGAGGAATATTAGCAGTGAGGACAGTGAAAGCGTTTCCGAATTATCCTCACACATAAACACGTTTCCGAGAGCCCCGCCGTCTGCAGGCTGAAGCTCACGGGACTGGATAAAATAGCGGGATTAGCTCAGCGGAGCAGAAAATTGATTTTTATGAGTTCATCCTTCTCTTTGTATCGAAAAATTTAAAATATTTCCTTTCTTCAAGATATAAATCCGGTTATAATGGATATTTAGCGACGAGGGCTATGGGCCGTGATTCTTTCCCCATTGGATACCCTTTAATTTACTTGTTGATCACAATGAAGAATGGATACGAAATTTTTGAAATACTTTCGCGTAAAGTGATATTACATTACATTATCATATTAACACCACATTATTACTAAATTGCATTCTCATGTCATCTTTTTTACTAAATTAATAAGAACGCAAATGAAAAATGGTTACAACGTTTTTCGATACGAAATTCTTCAACTATGAGAATATTCAACAGACATTATAAAGTAAAGATGTTTCTGCAGTGTATTGAACTAATAAATTTCAATGTGTCTTCTAGTTCACTTATCTGAGGAAGTATCATCATTCATTTCCTCTGCTCTGAGAACGATAATTTCTTCAAATTGATCGAAACGTCTAAACTCAAATATTCAAACTTTTACCGAAAAATTCTATTTTTTTGGAATCATTTAGTAACTATAAAATATTTTAGTGCAAGGCTTACCGATGATTTCTTAGTAATTTCAGCGATTAGGTGAGATGCAACGATTATCCGTTTACTTTAAGTTGATAATATTCTTTCTCCACGCAAAAATCTTCCAAAATTTGTGAACAATAAAAAAATTTCAAGATAATGTAATATCTTAAAAACTATCCAATCCTCCTTTTTATGTGGTAAAAATAAATTGCGTTTCAGACTGTAATCTGTTCGTTTTTTTTTTCAGGAAAAAGTTTTCAAAACACAATTTTACCAAAGATAACCGCTCCGAAAAATAAAGTTAATGACATTTTACCAGTAAAAGAAACTTATTTCACCCGACGAAAGGTACAAAGATCAAATAAACGTTGTGTGGTATTAATTTTGTCTGTATTTGGCTATTGAATCTAATTATTAATATCTGAGAAGAGTTAGCGACTATATATATTGTAATGATTGGTAATTAAGGCATTGTTCTAATTGAGAAGTTGAATTGTAGAGGACTCATTATTAGTGGATATAGAGCGGACGCCGCAACAAACCGGCGAAGGCAAAGAAAGCATTGTTGATCGGTCGAGAGGATTTTTACGCGCTCAAAATTTACGAGACGAACAGTTCAGTCGGGCAGCAGACAGCAGACAGCGAATAGAAAAGTTTTACAGTCAGCAGTCAGTACGAAAGAATGTGGTCCAGTCACAAACATGCTTTCAAATATTAAAAAGTAAAGCAATATTCAGTCGGGAAGGAGACAGAGCAACTACTGTGTATTCGGTGGTCGAGCGTAGATTCATCATGCTGGCCATAGACAAACCAATGAAGTCTATTTTCAACTAAAGTCATGAGATCTACAAATCCAGGTTGCAGTAAAGCACCGAGAACCAACCAATTTGTGTTAAACCAACTAACAAACAACGCCAATTAGAGCCTGTGAACATTTAGAGTCTGTGAGTACTTAGAATCAGTGATGTCCCCAAAATTGTGCACGAAAAGCTAAAAAGAGACCTGGGCGGCCGTAAGTAGAGAAAAATTTTAAAATCATTTGTAAACCGTGTTTAAAAGATAAAACTCAGATCGTTTCTTTAATTATTTAATTATCGATAAAATGAGATCCTTAATTCTTGATAAAATTAAAATTGTTAAAATTCAATCTTTAGTATTATTTCTTCCGAAACAAATTTTGTCTATGTTCAGACGCATTGATTTCCATAAAAAGTAAATGTAATTTTGATTATATATATTCTGCCATTTATCAAACCCAGTTCAAGACCCTGAGATCCCAAATATTTTGTGTATTTTATACTTGTTTTAAAATTGTTAATAAATCTTGTTTAATAGTTCACTTAAGTTCTTTCATTTAGAAACGCCACATTCATATTATATTTAATTATTACAATATATATATATTGTAATGAATAACAAATAATTAAAAGAATTAGCCCCACGTTGAGGCATCAAAATGTAATAAACAACAAATAGTTAAAAGAATTCAATGGTTGGCCACACGTTAATGACGCCAATTTGTAATGAATTGAATATTAACAAAATTTAAGCAATTGATTAATGGATGAATTTTATTTTATTAAATTTTAAAAAATGAGAAGGATGCTAACTGATCTACCAAATTTTAACTTAACAAAACAATTAATTTATTCAAAGTAAAATTATAAAATTTCTTGACGTAATTATTTACATTTGGGTTCTTGATAGTTTTCAGATTTTATCAACTCTCATCTCAGGGTAATTTATTTGGGCCTTATAAATAAAGAACCAATCCTTTTAAATTTAAATTAACCATCAAATTTTTTTACATCATTAGAGTCAAACAATAAAATAATCGTGAAACCGAAATCTGATGTTTTGATCCTTATTTAACGTTTACAAAACTTTTATAAAATTTATCTCTACTTATAGTATCTTTGCTGGTACCAGGCATTAGTTTTGGGCTATGATGCACTATACACTTTTCAGATCTGACAGGCCATAATTTCACAGAATTTAAATTTATTTCAAAACACTGCCCAAAACTTTGGTACCTATCAACTGGAACGATTACTCCGTACGGCACCTGTGGTCCTCGACATTAAGTCTCTCTCTCACCAGCGAATATGGTATTTTTCGTTCTAACTATTGGTCAGCCAGATTGTTATCAACTCCTTCTCGATGAAATTTGCGACAGTCTTTTTACTTGTTGAAATTTTTACTTGTGGAGTACTTATTGTATTTATATGTCCAAACTTTACTCAATGAATTTACTGTCCGCAACCTTTTCTTGATCAAATTCAACCTGCGACTTTACTTCATGAATTCCTGCCCGCCATTGCTGCCGTTAGACTCGAGTTTTAGAATGCCTGCCGCCGACAAAGGCTCGCCTGTACATTGTTGCTTTTGATATTCTCGCCGATAACAATACACCACACAGATCCATTTATCAAATCCCTAATTGCCTCTAATTAGTATTACAATTGTAATAATTACTAATGAAGGGAAGTTAAATAAACACATTAATGCATCAACTTAAATATTAATTTAAATTTTAAATTAAAGATGCTTTAATGATAATTAAGATTTTTAAATAAACCAACAATCTGATTTATTAATGCACAAATGGTTAAATTTACAAATGTTATCCAATGAATTTTACAACAGTTACCACGTAATTAACTTTCAATTTATATTATTTATTAGTGTTTTACAATCAAAATTTGCTCTCTCTCTCTCTCTCTCTCTTAGGGTCTTTACTGGGCCTTTAAATAAAGAAAATATTCGTTAACATTTTTCTACGAAGCTATTATCGACTTCAATGTATTATTTAGAATGCAAACATATAACTTTAAATTATAAACGATATTCGAAAACCGAAATCTGACGGTAGTTACCTTTACTTAATGGTTTACAAATATGAAATCAGTGAAATCTAACTTACTGTTTCTGGATATCAGGGCAATTTGGCTCGTTCATTCACTTACACACTCATTACACTTTATAACAGGCCATTTTTAACACTGACTCTAATTATAATTGATGGTTTGACAGAAGTTGGCTTTACACTGCAATATTTCGACGAAGATTCCACTCTGCTATATCACGAAAACTTTACTCTGCTATATTTCAGCGAAGACTCCTTTACTCTGCAATCTTTACATGACAACTTTACACAGCAATATTTCAACGAAGACTCCTTGCTATAATTCAACAACAAATTTATTCTGCTGTGCTTCGACGATGACTGGCCACACCACGCTTTAGCCAAAACCAACAGCCTACAATACCTAAACATGTGGCACTATTGCCCGTTCTTGAGTGCAACTTGTGTTTTCTCTGCTACTAACAATTCGAGTCCAAAATTTTTTAATTATTAATTAATGATTTCCTTTTAATTACGACAATATATATGTTGACAGTTCTTTGTTCCGAAATCGTTACATTGCCGAGTAGAGTCCTTTGTGATTCTGTTGACTACATTTAATCTAAAACAATATTACGTCGAATAAAATTTTGGTTTCTTGACCTATATGTTAGTTACCTATATAAATTCTAAATAGAAATGGATTTTATTAAATCCCAATTTAGTGAGGTTCATCGTAATCACTTAGGGCAACTACTTTTAAATTTATTCTCTTAAATGAAAACAGTTGTAAATTATAGCTTAACGTTAAAATCAATAATTCATAAAAGAATACATTCTCAGAACACGCTTGCAAGGTTTTAACAGGAATGTTTTGACTTAATTTGACTCAATCGATAACCGAAACGAAGACGGTTCTATTTTCCTTGCAAATTTTCTGTTACAAGCGCCATCGCAGTCAGTTTAATTAAATTTCTGTAACCAAGTCTAACGGCGGAGTTTGTTAAAATTACAATATCGGTTATTAGAATTGTGGTATGTTTTTACCGCATCATGTATATAGTGCATACTATTAAAAATTCAAAATCAGGTAAAATATGGTAATAAGTTACTGCGTCAACATTTCCACACGAAGTGACCGAAATGAAACGAATATCTATTATAATGAAGACGGGATGATACAACATAAAGTAACGTGGTACATGTTTCGAAAGTTTGTTATAATTCATAGCATAAATAATAGGAGAGAGCTGGTCAATAATTCACAGGGATAGTAAATTATGGTCCTCCTGTTCAAATAACTTGGAAATACGATGTGATGGGATCCGCTTGAAAATTGACCTTTTATTTTTCTATTTGGTTACTGATTAATTCCAGGAAACAACTATCCTGATGATAGCTAAATTGTTTTCTATTTGTAAGTAAAAAGTAATTTCTCTGGCCCACCAATTTTTAGAACACGATATCCAGCAGCCCATTACTGTTTAATTAATTTAACACAGCCGTAAGTCAGAAATATATAAATTTACTTAAAGAACAAAACGTCTTAACTTGAATATAAAACTAAATATAATCGAAAAGACTTCTAAACAAATAAATTTAGTATTACATGGTTACTAATATAATGAACAAGTGAATTGAATGCAAAACTTAAGATTACTTCCACAAACGAATATATTACAGAACAAGCGTCCACTCCAAGGCTCTTAAATAGACTCTTCTATAGACCCGATACCTTTTCACACCACGCTAAAAACACTCCTAAAGAAATAAAATATGGACTTCCCGGTAGTAGACCATAATTATACTCCTGGAAATTCCATGAGCTACCAATAGACACTTTCCTCGCCAAAACGGGATCAAATAACATGAAGAATACGGACTGCGAGATGGAGCGGAAGAACCTAATGGTGAAGTACAAGTTACCTAGAGTAATACACAAGGATGCGTCAATAACATGTGAAGGAGTTGGATGCGCTATAGTTTCAGACGAGTTTGCAAGGACGGCAACCATAAATAGCAACGCATGTATAACTACGGCGGAAATATACGCCTTATAAATGGCAAAAATACGATGTATGGAAGAACTAAACAAAAATAATCCTCACAGACTCTCTGGCTGATATAAATACAATAACCAACCAAAAGATATGGAATGGTACAATAAAATCAGAGAAAACCTAAAGCTAAACAGCAATAATAAGGTAATAATAGGATGGATAATGGCACACAGAGGAATAGAGGGAAACGAAAGGGCAGACAAAAGTGGAAAGATGGAAGCATCCCAACAAAAGAAGAATAACAACAGTCCAATATGCACTAAAAATTATGCAGGACAAGCCTATGCCAGAATACTGGAGGAAAAATGGTACAAGTGTAGAACAGGAAGGAATGAAGGGATTTTTCACAAGGAAGTCGATAACTTGAAGGAAATATCCTTCGCTAGAAATCTGTCACGCAGACAGCAGGTGGTTGTTGCTAGGTTAAGAACTCTCCATTCTAACCTAACACACTCCTAGCTATTCTCTAGATCACCGCCACCTAAATGTGACGTATGAAAACTGCCCTGACAATCCAGAATATCGTCTACGACTGCCCAAAGCACGACAGCATTAGAAGGCCACAATTCGGAAATACACGAGAAGCGAGATATGTACTTCTACAGCGGCAATAAATAACCTGCTAAAGTTTAGCAAGGAAACCAGAATTCAAGATCTAATTTGCGTAGACAATGAATCTGATACTAATAATAAAATGTATAGTTAATATGAATTAATTGTAATAATTTAATGTAATAGGTATGGTAAGTCGCCAATGACTTTTATGTTGACGCGACCATAAACAATAAATTTTTTTAAAAAAAACACTCATGGCCGAAATGACAGAAAACAATGTCTTTCAAACACTTCACAAAACTCATAACTCGAGAGGTGTAGCAAGACGTGTGAATCTAATATGTGCAATGGTCAATGCGTAGTGGGCGTAGGTCGGAGCTCAGATCATCACGAGCCTTTGTGTCGGTTACTTGATAGTGCAAAAACTATTCTGAAAACATTGACTAAAGGAAATATATTCTGTTCAGTTCAAGATAAAGATAAAACCATAAATGTTAAGAGATTATGAGTACAGGGAATGATAAAAGACTTTGCCGCTGTCTGTATATCCCGTTCTTAAGAATTTAATGAATGTTTTTAAGAACTATACTAGCGTTGGTCCTTCTGGACTACAATGATCCCCTACACCTTCTCCCTTCTTTTACTGCGCATACGGCAGGACTTATGAAACCTCTCCAGCTATACATTGTAATATTTTTTAAACATAAGAATAATACATTAAAAATATTAAATATACATAATTTTAAAACATAATAAACCAGAATCATATATTAAATTTACATTTTGTTTATCACTATTGACGTTTAAAGAATTTATATTGGACCTAATATGCATCATATATTTCATAAATAAATGTGTTTACTCAACATTTAAAAATTTTATGTGGATAGGCAGAAAATATCTCGGGACTAATACAAAAGAACAAATTGATGTTTCTTCCTGTCCTTTTTCATACGTCGCCCTTTTGTATCTTACATTTTTGAAGATGTAATTAGTGATGACTTAAACTGCATATTTTTCCTATTTTACAACTTGTTAGTATTCTATTATTAAGCAATAATAGAACCAATTTCAACATTAGTATCCTGTCCCACTGTTCTTTTACATTCATTATAAACGCAACTATTTATTTAATTTCATAATGTTCTTTATCCACCTAATTTTTGAATATTAGTAATTGGATAATGAAATTAATACATTATAATACCCGTGACTTGAATAGGACAGAATAAATTTTGAGTCTGGTTGTTCTGATTTTGAATTTCTATGAGTTCCTTATTACAAGTTACTGCGTAGCAAGAGTTTTTAATTATGAAAGAGAATATTGACATATTTTTAAAATTTTGTATATAAATATTGACGCGGAAATGTTGCAATAAAGAGAATATTCATGAAACTATTGAGTAAGTTACCCGTCACTGTTCTGGAAGGCCGAAGAGTTACGGTTTTGTCTTGCGGGTGAGTGTTCCCGCGAGGGTCGTGCGAAAGGCTCAAGCGAAGTGCTTCGTCTTCTTGGAGCTGACCAGGGATGAATGTTGAATGACGGAAATCGTCGCTGTCGAACAGAAGCATCGACGGTTGCCAGGAACCTGGAGGTTGTATTACGTCATCAAGCCTGAGGCTGATTAAACTACATCAGTTCTTCAAGGCTTCAAGATTAAATGAGAGAAATAAAATGCCATACAGTTTCAGGAGATGTAGAATGTGTTTCCATGGTTGTATTCTTTTTCTGCAATTTTTTTAAAGAAATTGAAATGTAAAACGTCAGTGTTAACAGTATACTCATTAGATAAATAAATAGGCCAAATAAGTGATATTATAAATGCCACACAACGTTTCTGCAATCCTTGTTTCTTTCATCAGGTTATATTAACATGCAGTATTTCACAACTACAAATCACGTCAGACCACTTCTACACATATTATAAAATCATAGTAGGAAAAGTGTAATGTATTTGAATGCTTGGAAAAAAAGCATTGTATAAAATTGGAGTAAGAAGAGTTGTACGCAGTCCATTTGCGATTTGGTGTTCGTGACGTGCGGCGACAAACTCGGTTCATTATGCGCATTGTTAAATTCATCACCAGGCTTCTTTGCTGGTAGAACAAAGACCCAAATTAAAGATGAGCTCGGCTTTAACTTGCCTTTCTCGTCAGTAGGCATCATAATAAGTCGGCATTCGTCCATAAAAAGGTCTGCAAGTATCGTTATATTTTGCAAATAAAATAAAACGTCTGTGTTGAATGTATACTAATAAGTAAAAAATTAGACAATCACCAGATAAAATTAAGTGATAAAATATATACCACACAACGTGGTTTCTGCAAGCCTTGTTGCTTTCGTCAGTTGATTCAAAATCACAAGAACGAGATGGCGCATAATCGAAGTGACGAGCTCAATAGAAAAATAAGACGCAAAAAAGCAAAGATTCGACATGACTGAATTAAGTAAAACATCACTGCAGTGACGACCAACCTTAAACATGGTAGTAGACAATTTAATACAAAATAAAAACCATAATGTTGTGTAAATTAATGTGGTAATTAAATTTATGTGAATTGAATTTATCTAACTATTGATGATTTGTTAAATGAAATATTTGTCAACTAGTTCTATTATAATTACAGAAACATTTGTTAGCATTTATATTTAATTAGATTTTAGACAAAAACCTTTTACATAGATGCCACAGCTTTATCGAAATTCTTTAAGCCTTCAGAATCGCTTATCGGACCTCTAAGAGTAATAGTAACCCGCAATGATATAACCAAATTATATATATATATATATATATATATATATTGTAGTAATTGGTAATTAAGGAATTGTTCTAATTGAGAAGTTGAATTGTAGAAGACTCATTATTAGTGGATATAGAGCGGACGCCGCAACAAACCGGCTAGGCAAAGAAAACATTGTTGAGGAGTCGAGAAGGTTCTACGCGCTCAAAACTTGCGAGACGAACGAACGGTCCGGAAATGTACAGTCGGGCAGTAAGCAGCAAGGACAAAAGACCAAAATTCCAAGTCATGAAAATTTGAACAGTACAGTCGGGCAGCAGACAGCGAATAGACCAGACGAAAAGTTTTACAGTCGGCAGTCAGAACGAAAGATTGTGGCCCAGTCACAAACATGCTTTTAAATATTAAAAAGTAAAGCAATATTCAGACAAACCAATGAAGTCCATTGTCAACTAAAGTCACGAGATCCACAAATTCAGGTTGCAGTAAATCATCGAGAACCAACCAATTTGTGTTAAACCAACTAACAAACTACACCAATTAGAGCCTGTGAACATTTAGAGTCTGTGAGAACTTAGAATCAGTGATGTCCCCAAAATTGGCACGAAAAACTAAAAATGAGACCTGGGCGGCCGTAAGTAGAGAAAAACTTTAAAATTATTTGTAAACCGTGTTTAAAAGATAAAAGTCAGATCGTTCTTTAATTATTTAATTATCGATAAAATGAGATCGTTAACTCTTGATAAAATTGAAATTGTTAAATTCAATCTTTAGTATTATTTCTTCCACAACAAATTTCGTCTATGTTCAGACGCATTGATTTCCATAAAAAGTAAATGTAATTTTGATTATATAAATTCTGCCATTTATCAAACCCAGTTCAAAACCCTGAGATGCCAAATATTTTGTGTATTTTATAATTGTTTTAAAAATTGATAATAAATTTTGTTAGTTGTTTAAAGTTAATAGTTATTCATTTAAAAGCGCCCATCCATTTATTTTAATTATTACAATATATATGTATATATATATTACAAAGTATTGAATTGCATATACATGAGTATTACTAAGAAAAGAAAAATCTATAGAAATCTGACGGTACGGAATTTTATACATATAAATTTTACCTTTTAGCAGCTCTCTTATAACACTAGTCATTTACGTCACTTTAACCTGCTCCTTCACTCACACTTTACACTTTGCCTTTAAATTCCTCGTACTTATAATCACTTTGTTTTATAGCTTTTATTTAAACTGTCTTCGAATTTTACTTCTCTTTAACCTTGTCGTACTAATTGTCTTCTACCATCGTACTTACTTCAGCTTAATTTTTAATAACATTGAGCACACTACTTCAACTTTGATAACACCTGACACACCACAAGCGCGATTGCGTAAACTTCTACTTTAATGACACGTAAAGAGTTAAGAGTCATTTCGAAGACTGACACAACCTCGGAAATCGATTCTTAGCGACTCTCCTTTCAGTTCGTATCGCAGACAGTACTCAGCTCTTGTCAATGCGTTCAACCTCAAAAACGCCGCCGACAACAATACCGCCTGAAAACTCCACAATATTATGCAACGCTGACTGTTGCCTACAATACCTGGGCCACAGTATTACGCTGACAATACAAATTTTAAATAAATTATAAAAATCCTTGCATTACATATCTTAGTGGTCACTACAGTATATATTAAAAATAACAGGAAATTCATTAGAATTTTTTTTTACTATATTTAAAACATAATATTTATCAGACCACGTTTCGTCCCTGGATGGGACTATTTCAGGCGTACAGTTAGAATTGAATAATTTACA
The DNA here is from genome assembly GCA_037074705.1 of Zhengitettix transpicula. Lineage (NCBI taxonomy): Eukaryota > Metazoa > Arthropoda > Insecta > Orthoptera > Tetrigidae > Zhengitettix > Zhengitettix transpicula. The sequence goes on along the minus strand of CM073593.1, from coordinate 25,331,339 downwards.
AATTAACTAAAATAAGAAACAAAGTCTTACATACATGATAATTTTTAATACAATTATGTTTAAGTATAATGTATAGTGTTACTTATTATTTATTATATCAAAATTTAACTTAAAAAATTTCTAACGTGCGGTTTTCTCACACGTTGTGGCCTCTTGATTGTTATTGACACAGCTGTTAAGAGTATTATTGAGATTTAAGACATACATGGAAATAAAAATTTATATAATACAACAGATAGATCACAATAATAAAGGAACACGAATTTTATTTAAATTATTTGTGCCAGTTTTAGTTAATGACCGAAACATTCGATCTAATATGCAACATTTTGCTCTTCAATCTAAAATCTTTACAATTCTTTTGGACTCAACTGAAAAATTTAGGGCGTTATAACTTCAAATTATTTTTATATTCATTGATTGTATAATTGAAAGAGAAGTGAGATTATTATAATTGTTAAAAATGATAATTTTTTCCAGGGGAGATATATAAGACTTTATAATGAACGGATCGTCGAAACGAAAATATGAGTCGTTTTGAACGTGATAAAAAATCAGAGCGATCTCATTGAAGCCTTAGGGGCTATTGTTAAGTACCGTGTCCAGTCGTTGTTGTTTGGGCTGAGCTCGGTCGCCATTGTGTGCGGTTGCGGATGTGCCACAGTTGCCTGTTGACGCTCCTGATGCAACAATGGCCGCGGGCCACAATGCGATTCCGTGTTTGCACCTCCAACTGCAAATATTGGCTGTAATAATCCTGGTCAAACGACCTGCGTAAACACTACCAGACAAGGTTACACTCAAGTGTTCTGCAAAGGAGACAGCTGAAACGAATTCTCTCCGAAGGCCGGTAGCTGATAAAAGGTAAAGTGGCTTCCTTCGTTGACTTCAGTCTGAAAGTGCGAATTGGTTACAATACTGTTATACTGGCTTTGTATTGCGTTGACACATTCTTAATTTCTGGACTATTTAACGTCGGGTATAATTAAAAATTAATATAGGTAAAGGCGACCATGAATGTAATAGAAAAACAATTAATTAAATCAAAAATAGTTTACGCGCCGATCTTATTGTTAAAAGTAAATATTTTTTATAGATTAACGTCGAAGCGTAACAAATAAATGTTTTCCAGTTAATTGTTTTATTGTTTGTATTTATGGTCGCCTTTATATTTTTAATAATTAACATTAGAGCTATTTCACTGTGTAGGAAACTATGGAACCATTAATAAATTAGAAAGTAAATAAATAAATAGTCAAAATTAAGTGCTAAATTAAATACCAACAACGTTTCTGCAATACTTGTTCCTTTCGACGAAAAACGCCAGGTGACCACGAGGTCAAAAGCAAAAACTAAAACGCGACGACAATTGAGTAACGAAGACGGGTTAGTTTAACAATAACGGATCATAGCTATTATTGAGATTAACAGTATCATTTTTGCAGCGATGTCAGATTTAAAATGAACCATTTATTATATAATTCAGGAATAGTTCCTAGTGTCAACATCTAAAATCGTAGTATTTTTCTAACGGCTCTTGCATTGTTGAATCACCTGACGAAAGCAACAATGTATGGCTAAAACGTGTGGTGATTTTTGGTTATTTATTTGTCTAAATACTATATTTTTAACTTATATGTATTATATTGATGATTAATAAACGTATTTAGGATAAGTTTTCATCTTAGAAAATTGAGTAACTGATTTCAGGAACCGAAACGTAATGCATACTATGATCAAAAACACGAACAAACTTCTTTTTGCGATTTATAACGATATAGTTACAATTTTTCTAATTTATACGTATATTTACATAGAAAAATTGGATTTCAAGACCATCTCCTTTCCATATAAAACTGCCTCGCTTGTAAATGAAAGATTAGCACTGAAAATCTTTCCGTCGGTCAGATGTAGCTCGGAAGATAAAAACAATGTATTTATTTTACTTAAATCATTATCAATAGTTGAGAGTTTGGAAAATTTCTGTCTGTTTTCGATTGCGCCAAGTTGTCGTATCACTAATCTGTGATATTTGTCGCCACGCACGGACGAGGGCTAAAGAAAATAGTTGTAAAATCCAAAGGTGATGTCCCAGTGTTACCAGGGAACTAATTTGCAATTGGCAAAAAATATAGCGGAGTGGTGATTATAGTTCCAAGATGTACATTTTTTGACAACTACGCGATTTTTGGGAACAATAGGATTTTGTGTATCTTTCAAATTGTATTGAGAAGCGTGAGTCACGAGCGCCTGTCTATCAGCTCATAACAGATATTATGGTAAATGCCAAGTTTTTCTCAATTTTTGACGTGGCTACGGAGATTCTACGCCGACGATTCAATTTCATACTTAAAACGACAGTAATCTATCGTTGAGCAAACCGCACTGTGTACGTATATGACTGGTAATGAGAGATATAGAGAAATTTAGTCTTGGATAACTTTGCTTCAAAGCAAATAACTATTATCGATACACTTGTTGATGATATTTTACACAAATTTATAACTAAGGGGAAAAGAGGCCGCTAGAAGTGAAATAAATGGGACGAGACGTCAGGATCGAGACTACGCAATTTTAGCATTTAATATACATCTCAGCTATTTTTCTCCAACAAGTTAAATAATTTCACCTAATGAATCATTTTAGTCGTTATGAAACCGGCAGTAAAATAATTTTTTTTTATATAATTTTGGATAATAAATTTGTTAACTTTAACAAATTTCACTAATTTAATTCTATGCCCCACTCCTGCTACAAAGCAGAGTAACTGCTCCTCAGTTTCAGAGACTAATTTTAACAAGGAAATTAACGTTATTAAACTATACATAACTAGAGAAACACCAATTAGAGAATTTCCACTACGCCTCTAACGGATTGCGGTTGCAGTAGTTTGTCTGACTCTAGAATTATGCAAGTTATATGTGACGAGATCAAACAACAGTGTAAAATAATGAAAGTCATAATAGGAACTTTCTAGTGGATTTTAAGTATTAATAATTTATTAATCTTTAAATGAGGGTTATGTTTCGAGGATGTAAAACGGTCGATGTTACAAAAGGGGGTGAGACATAACCATCTCAAATACTAGTATACTTTACAATTTTTATACTTTTTTTTAAATTACAGTTTAATGTCGCATTAACCTTTTGGTCATCTTACGTACTTTTTTATAATCCTCAAATAACATCGCCAAATTAATCATTTTAGCCCTTATCAAAAATAACGTAAACTTTACGTTGTCTACTTTAGCTAATATAGGACGGGTTGGTGCGATATTTAAGTTCTACACACTCTTAAAAAAAATAAACAACCTTACTTTCAGGTTTAACTATTTAATTTCTTTCGCAATTTGCAGGCAAGTATGAAACCCTGACAAAGATGTAACGTAATGCATGCAATACTTGAATTATATTAAGATCGTGAATTAGCCCCATAGAGTGGTCGATTATAATGAAAGATCTAACGTGATTCTATCACGCGTCTACACACACACACACACGTCAATCTGCACGCGGGACTGTAAATTTAGTAGCAAAGAGCTGCCTGCCCATGTCATAAAGGTCTTATATAGTCAGCACGGGTAATTATTAAAAATGGCGAATTTAGAGATCCTGAGTTTGGTATATATTGTAATATTTTAAATATAATAATAATGGATGGGCGCTTTTAAATGAACAACTATTAAGTTTAAATAACAAACAAAATTTATTATCAATTTTAAAACAAGTATAAAATACACAAAATATTTGGGATCTCAGGGTCTTGAACTGGGTTTGATAAATGGCAGAATTTATATAATCAAAATTACATTTACCTTTTATGGAAATCAATGCGTCTGAACATAGACGAAATTTGTTGCGGAAGAAATAATACTAAAGATTGAATTTAACAATTTCAATTTTATCAAGAATTAACGATCTCATTTTATCGATAATTAAATAATTAAAGAACGATCTGACTTTTATCTTTTAAACACGCTTTACAAATGATTTTAAAGTTTTTCTCGACTTACGGCCGCCCAGGTCTCATTTTTAGTTTTTCGTGCACAATTTTGGGGACATCACTGATTCTAAGTTCTCACAGACTCTAAATGTTCACAGGCTCTAATTGGTGTAGTTTGTTAGTTGGTTTAACACAAATTGGTTGGTTCTCGATGCTTTACTGCAGCCTGAATTTGTGGATCTCGTGACTTTAGTTGACAATGGACTTCATTGGGTTGTCTGAATATTGCTTTACTTTTTAATATTTGAAAGCATGTTTGTGACTGGACCACATTCTTTCGTTCTGACTGTCGACTGTAAAAGTTTTCGTCTGGTCTATTCGCTGCCTGCTGCCCGACTGTACTGTTCAAATTTTCATGACTTGGAATTTTGGTCTTTTCTCCTTGCTGCTTACTGCCCGACTGTATATTTCCTGACTGTTTGTTCGTCTCGCAAGTTTTGAGCGCGTTGAACCTTCTCGACTCATCAACAATGTTTTCTTTGCCTTGCCGGTTTGTTGCGGCGTCCGCTCTATATCCACTAATAATGAGTCCTCTACAATTCAACTTTTCAATTAGAACAATGTCTTAATTACCAATTACTACAATATATATAAGCTTCATGCGATCTTCTGCCCGCCTACGAACTTCTCTGCAAGCATCAGCGATCCACCTACTAGCATCGCTGACTCCTCATCCGCCAGCTGTAGCGGAGAGGAAGAAGAAGAGATTTGATCGAAGAGAGCAACACATGTCCGCGGAAGTCAAAGAATAAAACAGTGCTCCATGCGCAGAACCTTTATAAACTTGTATTGTTGTTTTACGAGACAACACTGTATCTCGAACATTCAAGCACTTCATTTTAAGCATTCAAACAGTTTACCTTGAGCATATATATATATATATATATATATATATATATATATATATATATATATATATATATATATATCTGTGTGTGTGTGTGTATAAATTAATAATTAAAAAGTCGGTTATAAGAAACGCGTTAAAAAACAAAGATAGACCCAAACTCTGTGTGATAAATAGTATGCACTGTGAAAAATAAGTCAGAGTACATTTTGAGTTCGTCACCTGGAATATGGAGAAGAATGTGTAGACAAGCTATGTATAGGGTAATCCACTCTTATATCATAGGAAACGGGCTGGAATAGAGGATGCGGAAAGGTATAACATGGTAGCTAAGGTTAACTAGGGTCACCGGGCTGTAGTTTAAGCATCCTACCAGGGAACACGTAAAAGTGATGCAGGGAAAACCGTAGAAAATAATTTATCAGGAATGTAGTCTTTTCCGCCCTTCGGATGGCTGTGGGGACGCAGCATTCCATTCTCCGTGCCTTTATCAGTTAAGGAGGCAGCTGGCCGACTGTTCCAACTAGTTTGTTCGTTCTTTCGTCTCTTAACTGTCTGAAGCAACATGAATTGTAGAAATATTTCTGTGGCATTTATTAATCACTTATTTTTTACTGTTATTTGGCTACTTATTAATGGAATTAGAAAACATGAATTTAATAAGTAACTTAATTTTTTATTTTCATAATTAATACGAAATCACGTTTCATCCCTTATTTGGAACTCTTCAGGTGATACAGAGCACAAAAACATCTTAAATAGTTCATTTGAGAATAATTTTCTTCTTTGATGTGAATTTTGTATTAATATGATGCTGTTGAGAGTCGAAATTATATAACAGTTTTTCAGAGAACAGACTGGTGTTCTGTATTGCATGAAAAATTCATAAATGGTGAAACGTTGCGATGACTTTAAAAGTATGAAAATAATAAATTAAATGTATTCTGACTTACTGGCTATTGCATTCATTTTGCAATCAATAAAATTTCAGATTTGATATATTAATAAGCATATATTGTAGACAAATCAAAGCGCCAGCAGTTATGCCTTATTTTAAGAACCGTGCAGATTATTTTCATTCCCGTGTGAAGGTCGGACACCCAGATACTATATATTCGTACTTATTGCCACTTTAGTTCATACACAATCGGCGAGGAGCTTACTGTATGAAATAATAATTTTAACAGGGTGTGTGGTTTTAGTCTATAGAAGTCTGCAAATTTATATACAAAGCGGATTTTTAGCGCCAACTGGCGCCGTATTTTGAGCGCGGTTTTTGTATAATCTTGGAAATAAATTCAAACGGAATTGTCTCAATGGAAAAAATTGCAAATGTTCCCACACACCACAGTCAACATTTGGAGCCTTTTTAGTGCTACTGTCAATTCGTTGCATAAAGGCGAGTTGGGCTCCGCAAACGAGACGGCAAAAATCTCAACAGTTAAGATATCTTATTTTAAGTTTTTTTTTTAACTTAACCGCTGATTCTCCTCGGTCAGTAGTCTGTTCCAGTCCATCGTTTGTGATCGCCTGCCAATAATTTTGTCGAGTTTGAGATGGGGCCCACCCTCCAGAAGCTTTGGTCGTCTAAAAAAAATCAGAAAATTTTCCGGGATCATTTTCACTATTTTTAGTTCAATAATATGTGGAGCTAGCCTCCACCGAACTTCACGTCCGAACTTCACGTCTATCTCTCGACGACTTGTCTGTGAACATCAGCTGACTGATCTGCCAACGAACGTCTCTAGTCGACGCGGAGTTCAATTCTCGGAAGCATTATAAACTAGCATTATTCTATTGTTCAGTCTGGAGCACACAAAAGTTTTAGTTTGAAATACAGTACGATACAGTTCGTCACGAGCAACTAACCAGTAAACACGATTTATAAAAGAGAAATAAAATATTGAGAAGTAACAAGTCTCGTCATTGAATCGCAACCAGTGCTATCACGCATCGCAAACAAAATATATTATAAAATATTATTAATTTTCTTCCTGTGTGTGGTGTTGCAACTAAATAATACTACGGAGTCCGCCACATAGAGGGAGAAAAATTGGTGACCCCGACGTGATTCAACACGGCAAATCTGAGATTTTCCTCATCCGACGTGATTTGACACACCAAATCGTGATATAATACGGAAACTCCAAGAAGATTTTCTTCCCTGGACGCGATTATATACTTCGAGACTCTGAAAAATCTGATTTTCGCCTGAAGTGAGATTGGAGATTCACTTACCCGGAATTACAAGATTTTTCTGCAAGACGTTACAAAACGAAGAAGCACCCGCAACTGATGGTGCAGCTACTACTTCTCAAGACATCTCTACTATCAACTCGGCCGACTCCATTCGGATTCCTGCTTTTTGGAAAAACAACCCGGCTCGATGGTTCCTGGTCGTGGAAGCTACATTCGCTGTGAAGCGAGTTACTTCCGACGCCGCTAAGTACAACCATGTACTTATAAGCTTAGATGAGGCGACATTGGACGTCATCGAACGGCCTTCGAGCACAGATAAGTATGTCACTATTAAAACAGAATTATCAGTGCGTTTGGCGAATCAGATGAGAAAAGACTTCGTCGATTATTGCTCGGTAATTCGATTGTTGAAGAAAAGCCTTCATTAATTCTGCAGAAAATGCGTAATCTCTCAGCTGGTCAGTGCAACGACCAGATACTACGTACTTTATTTCTGGAGCAATTACCTGATAACATTCGTAGCGTGTTAGCGATTAGCGAATCTTAGGATTTAAATGTTCTATGTTCCTTAGCCGATAGGATTTACGACTTAATACGTCCTGACGTAAATTCAGTCTCACAGGACATCGTTCAACGTCGCAGGGAGACAGCACACTCCTTGTCTTCAGGAAGTGATAGTACAGCAGCAAACTTTAATCGATATGTGGACCAACTAAAACTATTAGTGGAATCCATGTCTCGACGACTTAGGACTCCGCGCTCACGATCCACAAGTCACGAGCGTAACACTAGGCGCGGGCGTGTCAATGAACGCCAAAATTCAAATAACCAAATTACAAATAAGGATTTATGTTGGTACCATCACAAATTTGGCGCTCAAGCCCGCAAATGTGTAACACCATGTAAATGGGCTAGTAAAATGCAGGGAAACTTGTAGGATTCCCTTCGCAACAAGCGGTCGGAGGCGGATCAAACAATAAAAACCGCTTAATAATATACGATAGCATTAATAATTTGCGTTTTCTTATTGATACAGGAGCAGATGTGTCCGTTGTTCCACGTAAGGTAGCAAGGACTAAAACTTTCCAGTCTAGCTACCGACTGTATGCAGCCAACGGTGCTGAAATTAAGACATATGGGAGAATAACACTTAATCTTAATCTTGGAATAAGACTAGCACTTACGTGGACATTTCTCATTGCCGATGTTTCACAGTCAATCATCGGAGCCGATTTGCTCCATCATTACAACCTTACAGTAGACTTACGTAGTAAAAGATTGTATGATAAAACCACTACGTTATCCTCTGATGCTGTTATTTCTAGATCTACAACACCGACCATCTGCACGCTCCAAGCGAATGGCAACAAATTCGCAAACTTGCTACAGGGATTTCCTAACATCACTTCGCCCACCTATCCTGCCGCAGTGAAACACCACGAGGTTTACCACCACCTCATCACGTCGGGGTCACCAATTTTTCTCCCTCTATGTGGCGGACTCCGTAGTATTATTTAGTTGCAACACCACACACAGGAAGAAAATTAATAATATTTTATAATATATTTTGTTTGCGATGTGTGATAGCACGGGTTGCGATTCAATGACGAGACTTGTTACTTCTCAATATTTTATTTCTCTTTTATAAATCGTGTTCACTGGTTAGTTGCTCGTGACGAACTGTATCGTACTGTATTTCAAACTAAAACTTTTGTGTGCTCCAGACTGAACAATTGAATAATGCTAGTTTATAATGCTTCCGTGAATTGAACTCCGCGTCGACTAGAATTTCTCTGCGTTCTGATTTCTTCTTCCCCTTTTCCGCTACGGCTGACGGATGAGTAGTCAGCGATGCTAGCAGAGACGTTCGTTGGCAGATCAGTCAGCTGATGTTCACAGACAAGTCGTCGAGAGATAGACGTGAAGTTCGGACGTGAAGTTCGGTGGAGGCTAGCTCCACAAATATATATAGTTTAAGGATCCTACCAGGGATATATATATATATATATATATGTATAATATATTGTAATGCCAATTTTAATTAGGCCATTAATTGTTTGGACATAAAAATTTGTATTGTTTGATAAATACATTAAGGCGGCTTGAATGAACAAAGCAACAATGGAAAAGCAAGCTCAGTCGCTTTTGTTGAAAAGTCAAAATGGCGTTTGCGCGCATGAAAGTCTAGCAGTTTACGTCTATAGCCAGCCAGGAAAGGATGTCAGTTTTTATTACGTCTACAGCCAGCTAGGATAGAGTTGGTGATGAAAGATTGCTGTCGACGGATGAAGTTTTTCTGGTGAGCAGCAAAGAGCGGAATAGTAAAGTTGACAGTTTAAGTCTACAGCAAGGAGCGAAAAAAAAGTTAGTTCGCTCCGAAAGAATAAAGAGTTAAAATAAATCTTCAAGGAGCTACGTTGCAGTTTAAGTCCAAATCAGTAAAGACTAATAAATCTACGAATCATAGGATTCCGGTAAGGCAAGCAGACATCAGATAGCTGACATTCAGGAGGATCATCCGAGTTCCTGGGAGCCTATCAATTTTGGCTTTAATAGTGTAAAATCTGTGAGTCGATACTTAGAGTCAGTGTAAAATTTTGCAATAGTGTACTTTCGAAACCAAAAAGAATGCTGGTACCAGCTGGACAGTATGTAAGTAACAAAACCAAAACTAATGATTAATTGTAAACTTTAATGAAAGGATAAAGTCAGATTTCGTTCTCTTTTAATTGTCAATCAGAGTTAATTTCTTTACTTTCAAATTTCTTTCAATCTATCGACATATTGTTTAGGTAAATTGTAAACTGTTTTGTTAATAAGATTTTAAATCAATTTTTTGTGTTCATTATCAAACCCAGTACAGGCCCTGAGAGAAATATCTCAAATTTTGTTGTAATTATCTTTATTGCACAAAATAAAATAAAAATATTTTGTTTGTTAATTTTTTATTATTATTTCATTTAATAAAGCCTCATATTTGATTATTACATAAATGGCGCTTCAACGTGAGGCAAATTAATTAAAACTTCCATTATTGTTTATTACATAATGACCACCACAACATTGGGCAAATTCTTCAAAAATTAAATTAATTAATTAACGCCTTCCAATTGATTATTACAATACTAATCGATTAGTAAAAAATATAAATCAGCACATATACGTACATAATAATATTTTAAAAATATCTGCAATATTCTCACAACAATACATATCAATTTTGTCAGAAAATTCATTTGAAATAAAATAAGGCGAGGTAAAGAAATGCTGTTATGGCATTAAATCTCAAGTAGGATTTCTTTGCCTGCGTCAACTGTTTGATTCACTATGGTGCGTCTCAGAGCACATAGATCAAGGAATCCTGTAGTTTTTAAAATTAAACTAACCAATATTTTTGTCACCAAAGAATAAAACGAAGCTATTTATATACAATTCTGTACTGTTTGCCAGAGTTCTTTCTGCGGGTTGCACGGGACAAAATATTACAGTTACTGAGCATTTTTCACGTAAGCAAAATGTGAATAAACGAAACAATTTTTTTTTAGCGGAAAAACAGAAACGGTAGATTCACATTTGTCACGTCTGCCGAAATGCTCAAATGACGTGCACATGCATAAAACTGCCAAAGTGGAGAGTGACTTTACTCGTAATAACAGCACGACCATCTTACAGCAGGCAAAAGGCTTTCGGGGAAAAGCAGCCACGCTTCTCACTTGCGAGCTTGTTCTATGAATGTAAAATTGCTACGTAAAGGAAAAACAACAACAAATATTCTACACTTTGAGAGGGAAGTACTAGGAAGGACATGCTAAAAAAAAGTAACGAAAAGTTTACTTACAAAAGTAAAATGTAGTGATACCCTTAAACATTTAGTTTTGGAAATACACTCGTAATATATTTCTATTTACGTAAAATAAATAATGAAAATTTATATTAAAATACACGGTTACTCTCTTATTATAACCGGTAAAAGTATTGATAATCATATGAATACTGACACTATTTTCAATAAATTAATCAAATGTGGTTAAAGAACAAAATTCTCTACTAGATGAATGTGTCAATTAAAATAAGTATAAATGCTTTACTCTATGAATTTTTTTCTTATGATTTGCATAATAGATTAAAAATTTCCATCTCAGGCCAATGTGTAATTATATCTAGCAGAAGTTCATTGATTTTTCTCCAGTATAGAGACAATTCTTAACTGTACATGTTTAAGAACCTGGACTCGAAATTTCTTGACAATGGTGAGATAATATTATTGAGATTATTAGGTTATTCCATTTTCTTGGAGTAGAAAAAAGTGAGAAAAAAACTCCAAGACAATGGAATACCCGAATAATCTCAACAATGTTTAAAAACGTTCTTTCATTTATTACAACACGCGAGATGATTTTCTTTCGAGAACTATCACTGTTGACAAATATAGCATTAATGAGCATTTCCAATATTAACACGTTTTTTTTTAGGGCAACAGGCTACATGAGGGTGATCCAGATTGGGCAACTCCCCTTTAATAGCATAGGAAGGGATTTGAAAGGGGGGATGCGGAAGGGTAGAGGAAGGTAGCCAAGGGTTACTAGGGCCCCCGGGCTATGGTTTAAGGATCCTGCCCGGCATTCGCCTAAAGAAATGCAGGGAAAACCCTAGAAAAACCTGCATCAGGTAGGTCGGGCATTGGGTACTTGTCCCACGCCCTTCCGATAGCGGGAGAGGAGTCTGCTGTGGGGACGCAGCATTCCCTTCTCCGTGCCTCGACCAGTTTAGGAGGCAGCTGGCGGACTATTCTAATGGGAATAGCGGACAACTCTTACCGTATGCCCAAGGTCTGTGACCCCGGAACATACACCTCTCAGAACAGGCCGAGGTGCCTCGGCTTGTGGGAACATTAGTTCAAAAACGGAGAGGAAAAGGCATACCCAAAGGTAGCCCCTTCGTATCTCTCCTAAAAGGTTCTGCCTGCGAGAGAACATACCTCGCAGGTATTGCCTGCGAGAGAGTAACCCTCGCAGACGCTGTTGATATTAACACGTAGACTGCCACGACAATTTTCAGAATCTCTTCGCGGAAGCCAACAACTACGAGTTAATTCGTACGCAGACACGTTTCGACATGTCGCTTCGCTAAAGCTGAATCATGAATACGCTTCCATATTCGTCAGTACAAAGGCTGGTGGACTTATTTTTTTCGAATGAGTTTCTTGCATTACTGGTGGAACAAACTAATATATATATGCTGCAGCAAGAAATTGAAAAACGCAAAGCAATAAAAACATCTAATAGGTTATCAAAGTTGCAAGCCTGTAAAGAGAAGCCAGCCTTTTGTGTGGAAGATTGTTTAAGAAGTTCCACAAACAATAAAATATTTATTTATTTCTTGAATTTTAATTAATATTTATAATTATATATTTTTTTTAGTTTTTTACTAAATTTTCTGTTTATGCAAGACAGCATTGATTTATTGTACTTTTCCCAGAAGCCATCTATCAATATTAGCACTAATATATTCCGAGTTTAATCGTACATGCACAAAAATAACAAAACAAGGACGAGATAATTCGTAGTTGGCGTCCTAGAAAATAACGCAGTCTACGAGTTATCTCTAAGTCGGCAGTCAACGTGTTAAGTCTGAATTAAATTACCAGGATGCGACCGAACCAGGAATCGAAACCGAGACTTCCGCTTACCGGACGGAAGATCTACCAACCGAGCTACCCGTGACGACTCCAGATCCGGTACAAAATTTCTCCATCCATTTGACCTACAATTTACTAACTCACAATTCTTACATGAGCTCAATTTTAGGACCTCAAATAATGAACAGATTTTATAAGTAAATTGATCGAGGGTTTTAGAATTTACAAATCAAGAATAGAGAAACAGCCTTCCACAAGCTATAGAGGTCTTGAAATATAAATTGAATTATAGCATAAGGATGGAATCGAACCCGGGTCCTCCGCTTACTGAGGAGAAGCTCTACCAACGGGTAGAGAGGTTCTATTCCTGGCCCGGTCGAGATTTTTCTATCCAGATACTTTAATTTTATGTAATTTCCACGGCCTCTATGGCTTGAGCTTGTGAAATCTTTCTCTCTAGTCTTCAATATTAAATCTGTTTAACAATTTCATGCCTTCTGTTTGAAGGTGTTTGTTGGTGTTTCTTGTCATTCAAATCAAAAGCCATCATTGACATTGTGTAGCCAGATTATTGGATCTTATTTCCGTCTACTCTGATTTTAGGAGATGATTTTCTTAATTGCTCGGTTTATGCTGATGTTATTAGTCTGAACACTCCGTAGAACGAACACTTGGCATTTACGTTCTCAGACATGCGTTTAGAGAGTTATTTTCTTCGTTCCCAATCTCTTTTATTTGTTGCGAATGACTTTTGTATTGCTATGTATTTTCTTAGGCTCAAAATGTTTGCATCATTTGATAAAAATACCCTTTGACATACAGTAAATTGTTCCGAAAAAAAACACGTAACTTACGCAAAACATATAAAGTCACTACAATCTATATAATAAAAAAGGATGTATATTTGTATGTATATATGTATGTATGTATGTATGTATGTATGTATGTGTGTATGTATGTATTTGCGTTAATTTCTATACAAATTTAAAAGTGTGGATAGATTGCAACAAAAATTGGTACACAAATTCTTCAAAACACGAGAAACGGTACTGTGAGGGTGAGAAACGCCTAGCATACATGTGGAAAGAATTATAATTAAAAACCGTGATCATTAAATATTAAATTACTGCGCGCCAAGAGACAATGATGTCACGCGAGAGAAAGACGTTACTACGCAACGAACAAAGGAAATATCTCCTTTATTAAGAATGAAATAAAGCAGAAATATTTTTTTAAAATGAAAAGTATAATTTTATACAGAAATATTCCATCGAATGCTAATAAAGAAGATTACGAATTACTTTACCATCCTTGGGGAAAATGTAAGTTAATTTCCGCGCTGTATTAGTTGTGAGTCAAGCTAACAATTTCATCAAGGTAATATTTCGTAATGTATGAAGACTGAGTGACGATTACATCCTGAAATACTCAAGGAATATATTTAAGTATTCAATTAAATACTTTTTCGAGTTTATATAAATAATTACACGAGCAACGCCGGGCACCTAGCTAGTAAAGTTAATAAAAGTCCTCAAAAATTTAGAGCAAAGATGCCAAGAAATAAGACGTAACTTTAAACTTTACGTTATGACTATGGCTGACAATCAATTGTTGATTTGAAAATGGCTTCCTCAGGAATCGACCAATCATATAAATGACATCTGAAGGGGTCCAGTGAAACTATTTATCTCTCAAGGAACATATTAATGCTATAAATGCCCGTAGTAGTGTTTAAACTGCGTTTTATAGAATATGGTTATTTTCCTTATTCATTATTCAAAGTAAACTAACTTATTATATTTGAATCAGCAATGTACTAGTGGTTTCATTGTTTCAAACTGGTCATGGGTACCGCATTTGGTGGACGGAAGATGAAATATTCCTTTCAAGACGGCTTCCTGTATTTTCATCGTGGGGAATTTAGTACCCTAGAGGCCGACTCCCTCTCGGATGTTGCTTGCTCAAAAATATAGGCCTACTCTTCGTCCGGAGTGGGTGGAAATGTGAGAAAGTGCAGCCTTTCTGTCCTTCGACCTTCGTGACTTCAGTCGATGGGAATCTTTTAGCACGCTAGTGAAAAACTCTATTTATACCCAAATTCGTCAGGTATATATTTTTTGAAATGATTTTACAATGGAAGAGATAACAGTTGCCGACGTGGTACGCACGAGAACACAAGCTGATTTAGATCGATAAAACTGGACTCCTTTAAAAAAATTAAAAAGAAAATCGTGGCAAATATTTCCTTGGTATTTTAGAAATTACACTGCTTCAATTAGAGTTTGAGCGTCCAAGTTGCTGAAACAGACGGCACAAACCTACTACAGCTATAAATGAGTTACAAAAGTTGTGAAAACGGAATATATTAAAAGAAGCGAACAATAAACATTTGAGACAAAAGGACAGGTAAAGCCTTAGGGAAGAGAATGTAGGCGAGAGTTATCGGAAATCTACTAGTAGTTTCGGAGATGTAAATAACTTCAAATACCATAGCGAAATTTTTCCATTTAACTGGTTGAATGAAAAAGATTTCGCTTTTAGATAAATGCTAACAGTATATATATATATATATATATATATATTGTAATGCCAATTAATTAGGCCATTAATTGGTTTTAATAAAATTTAATTGTAGCGGCAGGAGCTTCCAAAGCGACAATGGAGCCGAGCTCTGTTACTTTGTCGGAAATTCAAAAATGGCGTATGCGCGCTAAAACTGGAGAGCACTAAGTATTTAGTTGGTGGCGGGACATTACAGAGGACGGAACGAATAATACTAGAGCAGAGACTAGCCATGGTTAATGTATTATAAAACAAAGTTGTGAATTTAAGACAAAGTAAAAACATTCACGGAAGTATTACCCCGTAAATATCGGTAAGTTAGCAGTTTTACGCCTGTAGCAGTCAGGAAAGGAAGTCAGGTTAAGTCCAAAGCGGTAAAAGACTAACAAATCTACGAATCATAGGATCCGTATAAGGGAAGCAGACATCAGATAGCTGACAAAAGGAGGATCGTCCGAGTTCCTGGGAGCCTATCAGTTTTGACTTCAATAGTGTAAAATCTGTGAATCTTAGAATCAGTGTAAAATTTTGCAAAAGTGTATTTCCGAAAACAAAAGGAACGATGGTACCAGCTGGACACTACGTAAGTAACAAAACCAAACTAATGATTAATTGTAAACGTAATTAAACGATAGTCAGATTTCGTTCTATTTTAATTGACAATCAGAGTTAATTTCTTTACTTTTAAATTTAGTTCTCTTTTAATTGTCAATCAAAGTTAATTTCCTTTCTTTTTTAATTTATTTCTATCGACGTATTGTTTAGGTAAATGTGAACGGTTTGTAAATAAGATTTTAAAATCAATTTGTTGTGTCCATTATCAAGCCCAGTGAAGGCCTTGAGAAATTAGTATTTTAAATTGTAATTGTTTTTGAGTTATTGCCACAAAATAAATAAATCTTTTGTTTGTTAATTTTGATCTTTTCATTTAATAAAAAGCCATCCATTTGATTATTACATAAATAATGGCGTTTCAACGAGAGGCAAAATAGTTAAATTAATTGACGCCTTATTTTTAATTATTATATATTTAAATAATAGTCCGGTCCAACGTCGTTATAAAAATACATTTGTCTGCGAAGTAATAATGTGTAATGACATACTGCTCTGCTTTATATCGACTGGCACTTATTTTTAAGCTAGTAAAAGAATATAAAGCTGCCACAAAATTAACGAGAATTCAGATAGAAAGAGTCACGATCTTTCGAGTAGAAAAATTAATTTTAGGAAAATATTGTTAACAAGACATTTCATGAAATCAATTATTTTAAATAAGATTTATATCAATTTTTGCAATACGGTCCCTTCCATTTTATTCCTCTTATGTTCAATTATATGTTTCTTATTCATAAACTATAACAATATACATCATACATAACCTCATTTGTATGTTTAACTTCATATTAATACATACTAATAATTTGTGTGTTAAGTTTTGCCATTTCTGCATTGAATTTCCTATTTCGTATTAAAAAATTTTATTTAACTTTATTTAACTTTTTGGATTATTTATTATTTTGTATTTAACAATATCGTGAAATTTATTTAAATAGTTTACACCTCAAATGTTAAGAAATGCCATAACTGCCCATATTGATAATAAAAATAATAGATCCCTGATTTTCTAATTAGTTTATGTAATATGTGAGTAGTCAGATATGACTAAACATGTATATATTTATAATACTTGCAAATTAATAATTTTTTATGAAAATTTTTAAAATTGTATTTAATTGGAATATTTTACTGAGGTACTTACAGTTTTAAAATTGAAAGAAACGTTTGTGAGTATAAATTTCATTTATTATTTGACGTATAATAAGTAAATAAATATAAAGGTCAATAAGTCAGTCAAGTATAACTTCAGTAATAACTGGCATGCAGTTTAAAATTTATTCAAAATTATTAGAGAACGACGGTTTTCGAAGTGAATATGTTGTAGATAAAATCCTCGGGTCTCCCCAACCAGATGACGATGTCGGAGCTTGCCGTCGAAACGTTGTTATTCAACAAACAATTGGCCCGGACTGAGACCCAAAAATTTTATCTTATTCAAAATTATTTACTATCATATTAAATATTTTTTGGAACCTACTAAAATTCAATATAATTGAAGAAATTATCACAAAAATTAATTATTGAGTTCTCATCTTTATCAACTATTATTCTGTTCACCTGAAGAAGTCCTAAACTAGGGAAGAAATGTTGGGTTTTCTTATTTGTATCAATTTCATTACCAATGTAACTATTGAAGTAAATATTTAAAGTTGTTTTGAATTATTACTCATTTTATTTATTCAATAAGTTTTATGATTTAATCTGATTATTAGCGTGATAGAGTTTTTAATTATTTTATAACCGAAATAATATTTGCAACTGAACCTTTCAAGTAAATTTTATCTTTAAACCTCTTATATCGTAGGTCATAATCATTCTAACAAATTGTCTTTTGTCATTTTTTTTTCTAGCTTCGCGTTATGAAATTTCCAACTCAAATAATATTTCTGTATACGTTTTTCGATATTGCATGTATTCCAGCGATCGCCAGGCCCTCTCATAACGGAATCGTCCCTTCTTCCAACAAATGTAAGTGCTTTGTTGTCGGGGAAGAACGGTTTTAGTTTCTTCTGGCCAAACAGCCAAGAAAGTTGGATGCGGAATACACATTCTCATCTGAAGAGTCAACAAAAGGCAGAGGACAATGGAGTTTCCGGATATGCGTCCATGGCAGGAAGAAAGTGGGCGCCTGTCGGGAACCTGTTAACGCAGACCGGCCCGTATCGATTCATCGTTCGAGAATATTTTCATATGTTTCCCTACATCACAACGGAGAAAGAGCTCACTTTTAATAAAGTACATATTTATGTTGGGTAAACATTCGAGAGCAACTGCTTTTCCTCGCCTCTTAAATGGTCGGCATAGCAAAACGTGCAACAGTGCCATAATAAGAAGTGAAATCGCACAGACACGCAATTTTTTTTTCTATATCTATCGATTAAAATTACAGAAGGACTTAAATTATATGTAAATAATAACTTTATAGAATCATTTTCACATCCCTCCGAACAACGTTATTTTCTTCCGGTTTGTACTGTAGATGAAAATAGAGAATTTCAATACAAACTGCACAGTTGTACTTTTTTTTATGAACAAGATCCGACATTTTTTTTAAAAAAATTTAATTTATTTTCCTGACCCAGGTTAAATATGCCAACAATAATATATTTAATCGGAAACACACAGTCAAGTCGTGTTTCAAAATAAATGTTGTATAATTTTATACCTCACGTCTTACATCCGTTTTCCTTAAATACGGTTCAGTTACAAGGCTTATAAACCCCAGCCATTTCAGACTCTGTAATCTCTTAAGCATTAATATCTTGTGAACAAATAGTTCCCAGGTGTACATTTCCGCTACAAATTAGGTTTTAATTACGTTCGAAACGCACAGAGCGATATAACTGCGGAGAAAACAACATATTAGTGTTGAGATATGAAACAGTAAAACTTTCCGCATACATTCACGGGCTTGTTTAAGTAAAATGGATTTAAGAGTTTGAAATAAATTCAAGTAAATTTAGAAACAAAATCACAGCAAGTTTATATATTTAATAAATAGTATAATAAAATCGGTTAGTACTGTATACAACGATAATCCTGTTATACTTTGTGAATTAATTATTTTGACGCACTGAATATAAACCACTGTGATTGCGATTATTTATTTAATTCCATATGATCATATATTTGGTTCTAACAAATTTTTCGCCTTTAAATTCTACATTTATAAAAGTGGATGTATGAGTGTGTTGAACACCGTTAATATGAATATCAACATTCGTATTGTTGTAAACTCCGGACAACGGTTGATTAATTCAACGAAATCACAAGGTCTAAAGAGGTGTAAAAACTAAACAAGACTATTTTGTGAGAATGCTTATAGAGAAATGAGCACAGAATTCTTTTGCGTTTTTGTAGAATAGAAAAAATTTATTTGAAATTGAAAAGATAATGAATGGAATTGTGAGCGCCATATATGTGGCGTGCTTTATTTGAAACTTGCCCGAGTAGTCGTAATTAAAGTCAGTCACGTCCATAACTCCCGGATTCGGCCCGAATCTCGGTTGTTTTATCGTTATTTTTATGCAAATACCCTCCACTCCCACCGCTAAAGAAAGGGGTTGAAATTATACACAAAAAATATGTGGAGAATTACTATCTTTATTAGTGGCAGCGAAAATACCGGCCATTTTAACGTGTTTGAAAATTTCCATCCCCGCCCCTAGGAGTGGGTAGCGGAATTACAATATTTTTTTGGGGGGGGGGGGCTGGGGGTGTAACAGGCTACATGAGGGTAATCCACATAGTGGCAACTCCCCTTTAATAGCATAGGAAGGGATTTGAAAGGGGGGATGTGGAAGGTTAGAGAAAAGTAGCCAAGGGTTAACTAGGGGCCCCAGGGCTATATTTTAATGATCCTACCCGGCATTCGCCTAAAGAAATGCAGGACAAACCCTAGAAAAATCAGCATCAGGTAGGTTGGGCATTGGGTACTTGTCCCACGCCCTTCCGATAGCGGGAGAGGAGTTTGCTGTGGGGACACAGCATTCCCTTCTCCGTGCCTCGACCAGTTGTTTAGGAGGCAGCTGGCCGACTATTCCAATGGGAATAACGGACAATTATTACCGTATGCCTAAGGTCTGTGACACGGGAACATACACCTCTCAGAACAGGCCGAGGTGCCTCGGCTTGTGGGAACCTTAGTTCAAAAACGGAGAGGAAAAGGCAACCGCCAAAGGTAGCCGCTTCGTATCTCTCCTAAAAGGTTCTGCCTGCGAGAGAACATCCCTCGCAGGTATTGCCTGCGAGAGAATAGCCCTCACAGACAATTCAGACCGCTAGCGGGATTTGGTTTTTTTTTAGGGCAACAGGCTACATGAGGGTAATCCACTTTGGGCAACTCCCCTTTAATAGCATAGGAAGGGATTTGAAAGGGGGGATGCGGAAGGGTAGAGGAAGGTAGCCAAGGGTTAACTAGGGCCCCCAGACTATGGTTTAAGGATCCTAGCCGGCATTCGCCTAAAGAAATGCAGGGAAAACCCTAGGAAAACCTGCATCGGGTAGGTCGGGCATTGGGTACTTGTCCCACGCCCTTCCAATAGCGGGAGAGGAGTTTGCTGTGGGGACGCAGCATTCCCTTCTCCGTGCCTCGACCAGTTTAGGAGGCAGCTGGCCGACTATTCCAATGGGAATAGCGAACAACTCTTACCGTATGCCCAAGGTCTGCGACCCCGGAACATAAACCTCTCAAAACAGACCGAGGTGCCTCGGCTTGTGGGAACCTTAGTTCAAAAATGGAAAGGAAAAGGCATCCGCAAAGGTAGCCCCTTCGTAACTCTCCTACAAGGTTCTGCCTGCGAGAGAATAGCCCTCGCAGACAACTGTTTTCCTAATTTAAGTCATGTTGGCAACAGTTGTTAACGCGTCGCAGATTTATACGCGGCAGCGAGAAAATATATTATCGTAAAAAATGGAGTATCGTCGTTGTATTGTTGTTGCGAACAATATTACATTTAAAATAAAAGTTCCTGAATTTTAACGGACTTGAGAGTTATTTAATTAATTCATATAGCACTGTAGCTATAGGTGTTTGTTTCTGGTTCGAAAGGAACACGAGTAAAAATTTTGGCGAAATTTACTCCAAGAATGTAGATTATTTTGCGGAATGTACACACATTGTTGTCCCCTTCAACCTCCATACGGAGAAAAACAGAACCTGTTAGGAAATATCAATGTTATAAATATACTCATCGGATTCAACTCCAATCTCGGTTGTTTTTAATTTATTTTTATGTAACGCCATTGCACCCTCACCCCTAAGGGTGCTCCAGTCCTGGGGGTGGTAGTCGTGTCTTAGTTCCATAGTGTTTGTTTCCGGCTCGCAACGAACACGTGTACGAAATTCATTTTTCCACCGCGGGTGTAGATTTGTATGCGGAACATACACACAAACGTACTGTATATTTTATTTATTATATAATAACGGTAATTCCAAGTATTGTCTGTATTATTACGAGTGGGTCTGAGGCTGTAAGAAAGGTGAGGGTTGATTAAAACACGACAGAAGCTATCTGGGCACTTCATTAGAAATCCATCTCATCGTGATCGATTTTGGCGAAACTAATGAAAATTCAAATGAGTTTGACCAAACTGCGTTCATTACCAATTCTCCGCACCTTGTTATCTACGGAACTACGCCTTTGTATATGGAGTCAACCGGAATTTCGAAATTGGCTCAGTTTCGTAGTCAAACATCCACGCGATTGACATGCAAAGACGATTTTATTTACGTATTAATGAGAAATTGTAATCATCATTCACAAGTAAATTATAATTATGTAAACCATTTTAGTTACTGATCAACGGATGAAAATGTTCGTTGTGCTTAGAAACGTTATGTCTTGTTTACCACAGGTCCGTTTCCGGTCCCCCGGTGGTCAGTTGACTTCGACGTGCAAAGCTCTTAAAGTGATAAGGTCTCCTTCCTGTCGTGATTTACAGTAATTGCTAATCATTCATCAGAAGGCAATGTGCTTGGTATTCAATGGGGCAGAAGAACATCGGCCAATGACCATGCAGCAAGGAGGGTTTGAGCACCGCCTAGGCTGATACACTTGGTCTCATTTAAAGACTCCCTGCCGCAAGCAAAGTAAAGACCCTCCAGATTTATGGAGCATTTCGAGTTTCTTGTAGCAACGCATGTGCCCCCCTTATAGCAAGGAACAATGGACGCTGCATTTCGTGCGTGCTTCTTTTAGCGGAGAAGATGACAAACAGGGCTCCGAAAGTTTCATCACAGACCATTTTCCCATTACAAGCCGAGTGTTTAATAGCTTCATAAAACTTTGCGTTACTTTCAGTCGATAAGAAGATTTATGTTCGTTTACCGCAATTGAAATGAAAGTTAAAAATGAAATAATTGATAAATAATCACAATATTATTTCAGAAAAAATTATTATGAATAAAAATTTATAACATTACAATAGAAAAAATAGAGACGCAACGTTTCATCCCTAATTTTTTAGGACCCCTATAGGGGAAAGTAAAAAGTTCTCAGAATTGCGGGTTTGGTTACGGATATAACAAATTTTGTATTTGATAGCTTTGTTAATAGTTTATTGTAGCGGTAGAAAAATGAGGCCAATTATACTAACATAAATATAAATATAATAATATTTTTTAATTTTATCCCAAATGTTTTTATCCGACACTAATAAATTATTTTTAAAAATATTTAATTTTTGCATACTTCTTGGAGCTAAAAATTTAAATGATATTTGACAAGAACAATTATATATTTTTTGGACACATTAAATAAATTTATACTCATAAAATTACATCGGTTGTTGTTATAATCAGAAATAATTTTAAAAATAAAATATAAATATACATAAAAGTTAGATAAATATAATAAGTACCATTTTTCTTTACTGAAAGCAATTTTTTATATCCAGGAAAAATTTTGGCCTTGGAAGACAATGGATAATTTTTTTCTGTTAAATTGATTTATTCAAATTTATATAACATTTTAACTGTTTCTTTAATTGTATAGCACTGTGATCAAAAAGTAAGGTGAAATTGTCATTTAAAACTCCCTGGTATTAGGAAGGCATGTAAATTCTATTTCCTAGGTTGGTAGGACTGTCTATAATATTTGCCAAGCGTCTGTTTGTTAAAAGGTTTAATTATCTCCGAGTTACACGTGTTTTTGTAAACAACTAAAAGTGAATATTTCGATTTTTGCAATGGGTGATTTTGTAGAGCAAAGAACTTGCATCAAATTTTGTTTGCGGAACGAATATTTTTGAGCGAACACGTTGAAAATGTTGCGGAAGGCCTTTGGGGATCAAACTATGGCACAAAAAAACGTTTATAAGTGGTACGAGTTCAAAGAGGGCCGAGAACGCGTTGAAGACGAAACGCGAACTGGACGACCATCAACGTCTACCGATGAGGGCCACGTCCAAAAAATCAAAGATTTGGTGCTTGAAAATCTCGCTGATAATGTTGGAATATCATTTGGCTCAGCCCAAACCATTTTGAAGAATGTTTTGTGTCTCAAACGCGTCAAGTATCGATTGATGCCAAAATCGCTCAATTTTTTGAAAAAAAAAGCGTCGCTTTGATGTATGTGAAACTTTGCTGTCTGACTATCAGGACCACTTGAAATGCATCATTACTGGAGACGAGACTTGGATTTACGCATACGACCCTGAAACCACTGACCAATGCAGCGAATATCGTGCAAAAGGTGAAGCAAGACAGAAAAGACAACGGCAAAGTCGATCGAAAATCAAGGTCATGTTGACAGTTTTCTTTGATTATCGTGGTGTGGCGCACTATGAATTCCTTCCGCCGGGCCAAACTGTCAACAAAAAATATTATTTGAGGCTTATGCGTCGTTTGCGTGAAGCTATTCGTCTGAAACGGCCGGAATTATGGGCGAACAACTCTTGGTTCCTTCATCACGATAATGCACCATGTCATACTGCATTGGTTCTTCGCGACTTTTTTTTTTCCAAAAACTCGACTTATATCGTTCCGCAACCACCGTATTCTCCTGATTTGTCTCCGTGCGACTTCTGGCTATTCAGCAAACTCAAAAGGCCTATACGGGGACGCCGTTTTGACACGATTGAGGAGATAAAAACCGAATCGAAGAAGGTCTTGAAGGCTATACCGGATAAAGACTGTTCCGACTGTTTCGAGGACTGGAAAAAGCGTTGGAAAAAGTTCGTTTTATCGGACGGGGATTACTTTGAAGGGTTTGAAATTAATTTGGAAGAATAAATAAAGATTTTATATTTTATAAATAAATTCACCTTACTTTTTGTTCACAGTGGTACATCTGAAGAGGTCCCTGAACAAAGGAATGCATTTTTGTTAATTGTAAATGTTAATTTTTATAAATAAATTCTGACTTTTGTACAATTTTCACTAGTAAAGTTTAATACAATTCAGATAAAGTTAATTTTTAATGATAAATATTGGATAAAGAAAAAACACAAATATAAGTGATACAAAAATAGCAAACGACGTTTGGTCATCTTGTTTGTGCGGAGTATCTATCGTTCTTGCGTGTCTTGCATTTTTGAATCCCCTGACGAAAGCAACAAGGATAGCAGAAACTTTGTGTGGTATTTAATTTATCACTTAATTTGATCTGTCAATTCTCTAGGCTTTATATCTAAATTAGTATACATCTAACAGAGACGTTTTATATTTTCAAACTCCTATTTTTTGTGGGAGTGCGAGAATGTGACACGCATATTGAAACGCAGTCTCACTGTTGAAAATTTCCAGGTAAATAAATAAAATTCCAACTCCCGCTATCGGAAGGGCGTGGGACAAGTACCCAATGCCCGACCTACCCGATGCAGGTTTTTCTAGGGTTTTCCCTGCATTTCTTTAGGCGAATGCCGGGTAGGATCCTTAAACCACAGCCCGGGGGCCCTAGTTAACCCTTGGCTACCTTCCTCTACCTTTCCGCATACCCCCTTTCTAATCCCTTCCTATGCTATTAAAGGGGAGTTGCAAAATGTGGATCACCCTCATGTAGCCTGTTGCCCTAAAAAAAAAAAAAAGTTTAAGTGTAGATAAGAGAGTCTGCGAGGGCTATTCTCTCGCAGGCTGAACCTTGCAGGAGAGATACGAAGGGACTACCTTTGGGGATGCCTTTTCCTCTCCGTTTTTGAACTAAGCTTCTCACAAGCCGAGGCACCTCGGCCTGTTCTGAGAGGTGTATGTCCCGGGGTCACAGACCTTGGGTATACGGTAAGAGTTGTCCGCTATTCCCGTTGGAATAGTCGGCCAGCTGTCTCCTAACCTGGTCGAGGCACGGAGAAGGGAATGCTGCGTCCCCACAGCAACTCCTCTCCCGCTATCGGAAGGGCGTGGGACAAGTACCCAATGCCCGATCTACCTGATGCAGCTTTTTCTAGGGTTTTCCCTGCATTACTTTTAGGCGAATGCCAGGTAGGATCCTTAAAATATAGCCTGGGAGCCCTAGTTAACTCTTGGCTACCTTCCTCTACCTTTCCGCATCCTCAGTTTCAAATCCCTTCCTATGCTATTAAAGGGGAGTTGCCCAACGTAGATTACCCCTCATGTAGCCTGATGCCCTAAAAAAATGTTTATGTCTCAGTCTGTAACAAATTCTATGTAATGCAACTCAATTTTATATATTGCTTTTCCTCCACACGGCTAATAAACAAAAACCATACTTCTATGTGGAGGGAATTTTGTCTTCTTCTCCCAGAAACGTATTTTTCAAATAGTGAGTATCGGAGCGTTTTAATTGCCAAGAATTTTTATGTGTGTTTGGAGAACGCCATCTGTCGCAGAAAACCCGCAGTTAATGAATAAAACTATAATGGCTGTTGAGCCGTATGCAACCCAACGTGAAAAATAGCTTAGAGTAAAACTGTTTCCATTGTGCTTGGCGCGGACAAATATAGAGTTCTTTAACTAGATTGTGCGTTAATTGGATTTTGCGATAAAAGTATATTTGTCTGCTCCGCGCCAATCTAGGAATCATTCTCTAGTATGCATGTTATACTAGCATTTGTCGATAAGAATGCATATAATAAATTGGCAGAGTAACAGATAAAAATAAAATATTGTAAAATTTTAATATGATTTTATTTTTATTTGCATTGATTATTTAAAATGAAGTGGCTTGCGTTATTTAAATTCATAAGTTAAAAACAACACCTTTATTAACACAAAATTTAAAAACACAAATATTATAATTGTTCATAATTTAAAAGTTAATTACAAACAAAATTTTAGAATGTTCTGGCTCAGTTAAAAATCGGTAGACATTAAAACACTTTTCCATCAGGGAGTTAAGTGGGGGTGCTGTAAATATCTCCCGAAATTTCAGGCTTAACTCTACTGCAATAAAACAACACGTGATTTGACCTCACACTGAATATAAAGGAAATTGGAACAATTCTCTGTTCTCGAACCGGCGTACGGCAAGATCTCCACAGCTGAACAGCGTATTTCTGGAGCTTCACTTCTTACTTGACAATTTGAATTTACGCTTCATTTCGCTTGATTATCGCTTCGAATTATTAACTAGCATTTGTTATGACAATTATAAAAACGCAGAATTTAACAGTGACAAATTGAACTTATGCAAAATAAAAATATTTCAATTATAAACAGAATATCGTTGGTTAAATACTCAATTTAAAATCCTGAAGAAGTTAATACATAGATAACAGATTATAATTACAATACAAGTGTCTGAAAACAACTACTTTCATACTTGTACTTTTAACAATATTAAAAATACAACAAAAACAATAATTATAACGAATTCACTTCATTATAATTTTTTTAGGGTAACACGCCACATGGTGGCAACTCCTCTTTAATAGCATAGGAATGGATTTGAAAGGGAGGATGCGGAAGGGTAGAGGAAGGTAGCCAAGGGTTAACTAGGGCCCCCGGGCTATAGTTTAAGGATCCTACCCGGCCATCGCCTAAAACTAATGCAGGACAAACCCTAGAAAACCTGCATCAGGTAGGTCGGGCATTGGGTACTTGTCCCACGCCCTTCCGATAGCGGGAGAAAAGTTTTCTGCGGGAATGCAACATTCCCTTATCCGTACCTCGACCAGTTTTGGAGGCTGATGGCCGACTGTTCCAATGGGAACAGGGAACAACTCTTACCGCCGCCCAAGGTCTGTGACCCCGGAACATTCACCTCTCAAAACAGGGCGAGGTGTATCGACTTGTGGGAACCTTAGTTAAAAATCGGAGAGAGGAAAAGGTATCTCCAAAGGTAGTCCCTTCCTGCCTCTCCTACAAGGGTCTGCCTGCGAGAAAACATCACTCGCAGGTTCTGCCTGCGAGAGAATAGCCCTCACAGTCCGTCCATTATATTTTTTTTTAGGGTAACAGGCTACACGAGGGTAATCCGCATGGTGACAACACCCTTTAGTAGCATGGGAAGGGATTTGAAAGGGGGGATGCGGAAGTGTACATACAGATAGCCAAGGGTTATCTAGGGCCCTGGGCTATGGTTTAAGGATCCTACCCGACAATTCGCCTAAAAGTGATGCAGGGAAACACCTTGAAAATCTGCATCAGGTAGGTTGGGATTTGGTATTTGTCCCACGCCCTTCCGATGGCGGGAGAAGGGTTAGCTGTGGGGTCGTCGCAGCTTTCTTCTTCACCGTGCCTTGACCGGTTTAGGAGGCAGCTGGCCTTTTATTCCAATAGGACTAGTGGACAAATCTTACTGTATGCCCAAGGTCTGCGACCCCAGAACATACATCTCTCAAAACAGTTCGAGGTTCCTTGGCATGTGGGAACCTTAATTAAAAAAAAAAAAAAACCCAGAGAGATTTGAAGGCATCCCCAAAGGTAGCCTCCGCTAGAGCTCTCTGGGAAGGTTCACCTGTGAGAGAAATGTCACGCAAGCTACCTTTTCTTCCATTACTTTTTTTTAGATAAATGAGGAAGAAAAAAGTGAAGTAAAGTAAAAAAGAATGAAAAGTAAAAGAATAAGAAGATCTAGATGATTTTTCTCGTGATCTCTTTGCCTTGCCTCTTTCTTTCTGTTTTTCTTGTTTCTTTGCTTTTCTTTCTTTTTTACATATCTTTGCCTTTTTCCCTTTTTTACTTTCTCACGTTTCTACTCCAAGACAATGGAATATGCGAATAATCTAAACAATAATGTTACCTCACCATTTCAAATCCAGATTAGTTGAGTGTTTTCCGGGTATTTTTTATATTATTATCCTGCAAACTATATTAATATGGGATATTTAGGAGGCATTTTACCCTTCACATCCCCACACGCAGTGAATGTGGATGTTCTCCAACTTAGCCTGCATGATTAGTGCACTATAGAACTCGGCGAATTCATCACTTTTAGGATATTTTCTAACTATCCCATTAACACCACCTCCGTATGTTGAATCGGCGAACTAGATATCAAATGGCGTCGGTAGTCTTATTGTTCACATCAGCGACCGAAAACGAAAAATTATACACGAAGAACGGACATTTTAGACAAATTTTTCCCCTACCGCTCCTCCACAATTTCCAGGGAGCTGAACGTGAACTTAAACGGCATGGTGAATATCAGTATTTAATTAAGTGACTCCCACCAAACCAATGGATTCGACGCTAATCTCGCTAATTCACACATTATTTTTACGTAACCCACTTCCACACCAATCTACTCTAGGGGTGTTTTACCCTAACCGTGTCGTTAGATAATAACAGATGTTCCAAGTTTTGGTTGTAAACTGCTCACGCGATCGCGGAGATATGAGCTTGTTATTTATCCAGTGAAATTATGATAATATATCCTGTTTTACATTCAGAAAGGATACTCCGCGCCGCATTTAGTTGGTTTTAAAAAACGGTGGACTTTAGAGTAAAAAAACAAGAGCTTTCCAGAGTTCCGAAGGGTATTTAGAATAATCTTCGGCGTATAAAGACACTTCCAAACATCTCTTTTGCGACATTATTTCTTGAAATGTCCTTCCCAATCCCTTCTGTTCACACATTCAAAGGATAAACTTTGAAAAACTTTTAATTAATATAAATTGTAATAGGGACTATGCCTCACAGTAATTAACAAACTGCTTTTTTGTATTATAATTTTTAGATATATGGGACACTCCAGCAATAAGTTTTTCAAAACCATTTATTTACATGGAGATTAACTCAATTATAAAATAGTTAATCAGAAATGCGATAATGATGCTCATCTTATCATAAAATAATCACTTCCATATGCATTGGCCTATTAACACCGTGGTCGCGTTGATTGAAATGTGATTTACGATTGCGTTTAGCATTTATAGTTAGATGCATGTAGCGATTGATCTTCTAGAGGAAATTGAACGGATATCGCAGAGATTTAAAGCTCGTTTTACTGACGACACGTAGCGCCACTTTTCTTAAAAATAATTTTGTTCGTCGAGTGCTGCAAACTTCACAACTTTCTCAAGGATGTGACGTAGGAGTTCGTTTATTTATCTATTCACTTATCATGACAGAATTAAAATATAAATGTAAACTATTTATTTATAATGTTGAAAAATAAAAATTAATAAGGGGAAATAATTTGATTTATAATGTAAAGAATTATTTTTGTGGGCTGGGTTTTTACGTTAAATAAAAAAGTTATTGACAATTAAAGAATTTGTAATAAGTTTATTACAGTTAAGCATGAAAAAACTCTTATCTCAGGCACCTGTGGTTTTTACGTGGAAGAGATCTGCTGACCGTACCAAATACGTACTGTTATTCTGTGCTGTGTTGCTTGCTGTAGCTCTCGTACCGACGTCTCCGTATCTCACAGCCGGCAGAACGGGTTAAGTGCAGTGGTGACTTTAGGCAGGACCATTGCAAGGCGTCGACTCAGGGGTTGACCACTGGCTAAGGCGTCGTCCTCCGGGATTGATTGCTGGAAAGCCGTTGTACTAAATTGTGTGGCTTCGATGAACTCTTCACTAACAAATTGTGGCCCCTTTCTCACAACGATTCTGTCTCGGACTATATCAGAGGCAACAACTTGGAAAAGTTTACAGCAGAACTCATGAGATTTGTAGATCAGTGACACTTAATACACGTAACGCAATACGGAGCCTCTCATAATCACATCCACCAGCTGCGGTGAGAACAGAACAACTGCTCCAGTTTCAGAAGCTTATCTCCGTTCCCTCCATTATAGTGTAGAGCGATAGTTTTATTATTGATATATATATATATATATATGTTTCATTTCAATATAATTAGATTTTAGCAAGGGTTGAGAGCTTGGTAAGTTGGAATTTGAGCAGGCGCCGCTGAGACGGGGAGATAATCCCTTGAGTCTGGAATTGGACACGTATGATGTTGACCCTCGGAAGTTACCTGGACTGTCACACCATGTGAAACGTCTCTCTGAAAATCCCAGAAATTCGAGTTAACACGTGACTGCCTGAACCAATGACATTTCTTGGTTCAGGAAAGATCGATCCAAAGATGATCGAGACGATAGATTTTTGACATCCAGCGAGGGGGCTGAAAAGAAAGTATTGACACAGAAGGACAAACGGTCGCCCGCGACGGACGTGCAGGCCCAACTTGCAGTTTCGAGAGGACCCGGAGAGATCGAGGGTGCCACACAATAACGGCCAGACATCAACGAAGGTAACTGCCAAGTATCTCAACCCTTGACGCGCCTGGGGGAATTATCGTAGACCATGTTTAACTGAGATTAAGGGATCAGATTGTTTTGTCAGGCTAACTGAACAGTTTATTTTTTTATTTTTTGTCCATGTTCAGATAATTTATTAATAAACTCTGTAAAATATCCTCTTAATTTATCATTTAAAAACCTACCACTACAATAGCCTCCTATTCTTTTACTTTTTTCATTATTAGAAAACTTGGTCGAAATGTCAGTTTCACTGATTCTTCCATTGTTACAAGAGTTATAACACGCAGCTGCAGTTCCGTAGTCAACAATGGCCAACAATTCTGTCATGTTGAGGCCAACAATCGAGACAGGACACGAAAATTACTTGGATGGAAATATTTATCTCCTCCAAACCCACGCACATCTCGTCCAACATTTCACAGAAAACAACTCCCGGCATCCGTCCTCCAATGCACGATTTAGAATTCTCCAAACTACAAACTCCGAGACAAAGCAAAACTAAACCAAAAACCACACGTTACAATAAAGTACCAAAAAACGACATAATTTTGTGAGAAACCCCGACGTTTTATCACTCTATAGAAAAAGAAGACCTTATGTTACGTGAATAGAGTTTGTGGTTACATTCTGTGGAGAGAGTCCAGAGATTATAGTTCCTTTACTATCAAACATACTAGTTTATTGAATTGAACAAATTAATCTAAAAAATCCTCACTGTCATAGATCTATTATTTTTCCTTTATTAATTTAGTATATCCCGCACACACCCTTGAGAAATTTTTCTCCACTCGGACCCCGGGAGGATGTGTGAACCTAAGGTTGAGGCAATACGTTAACAAATTTTCAGTCGTTTCGGATTTCGGTGCAAACGCTATTGGAAACTTATTTAGAGAAGCTACACTACTGATCACGTGGGCTGATTTCGACATTTTGATTGGTTCCCTGCCTTCTAGCAAGTAGTTCTTCACTGGAGTGTTTTTTTCTCTCAGTCTCTGGAGCCACTTTTTAAATTAGTCTCGGTGCAGCGTCTTTGTAATTGTAAGGACTCCTGGGATCTATCTGCTAAGTCGTGCTTTTCTATTTTAAAATATATATATTTAACTTCATAGCGATTTATGATTTTGTCCATGTCCATGGACGGTACTTCGAATCCCACGTTATCGATTTGCCTATTTTCCGAATCTAGATGTCTTCCTCTCGACGCTGAAGAAGAGGCGGCACTGGATTTTTCTCCGACCTGATCCTATTCAGTCTGATCATTTCCATATTATTTCCATCTCTGAGTTTTCCCAGGTACGATATAATACATCACAGTATTTATTTTGTTATAAAATAATTATAATCATTATTAGGTGGAAGAAATGACAAAGACCAGTGACTCGAGTACATCAACATTGGAGAACGTGTGGACGTATTTATTTGCCAAAATTAACCCCACCACTTTTTAACGCTATATTTTATAATTAAATTCTCAATAACTGCCACAAATATATTAGATATGTTTGGGTATTTTCCGTGAACCGTGATTTAGTTAAATTTCTGTCTATCTTATTTGGATTTTTGTATAAATATTATTTTCTCGTTGAAAGAAATGTTACAGGAAAGTATAAATAAGAGCGTGGCACACACTACCCTTCCAAGGAACGAAGGAAGCCTGCGAGAGGATTTCTCGCAGGTGAACCTTCCCAGAGAGCTCTGACATCTCTCTGGTTTTTTTGAACTAAGGTTCCCACATGCCGAGGCACCTCGGTCTGTTTTGAGAGGTGTATGTTCCGGGGTCGCAGACCTTGGGCATACGGCAAGAGTTGTCCGCTATTCCTATTGGAATAGACGGCCAGCTGCCTCCTAAACAGGCCAAGGCATGGCGAGGGGTAAGCTGCGTCCCCACAGCAAACTCCTCTCCCGCTATCGGAAGGGCGTGGGACAAGTACCCAATGCCCGACCTACCCGATGCAGGTTTTTCTAAGGTTTTCCCTGCATTCCTTTAGGCGAATGCCGGGTAGGATCCTTAAAATATAGCCCGGGGGCCCTAGTTAACCCTTGGCTACCTTCCTCTACACTTCCGCATCCCCCCTTTCAAATCCCTTCCTATGCTATTAAAGGGGAGTTGCCCTAAGTGGATTACCCTCATGTAGCCTATTGCCCTAAAAAAAAAAACACTACCCTTCCGCATCCCCCCTTTCCAATCCCATCCTATGCTATTAAAGGGGAGTTGCCCATAGTGGATTACCCTCACGTAGCCTGTTGCCCTAAAAACACATCTCTCTGGTTTTTTTGAACTAAGGTTCCCACATGCCGAGGCATCTCGGTCTGTTTTGAGAGGTGTATGTTCCGGGGTCGCAGACCTTGGGCATACGGCAAGAGTTGTCCGCTATTCCTATTGGACTAGTCGGCCAGCTGCCTCCAAGGCATGGCGAGGGGTAAGCTGCGTCCCCACAGCAAACTCCTCTCCCGTCATCGGAAGGGCGTGGGACAAGTACGAAATGCCCGACCTACCCGATGCAGGTTTTTTATAGGGTTTGTCCTGCATTACTTTTAGGCGAATGCCGGGTAGGATCCTTAAAATACAGCCCGGGGGCCCTAGTAACCCTTGGCTACCTTCCTACACCCTACCGCATCCCCCCTTTCAAATCCCTTTCCTATGCTATAAGAGGGGAATTGCCACTATGTGGATTACCCTATACATAGCCTATCTACACCCAAAAAAAAAAAAAATCTCCCGCTATCGGAAGGGCGTGGGACAAGTACCCAATGCCCGACCTACCTGATGCAGGTTTTTCTAGGGTTTTCCCTGCATTTCTTTAGGCGAATGCCAGGTAGGATAGCTCGGGGGCTCTAGTTAACCCTTGGCTACCTTCCTCTACCCTTCCGCATCCCCCCTTTCATTCCTATGCTATTAAAGGGGAGTTGCCACAATGTGGGTTACCCTCATGTAGCCTGTTACCCTAAAAAGAAATTCAAGGTTGAAAAATGTACGAACGGCAAAGGAAAGAGATTCTTATAGAAGGAGATGTTAACAAAATAATATATTTTCCAACGGATCAGATAAACATTCTAAAAGTCTTCAGAGATAAATCTGTACTTAGAAATGTAGAAATAACTATTTAATCAATATAAAAGGGGAAATGGAAAAAAAGTTTCATGAATTTTAAATGTAAATATTTTAAATAATGTAATTATATAACATGTAAATAACATACTCACGTAAAGTTTTAAGTAAATGTAATAATAATGTATAGATGAAAAATACCAAGTTGGTGATACGGCTTAAAAGAAAAATAATCAAAAACATTTCAGATCTATTTAATTAAGACTCATTACTCTGTTAAAATGAACTGAATTGGAACATTGTATTGACGCTTATTGGAAAATAAAAGTTTTAATGTATTTCATAGGATTCAGTTTTACTTGAAAGAACTGTATTTCAATTTTCGCTATTTTTTTTAAACAAACACATGCGAGGGTTATATAAAAATAAAATTTTAAATCTTTCTTCTCCCTGCAGCAAATAATGTTTGCATTTTGCGTTATGATTTACAAACATCCAAGAACGTTGACCTTTTTCGTACACAGTACGTCCCGATACTTTTTGTTATACGAACGAACGATGCAGGTGTCAGAACAATCTGAAGCAGGACTGCTGTGGAGCAACGCAATCTGTTTCGTGAGATTGCAGTGCCCTATCCAAAAGACAACGAGATTTGCCCTGGAGATGAGAAGTCT
This sequence comes from Zhengitettix transpicula, assembly GCA_037074705.1. NCBI lineage: Eukaryota > Metazoa > Arthropoda > Insecta > Orthoptera > Tetrigidae > Zhengitettix > Zhengitettix transpicula. The sequence goes on along the minus strand of CM073593.1, from coordinate 25,297,132 downwards.
GCTGCTGACCTTCATGGACTCCCAAAAAATAAAAGACAAGATAGACGCTAGAGGTGCGACGTGGAAAAGCGAAGAGATCTTTCATCTGCAACGTAGTTCCCGTCCTAAAGATTTACCATAGCAAAACTCAACATTCTAAGGAAATAACTTGGACTAACTCCAGTGGAGTATTACGTGTGACATCTGCAAATCATTAATATTTATATAAAGAATTCAATTTAGCTAATTAAATTCACTTTTACCATTACATATTGTAATAAATACATTAGCGGCTTAATAATTAATTAAACAAAATTGAATTATTTATTAAACAATTAATTTGCATTTTTTATTAAATCGATGAACTGATAATTATTTTGCCCCACGTTGTTGAAGCCAATTTGTAATGATTAAACGGTAATTAATTAAACAATATTATTTAAGCAAAATGATTTTCATGAATTTAAATCGATAGTTTATTTACGAAACAATTTATTTTATAGTGAAGGATAGAGAAATAATTACAACATTCTTTGAAATTTACTATACAATTTACTTTTATTCAGTAGAAATTTATAACATTTTAATATGAGATTAACTACACTTAAAGTATTCAATGTTTAGAGATTTTATAACTCTTTTCTCAGGGTCATTTATCTGGGCCTGCTAAGTAAAGAAACAACCTTTATATTTTCGTTTCACAATCATAGAATTTACAAACTAAGAAGTTAAACAATGAAAACAAAAACGAAAAAGCGAAATCTGACTACTACCTTTAATTATCGTTTACAAAACTTAATTAAATTGGTTTCTGCTTGCAAAATATTTGGCTGGTACCAGACTTAGCTCTCCTGGGCTCGGGCTCACAATTCACACTAACAGACCATGAAATCACTGACTCTACACTTGATTGTACAAAACGCGGTCGTAGCTTTCGAATCTCTCCTCTGGGAACTGGAACTGCTGTTAGTCTCCGGATTATTAGTTAGACAGATTGTTACAAAATTGTCTGTATGTGGAAACTGATGATGGTCTCGGTTCTCGTAGAAAATTTAATGTGGCGCGGATTATTAGGTTACTCTTTGCAGTTTTACAATGTATCTCGCTGTCCAAACTTTATACTCAAATTTTAAAACTTGTAACCTTTTCGGCTTGATTTATCCGCTGGTCACGCTGTTCCTTGTTCGCTCTCAAATTTTGACTTCCACACCCGACTTCAACATCAGACCGACTCACTTTCAGAAAGTGCTCGCGGCTCCAACAAAGCCTACCTATACATTGTTGTCTTTGAAAATTGATACCGCTAACAATCCATCATAGCTATCCAATTATTAAATCATTAATGTCCTCTAATTAGTATTACAATATCTTTATAACTCAACCAGTTACTACATTATGAAACTGATATTATAATGAATTTTGAGATTATGAATTTAAAAGGTTTGTTATTTAATAATTGAAAAATGTTAACCTAATAAATTAATTTAATAACATCAAAAGGCATTATCAATTTATGAAATATAGATTATAAGTGATTATATTTGTTGCTGCTGTGATTAAAATTAAATGCAATGTGGGATTAATTTCTATGGTAAGGAATTAAAACAATGGAAAATGTATTTATCTACTTTATTCATATAATGTGGTTTTGCCGGCGTGTTTAGCGGCGTTTCGCGGAAAGGTTTCACAGTCAGGCCGGATTTTCCCTCGTAACATGTGGGTACAGGTGCAGTGTTAGTTCAATGCATCCATCTCGACTTTCGGCTCCAAAAAATATTCGTATTTGTCTGTAAGCCACCATAACCGAGTTTCCAAGTGTCTTAATTCCTACCATACTTAGTGTCTTACTGTATTATTCGGTTAAATTGTTACCTATCGATGATTTCAATACGGTTTAAAACTTCTCTCCGCAATTATAAATTAAATTTGTAACAGTTCCAATGACTTTTTGATACTGTGTTTACAATTTCACCTATGGTTCCATCCATAAAAATAGCTGTAGGGTTCAACGGCCGTTTCCCAATCAGTTCATTACAAAATTTGCAATGAAAAGGATTCGTTTTTAACATCACATGTTTTTTAGAATATATATTTTATTTTCATTAGGTCATTTACTAATGGATTGTAATTTGTTACCATGCATTTATCGGAATGAATATGATAAAGTGAGAAATTATTTAAAATCCGAATAAACGTAGAATGTCGAATACACATGTTTCGTCATGAATGCCTGTTCTATGTGGCACAACATTTGTACATTTATAATCGTATATACTTTCGTGCGTTAAATACAAATGTTTGTGATGATAATAACCTTGGGAAAAATAATATCTCAGACCGCGAACGCATGATGTAAGTAAGCATTTAAGTGAACAATCGCTTTAATATTAAAGTAGTGATTTATTTGGAAAGGGTTAAATGATTCATGAGAAATTTGAATATATCCGATGATTTCGTAAACGGCGAAGAATAAACAGGTGAATGCGCTTATTTTTCAGGCCACAAAAAGAATCGATACGTGTTTATTATATTGTTATATATATATATATATATATATATATATATATATATATATATATATTTGTTAGAGATTGTATTCTGATGACGAGGGAAGAGAATCATTAAATACCGATCCGGAGAAAGATAAAAAGTGTCTGGAAACAATGGAGAAAGAATTACAGGTAGTCTCCAAGAATAAGTTATTATTCATCTGTTTTTACTGCCAGAAAAGTTACAAAAATAGTTGCTGTAAGTAAAAGCAAAACATTTTAAATAATTTTATTTAATACTAGCTGGCCCTTGTACTTATTTACATAAATCAGAAAAGTATTTAATTTGATATTAATCTTTAGTCAAGAATTGATTAAACCTGAATCCTATCGATCCTAGTTCCGTACATACTTTCGACCTATAGTGCATTAATCGAAAATCTATAAACTACATGGAATATTTTTGCATCAATCCCAACAAGCATACCTGAGATTTATTTTCGAATAGAATACTCAAATATACTCCTTGGGTATTGCAGGATGTAATTGTCCTTCAGTCTTCAGACATTACGAAAGATTAAATTGATGAAATTATTAGCGACATTCACAATGCAAACAATTGGTCGTCATATTGGAGTCACTCATATGGCAAGAAAATTAATTTACTTTTTCCGCAAGGATCGTAAAGAATTTCGTATTGTATTTTATTATCATTAGAAGGAGTATTACTGGATAAAATTATACTTTTTATTCAATGAAAATGTTTATGCTTTATTTTATTACGAAAAAATTGACTATTTCCTTTGTTCGTCGTGTAGTCTCTACCTCTCTCTCGTGTGACGTCATGGTCTCTTGGTGCGCAGTAATTTAACACAAAATAATCACGTTTTTAAAATTATAATTCGTTCCACCTTTATGCTAGGGGTTTGTCACCTCCACCGTACCGTTTCTCGTGTTTTTAAGAATATCTGTACTAATTTTTGTTTCAATCTGTCCACGTGCTGAAATCTGTATAGAGATTAACGTAAATACATACATACAAACATACATCCCTTTTTATTATATAGAAGATAGTAAACTTCACATGAACAACTGATACGTTGAAGAAAATTTTTGAGGCTTGTGAAAGGAAACGAGACTCATACATTACTAAAATATGACCTGTAGTGGTCAAAATAAATTTCTTTAGTGAATTAATGAAAGTAACAGTTGGAATTTACAATAAAAATTAAAAACAAGTCAACGTTTTTATCCTTTGTTTAGGACAGATTCAGGAGTTTAAATTTAGACTTTCTTCAACAATTTTCAGAGCTGAACCCATAAATTTCTGTCCTTGAAGTTTTTGAATAATGTCTAACTTTATACATTATACGTATATATATATATATATATATATATTGTAATAAACAACAGGATGACGATTAATTTGTCCCACGTTGGTAAAGCCATTTATGTAATAAACACCTTGATAGTTTATTTAATGAATCAATTAACGAAAATTTATTTATATTTAAAAAATTATTGTTGATAAATTTACATTGTATAAGATCTATTATGCACGCAGAATTTCATCCAGTTAACAACAAATACTTTAATTTTTCATTTATTAACTCGTGGCATTTATGAAAATACAATTCTTATATCATTACAATCAAATACGCCGGATCTCTATATCTTAGGGTCACTACTGGGTTTGATAATTAGAACAAAAGCAATGTATAAACTGACAATTAACAATTCAAATATAAAAAGTTAACCTAAAACAATATGAAAATAAGTGAAACAGAAGAAAACTAAATGAAACGAAAACTGAACGAAATCTGGCTATACCTTTTTAATTATCGTTTACAAATTTCTATAAAAGTTTTGTTATTCACTAAATGTCTGTCTGGTAGCAGATCTCTCTTGTAGCTTGAAAACTACCACACTAAATAGCCATTTTTTACACAGACTCTACACTTAATTGAAATTTTTAATACACACGATTGAAATACTCGTCCTCTGCTATCTGGAACCTCGGATTAGCCGCCCCCTTTGGTCAACTAGTGGATTACGGTCTCCTCTATGCGAAAACTGTTCAATCAGCGTGAAGAAACCATTTTCTTCACCGTGTGCAAATTATTATGTAAATCTCTCCGTGAAAATATTTGCTTGCTTTCATGTAAAAATACAGGATCTCGCCATTCGTAATTTATATCTGCAGACTTTACTGTTTGTTGCTCTAGGTAAATTGAACTGTATTATATCTCCCCGTCGACTTTTAACTGTTTCATCTCTCGTACGCAGATTTTAGACTCCTTCACCTTTCATCGTCGATCCAGACTGCCGTTCTCTAAGTACTGTTTGTTGCTCTAGGCGCGCGGTCTCCAATGTTAAACAAAGGAAAAAAACCCGCTTTCATTGTCGCCTTTGCGCATTCGTACCTCTAACAATTTAATTATATTATACAATTTATTCACGTATAAAGAATGAAACGTTGTGTTTTTGTTTGTTATAAACTTAAACTTTTTTATTCGCACTTCCAATACATTTATTCCGACTCTTCTTTTCTATATTATTGTATATTTTATAAAGAGTCCGATCTTAATTATTTGAAAATGAGACTTGTTATTCATATCATTTATGTCGGGGTTATTTTTCTGGAAAATGAAAACTATATAGGTATATATTAATTTTTAATCCTGTTTGTTTAAATAACATCAGCAATGAACGGACGATGAGGCCACCGCTACTTGAATTTTCAACAAGTTTCAGTCACAGTAATTATTGCAGTGTTGTATACCGCAATTCCCGAATAGCAACTGAATGGTGCAACCTTTGGTTCATAATTAACTCTTTAAAAAATACTTATCGAAACTGGCGATGCTGTGGACGAAATTAATTTGGCCCGATCCAACAGAACGGACAATTATCCGGTCCCGTGCATAATTTGGATGTTTCATAACCGTCGTTTGTTACTAATGCCCCGGGGCAATGCATGTGACGTCTAGATTAATGTCCTATGCGAAATGATGACTACAACCGAGTGCGCACTCTACGAGTACATATTAATTCACGTGAAACTGATGGACGACGCAACTGAATTATATTATTCACGGTTTTAGAATTTCACATTACCGGGAACATAGTCACTAATTGCTGTATCGCTGCCTTTTATCGGTGCTGCAATAAACGTCAAAATCAAACACTAAAACTTCGCAATTATTAAATTTATTACTGTTTTAAAGTTACTTACATTTTCTATTGTGGCCTTTTTGGACTGGGCAAATATGTTTAAATTTTATAAGTTCTTTTTAATAGACTATAGGGGGAGCGTAATAGATATTTCGACACTGAATATTTATTTCGAATATCGTATACAGAAAAATATACATATTGTAATGCCAATTAATTACGCCATTAATTGTTTGGACATATAATTTGAATTGGTTGAGAAATCCATTATAGTGGTCGGATCGAACAAAGCGACAATGGAAAAGCGAGCTCACTTGCTTTGTCGAAAAGTAAAAAATGGCGTATGCCCGCTAAAAGTCGAGAACACTAGGAGTCATTTGGTTGCGGGACATTTCAGAGGACGGAACAAATAATACTAGAGTAGCCGTCGTTAATGTATTATTAAACAAAGTTTTGAATTTAAGACAAAGTAAAAACATTTACGGAAGTATTACCTCGTAAATATCGCTAAGTAAAATCAGTTTACGTATACAGCCAGTCAGGAAAATCTAAGAAAGTTTTACGTCTGTAGCCAGCCAGGAAAAGAAGTCAGTTTTTTTTACGTCTACAGTCAGGAGCTAAAGAAAAGTTAGTTAGCTCCGAAAGAACAAACAGTTAAAATAAATCGTCAAGGAGATACGTTGCAGTTTACGTCCAATTCAGTAAAAGGCTAATAAATCTACGAATCATAGGATTCCGGTAAGGCAAGCAGACATCAGATAGCTGACATTCAGGAGGATCATCCGAGTTCCTGGGAGCCTATCAGTTTTGACTTCAATAGTGTAAAATCTGTGAGTCGACATTTTAGAATCAGTGTATAATTTAGCAATAGTGTACTTCCGAAACCAAAAAGAATGCTCGCACCAGCTGGACACTACGTAAGTAACAAAACCATAACTAATGATTAATTGTAAACTTTAATTAAAGGATATAGTCAGATTTCGTTCTCTTTTAATTGTCAATCAGAGTTAATTTTTTTACTTTTAAATTCTTTCTTTCGACATATTGTTTAGGTAAATTGTGAACTGTGTTAATAAGATTTTTAAATCAATTTGTTGTGTCATTATCAAACCCAGTAGAGGCCCTAAGAGAGAGAAAGATCTCAAATTTTGTTTGAATTATCTTTATTGCCACAAAATAAATAAATATTTTGTTTGTTAATTTTTGATGATAATTTCATTTAATTAACGCCTTCCATTTAATTATTACCTAAATGGCGCTTCACGTGAGGTAATTTCTTCAAATTCTTTAAATTAACTAAAACGCCCATTATTATTTATTACATTTTGGCGCCCAACGTTAGGCCAAAATATTTATATAGTGTCCGTTTTATCTCTCTCTACAGGCATTGGTCGTGAATATAATTAGATGCAATTGAAATTTCCCATTGATTGTCATTTGCCAAATTTGGTAAACATCGTGTGATTTTTTATATTAGCGATAATAAAACGTTAATAAATAACACATTTCGTATTGCGTGAACTCGTTTGCAATAATCATTTCACAGTGTTCGTGCAGAATATGTGAGGAAATAATATAACAGAAAAAAATAAATATTCGAATCGTAATCAAACAAAATAATTGATACAATTTAAATTTGGAGTGTCATTTTTAATATCAAACAAAATAGTCAATGTAGATATTACCTAGCACAGGATTATAATATTTTTAAGGTAACAGACTACATATCATTTATATTTTATTCTAAAAAGGTTAGTCCGTTAGACGTTATTTAATTGAGTTGCGTCGTCCACGTGAAATAATACGTAATGGCATTAGTACATTTCATGGAGACCGACGCTTGTAACGAGTACTCAATTGTTTTCTGCAATTATTGACGGATAAAGGAATGACAATGCCTATATCTATATAATAAAAAAGGATGTATATTTGTATGTATGTATGTATGTATGTATGTATTTACGTTGTTCTTTATACAAATTTTATCGCGTGGACAGAATGCAACAAAAATAGGTATACGTATTCTGCCAAAATCGAGAACCGGTACTGTGAGGGTGAGAAACGCCTAGCATACATGTGGAAAGAATTATAATTAAAAACCGTGATCATTAAATATTAAATTACTGCGCGCCAAGAGACAATGACGTCACGCGAGAGAAAGACGTTACTACGCAACGAACAAAGGAAATATTTCCTTTATTAGGAATGAAATAAAGCAGAAATATTTTCTTCAGCAATACTCCATCGAATGGTAATAAAGAAGAATACGAATTACTTTACCATCCTTGCGGAAAATGTAAGTTAATTTTCGCGCTATATTAGTTGTGAGTCTAGCTAACAATTTCATCAATGTAATATTTCGTAATGTATGAAGACAGAGTGACAATTGACAATTATATCCTGAAATACTCAGGGAATATATTTAAGTATTCAATTAAATACTTTTTCGAGTTTATATAAATAAGTACACGAGCAACGCCGGGCACCCAGCTAGTACAGACTAAAAAACGGTAAAAGCCTAAATTTACAAGTGACCTAGAAAACGTAGGATATTGTGCAGAAATCCTTTGTTGTACGACCCAGTATTTCCGTTGCAATTTCGCCGGCGCGAGGCATGAAGTAGACTGAGAAGCAGATCACCATCGTAAATCCTCCACAGATTTCACGGAGATTCAGTGATTTGTATCTGAAAGTGTAAGGAACGGAGAATTCGTATCAGCGAGGTACTTTTTTATTAGCCTGAGCCGTCGAGCTCTTACTCAGTAAAGTGGGATAGCTCTTTTAATCATTTCACGAGCGAATCGCCAATGACTAGAAGATTGCACGTTCTGAAGGGGAAAAAGTGCTGCCGTTAACACCTCCGCTCCAATAATAATCCCTCCTCTTTCTTAACTACTAATATTTCAGAACTATGTGGCGAAACTGATCGTTATCGTTATTATTTAAGGTAGTGGGACATCGACATGGAATCGCATAAATTTATTGACTACTAAATGGTTTCCCGTCTACCGAGTCGGAATAAAAAATTCGTATTTGCCAATAGTTTCTGCTATTCATGGGCTTGAGTAATGTTTTTCCAGTAACGAGATACTAATAACTCATTGTTAAATTCTCAAGTTTGTTTTGATTGAGTGTATTTTGTTAACTATGGCTCTATCTATAAGATGATAAAGTGTCGAATGTTGAAAACTTATTGGTTTAACTGGTTATAAAGGGCGGCATATAGCTGTGGATCCAGATTTTCGAGAAACAAGTGGATGGTCTGCATGACACTGTGGAATTATGAGCTGTGTTTCTTTTATTTCAAGCTAGGAGTAGAATAAAGAACATTGTAATCATAAGGGTACTATATAAAGCGAGTTAATTAAAAATAGCAGATTTCATACCAGTTCATTCAAGAAACGTTTCTTTAAAGTTCTGGCTGTCGTTTTTGTCATAGCCCGGGGGCCATAGTTAACCCTTGGCTACCCTCCTCTCCCCTTCCACATCCCCCCTTTCAAATCCCTTCCTATGCTATTAAAGGGGAGTTGCCACCATGTGGATTACCCTCATGTAGCCTGTTACCTAAAAAAAATTGTCTGCTATGAATCAAGTAAGGTGAACCTTCCCAGTGAGGTCTGGCGGAGGCTACCTTTGGGGATGCCTTCACATCTCTCTGGTTTTTTGAACAAAGGTTCCCACATGATTAGGCACCTTGGTCTGTTTTGAGAAGTGTATGTTCCGGAGTCACAGACCTTGGGCATACGGTAAGAGTTGTTTGCTGTTCCCGTTGGAACAGTTGGCCAGCTGCCTCCTAAACTGGTCGAGGCATGGAGAAGGGAATGCTGCGTCCCCACAGAAAACTCCTCTTCCGCTATCGGAAGAGCGTGGGACAGGTACCAATGCCCGACCTACCTGATGCAGGTTTTTATAGGGTTTGTCCTGCATTACTTTTAGGCGAATGCCGGGAAGGATCCTTAAACCATAGCCCGGGGACCCTAGTTAAGGCTTGGCTACCTTCCTCTACCCTTCCGCATCTCCCTTTCAAATCCCTTCCTAAGCTATTAAAGAGGAGTTTCCACCACGCGGATTACTCTCATGTAGTCTGTTACTCCCAAACCAAAATTCATTCTTTAATGAAAATTTCACCAAAACCGGTCAAAATAAAGAATCTCCCTCTTTAGCCGGGTAGTTGAGTTTGAAATTTACGCATCTCATTGCTTAGATACTAAATTTTATTTAAAATAAGATTTTTTTTTCTTCCTTGACTCTATGTATTTGAGATTATTGTACGAGTATTTTGACTTCTATAATTTTTACCAACCAATATTTGGCCTTTAAAAATAAAAGTAAATTTAATATACTGAATTTTTAGTTTTAACAATTTCAATTTTCGAATAATAGTTTAATATATTCTCATAGATAGTTACTAATTCACCGAAAATCCGTTTAGTAGTTTCCTATAAAGCGAACAAATCAGTTAAAATTAGGATTTCGAATGCCTCAAATTTTTTCTCAAGTTGTAGGACGGCAGTTACTTCTTAGGGCTCGATATAACAACGCAAAACAGTTTAAATCCAAATAGTTCTTGTGAAAAACTAATGAAATACCCGTAACACACAATCAGAAATCTAAACTACTGTAACTATTACTATTGTAGCAGAGGAAGAGTAGTTTATTTTTATAAATTGAATAAATTTGGAATTTAAACTTGATTTTAATTGGACAATAATATTTACACTATTATGGTACAATTCTTCAACGTATTGTACTCTTATACGAAGAAGAAGAAGAAGGTGTAGACAGGCTACATATAGCGTAATCCACATAATGGCCACTCCACTCTTATAGAATAGGAAAGGGACTTAAATAGAGGATGCAGAAAGGTACAGGAAGGTAGCCAAGGGTTAACTAGGCCCTCCGGGCTATAGTTAAAGGATCCTACCCGGCAATTCGCTTAAAAGTGATGCAGGTAAAATCTTAGAAAAAGTTGCATCAGGTAGGTCGAGCTTTTGGTACTTTTCCTACCCCCTTCCGATGGTGGGATAGGGGTTTTCTGTGGGGTCGTAGTATTTTCCTCTCCGAGTCTTCATCAGTTTAGGAGGCAGCTGACCGACCACTAGGATTAGCGGACAACTCTTTCCGTATGTCGAAGATCTGCGACCCCGGAACGTACACCTCTCAAAACAGGCCGAGGTGAACCTTAGTTCAAAAAACCGGAGAGAAGAGAAGGCATCCCCAAAGGTAGCTTCCTCCAGAGCTCTCTAGAAGGTTCACCTTCGAGGTAATGCTCTCACAGGCTTCTTGTACTCTTATCAACTTTTATTATCTTTTACCCATTATAGGACTCAAAACGAATAAAATAAAATTTCTCAGTGTATTTATTTGCCATGTTGCCGAGTAATTTAGATCCGGTATTATATAATTTCATCACCATTCATTGACCTCGTCTGAAATTTTGACTAGGGGACCTGATAGACACTCTCGTTCTGATAATGCACAACTTTATGGTGGCTGCATTACGTCTGGTTGGCGCTCTTCCTTTATGCGTTCAAGCAACTTCTCCTCTTCAAGCCTTCTCGTCCTTAAACTCAATTCTATCTACGCTCTCCTCTAATTCAGGTTCAACACTACTACTTCAAGTCTACTTCAACACCGCCCGGTTATAGCCGCGATCTTTGCTTTGATCACGATTTTCGCCTCGCCTGATCACGGGATAATTTGGGATCATCAGCTCATTGGAGGCAAAATCGTAGTCACGGTGGACTTTTGTATCGAATTCCATAAATTGCTACCGGGGTCGGTGAACTTTATTTCCGAAAAAGTCACGTAAAATTCACCTCAACAGCAAATTAATCTTAAATAATCAATCTATCCCTAATAAAACATTATACCCAGGAGTCATTCTCGATAATAATCTTCCCTGGTCTCCGCACATTATCAACACAAAAAACAAACTTAACACAAGATTTTGATTATTAAAGCCGCTACTATTACCTAATTCTCCACTGTCACTAAAAAATTGATTGCTGATGTATACATAACTAATATCCCATACTGAGTATTACTCATGGAACATCTGGGCAGCAGCAGTTAATTGCCTCATAAGCAAAATCCAAACTTTCAAAAGCAAAGCACTGAGATAGATCCTCAACTGTCCTTGGTATTTCCCCAACCACCGAATCCATTCATACCTGAATATTCCCACAAGAGTACAAGTAAGAAAAAAATGTATTTAATCGTCAACTACGCAGATCCATCCTACATCCTAATCCATTAATTTCTCAAACCACCCACAACCTCCCCCCACCTAAAATATTAAGAAGACTTACAAGATAAATACCTGCGGATTTAACCAACTAAGTCAAATTCAAATTACACTCAAGGTTTATAATAACGATATATATCGACGTAAATATCACTGTTTAAAACCATTATATATATATATATATATTTATAATCAGAAAATCTTTTAGATAATAAGTTAACCGATAATTTTAATTTTTTTTGTGGTTTTCAGGCTTCTCGTCAAGTTCTAATGCCTGAATCTTTTGTGGCAATCACGTGTTGGGCCGTCGTTCCCGACAATTTGGAGGCGGGCTTCGTACCTGTCACCTTGAACGATTCGGGTCACGCCTCAGATGTTGTAGTACAAATTTATAAATGTATAAATTTCGATCGAAAATATTTCGTGGATAAAATTGTGCTCGTTATACTACGTCGGTTTTTGATTCTCTAATGCATGGATTCTAAGCCACATACAAACAATTATTTAGGTAGACTCTTGAAGTGAAATTTGCACTGAATGATGCATAATTCGTGGGCCGAGCTGAATACCATTCCAAAACAATGTGATCCAGAATTCATTACAACAATGGTGGTTATTAAGGTTATCGTGGTTATTTTTAGAGATTAGAGTAAATATATGTCGTATAAATTAGTGTCTTTTTTAGTCGTCTAATTAATGGAAATATTTTTGAGCAGACTTTGCATACTTCACACGTTGTATATTATAAAATGTGATTTGTTGCGAACTAAAAAATTTTGCTGCAATAAAAGGAAGCCTGTTGGTTTGGAATTTACATGCATCAGGTGTCTTCCTGGCTCGCAGCTTCACAACACACGGTCTGCGGCTCATCTGCTTCTGGCCGAACGCGTTTTTAGCGCGTTTGATCTTCCACATGGGCGGCTGACACTTTACTGCTCCACTTCTGACGAGGTCAAACTGCACCCCGACCTACCCCACCACCGGCGCAGTTTTGCCTCGCGCCTCCGTCGGCGGCGCTCGACAGAGTCCGGACGCCGTCGTCGCCGTCGAAAAGCCTGAGGGCAGTCACTAGTCACTAGTCACTGCCTCGACGCCGTGCTATGCGAACGCTGCAATGACGCGCCTCGTCCTCGTGTGCTTCTCGGTGCTCGCGTGGGCGGCAGCGCACCGTCACCGCTCGTCGGATGACCCCCACCTGCACCATCTCAGGCACCATAGAGGTAACGTCCGATACTCCCGGTTCGTGGTGTGGAGGCACAGTTAAACAAGTTGCTGTAATATACAATTTCGTAATGTAAATTATTTCTAATTTCCAGCTGTCACCGTTAAATGCATTTTAATCTAATCCACAGTCAGTGCTGTATTTCAAAATTTATTTTTATTAAATTGTAGTCAGGTTAACAAAATTTACACAATTAAAGAGATAGAAATAAAATTTTGCCATGCAAGGATTTGAGAGAAACCCATATAGTTTACGTGCACTCTTCAGGAATTCGGACATGTGAACTCGACAGTTGTCTTTGACGCTGCGGATCGTAAAGTCACCTACCTTACAGACTTAAGAAGGCCGTGATCTATGCGGACACTCTTAATTACATAATATTAAATTGTTATAATTTTCTGATCCTTTGTCCCGACAGCACAATTTCCAAACTCATAATTGAAAATTAATCGTCTTTTCTGTCACGTAGCAATTCGTAACTGCAGTCTTGGCATGTACTTCGGTCTATTATTAGTTCAGAGATGAAAACTATTTTACTTATATAAAAATAAGTATTTTTCAATGATTTTTTTATTTAAGAAAAATCAGTTAAAAATACCAACGTAGTTTCAGATATTTTTGTACCTTCATCAGGTTTTGACTCAATTTTAACACAAAAAGTAAAATTTACTAAAAATACAAATATTTTTATATAAAAAATATAACTGAAGAACAGCCACCAATTGACCTTTAACAACCGTCAAAAATTTTGAAATGAAAAATTTCTTAACGTTTGATGAAGGGAAGAAGATGAACATTTTTCAGTTAGCTTTTGTCTTTTTTTATATTTTTAATACACCAAATATGCATTTTACTTAAATACGATGAAATACGATAAATTATTAATTTAGGAGTAATCAGTCTCAACATGATGATGGGATAAAAGGGTATTGAAACGTTATAAATGGAAGTTCAACCTTTTGAAGCCATAAATAGGTATTTTATATCAATTGCACTACGTTTCGTCGCTAATTTGCGACCTTTTCAGGTTAGACGTTAAACAAAAGTTTGTTAGGCAGGGTTGATCTCCGCTGACTTGTCTGCCCAAAATTTCGTACAACGTCTTACCTGTGTAATTTATATTAAATACCTATTTCTGACACTAAAGGCGGTTCTTTCTTCCTTTATTATTTATTTTAAATATTCAGAAACAGTTCTGAAACGTTGTTGCTATTTAAAAATAAATTTTCTTAAATAAACGTCTAAATTACTTGATTTCATATATTATATTTTAAGAAAACAGACGTTGAAACAAAATATATTAAAAATATTTTTTATTCTATGGTCGAGATCAATATAAAAAAAATCTACAACTCCTAATTGACGAAAAATCGTACGGAAACTTCCACGTGGTACCGTAGATGTCTCCTGGTTTCAACAATTCAATTTTGGTCTGTCATAGATGTGATTAAAAGTGGAAAGAAAATCATTACTCAGTTTGTGTGTAATATAACGTAATATATTCCATTCATACGCTGAAAGTCTACGTGAATATAATTTTCAGACGCTCGTACCTGTATATTGGATATATTACTAACATTTCATGTTGATTAAAAATTTTAAATCATTTTATATGCGTACTAAGCAATATATAAACTTTAACTGAATGTCAGATAAATATCCAGATAAACGTCAGGGGATTTTATATTTCATTTCCATAAAATTTCTTACGGAACTAAATTAAATTCTTTGTAATTCATAAGACGTAACTGCTTCTGTGTCTTTCTGTCAGAAAAATTATGTTTACCATGTTTATTATTCTGAATATTGATGCCAAACAGTGAAAGTATGATTATCTGAAATCTGTAGTATCAAAGAGCTTCAAGAAATAGTGAGACAAATATGTAGGTATTCATATCAACGCATCGATCGTAATACACGTCATATTTAGGTTTATCCATAATCTCTAAGCTTAGAATGATTCTTGAAATCATAATAAATACCGATTTATTTTTTACGAATTAACTACAAACAAAGGAATTGATGGAGGTATTTAAGAAATTAATGTACCGTTATTTTATTAGATTATTACTTTTTTGACTATAAGCTCCTTAAAATAAGTTTTGATGATATACTATTTTAGCTGTATCTTACTTCTTACAGAACAGAGTCTTCAAACTGAGGTTGCATAAGTAACACCCACAGGCCTTACAAACATTAAAATTATGAAGATAACTGAACGATCTTCCGTCCGCTTGGCCACCAATTCATTATTGATATAAATTATAGCATCCGAAATTCTTTCAATATCATAAAATTTATTTTCAAGCACATTATTTACTCTTACAAGTTAACTCCATGTTTTTGTGTGTTAGGTAATTACATAGTTGGTTCTATCTCGGCCTTTTAGTTTAATTATACTCTACATTAGAGCGATTTAATTTATTATGAATGCTCGTGCAGCTGACGGCATACAATCTCGTCAACACTTTTAACTCTTTAAGAGGATTTAATTAATTTACCTCCTGTCACGTCAGTAATTCATTATTTTCTTACGAAATGACGACCTATTCGTCAAAATTTGTATTTAGCGACTTTAACTTCTTAATAAATGCACAAGCTTGCCAGAAATTTAGTTCTTCCACAGGATTCAAATAAAAAATTAATTTTTATGGCACAAGTTGATCATTCCCATCGATCGTACACCTCAGTCATCTGCTCATTACCTTGCAGAAATGATTTACACCCCTTTCTTATCAAATAAGGCATTTATATAATACTTCAAACATATTAGTTCAACAGATTTGTTCGCAAAATAAACTTTCTGTAGAGAACAAACTTCTCGACAAAATACAAGGAGTATGTAGAGAATTTTACATGAGGAGTTTTTAGGTATAGTAACAGGTTCACTCAATCTGAAGCCTTCCAGGTGCTATTATTATCGGCAAATCAAAATTTGCGAACACAATACGGTGCGAAAAAAATTCGTATACTTACAAGCGCAAGTTTATAGATTAGAAGACATGGGTTTTGGAAATTATCAGCGAAAATCTTTGATAATGGATAATTTAGTGGTCAATAAATGGAGGCGTAAAGTGATTGTGTAGGTTTGAGGTCGTCAGCTGACGGGAACAGTAAGTGAAATATGAAGCAGCAGTGTTAACTTGAAAGTTGGTGTTTGAAATGACAGAATATTTAGTGAAAGTAACTTTAGGAATGGAGAGAGAATACATTTAATTGAAACGAGAGTTACGAGAGATTTGCTGATGTGTTCATTCCAGCCTGCTCTCGTTCCCACAGCCAGTCTGCCGAAATTCTAGGAAATTGCCCGAAGGTCGACAAACGGTTGGGAAAAGTAAGCAGTTTAAATTTATATTACAACAAAACAAGAAGTTATTGGTTGAAATAGTATATTAAACGTATAAATTGAATTCTCCTGGTTATTTTGTAAATATATAATTATTTCTTGCTAATAAATCACATATAAACATTACACTATGCGTTTTCTCAATAAATACTGAGTTGGATTCTGGATAATACGTTTTCCCGATGAAATCATTGTACAGTTTGTCAGAAACGCGAGTTATATGCGTAGTAATCACAGTAGACTACAATATCCAGAATACGAACTACTTTCATACATTTTGGAGATGACATTTTTGCACGTTTTATTAGTCACTTATGGATTAGACTTTAACCGAGATTTTTTAATTCTGTATATATACAGTCTCATTCCTTCTTCAATAATGCATAATTAATAATTCCAGAATAGTGTTGAGTTCTCCTTACAAGCTTCAGTCTCCATGTGATGCATCCTAACGACATTTGAGATTTCCAATATATATTCTTACTGTCTCATATTGCGTTATGTTTCTAAGTTCACTTCTATCAAGCATAATTTGTAAACAAATATCTGTTTTTTTAGGGTAACAGGCTACATGAGGGTAATCCACATGGTGGCAACTCCCCTTTAATAGGATAGGAAGGGATTTGAAAGGGGGGATGCGGAAGGGTAGGGGAGGGTAGCCAAGGGTTAACTAGGGCCCCCGGGCTATAGTTTAAGGATCCTACCCGGAATTCGCCTAAAGAAATGCAGCGAAAACGCTAGAAAAACCTGCATCAGGTAGGTCGGGCATTGGGTACTTGTCCCACGCCCTTCCGATAGCGGGAGAAGAGTAAATTTACTTATTCTTCTTATTTAATCATTTTGATGAGAGAATGAGGTTAGGTTCAGATTCATCTCAGAAGAAGCCTGGTAACATTATTAAGTAATCTTCAACGCACAAACTGCTACGTTTCGAGGAAAGGCAACAATGTTGACATAGACGCATCACGTCTTAAAGTTCACTAACTAATTTTCCTGGTTTTTAATTCCCTACGAAATTTGCTTCACAATTTTGAATTATTCGTGCTGGTAATTCTTATTAAAAACAGTATATTTCATAAGCCCTTTGAACTGTTGACTAACAGATATTTTCTCTTGAATTTTTTTTTTTTTTTTTAGGGCAACAGGCTACATGAGGGTAATCCACTTAGGGCAACTCCCCTTTAATAGCAGAGGAAGGGATTAGAAAGGGGGGATGCGGAAGGGTAGAGGAAGGTAGCCAAGGGTTACTAGGGCCCCCGGGCTATGGTTTAAGGATCCTACCCGGCATTCGCCTAAAGAAATGCAGGGAAAACCCTAGAAAAACCTGCATCAAGGAGGTCGGGCATTTGGTACTTGTCCCACGTCCTTCCGATGACGGGAGAGGAGTTTGCTGTGGGGACGCAGCTTTCCCCTCGCCATGCCTTGGCCTGTTTAGGAGGCAGCTGGCCGACTATTCCAATATGAATAGCGGACAATTCTTGCCGTATGCCCAAGGTCTGCGACCCCGGAACTCTTGAATTTTTGCTTATCCTTCCATTAAGGGTCTGCGAGGGTCTGCATTACCTGCGAGAGATGTTCTTTCGCAGGCAGAACCTTGTAGGAGAGACAGGAAGGAGCTACCTTTGGGGATGCCTTTTCCTCTCTCCGTTTTTGGACTAAGGTTCCCACAAGCCGAGGCACCTCGGCCTGCTTTTGAGAGGTGTATGTTCCGGGGTCACAGACCTTGGGCATACGGTAAGAGTTGTTCGCTGTTCCCATTGGAACAGTCGGCCAGCTGCCTCCTAAACTGGTCGAGGTACGGAGAAGGGAATGCTGCGTCCCCACAGCAAACTCTTCTCCCGCTATCGGAAGGGCTAGGGTCAAGTACCCAATGCCAGACCTACCTGATGCAGGTTTTTCTAGGGTTTTCCCTGCATTACTTTTAGGCGAATACTGGGTAGGATCCTTAAACTATTGCCTGGGGGCCCTAGTTAACCCTTGGCCACCTTCCTCAACCCTTCCGCATCCCCCCTTTCAAATCCCTTCCTATATTATTAAAGGGGTGTTGCCACTATGTGGATTACCCTCATGTAGCCTGTTACCCTAAAAAAAATGCTTCCCTTCCGGACTAATGAATCAATCCATGTTATTCATCCAGGCTTGATGCAGAAGATAAAACTATTCTGAAGATACACGCTGTTCGTTTATCGCGATATTTTTTTCATTAGTTTAGTACTTTCGTTAGCCGTTATTTCTGTGTTCGATTAACGAAGAAAAATTAGAGGTTTGTAAACAAACCCTGACATTGCTAGAGATTCCTTAATCCATAGGTGTAACATACAATACAAAAAATACTGTTCTGTAGACTGAAATCACCAACGACGTTTCTAACTCATTCTTGAATACCTTTTTAATCACCAGATAAATAGTTACACTTGTTTCGACCCTGTTCATATTATTTGTTAGAAGCTAATAACGTTGCTAAAATAATTACGATATTTTTAAATGAAGTGTGATTACGAAATTTCCAAAGCTAGTCCACGAAATAATTGTCGCACAATTTTGCCATGGAAATCTTCGGCATAATTATCGTCTGCTTCTCAAAGAGGTGGCTGGTGCAGTGCTACGTCAAAACTCTCACTCAGACGTAAATACGCAATTTAATGTTTCACTGTCATAGTGCCAGTCCATATAATGTTGCGACTTAATCTTTAAAGCAGGTTCTCTCCGTTTGAATGGAGCGACGGTCCCAGTCTCTTTGGCAGTCAGAATTCAATTACAATAGAAGACGGTTCGTTACCTCAGGGTCTCTTTCAGAATACGTGTTCTCGCTTTGTACCTAAGTTCATTGATCGCTTCAGATCTCTCGCCAACTACACAATCCTTTTTAATGGCACTGCAATACAGAAAATCCCTTCAGCCAAGAATGGGATGAATTGATTTCTTCCTCATATAATATAGTAAAACTATTATATAAGCTTGAAGACAGCTGTTTACAATAAATATATATTTTAAGGACCTAAGAGTAATTTTCAGTTATTGAACTGCCTTAAAAATACGTTCAAATTTAATTGTTAAAACTTACAAAACATAATTATAAGAATTAATGCAAATATTACTGCAGAAAGACATTACTTTGAGTGATAGCCACAGATTTTGTCCAACAAACACAGAAAACCTGTCTACAAATAATCATAAATGGAATTTGAAGTGAGACACCAACGGTCACTGAAAAACAGAACTTAATAAAAAGGTATTATGGCAAAAAAAATTGCGAAATTAACCTAGAACCGTTTAACACATTAAAATGATCGTATCTGGCTGAATACCGATTGAGATTTTTATAAATAAAAAATAATTTTAGTCTAATCTTTGGAAATCCTTGAAATCCTTTTCAGCATCATTACAAACCTAGTAAGCTCATAAATGTATCTAATTCTAACATAAATTATTTTCCCACTTCTCATTAAAAAAGCGGATATTGTTTCTCTTTGTCCCCCCGCTCCATCCCTCCCTCTCCCCCCCCCTCTCTCTCTCTCTCTCTCTCTCTCTCTCTATATATATATATATATATATATATATATATATATATATAGCCACCTAGCGTACAGAAGTACTGAAAGACGGGTGGGAAACCTGCGAGGGATGTTCTCTCGCAGGCAGAACCTTTTAGGAGAGATACGAAGGGGCTACCTTTGAGTACGCCTTTTCCTCTCCGTTTTTGAACTAAGGTTCCCACAAACTGAAGCTCCTCGGCCTGTTTTGAGAGGTGTATGTTCCGGGGTCACAGACCTTGGGCATGCCGTAAGAGTTGTCCACTATTCCCATTGGAATAGTCGGCCAGCTGCCTCCTAAACTGGTCGAGGCACGGAGAAGGGAATGCTGCGTCCCCACAGCAATCTCCTCTCCCGCTATCGGAAGGGCGTGGGACAAGTACCCAATGCCCGACCTACCTGATGCAGGTTTTTCTAGGGTTTTCCCTGCATTTCTTTAGGCGAATGCTGGGTAGGATCCTTAAACCATAGCCCGGGGGCCCTAGTAATCCTTGGCTACCTTCCTCTACCCTTCCGCATTCCCCCTTTCAAATCCCTTCCTATACTATTAAAGGGGAATTGCCCAATGTGAATCACCCTCATGTAACCTGTTGCCCTAAAAAAAAAAGAAGTACAGAATCTCTGGACTGTGGGTGCCACGTACCCGACCAGTGACAATAAAGGGTTGCAGCTGTTAGGTCTAAGATAATAAATACCACCCTAGGTCGGGCAAAATTACCCTGAGAAAAAATGGGCGCTACAATAATCGTAAATAGAGTGGGATTTTAAAGAATTGTCTTGGAATCGATGAGTTTTAATAAAGAATTACGGAATAATTATTATAATCATTATTATTCTTGTATTGGCGTGGCGATTGTTGTAATTACCATATTTTCTTTGATCATTTGGGAGTTGCGGATTTTTGTTGGAAATGGTTGCAAGGGGAGCCTGGAAAGTAAAATTGTGTTAAATTTATCATTGCAATTATTTTTTAACTAAAAGATCCATCATGTGAAAATTGGCGCCTAACATATTTATATATATTGTAATAAATAACAATGAGGCGTTAATTAAATAAAAGAATTAATCAATTAACAAACAAGATATTTATTTATTTTTGTGGCAATAACTCAAAAACAAATACAATTTAAAATATTAATTTCTCAGGGTCTTCACAACAATTTGCCTAAAAAAATCTTATTAACATACAACATTTACCTAAACAATACATCGATCGAAATAAACTAAAAAAAAAATTAACTTGATAATTAAAATAGAACGAAATTAAAAAGTAAAGAGATTAACTCTGATTAAAAATTTAAAATAGAATGAAATTAAAAGTAAAGAAATTAACTCTAATAGAACGACATCTGACTTCTATCCTTCAATTACGTTTACATAAATCATTATTTTGTAATTTGTTACTCACATCTGTCCAGTTGGTTCCAGCATTCCTTTTAGTTTCTAAAATACACTATTGCGAGATTTTACACTGATTCTAAGATTCACAATTTTTACACTGATTCTAGTCAAAATTGATAGGATGTCAGGAACTCTGATGATCCTCCTTTTTGTCAGCTATCTGTTGACTGCTTGCCTTAGGTGAATTCTGCTTGCCTTATATGAATCCTGTGATTCATAGATTTGCTAGTCTTTTTACCGCTTGGGACTTAAAACTGCAACTTTACTATTCCTGGCTGTTACAGACGTAACTGCACTCATTTCCTGGCTGAACTTTGTTTAATAATACATTAAACAACGGCTAGTCTCTGCTCTCTAAAATAATTTGTTCCGTCCTCCGAAATGTCCCGTCACCAACTCTGTTAAATCCCAGTCACCAACTAATTCTTAGTGCTCTCGAGTTTTAGCGCGCATACGCCATTTTGACTTTCCGACAAAGTAACAGAACCTGACTACATTGTTGTTTTTGGAAGCTCCTACCGCTATAATGGATTTCTCAAACAATTTAAATTTCTATGTCCAAACAATTAATGTCCTAATTAATTGGCATTACAATATATATAATTATGTTGCTAAAAAATAAAATTTTTTGAAACTATTCATGTATTTTTATTTTAATGAGAAACAATGAAATACTGACCGAAGTATTATGAATTTCCACAAATCCTATTATTATACAAATATTTTTCACATTACTGATAAAATATGAAACATTTTTAATCTAGTGTTATTTATTCCTTTTTTGTGTCACAAGTTTAGCTTCCACTTGATTTGTACTGTTACGACTTGAAATAGTGTTTCTCTACAATAAAGTTATATTTATTTTATAGCCTTACTGGACTTTCACAAATTTATTCGGGACACAAAGAACTTTAGATAGGAAATTTAAATATTTAGATAGAGGGATATTTTTAACCGACGTGATGAATGCCAAAGGAGATATAAACTCTCGACTATGATATATAGCAAACACATCCTGACAACACGGAATCGCATTAAATCTTGTGTTACCTCAGTCGCTCTTCAGAGCCATCTCTCTCTCTCTCTCTCTCGCGCGCGCACATTGGTATGCTGTATCACTGCAATTTTCAAACTGAGTTTATTATGACATTTTTATAAATTCAACACTCATGAATATTTTGCGGCAAAGAAAATGAAGTCACCGTTCATAAAACTCAATATTCGGACCGTTTGATGAGAGCAAATATGATTTGTTCGATAAACGAAACTTTTAGAGGCTATCTGAATTATAATGTGAATGTTTATAAATACTGAAAAAATTCGTTTTAAAGGGGAGAAATTGCGCCCGGATCAGCCGCAACGTATCTGATATTCATAGAAATATGTCATTGAAAAATTAGTTTTATATAATTGTCTATTGCGATTAAAATTACTGGAATGCATCTTTGCGTGAGTGGAAGAGTTTCAAACAAGATTCTCTTCATGCATTAAATGGAAAGGATGTGACAACGGCCAATACATATTAATTAAGGAATTCTCTGAACAGTTATAGGAAAATAGGAGGTACACAATGAGAATGCCAGTTGGTAAATTATACCAGGAACCTATTCTATTAAGAGATATAATGAATGCCTTATTGTTGATGTTATTCTACTCCAGGAAAAACTGAAGAATTTTTATTTCAGTCATTTATGTAACTTAATATTTTATAATCCATGAGTTTTAACTTTGAACGTATAAATGGTTGGAAACAGACAAATTTTGAATTAAAATCTAGTAAATTCCAAGACGGTTCGTCTGTCAATCGGTAGACCTCGAATAATCCTCTAAAGAAAATAATGTCAAATAGACATTAATATTGTTTATTATTAGTTTTAACCTCTTTGTATCAGTAAATTTGATTGCTGTAAAGTTTAATTTAAAACAATTCATCATGTGAGTGCAGTTTTGCATTTGGGGTTTTCTTGTGAAGAAAGACAGTTGCCAAGTTCACATGGTCACAAGTGAAGTTTCATATGAAGTATAAACTGCGATTGCTCGGCAACGCCGCTTGTCTCCCCTTCATTTTAATATGGGACGTAAATGAATGTGGATTGAGTTGAATTAAGAACTCGTGAAATAATAATTTCAAGTCTGTGTAATAATAACTCGTTCATGGATGCGCATTTCGTTTGTAACATGCTTTTTATGCTAATTTTTTCCGTTGTAAATATACATTTCGGGGCAATTTGTTTAAGAAGATTTTTAAATTCACAAACCTCCTAGACTTTACTTTTTAATTTTATCTAAAGTTGTAAGGTAAATAGTTCCCGAAATGTAGTTTCCGTTCCATGCATTCGAGACCGCTTAGTTAAACACTCGTCATACTTTCTGTTGAAACATTTCGAAGAGTGAAGTTAGGATTTTAATGCGAGAAATGGGGAAAAGCTTTCGTAAATAGATAAAGTAGAAGTTCGTCGACGGCTCTGAAAGAAAAACAAAAATAACTGATAGAGTTGTGTAATGCGTAGAAATTCAGGTATTTGCCCCTGGGTATTGCTTGATATTTTTAACTGTTTCCGTACGTCTTAATGACTCGGTTGATGTGACCTATGTCATGAGTATATGGAGGACTTTTTTTATATTGATTTATTTTCAGTCGCATTAACAGCTTTGGTTATTAGCGACTCGTTTTACTTTGTCAGGGTACTGATTTAACGAGGGTTTCTCTCACTCATAAAACATTCATGCCCTCGCCGGAATACGAACCCGGCACCTCTGTGATGCGAGGCAGTCACGCTGACCCCTACACCTCAGGAGATGGGAATCTTTGACTCCTCTCTGTGTAACACGCTTCTGTTTTATATTCGACACAATAATTCGATATTAACAAAATTATTAATTAGTTAATACTTATATTAACTTAGCAGTAAAGAATTTATAAATAAATTTGCGAAGAAAATTAAATATGTATTATTATAGTGTGATTGAAGTTATAAGGAACTTGGGGTTTCCTTGTGGAGAAAGGCATTGTTGCCAAGTTCACATGGTCACAAGTGAACTTCATATACACTGAAGTATATGCTGCGATTGCTCGGCAACTCCGCTTGTCTCCCCTTAATTTTAAACATTCTGATAGGTGGATTCAAGGTCACAACCCATTCGAAGGAAATAATAATAAGTGCCTTCTAATTCTAATCGCACTATAGCATGATCTTAAATTTTTTTAACGCGATAGTGTCCTTTAAATTTGACAAGATTCATAATCTACGGACTCGTTTTCAGTATATTAGACTCATCTCTAAAAACTTTCAAATATCCATTCCTGTTGAGACAGTTACTAAAGTGGGTTCTAATTTGTTCATCGGTCGACTTTTTATTCTTTTAAGTTTCATCTCAGATTTTCTGTAGGAATAATATTGTCTTAAGCAAATTATAAATTTAACTAAGTAGAATATAATTGACATAATATGAACTAATTTACTGCACACCATTAATTTTCCTGATTTTCTAAATATTTTATGAAACGTGACTTTCATAATCAACCTCCATTAGGTTATTTTGATTCTCAATCAAAATATCGCTTATTATTTTCCACTGAGATCGTCTAAAATTGATATAATTATTTAACTATATATTATTAGACATTTTTAATATGATAAGACTGATAATTATTTCTATTAGTCATAATGAAACTTTAGAAGAAGTAAATTGTAGTACGTTGAAGGGTAAATATAAAGGTGACAGAAAGAAATGAGGGACTGATAAAATCCGTCGTAGTGTAGAGTTTTGGTAGCGTCGTGAGGAGGGTAGAGAAAGAAATAAGAACGCTGTTTACGACGCCAGAAACGTACATTCAGTTTTATCATTCATTATCAGTAGATTAGGTCTTATTAACGTGAAAATGTTTTTCCTTCGTCGTGATGAAACATTTTGTAACTCTTTTCTTCTTGGATGCAGGTTCCGGAGCATTATACCTGTATCGCTCCATGCGCCTGATTTTATTATTCACGGAAAATTTCACAAACGGGCGTCACCGTTGATGTGTAACAGACTAAAGCTCGCTTTGTCTCTACCCGTGTAACTCCTTCTCTCTCGCCTTCTATTTCTGGTTTAATAATTTTCAAAACACATTCACCAGCGTACTGACAAAGTTTCTTGGAGTTCGTAAGAAGATTCACTTCAAAAATGAAACTGACACCCGCTCTACTTTAAATTTGTACCACATCGTCAATGAATACTCCTACAATTTAAATTATATGGATAAGTAGACTATACATTGTAGTGAATGTCGAGGGACGTTCGCTCACCGTCATGAGAGTACCATTAGAAAAGTTTTGGAGAGAGGATTGGCCACTTCGTTATGAATTCCTCAGAACCGATTGATGTTACACCATATAAAGTTTTCTGATGGTCCTAGAAAACACAAATTATTGTTAATAGGCTAAAAGGAGCACTCCATACTTCCGCGTTACATGTTATCTACTTTTCAGGTCTGTTCTTCGTCCGGAGATGTGGCAGTTCGGTTTTGTTGCAGGAATTACTCGAGTGTGAAATTATACATGAAATCTCGCAAGGATTAATTGTGCTCATGTTGGTTAATTAAGTTAATTTATGATCCCTTGTTCTGTGATGTCCAGTGCCAGCACCGCCGGGCATGTGGAAAGGACCAAAACAACCAATCGGAATTTTTTTTGAGTTGAATAGGCACTCGTGTTTCGTTACACCAGACAATATATAACAACGTAAAAAATCGAAATCGTCAAGATTATTAAAATAATAGTGACAGATATTAATTTATGTGGCACCAGTTTATATTCGCCTTAATCTAAAATATGTATATGTATATATATGTAAGTTATTTTAAAAAAAGTTTACATATGATTTGAACAAATTTTGAAATACCAACAGAAGATCAAAATTTCCGTTATTAATAATAAATATTTACTTACATTGACAAAAAACATTAGCCAATTAATCAGAAAAATTCATTTTAATAAATTTAAAATTTTTTAATAAAACAAGCAATACGTTTCATCCCTTCCGTTATTAATAATAAATATTTACATAACTGGAAAAAAAAGTCAGCCAATTAGTCAGAAATTTATTTAAAACATTTTTATAAAACAAGCACTGCGTTTCATCCATAATTTTTGGCGACCTCTTCAGGTGTAAATTTTAATTAAATGATGACCGTAGTGTTTGTTTTATTATAATGATTTATATTTTCCATTTATTTGAAAAATGTCAGATAAATATAATTGATGATAAATATTTACTTTTTTTTGCCTTAGTTTA
Organism: Zhengitettix transpicula; assembly: GCA_037074705.1. Lineage (NCBI taxonomy): Eukaryota > Metazoa > Arthropoda > Insecta > Orthoptera > Tetrigidae > Zhengitettix > Zhengitettix transpicula. Next base: position 25,270,464 of record CM073593.1, on the reverse strand, counting down.
GTAAGGCTTCGATTCGTAATTCACGATATTTCCTTTGAATTAGTCGCATCTCATGTTTAAATAACAATTTTTGAACATGAATTGCACAACGAAATTCAGTTACAGATTGCAGCCCAATAAAACCAGCATTTCTAGTGTACAATAATACGCTGCTATGTTTATTTTTGTTTGTCGGAATGCTACCTCTCTTTGCGATGAACTGAATTGTATTGACACAAATCTGTTGCGTGCTTTATTTGATTTCACAAACAGTCTGTTCGCGTTGGCAAAATACGCTCCTGTCTGCAAATAAAGTGTTATGAAGTGTCCTATTTATTTTAGTTTGTACTATAATTAGTTATACTAATACAATTTATAATATTTTAGTTCGGTTTAGAATCTTTAATATTTGACAATTAATGTGACTCATACGGATTAAACTTTGGCACCATAAAAAATAAAGTAAATGTAAATTTATTCTTACCGTAATAGTTAAAAAATTTCTGTATTCGTTATGAGTCTTTTGAAAAACTGTTTCGGGGTTAATCTTTTCGAAAAAAATATTTATGGTTAGAATAACAAAGTGTGTGCTAAAGAATTTATGTTCATAATTGGTTCGAACACCCAGTACTTTGATAAATATAGCTGTTGCATATAAATAAATCTTTTTCGTTGAAAATAAAAAATATTTAATGCCCATTTATTTACAAATATTCCTGAATAGCCTCAATTAAGCAAAAATCTTGTAAAATTTTGTCAGTCTCTTTCCTTTCCTTTCTGCTCCATAGAGAGTATATGATTGGTGTCGACTAGTAAATGGTAAAATAATTTGGTTAATTACGCAAATCAATGTTTTTTTAAAATTTGTTATGTAAATTTAAAACAAATTAAACTTCATTTATTCATTGACAACATTTACGGCTGACATGTTAATTATAATTTATGAATTCAATTGATTCCAACAGTTATATTATTCTTATGCATACTAAAATTTTACGAGACAATAAATGACCCAATTCAATATTGCATTTATTTTAAATAACGCTGGAAAGCTAAATGTTTTGTAAAAGCCCTTAAGGCTAAAATCTTGAATGACGTTGAAAATGACCATATAGGTTGATTATTATTAAAATTATTAATAACATTATATGATTCTATGTGTGGATTTTTTCCAGGGATATTAATCTGTAAGTCAAATAGTTAATTACGACTGCAATAGTGGTTATTTTACTAATTTAAAACTTCGTTAATTTTTAATATTAACTAGCTGGGTGCCCAGCGTTTCCCGGGCTGTCATAATGAAACTGAGCGACATTCATAACTCCCTAATTCGACTCTCATGTCCGTTCTTTTTGCGTTATTTTTATGTAACGCGTCTCCACCGTCATACCTAAAGGTGCTCCCCTCCATTCCCGAAATGAGTTATACACATAAATATCTGGAGAAACGCTATCTCATTGACCCCGAAAAAGTTATTTGGATAAAAATATCGGCCGTTTCAAAATGTTTAAAAATTTCTACCCCTATTCATCCCCGCCACTGGGGTTTAACGCATCTGGAATGTTGTAATTAAAATCAACGACATCCATAAACCAGGATTCGACAGCAATCTTCGTTGCTTTTGCGTTATTTTTTTTGTAACGCCGCTCCACCCCCACCTCTACAGGAGCACCCTCCCACCTGAAATTATACACAGAAAAACACCGGGAGAAATGTAATCAATCGTATTGACCCCGAAAAATATTTATCCGACGCAAATATCGGCTTTTTGAGCATATTTGAACTTTTTCATCGCGTCCACCCCCACCCCTGAGGCTGTTAGGCGTGCCTTACCCCTGAATCATTTGTTTCTGGTTCAAAAGGAACAGTTGCATGAAAGTTGGTCATTTTACTCCACGGGTGTAAATTTTAATGGGGAACACACACACACGTAGTCTATTTTATTGATTAGATAATTTAATGTTGTCTTAGATTTTTCTATGTAAAATATTCTTAATATATGTTGCATATTTTTCGTAGAGGATTTTGCATCGTGATCGAAACGGGCGCAACGTGTACCTCCTTTTTTTTGGTAAACAATTAAGATTGTTAAAAATACTGCTTGCCAGTTAAAATCTTTTACGTTACAATGTTGTATCAATTTTGTATTAGATTGAATAGCCCTGTATGAATTAATTTTTTCTTCCATAGTGAATGAATGTGAAACGTAGGACATAGTGGAAATTTTTAAGTTGTAGAAATCTCTCGTATGTAGGATAGTTGATAGAGATACAAAAGCAGTTAAAATGCTAAGTTTTTCAGAGAGATGGGAATATAGAAATAACTATTTAATTAATATAATACGAAAATAAATAATGGAAATGAAAAAATAAGTAGATATCATAAATTTTAAATGTAAATATTTAAAATGATGTAAATTTAAATAACATACTCAAGTTAATGTGCATGTAAGTAAATGAAATTATAATATATAGTCGCTAAAGACCAACCAAGTTGTTGATTCGACTCAATAAAGCACTTCAGTGGTACGTAACAAAAGACGCGAATGTATGTAAGATATCGAGCAACATATTATTCATAAAAATTATATTGAAATGTCAGAATAAGTTCTTATGATATATTTGAAAAAGGAGGCTGCAGAATACAAGAAAATTTGGTGGGTGCAACACTATTACTAATAAAATTTAGTTTTTTTAATAGATTAATTTAGTTCTTTAGCCAATGTGTGTATCATAACGGTTTTTTGCAGAACTTTATATTAATTTGGAGCGGTTGTAGAGTTGATGTCAGGGCCACGTGCAATATTCCGTCTGTGATAACTGAGCCCCGTCCGTGGCTGTTAATTAACTCTGCGTGTTTGTCCAGTGCCTGCGACAGGCGACACCTCAACAGGTGGCTGTTCAGCTAAAACATCCACCAATTGCAGCCGCTAGAAATTAAAATGTGAACACGCCAATACAAATAAAGGATTAACTTCGTCCTACGTAATATTGCTTTCATTGAAGAAGAATGGTAAAGTTTGGAGAAAGGAACAAAAACAATTTTCTAGCACTATCTTCACAGCGTGATTTGATTGTGTTTTGCTTAGAAATAACAATTTTACTGCCACCATTTGGTGAACCTCAATTTATGCTTGGCTTCCGGCAGAAGAAAAATTCTGACCTTTTATTATAATATAAAATGAATGATTTACCATTTGATAATCGGACAGTATTTTTGACATTGAGAGCATCTGATCACAAATGTTGGTAAATTGTGTACTATGAAACTCGATGCCCGTTAAAATATATAAGGTAAGCAAAACCCAATGAAACATAATCATACTCAAATGTTTTGGACATCATTCAAAATAATTTTATTTTTATAAATGCAGTTATAAAAAATATTATGGCCGGTATAGTAAAAGTATTTAAAAATTAAAGGCTTCATTCTAGACGTACGCTGTTTCTCAGAATAATTTTGTTAAAAGCTAAAGTTCAGATAATTAGCAAGGAATGCGGTACTGCATAACCACCGAGCGTTCGAGAGTTGAATGCCAGAGCAAAATTAAAATGTATCCTCTAATAATATTTAACATCATATTCCAAAATCAAGACCTTTTTTGAATTAAGGTAATTAAATCATTATGAGGTTTCTTCCATAAATAAAAGAATGAGTTATTGCACTATTGTGAAACAGGGGGATTGAAGGTATAGAATGAGCTATGAATTGTACATATTTTATTATATGCCATAAATTGAATAACATTTGTTAGCACGGGAACTATTTTTTACATGAGGTTCATTTGACTATACATCTCATTTAAAAAAATTCTTTAACAAAACTAAAATTCATCAATCGTTTAAAGTAGCGTTTGGCCTAATATATTGCCATAATCATCTGTAAATATATTGTGCAAACATTAACATTTACAGTTTTATATAAATTTCGCTTTTTATTTCAAATTTCCGTTAATTTTAAAAATACGTTTATACAATAAAACGTTTAAACAATAAAATTTTAACATCCAATCGATTCTATGTTACAGCTACAACTGACCTCACAATGTTTACGTATTACAGAGCCTATGACATCCGTACAACAAATCGGTATCCGCTATATTACAATTATAGAAAGAACATAAAATCTTTTCTTCTAATAAATAAAATAGAGTGTTAGTTTGTATGTTCCTCATACAAACCTACACCGTTGGGAAAATTTCACCAAATTTATTACACGTGTTCTTTGCAACCATTAAACAAACACTGTCGAGATGAGACGCGTCTACCAACCCTGGAGCGGTGGCGGAAATATTCAAAAATGCTAAAACGGCCGATATTTGAGTCGGATAAATATTTTAAGGGATCGAAGAGATTGATACGGTTTCAACCGATGTTATCTGTGTATAATTTCAACACCTTACAACAGGAGCACATTTAGGGACGGGGCTTTACAATAAAATGTCGCGAATACAACCAAGAATGGAGTCAAAACGAGGGTTATGTACGTCGCTGAGTTTAATTATGGCATTCAACTTGCCATTTAATCCCCAGGGGTGGGAGTGGCCGGGGGTGGAAATTGTGAAACATTCAAACACGTTATTTGCGATGAATAAATATTTGTTGGGGTCAATGGCATTAATAGTATTTCTACCGTTGTTGTTTGTGTTTAAATTCAACCGCTTTTGGCATAGGAGGTGAGCACATTTAGGGGTAGTGGTCGAGATGCGTTACACAAAAATAACGCAAAAGCAATCGAGATTGGAATCAAATCGGGGGTTATGGATATATGACAATCCGGGCAACACCCAACACCCAGTTAGTTAGAAAATAAAAATAAATAAATAATTACATGTATAAACTAACATCAAACAATGTTAAATAACATAAAATTGTAAAATAGTTTAAACTTAAGATTAGACCGAAAGCTAGTGTAAAATGACTGTCGAATTTAAATAAACTATTTGATTTGTCAGAAAATTGAGACTCTGTAATGGTTTGCTTCCTTAAAATCTAGTAAAATACATAAACAGTTAGTTAACTTCCTATATAACCATTAATGTAATTAAAATTAACTCTTTTCTGTTAAATTGAAAGTGAATTGCCAGGTTTATAAAAGTTGCCTTTGATTTTTGTATTAAATTTGTGCTAATCAATTTAAGTGATATTTTATCAAGAGTAAATAACATTCACTTACCGAAAAAAATAGTTTATGTGGGCAGCTGTTTTATTGGTACTTTCAAAAAGTAACTGAATCGTAAAAGTTACATATACTTCCTTACAACGTTTTTACAGCGTGATCCTTTTCGGAATATTATATCGTGTCGTACTTAGAATTTATAATGTCCTCATTTATGACCTTCGGGCCTTAACGCTCTGTTCAACATATAGGAAAGTATTCGATTAACTCGACATATCAACCTGGTTTTTACTTAGATATTTTACCAAAATGGTTTTGTGTATTTAAATTAAATTTGTAAACCTTTTTAGTTTTAGAAATGGCATTAGTAAAATCTAATTAATAATAAATATGTCTGTTAAAATCTCCTTGTTTTCTTATAGCCAGTGAAGTAATATTATTTAATATAACATCCTTATACTTACACATACCACATATAAAAAGCATAGTCAGGGGCAAATATTATTTTGTAGTGAATACATTTAGTGATTGGCTTTGATATGTAATGCATATAACCGCTTATTGGAAAGGGAAAACTCATCTACGTTATTAAATGTTTAAACATTTTCCTCTGTTACCATACTGCTCCAGCTACTAATTTTTTTCTCTCTCTCTTTGTTTATATCTATGATGACGGTAAACATTTGCAAATTAATTACTGAATGAGCTCAATTTTAAACCGTGTTTAACAGCTTCAAATGTTTATTTTCAATACAATGGGGTAATATAATAAACAATGCTGCTACCAATAAAAATTAACGTGGGTTGTAAAAAACTCATTAATTTACATGTCATACACGCAACTAGTTTCCAAGTAGCGTAACATATGTTAACGTTAATTAATATCAATACCTGTTAAATTCAAGATTTACAGATATTGATTTAATAATCGGTCTTTTATATTAATTCTTCATATTTTTATTGTAGTATATCTTTCACGATGGCAAAGACATAGCTTAAATTATTAGTAACCAATTTATTTGAATGAAGTACGTGGATATTATGTATATATATATATAGATAGAAATTTTCTAAACTAATTATCATCCCCTTACTGATTTTAAAGTGATTTCGTGAAAATAATACATACAATTATGTTGGTTTTTATATTGGTGAAAGAAAAATTAGGAATTATTCAACAAGATAAACATTTAATATTGAAATAAGCTAGGGAAACAACTGAATAAATTATAAATTGGTTTTTTATTGTAGTGTCGATTGTTGGATAAGATGTATAAATAATATTTGATTTCATTGTATTATCAATTATGTGTACTAAAGAATAATAACAATTGTAAAATCTGCGGATTAAAATTTTTTCTGTATATTAATAAAATAAAAAAACTACTACGAAAAGGCAGGATGGGTTTTAATAAATACTTCATACAATAATTAATCTATAATTTATTAACTAATCAGAGATGAAAGAAGACAAATAGAATACAAAATTAAGTGCTAAATTAATTAAATTTACCTAATTATGTATCTAATTAGTATATTTTTTAACAAAGATGTATTATATTTTATGAATGATTGTTATTTTAAACAAAAGACTGGAGATTATTCAGGTCTAGTGCGCAACAAAAACACTAATTAAAATTATTATTTTTATCGTGCTGTACATTATCAAAGGATTATTAACTATTGACTTGAATGCCAGACGGACAAGTTTAATTAATTAATTCTCTATTTGGAAAATCAGTCAATATAGCCTATTTCCAGTCTTATTCTCAATTTTTACTGGACTATTTTTGACAAATTGACGCAACGGTGGAAATGTACTGAGACATTATATGAGAAATTGGTTGAATGTTATGGGAGATACCACCAGATTAAGATTCGAACCCAATTAGGTCATTGGCCAATCCAGCAAGGATACAGTTAACATCGTTGAGATAATTTATAGATGTTAAAGCCAATCTTCCAATTTTGAAAAAAAAAAATCGTATGTGTTATGAAAATAGTTTGTCAAAATAAAGGTGGATAATATGTTAAACAGAAAGTGAACCGTTAAATAACATATTTAATAAATACTATATTGTACGCATTTATAATGTCATAAATACCTATCGAATTATTGACAGTGTTTAAATAATTATTAAATGTATAATTTGTTGGTTCTTAGAATAATTTATGGTAAATGCTTAATAATTGAATAAAATATATTAGTAGTATTAGCGATATTTAAGTCTCGGAACCACTAAAAGAAAAAACATGTAAATAAAATGATTTGTTGATGTGCATTACATCACGGTTTCCTCCATGAGAGGATCAGAAAATATGCGTTTATGTTTATAGCTGTAAATGTTATTAATATTTAATTGATAATATATCTTGTTAATGATATGTTTGAAAATAATTTTTTAAATTCGAGTCACGATAGTGTATTTACGGAATTTTAATGTATAATCACGATTCTAGAACATATATCATCTTTGGTGAGCGTATCATCTTTTGAAATTGTACTTAGGCCAATGGAATTCGTGTGAATTTTGTTTTAAGGGAAGCCAAAGACAAAATAAAACATTAATACTCTGATATTTTCGACTTCCATTAAAACCAGTTTCTGTTTTTTTTATATTTATAAATTTATGACAAATGTTCAGGGCTATTTGTTTCCTTGCTATCGCTAATAACTGATCGGCGCCAACTAACTACACAGGTGTCTAATACATAACAGCGCTGCCATATACGTCCTAATTATTTTGTTATAAAAATCGCTATATTATATGTATTATAAACGTGATTATTGTAAGAGAAACTTAATTCTCTTTTTATTTTGTTAAAAATCATAAAGATGGTCTCAATACTTTGGATTTCCACAATTATGCTTATAAAATTAATTGTAATTAATGTGTTATATCGGTCAGACCAAATGTTTTTGTAATTATAATTAAGGAACATAAAACCAATACAAAAAAATTCCACCTCATAAACACTCTCCGATTAAAAAACACTGTTTAAATCTTAATCATTCATTCAATTTTGATAATACTCTTATTTTAGATAAGGAAACTAATTATAATAAAGGGTTAATCTCAGAAATGTTACATATTCGGAGCAACAAATTTCCTTTTATGTTAAACAGAACACATCTCATCTAAACTGTATTTATGATGGCTTATTAAATAATGTTTGTTAATTTATATATTGTATTCATATTTTTTGTAAAATGTTTCTTGTGGCTATCTCTTCAATACGGCGATAGTATTGAGAAAGCTCACAACAGTTGATCGAAACGTCTACAAATTTCAAATTATATTGTTCAAAATTAATTTCTTTTTCATGTCTGTTATATGGGTCATTAATTTCTTGTGTTAAGAGAAAGTTTATTTTACGAGCGCATTTTCTATATTATCTGGAATTATATTACAGGAGCCCGAAACATGGAGTCACATCACGATTTCCAACAGTGCTGAGGCAGTAATAACGCTTCTGTAACGTCTGCAAAATTTATTACATCTTATTACATTCTATTTTAAATAGTTGCGAAACGTACCGAAGAGAATGTAATTATATGCACGCCACTCGTGGTTGTCAGTGTAGCTACCGGTGAGAGACGTAGAATTCGCACCAACATTTCACCAAGTCCGGGTCCTTGATATGAACGCAGCTATGCAGTCCCGCGCGGCGCTGAAATATCAACCACCAGCATCCGACATGCCGCGCCGTGCATATTAACCCACCCTTGCACAAAGGCGGCGTGTTGCGAAGCTCTCTGACAAATCGTTAGTCGTGCAATAAGCATAGCTTTTATCAACATATTTTTAAAAAATTGTGGTATCCGTATTTCCAAAATTATTCGAATATAGTATAAATCATAATCGCAAATGACGTTACGTCACGATAGTACATTTCTGTGGCAACAAAAATTTTTCAGAATTTTACAATTATATTCATTGCGTAGTTGTACACCGGATTATGAGATAAATATTTAGCCAACGTGAATTACCTGAATGCTTATTGTATGTATGTATGTATTTATTTATTTTTGTTTAACGAGGGTAGGTGAAACATCTTCAAAAAGACACCGGTAGCAGTCCGCTCTACACGGTAGCGTGGGATTCTTACCCACTAAAAAAACACCTCCCTTTCCATGGATGATCAATTGTTGGTTCCTACGGCACTGTAGTTAAGTATTACTTCGTAGGAAGTGGCCTTAGCTGTGGCTCTTCCTCATATTATGGACTATTCTCCTTTCCAACTTTGCGTAGCTCCTTTATAACCATAGCGGCGTGTTTGATGATCTCATTCCACTTGTCTGCTGACTCTAGAATAACAGAAACCAGATTGGCAGGTGCTATTTCAATCTTTACTTCGCCTGTAAGAATATTTCTTAGATTTTCGGAATAAGGGCATTTTAAAAAAGCGTGTTAAACGTCTTCCTCCGCCTTACCACAGTTCAAGCACACGGGGGTATTCAAAATCTTGAACCTATAGAGATATATATATTATTACATAATAATCTAACTCTCCATGTTTTCTCCTTTTCCATGTTGGTATGTCAGGAATGAGGCGATGTGCCCATCGTCCCTTTGTGGACTCTATCCACCGACGTTGCCACTCTGTTAATGATTGCCTTCCTGTGTTTTTTATTCCTTCTTATTTCTTGTTTGTATGTACGTATTTATCTACAAAGGCGCAGTTTTCATATGCATGAAATTACAATTAATTACTAATTTACAAGAAGTTACAATAGAATAAATTAGAGTAAATTATTATAATTATTTTAAAACATAAGCTAGGTTTAGGGACATTATTTCAACTATAAAACATGTACGTAGAAATATATTAATTAAAGGCTAATTTTGAAAAAGTTAATGAAAGAATCAATATTGAAATAGATTGAAAGGAAGAACAGTCGAAAGATATCTGAAAATAGAGATAAACTAACACTATTTAACTATCTAAGGAGACCAGGAATGTCTCTTCCTATTTTATTACGGAGCACTATCACTTAACTTCGCTACACTACCGTATACTCACTAGAGAGTTCAGATGAAGTCTAAATTTTCTTTCCGTTACAGGATTTTCTCGGAAAACTCTTGCAGGTAAATTGTTCCAGTTATTTATAGTCCAATTTAAGAATGAGTATTTTCCAATATCTGTTTTTTGCTACCTGGTATTTAACTTGAAAATGTGATCAGTCCTCCCGTACCGATTCCGTTCTTCTAATCTATCTAGAATAACTTGCCAAGGTTTTTGACATTAAAAGGCTTTAAAGCAAACGTGTAGCCTGGATCTTTCCCTTATCGACTGTAGGTTATTCCATCCTAGCAGCGTTACTTTCTCGCTCCCATGCCCAGGTCCTATCTGTACGTATTGCGCGGTCCTTTTCTGAACCATTTCTAAGGATTCTATCTTGATTTTTCCTATACGGAACCCAGCAGGTTTCACCATATTCCATTAGTGAGCGTTCTAATGACAGATGTGCCATTTCCTTGGATTTTGCATGTCCGTTATTGAGAGATCTCATTACAATGTGCAATGAATTCCATGCTTTCCTGGTAGCATAGTTTACCTTCTCCTCCCACTCCAGCTTAGTCTTAAAATAATTGCCTAGGATTTTACAGTTTGTCTCCTGGGCCACTCTTTCCACTTCTATTTTATATTCCAAGGTCTATTGTTAGCGCATTTTGCGAAACTGATCGGCTTACTTTTGCCATTGTTAATTGTCATTTAATTTAGCTTTTCCATGAACTTAGTATATCTAAGTCATATTAGAGGATTTATACGTCTTGCTCACCACATATTTTACTGTATATTACACAGTCATCTGAAAAAAGTTGAACCTTTGAATTTATACCAATTAGTAAATCGTTGATGAATATTAAAAACAATAATGAGACAATGACCGATCCCTGTGGGACTCCCGATAGCTTTTTTTAATATAAAATAACTAAAATTGATGTAAGATAAATGTTTTGAAATGTTTAATTACTTTTTAACAAATACAAACCTATATAAAAATGTTATGCGATAATTTTCAGATTATAAATTTTATAGTTAATGCAGAACAATGAGAAATTACCTGTAGTTAATTAGCTTGGTGGCTATAACTGAGAATTGAAAAATATCATCTCGACGTCTTAACAAGCTGAACTGAAAATGTCAGCATTATGTTTCCAAAAAAACCCTGTCCTTTGGTGAACTTTCAGTGTTACGATCAGTCTTTCTTCAACCTCCGGTCGCCACCAATCACTTCGAAATAATTTCCACCATTCCAAAATATCGATTATCATACAACTATAACATTTACAACAATTAATCATATGGAACGACAGTAATAATAATCCCATTTTTAGCTCTACATATCATTTTAAAAATAATATTATTATTTTCTCTCTCTCTCTCTCTTGAGGATTTCCCCAACTAGAGTTTTTATTTTCGCTACCTCCCTAGCTCGACTTGTAGTGTCCAGTGTTCTTTTTTCTCGCTGAATGTTACCCTACCAAGGATAGTATTTATTGCCTACGACTTTACGACAACTCTTTCAGTGATCGGAACTATCTGATCGGCGCCAACTAACTGACCAGGCGTCCAAACTCGGACAATCACTGTAGTAATACTTCCAGAAATTTCCAATTGTTTATCTGTACGCGAAATAAAAAATTAAATACGAATATTTTTAATAAGTATATAAAAACGCTCCTATGTACGTTTTAGTTCCATTAGACTCGTATTGGATAATCAGCTAGTGTGAATGCAAAGGAAGTTTACTGGGCTATGGCACGGATTTAAAGGAGACAAATCCATTGTAGGTTACACCCGTGAGGTAATTTTAATTAGAATGTAATTAATAACAAACTCAAAAAATATTTTTAAATTAACTAAATAATAACTGGAGATAATATGTGAAGAACTTTCATTAAATATTCTATATTTGGGCAAATAATTAATCTCAAGAAATAACAGAAAGTCGTGATAATTTAGAAGCACTGAAGACTCCATAATTTACGAAGAAAATTATAACACACGAATCGGCAGCAGATTATAGTAATTGAAAAAACCCAAATTATTGAAAGCTTGAATTACCTACAAATGTACCAAGCTCTGTACAGTTATTATATTAGTACTAAAAAATGCTGTCAAGTTATTTGCCGATAAACTGTTGTCCTTAAACCTTTGAAAGACGACTAGTGAGTTAAATTTATTTGTGCATTAAGACAGTGTATAGTACTTATAGTTTAATAATGAAATTAATAATCTTATTTAATCGACCGAAATTAATATCGGTGTAAATTTACTAACTTCGTCAATTGATTTTGAGTATGTTTTAAGTTGATTTGGGGATACGAAGAAGTATGTTGTTTTATTACAATAAATGAATCTGCGTTCGGGACACATTCGTGTGACGTGACGGATTTTTTGATTTATCGCAAGGTTAAAAACATATTCATATATAGTCAAAAGTAACCGCTAATTTATACTGCGCGGAACTAGTATGTAGATGTAGAAGGTTTTAACGACTTAACTTGTGCAATATTTCTTCTAAAATTACAAAAAAACAGTAATGAAACAAAGAATAAGTACGTAAATTTAATAATTATATACATGCTAATAAATAGATCTTTAAACCATAAAGGTGAAGGTAAAGGTAATATCTTAAAGAACTCCCTTAATCAACGGTGTGGGCCATCACAAGCCATCATCAATTAATTGTATCAAAATAATCAGTAAAATTACTTTACTGTACGCAAACAAATTTCTCGTTGAAATATTTTTTTTGCCCCAGCTTAATTTTATTTTTTTAATCAACTATCTGGCAACGCGTCGGTTGCAGTACAACCACTTTGTCTCGTAAATATCTTCCGCGTCCATATATATCACCGAGCCTGAGCTTTCAACTGTTGTAAGAGACGTCTTTTTGCATCTATCTTAATGCATACTTGCATTCTTTCCTCGGTTTAATCCAATTTAAAATTGATATTAATCTCAACGTTTTAAAATTGACGGAAAAATCTGTTTCAGTTCTCTGCAATATTAGAGAGAAATTATAAAAAAATATCAATTAAGGAAGTAAACACTGCAAGCTTCTGAATATCCCAAATCTGTACTGAGATTGTTTTATTTTCACTAAATTTTTTAAAGGACGTGAAGTAAAACAGAATCACGCATCGATTACTTCTGAATTTTAGTTTTAATGTGTTGTATAATTATTATCTTTATTTTTTTAGCTGTGATAGGAACTTATCAAAGCAATTCCTGAAATAATTTTTTTCCCATCTGTCTATATTTATCGAAAACTCATTTTAAACGACTTTATCTTTCATAAGAGCACATTCGATATTTGTGTTATTGCTTGATATAATGGAAAATATTTCAATAGTTATAACGGACAAACGGTTAACAGAAAGAACTTATTAATGACATTATTGACTTTATATATATATATATATATATATATATATATATATATATATATATATATATATTAGGTTAGCCAAAAATATATATATATATATATATATATATATATATATATATATATATTGGTAATCCAGTAGGTATAATAATATAGAATCTAAGGAATTATTAAATTAGTGTTTAGAGATATTATTTCAATCAGCGACAGAAAGAATTATCTCGTTCCCTCTGAGTAGACTCAGATCAGAGTTCATTCAAAATATCGATTTTTAGCCAAATATCTCCCTAATTAATTCTAACGAACTCGAAGAAATAGCCATATATTCATTGAAGATGTTAATGAGTTTTTAAAATTGATATTACTATCATAAAATTTCAGTAGTTCCATCAAATATATATTTTTAGAACGTGCATAAACGACAAACTTTCAGTTAATGTTTTCCTCCAAAGTGAAAATATAGACGACCTAATTTGTGTTCCAATTATAACTATTTAGATTAAGAAGCTTAAATTCAAACTAACTGAAATGAAAAAATACATATAAAACTATTATTATTTTAAAAAAATATTTTTCAAATTTTTGTGTATTTTAATAGAACAAATAAAATACTATTAAAAATATTGCATAAGCTTCACGAATAGTAATGTTATTATAGAAGTATATTTGTAATTTTGTGAAAAAATAATTTATTTGTTCGAATAACAACAACGTTGGCAGTTTGATTAATATATAGTATATTTTCTTACTAATCATGATGGCGTAAATAGTCATTGCAATGAGAGTCTTTGTCATCCAAATCACATAATGTGATTTCCGTGAGGTGAAATTGACTGTGGTAGTGTCAGAAAAAAACTCCATTAAATTTATTGCTTTAGCGCGGAAGACTAAAGAAGGAACGAGGTAGGTGGTATTCTGAATAATAGACGACTCTCGTTGCCACATGAAAATTATTGGCGTGGCTGAACGAAATTATTTTGTAGACGATTCATTGCAGCAGAGTCACGTCTCTTTCGAATACAGTTAGAGCAGATTGAATAGTGCCATAAATTCAGTTTGTCCTCTAATGTAGACGTAAGCCCCTTTGCGGAGTAGTTGGACTTGGGCGCACCTCCAACACGCCATTAATTTCCCATTCTGCGGTGGGGCACGTGCCGAACCGGTATTCGCGGACCCTGGGAGCCTGTTTGGCATGATGATGAAGGCGCTCCCTGGTTTAGGTTGTGTTTGCCGGGACACGCAGCGTCCTCTTGTTTGTCCCAAAGATCCAATAAAGGAGGCGCCGCTGTGAGGCGAGACAGTAAACATTTATACGGCAGGAACATTTCTGCTAGAGGACGCCCGAGTCTCTTACCTGCCGGGAAGGCCGCATCCAACTCCTTGGATAAACAAGGAACCAAATTATTGCTCAGGGTTACGTGTTGAACGCACTTTCACAAAGGATATCACAAAGAACGAACAATAGAAGATAAGAGTACTCTGAGGGATTTACAACTAAAACACACGTGCGGCGGGCAGTATTACGGGTGAACTTATAATATTTTATTACATTAGAGAAAAATAGGATGCAACCTTATAATAAATATATTATGAGATCTCAGCAATTAATGTATATATTTCAAACTATAGACCAAATTTTTCACTGTAATTTGGCTACTTATATATAAAATTAACTTTTAACACATATTTTAATTTATACGCAATGAAAACTTTAATATTTTATTAAAGAGAAATTAATATTTAATTATATGAAATATAAGCCAATCAACATACAAAGTTAAGTAAAAAATACATATTACAGAACGTATCTGCAATCGTTACTTTCGTCATCTGGCTTGCGCGGTGTATCGTCGCTTGAGAAATTAAATTTTCTGACGAACGCAACAAGGCTTTACAGAGATGTTGTGTGGTTTTTATTTCGTCTGTTAATTGGCTACTTATTTATATAATTGCTAGACATCTAACACAGACGTTATATCTGTTTGAAATTAACATTTATTAAACAAAATTCCCTTCCACTAAAACAAATCAGAAAGTAATGAATTCTTAAATACTTATACAAACGAACTTATAAATTTTTGTAATGATATGCGACAGTCTCATAAATATTACAATGTTAAATGAAAGTATTGTCGCAGGGTTATTTTGAGGGCAAGGTTTTCCTGTCTTGCCTTTTTCAAGCGTTCCCCTTGCCTCAAACGTTTTCGTATAACTCATGGCCGTTCTTTATTTAAAATATTTCTAAATATATTTTTTCACATTATTATGACAAAAATTTGTTTGAATATTTATTCATATCATTATATACCTCTCTGTATATATATATATAAGGCGTCATATGTAATAAATAATAAATTAGGGTTAATTAAAAGAAATGATTAATAAAATTATTAATATTTAAAGTTTTTTTATTTCTTAAAAATGCACATTATTAGCCCTATCTTTGTACGCCGGTCTTTGATCAAAATTTACAAAACTTTACTTTAATTATTTACAATTTATGTTGTTCTAGCAAATACACATCAATATTTACAATCCAATATGTTGAAAATCTCTTAATCTCAGGGTCACTACTGGGTATGATAATTAGAACAAAATCAATGTATAAACTGACTATTATTTTATATACAAAATATAAAAAAATTAACCTAAAACAATATGAAAATAAGTGGAAAGAAAACTGAACGAAATGAACTCTGATCGAAATCTGACTCTACTCTTTTAATTATCGTTTCCAAATTTATCAAAGTTTTGGTTACTCACGGACCGTCTGTCTGATACCAGACCTCTCTCTCTTGTATCTTGATAACTAACACACTAAAAAGACATTTTTAGTTACACTGACTCTACTTCATTTCAATTTTAATACACCCTACAATTTCTCGTCCTCAGCTATCTGGAACCTCGGATGAAACGCCCGTCTGATCTGCTAGTGGTTTTCAGTCCCTCAATTCGAAAATTGTTCCATCATCGTGAAGCAACCTTTTGCTTCCCCGTTTGCAAATTGTTATGAAAATCTCTCTGTACAACTATTTGCTTGCTTCCATACTGGAACTCGCGATTTGCAATTTATATTTGCAGACTTAACTGTTTGATGCTCTAAGAGAACTGAACTGTATTATGTCTCTCGTACTCAGATTTTAGCCTCCTTCTCATATCATTGCCGATTCCAGCCTGAAATCCTTTCGCGCGCGCATTTCCATTTCGGCTTTCAACAAAGCAACAGAGCTCGGCGTCATTGTCGCTTTCGTAGCTCATACCGCTACAATTCAATTTTTTATCCACTAACAATTTAATTATTTAAAAACAATTAATGGCCTAATTAATTGGCATTACAATATTAAAAATATGTTATGAAATGATTTATTATAATTATTATTTATTTAATTATTGGCTGCGTAACTTTGAGGCCGATCATTGTAAAGAACAGCATTGTTTGGCGCGAGAATGCAGAGGCTATAATGGTTCCTACTGTATATTGTTGAAAAGGTATATAGGACGCTCAGAACTTTGGCGTTGACAGTCACTCAGATATTAAGAGTGTGTTTAGGAGGCAGAGCAGTATGTTGTAAGAAATAGTCTTTCATGTGTGTTCTGGGAACATGGCGAGAGTATGGGCAAAGTATGGGCTGAATATCATAATTTTTTTATTAAAGATTTTCTACAGCTAAACTGAATGTGACCATGTAAGAAGTTGCCTAAAAAAATAATTAAAATACTCGCGTGTGCCCAAACAAGAGCAGTTCTGAATAAATGGTATTTAAAAAAACAAATTTTCTTCTGTAAACCTTAACGAAAATATCCTTTACCGCCAGATTTCTATAACTTTTCCAGATTTATATAACTTTTAAGATTTCTATAATTTTTGTTGTTCCTATAAAAAATTTTGATGGTAAATTTAAATTCATTTTTTTTCTTTTGTAACTTTATGAAATTTGAAAATCACTGTATCTATTACAGGCCCTATAAGCGGCCCTTAAAGTTATATTCTCATAAAAGACATTTACTTAAAAATATAAAATGTAAATTCAACGAAAATCAAATTTGTCAGTTAAATAATCTTTGTTATATTTTAACCAAAATTGGTTTCATTTCAATAAATTTATTTAAATGAAAGTGTTTACCACAATAATTAACTCGAAGTTAAAAATTTGTTTATAATAAGATACGCTGTTTTTATTTATATTAAAAACTATTAAATTAAATGTAGAAACCATGATTGAATAGGTTTCTAAATAATGAATCTATTCAAATAATATAATATTATTGTCTGTATATTGGAACAGCTCTTTGCGATGGAGCTGTGTGGTTTCACTCCTTTCACAGAATAGAATAACAAGTAGCGGTGAAAGGACAGAAGTCTCTTAGGACTTCCATGGGGAGACTTTGATGTTTGCTGGATTCGCTTTATCCCTTCCTAACGACAATGAGATTTCGCTCAGTACCGCCGACGCAATACGAGTTCTGCCCAGAATATGCTACTCAGGTATACAATATTGCCTTTGTGTCTGACATCAGGTTGGTATAAAGGTAGTGTTTCATACGTCCAATTTTGTAAAACTTATTTCCGTATCAAGGCTTACCCTCAAACAACTGTTTGTGTCGTACATGATACATTTAGCATTCAAATCAATGAGAAATGCATTATTATTTCGGATCTATTTAATGACACAAAGCAATCCACGCTTGTCGAACTTTTTTGGGGATATACGAGTATTATTAGATAGAATATACAGTTTTCAATTTAAATAGATGAGTTACTGTGGTGATGTGACGAGAAAATGTAAAATTGGATTAAGTTCCACCGAGAGTGTGCCACCATTGTGCCTACTATTAATACAAGTAATTAATTTTTTTCTAGCAAAATTTTTAATTTATATATTGAAAGAGTTCCCGAGTAAATGCAACATGATGAAAAACTAAAAGATTTGGTTATAAGTCATGTAAAGCTTAAAATTCTATTCATATATATATATATATATATATTATGAAGTTTTAACTACCACTCATTCTCTCATTTTCACGAAATATTTTTAATTTGTTTTATTTAAAAATTAATCTTTCAAAAACTTTTACAAACAAATAGGATAAATTTGAAACTTCAGATAATTCTCTAAATGCCTCTGCGTTATTAATTCCAGGTGCTGATAGAGAATTTTCATGTGGAAAGATGTTCTACCGTGTTTTTCATCTCGACGAAAGACGTCATTCTCTCTACGTTGGAGCAATGTAAGTTGTAAGATTTATTTAAAATTATATACATAAATTTTTAATATTTTATTTGTTATTTTTATGGTATAAATTTTTTTCAATTATCTTAGTATTATTACAAAAAAAAGCACAGAACGGAAATTAAATCTCCAGTGGGTCACTGAGTCGTTAAACGACATATTCAGTTGTATTAAATTTGTTTTTTTAATGATATAGTAAACCATTTTTAGGTAAATATACAGAGTTATGATAACGATTATGAAATCACTAATTTTATTCATTCACCTAATATATTATTTAGATTTCGAATTTTAGACTGTATTATATATATTTTTGGATGTGGGACATATTTAATTTCAAGGAACAATATTTTCCTGAATTATTTGGGAAAATCAGTGTAAATATAAATCATCATGACCTTTAGGGGATTAAAATTCCGGACAGAATTCAACCATGACGCTACAATTCTGATTTATTAGATAAAATTGAATAGACGTACTTAGGGATACAAACAAGGTAGACTAAACTGTTGATACATGTATTTGGGACTGTCACGCTTTTCTATGACCACATTCGTCAATTCCGTCGTTAAGTTGAACAGGGTTTTATTTTATTTATAGAAATTTTGATGCAAAAAGGTTGCCTTACTCAGTTCTACCAATGAATCTAATTAATCAAATCAGATAATTTATGACCAGAAATTTATTGGTTTATTAACTTAATTTTCCGGGCACGGTCGTATTTGAAATTATTTCTACATCTTTTTAATCAAAAATTTACAAAACCTGAAAAGGAAATTAATTTGGTCATATCGAACATATCTTTCGATTGAATCCATAGGTTACTTTGCTTAAGGCTTGCCAATACTGATATGTTGTTATTATTTCCAATTGGGAAAAATTGGAACATTAACATAATTTTCAATACAATCAACAATGCTACATATTCATAAATTTAGAGAATGCAATTTTACAATTATAACAGAATTTACGTCACGACAGGAAATATATAATTTTACATAAATTAATTATAGCCAAACTCAATTATATTCAGTCAAATTTAACTTATCGTTAAGTAATTAATTTCAATATTAATTAATTTATTTTGGACGGCTCTGTCGCCAAAAACATGTCTGGATACGTCGCAAAATTCTTAAGAGACTAAAATACCAAAATTATCGTTACTTGAAATAAAAATAGCTTTTATTACAATTGAATGCCTATTTAAGACAATATTCACAGCAATCATCGATATTAAAAACCATCCAAATATTGACGCGTCAAAAATATCCTTATTTAACCTAGGATTTAATTTATTCGTCAGCATTTTTTCCATGTTAGTTATATTCAAAATATGCCTAACGTTAGAAAAATAATATGTTTACCAGAAGGCGTAGTAATTTGGATAGTCGACACCCATTGCTGGACGTTTTTTTTTAGTATTTTGTCTTATACTCTAGATAAAATTACAATATACACACGAATAATTTTTTGAACAAATCTATTAAATTATAAATTTGGCTAGATGAAATATTAAATATTCATACTTCATCACGACTATTGAAAATTTTCACCGATTTTTTTTTGGGTTGAAACTTAATACTAATAATTACTTAATTTACAAAATTTAATGCAATTCTTTAAAACGTAAGTATAATCCTTCGGTAGCCTTTAAGGTTAATATTATTTGTCTGCTTTTACCGAATGTGTAATTCGAAGCGGTAATTAACGCCGATAGTCTGGAAATCTTGTTCACATGATGCGCAGTATTTGCTTAGTTTCCATTTAATATTATGATTATACCTTCCCGAAAAATGCATCTGAGAAACTTAATTTTCGTAAAAGTTGTGCTTGTAAAATAATTACAAAAAATAAAAACATTTAATAAATATATTTATCAAATAAATGCGTTCCGATGGAATTATTGGCATGACTAATAAACATTAATAGTTAATAAGGTTTAGTCGTGGCAGTTAAAGACTGAATCATGTGTTTAAATTTACATGGTTTTCGCTGTACACTCCTGTAACGTATTGATGCTGAGGGATTTAAACATAATTGAATAAATTTAATTTATTTTAATTGAGCGCCAGTGAATGATATAAAGTTTCTGATCGAACTCTAATTTAATCTCAAAAGAAATTAAAAGAACAACAAATTTTAACACTTATTCGACATAATTTATTTACTTTATTACTATTATATTTATCTAATGAGAACATGAAACGGAGTGGATAGATTCCCTCACTCAAGGGGACCTGCGTGTCTGTCGCGTAGCAGAGACAGGCGACAACAGAGTTTACATACCTTGATTTTTTGAACACGAGCGGCTGCTAATTCTTCGCTGCGACGGCTGACTCCCATTCCAGGAAATTTGAGTTCGTTCTCCGTCATTTCTTCTGGAATTATTATTGAGATTAATTAGCTATTCCATTGAGTTGGAGTAAAAAAAATTGAGAAGGAAAAAGGAAAATAAAAGGAAAGAAAAGCCAAGGAACAAGAAAAAACAGAAAGAAAGAGGCAGGTTAAAGAGCATGATCGTCTAGAAGATCAGAAATAATATGTAGAGATGTACTCCAAGCGAAGAACACTAAGAAAACAAGAGAAACAGAAAGAGAGAGGCAGTGTGAAGGAAACAAGGTAGGTTAAAGATATGACGTAAAAATCGTCAGTAAATACAGAGAAATATATAGAAACTCCAACGTTTCGAACAGTACAGAAAAAAACTCTGTTCGTCATCAGGGAGAAAACAACACTCAGACGCGCAACATGAGAGTCCGAAAACTGATTACAGGGGCTGACCTATTAAATTCGGCCTGGTCCAAGAGTATATAGAGTCTATTCGGACAATAATAATATCTCACCATTGCCAAGAAAATTCAAATCCAGATTGTCCTTCTGGAGTGCTGGGAGGCCCACGTGGTCTCTATGATGTTTGCGGTCACGTACTTGATCCTCATCCACCCCGTCGACGCTGATACTGGACACCTTCTTAAAATTATTGCTCAAATACTAAAAACTCTTCTTTCATCTCCGACTGCTGCAGACTAAACTGCCCTTGCAACGTGTTCACCTGAACAATTTCTCTATCTCCGACTGGGCTGTGCTAATCCGTTGGTATAATGGATTTCTCCGGTTTTGGCGACATCTATTTTGAATTGTGCTTGGGCGGACAGCTGCTTCTACGACCGGGAGAAACCCCCACCCAAAAATAAAGTACTTTCGTATGCTAGCTTGAAAATTACAAATATAAGAAAAATATTTACGCGTTATTGCTAAACAAATTTAATAAAACAAAATACGCGTCACACCTCATAAAATGAATGTTTCTAATATTGCGCCCTCAATGGAGTGGAACGTCCAGATAGATCGTTAACCATCTGAGTAACATACTTTCGTTCGCTTACCTGGCTACCGATATAGAGAATAAAAGATGAATTCAGAACAGTAATTTGAGGACTTGGGCTCAACTAATTGAACCTGAATGTGGGTAGTACCGCATGGGCCCGATGTTTAAGCTGTCCGCATGTAGATATCGGTCTGTATGCGAAGGTTTCCGAGTGGCCCAGTCCCCAATCCTGTTTCTTATTAATTAAAACGTCCAGGAAGGGGAGAATTCCGTCTTTCTTCATTTCCATTGTAAATTTAATATTCGCATGGAAGCTATTGAGGTGTTTTCAAAAAGGTCTGCAGTTCTTCTACCACGTGTTGCCAGACGACAAATGTATCGTCTAAAAACAGAGAAAAAATACTTGGGCCTTAATGGAGCATTACCTTCAGTCCAATATTAATTACTTCAGTTAGGAAGATCTCATTACCTTGGGTTAGTGATTTAAACACAATTGAGTAAAACTTACTCTTGTTCTTAGTTATCAGTGTTAACACGGATTTTGAGACAAGTTCTCTATGGATGACATTTTTTTTTTCTGGGGAAATATTACCGACGGTGGTTCCGTGTTGCCTTCCTCCACTACGATATTGAGAGCGACGTGGCATCGGGATTTCTGCAATGGTGATGGTACTGAAAGTTGGATAGACTCACACGTAACACCGATTCCCACAAACCAAGGGCTTCTGTGTACCATGGAAATAATACTGACGACTACACCATAGCCTCTAGGCTGAGTTAGACTTTGCCACATAATTTCTTAGGGTTTTTTTGGCACATCTCATTTAACACCGTCGTGCCCATGAAGTGAAGAACTTATATACATAAAACACTGCATTACCAAATATCATATTACCATACCATTAGAAAGGAGCTCGTCAAGAATTTGTAAAGTGATAAAATATTTGAATCCCACGTATATATATATATATATATATTAAGAACAAGACGTACGGTTTGAAAGTGGTAATTGGAGTCGACAGTGGCAGCGAAACCGCGACCCGCAAGGCGGCTGTGTGCCGCGTTATGGTAATGGGCACTTCCAGGGGCACGACCGTGACGAGAGCCTCTCTATAATATATGTGCCTCCGAGGCTCGTAAAGGCCTGAAACAAACAGCTTTTACGTAAAAAGATGCGCCATAAAACTGCTTCTACCACTAGCCTCCCCCTAACCTTCAAGATATTACAGGGTTATGGCGAATAAAGCAGTTACCTCCCTGGATAATACTCCTATTAATCGTTTTTCGTTTCCTTGATATTTACACCCGGGCTAATGGAAATATTTAGCTGCTATACTGCTGACTTTTTTATTATTAATTTCTAACAATATCGTATACTAAAGTAGTCCAGAAAGTCGTTCACATTCATCCATTAAGAAATATGTCGCCGAACGTTTACTAACGAGAAAACCACACATTAATAAAATATATGTATTGGATGTTTAGTATTAATAAATTTAAGTAAAACGTTAATTAAACTTAAGTATTATCAGACAATAATAAAATACGAAGTTAATGTATGGCTACTAAAGCCAAAATCAAATTTATTTAATGGATTGGATATTACTTTTAATTACATAAAATTTATAATAAACGTTTTAGAGAACAATTAAATACACAACGTTTCAGAACTAATTTTTGGGACCTTTTCATGTATTGTAAAAAATAAATAATTTTAAAATAATTTAAATATTCCATAAAGATTAAATTTCAAAACAAATAAAATTTAAGAATAATTAAAATAACTTACATTAAAATTTATAAATTCTTCTACAAATCATAATTAAATGTTTATTTAATTATGGTGAGAATAATTTAATCCACCTTCAATACCCAAATTGAGCACGGAAAAAGAAAGAATTTCTATTGTAGTATGAGTTTTCCATCACAACTAACGGAAAAACGGAAATAATAATAATAAGATAAAATAGACAAATGAGATACAAAATGATTTGATGACATTAATCACACACGTTACTGGAAACTGGTCCTTTCTTCAGGTGCTAAAAGAAACACAAGAGCCAAGAGTGACACATCCGCAAAACAATTCAGTAGGCAAACTCAAAAGCGAAGCAAAACGCCACGATAAAGGGAAAGAGTTTTACCGTATCCGGTTCTACGTTGGGAGCTTTGATATTAAACACAAGATCCTTGATACGGTTAATAAGTGAACGTTTTGTTTGCCGTATGTAGCAAGAATATTATTGTTTAGAAATTTAAAAATATCATTTTTGTAATTTATTTTGTAATTCACTCATCGTTCAGCAAAATTATAGTTATTACATAATCTCAGAATGTGTAGGGTAAAGCATCCTGAAAAATTTACAACAATAAAGTTGATTTGTGATGAATTAGTTATTTTTATAACTTTATAGGCTTTTCTCCACTTTAATTTTGGTATATATTTTGATGTGTGAGTATGACAACTCTCATTATATATTAGGAAAATTTCAACTAAATTCAGAATTTGAAATAATTTTTATATTTTCAGTTACTCTAATAAATCTAGTTTTTCATGTAAAAATTAGTAATATTATTATTAATAGTATTACCTATGATTTAGCGTTTTATATCAATTAAAGCGATCTACCTCACGATATTCATGCCTTACTAACCACCAGAATGTAATCTGGAATTTTAATGTATGAATATTTAATAAATTTATACTACTTCAGGTGTAACTTTCACTTAAATCAACGTTTTCTTTTTAATCCATCAAAGGGTCATCGGTGCAACAGATATTGTCAAATTACGGTCCATCTTGGAATTGCGTTCAAGTTTTAGTAATATTTAGAAAACGGCGATAACAGATAATATACATTTAGTTAACTGTAGGAAAACAAATTCGTTACCAATTGTAAACATGTTTAATGATTGGCGAGGATATGATTCTTGCTACCTGAAATTGCATTCATTCGTGAACAGCTCTGTTGTCTAATTAGAAAAGTAATTCTAGTTGTAAACAAAGTGCTAAAGTTCTTATGCTGTGTAGGTGCGGGCATGAGCACAGAGGAAGCCAAATTAATCTGACCTGCTTCCAAAGAGCCACGAGGTGCTAAGTTTGCTTCAGTGTAGGAAGTTAATGCTAGAAACTTTGGTTTAGTTTTAGTTGTAAATACAAACTAAATATGCAGATTATATCATGTTTTAACAATACTAGCAGTAATAGAGTACATCTTAAAATATTCACAGACTTTTAAAATTATTGTTAAAATATTATTATAACAAAATTTAAATTTAAGGACAAAACATTAACTTAATTTATGAATTAATAACATAAAATTACGATATTATTTTTCTCATAATATACATATATATATATATATATATATATATATATATATATATATATATATATATATAGTAGAGACCACTAATGTGTAATGCAAGGATTTTTTTACCATTTCTTCAATATTTGTATTTTCGGCGTAATAATTATGGCCCAGGTATTATGAACAACAGTCAGCGTGACGTAAGAAGGTGGTGTGCTGAAGACTTATTATTGTCGGCATATATTTGAGGTTGAAAGCGTGTACGAGAACATAAGTTAGTTTGTTTTGGAGCGCGGGCCGATGATGGTCACATACAATCCGTAAGGGGAAGGCCGGCCGAAGGTGGTCGCTTCAGCCTACGGTAAAGTGCAGTAAAGTGCAGAGGCTGCATAAATATTCAGATCAGTTATGTAGAATAGTGCGTTTTCATTAATATCCAGGACAGTAAAGTAAAGTTGGCAAATACATGTAGATCTAAAAATTTTTACAACGAATGTTGGAGACGTGTCCGGTTGTCGGTTGGCCGGAAATTTAGCAAAGTGAACTAAAGTTGTTTGCTGATTTAGGTTGTGAACAGTGAATACCATGGACCGTTAAATAATTTTTTTTTAAATAATCAATGAAGTGTAGAAGCAGTGTGTTATGAGAGCAGCTCTAATAATCTAGTATGTAAAAAAAATCCATTGTAAACCTTATATAAAAAATGCTTATCTTCATATTTCTTTACATTTCAGTAGATTTGTTTACATATTTTTTATGTTAACAATTTCTTTTAAATTTAATTATTATTTTTGTAATATTTCGGTTTTCATTTGATTTGGTGATAATTGCAAATTACTGTAACTATTAGAGGCCCAATAAGCGGCCCTGAAGAATTAAAAACTGTGGCGGCAATAATTAAAAAAAATTATGTACAGAATCCAAACCAAATAGAAATTTGTATTAAATTAAATTCATATAAATCACATTAATTATCCACATCGTGGATGTTAGTCTACTATTACAGTTTTTGGAATCGTTTCTTTAAATTATTTATTACATTAAATTGTCACTCCAACTTGAGTTTTACTTTATTAAATTTGTTACTACCATATATATATATATGTATATATATATATTGTAATAAACAACTTGATTATCGTTTAATTTGACCCACTTTGGTGAAGCCATAAATGTAATAAACAACTGGAAGGCTTTAATTAAATGAATCAAGCAACAAAAATATTAATTAAAATTTGAATAATAAGCCACACGCTGAAGACGTCGAATATATAATGATTAATAAGGTGGTCTTTAATCATAGGAATAATTAACAACATTTACAAAGTTTAAAAGGAATTTATTATTGTTGATAAATTTACAATGAACAAGATCTATTTTTCATGCCGAATTTCATCTATTCAAACACTAATACTTTAATTTTCATTTAATAATTCGTGGCATTTACGTTGGTAAAGCCATTTATATAATAAACACCTTGATAGGTTATTTAATGAATCAATTAACGAAGATTTATTTATATTTAAAAATTTATTGTTGATAAATTTACATTGTATAAGATCTATTTTGCACGCAGAATTTCATCCAGTTAACAACAAATACTTTAATTTTTCATTTATTAATTATGAAAATACAATTCTTATATCATTACAATCAAATACGCCGGATCTCTATATCTCAGGGTCTCTACTGGGTTTGATAATTAGAACAAAATTAATGTATAAACTGACAATTAACAATTCAAATATAAAAAGTTAACCTAAAACAATATGAAAATAAGTTAAACAAAACTGAACGAAATGAAAACTGAACGAAGCGAAAACTGAACGAAATCTGACTATACCTTTTTAATTATCGTATATTTGTATCAAAGTTTTGTTACTCACGGAATGTCTGTTTAGTATCAGATCTCTCTCTTGTAGCTTGAAAACTACCACACTAAAAAGCCATTTTTACACAGACTCTACACTTCATCGAAAATTTTAATACACACGATTAAAATACTCGTCCTTTGCTATCTGGAACCTCGGATGAGCCGTCCCCTTTGGTCAACTAGTGGATTCCGGTCTCCTCTATGCGAAAACTGTTCAATCAGACTGAAACAACCATTTGCTTCACCGTGTGCAAATTATTATGTAAATCTCTCCGTGAAAATGTTTGCTTGCTTTCATGTAAAAATACAGGATCTCGCCGTTCTTACTTTATAACTGCAAACTTTACTATTTGTTGCTCTAGGTGAACTGAACTGTATTATATCTCCCCGTCGAGTTTTAACAGTTTCCTCTCTCGTATGCAGATTTTTGACTCCTTCACCTTTCAATCGCCGATTCCAGACTGGCGTTCTCCAAGCGCATACTCAGTTCTCTCCGCGCGGTCTCCATTGTTATACAAAGGAAATACCCGCCTTCATTGTCGCCTTGACGCATTCGTACCGCTAACAATTTAATTATATTAAAAACAATTAATGGCCAGTTAAATTGGCATTACTATATATATATATATATATATATATATATATATATAAATATAGTAAAATTTTATAACGTCACGATTTGAAAATAATTGTGCAAATAAATAAACACTATCAATTTATAATCAGACTACTCAAAAAATTTGATAAAGAGACTAAATTTATATAAAACTTTGTTCAAGGATATTAAATACGTGCATTTTTAAAGATAATTATTGTATCGTGACACATGCACCGTGTAATTTTATTTGCTGAACAGTTATGGCACTAAAATGAAGAATATCATCGTTTTTACAGCCGTCTCCGCTTTTGGGGGAATAAACGTGTCTTTAAATAAATCTCCGCTTCGCTGATTAACGGGCGATATGCAATAACCATTCTTTTCCCTTCTCTACAACAAATCTATCGATTTGTAGGAACCACAATTTCATTAGCGGACACGTAAGCGGCAATGTTGCTCAAGTACATTTGCAATTTATCGACGTTTACAGAAGTATTAATTTGCGTAAGCAATAATATTTTTTAATTAGAGTTTTAATAAATTAGATTTTTTCATATTACATTTCTGATTAAACTATGCTGCTAATTTATAGCTGCAATGCCTTCTGCTGAACAAATATCTGTTATTAACTATCTTTATTGGATTTAGCGTTCAATATCTGGTCATCTTAGATAAATATAATTTTTAATAACCTAGTAGCTTTGATATTTATGTCTCGTTGTGAGACAATCTGTGCTGTGTGGCTAAGAATCGGGTTATTTTTAGGTTTAATGCATTAGGAGAAGCGTCTCTCAGGCTGGTTTTGTAACGGTCGGGCCTATTTCGGTGAAAATTTTTTCGGTGTTGTTTAGATCAGTGTTAGAAAAATTAAACTTCCATCCGCCAGATTGTGTCAATATGACAATATATACCTCGGTTTTATTTTATTTTAACAAGATATGTAAAATTTAAATTAAGGCAGTGATCAGTTAAATGAATAAATAATATAAGTAGTACAATAATGCTTCGAAGATACTTAAACCCTTCCATGAATTAAATTCAATTTAGGAATATTAACCTCAGTAAGGATATGCGAATAAATAGTCTTAGACCATAATAGGCGTAAATGGATACACAAAAATACTATAATGCGATTAAAATTAGATGGCACTTGGAGCTTCCTCGTGGCTGAAGTACACTGATGTCGCATACAAGTGGTCGCAAAAGTTGTTCGTAAGCAGCTCACCGAAAAACAATAGAATACACTTCGATTGTTCGGCAACGCTGCTTGTACCGCACTTCATTATAAGGCCAAGGTTTGTACCACTCTTAATATCGTTCATTTCCCGTGATATTTAATACATAGTTACGTGTTTTTCTACACTTGTGAACCAAGGTTTAAAGAATCATCAACACACAAAATAATTGTCATATAATTGTAAACAAAATTCTAAAATTAGTTTCCTTGTTGCTATTTAAATAAAAAAAATTCCTGACACACATTGCATTAAGTACACGTTTCTTCATTATAGCTATGAAACTTGGTAAAAATTAGAGGTACCTCAAACTAATTTTACTTTTGGTATATTATTTTGGTTCTCATTAAATGTGAATTTTACATTTAAAAATGTTAAAAAAGCATCCTCCCGAAAACATTCCCTAATCCTCCCGACGTGCTTCAAATTTGTTCTGTCGACGAACCCCTAGAAACACTAAAAACCCCTAATATTGACCTGACCCTAACCAAATATACAAAAAATAACGCCCGCCAAGAAATATATCAAACCATTTCCCGTGAAATACTTATAACTTATAAAGCCTACATACATATATACGCCGACGTATCTAAGACACCTGATGGTGCTGCATGTGATAACTGTTTTTTTTAGGGTAACTGGCTACATTAGGGTAATCCACATGCTGGCAACTCCCCTTTAATAGCATAGGAAGGGATTTGAATGGAGGGATGCGGAAGGGTAGAGGAAGGTAGCCAAGGGTTAACTAGGGCCCCAGGCGATGGTTTAAGGATCCTACCCGCCAATTCGCCTAAAAGTGATGCAGGGAAAACTCTAGAAAAACCTGCATCCGGTAGGTCGGGCATTTGGTACTAGTCCCACGGCATTCCGTTGGCGGGAGAGGGGTTAGCTGTGAGGTCGCAGCTTTCCCTCGCGCTGTGCCTCGACCGGTTTAGGAGGCAACTGGCCGACTATTCCAATGGGAATAGCGGACAACTCTTACAGTATGCCCAAGGTCTGCGACCCCGGAACATACACCTCTCAAAACAGGCCGAGGTGCCTTGGCATGTGGGAACCTTAGTTCAAAAAACCAGATAGATGTGAAGGCATCCCCAAAGGTAGCCTCAGCCAGAGCTCTCTGGAAAATTCGAAGGGTCCACAAAAACATGTAAACTTCACGATATGCTTTCGAGTTTCTATTGTGAATCTTACGGAAATACATCAGCCCTAAACGACATCGAGAACTCTAACAAATCCAAGTTCGCTATCTTCACGGACTCAATCAGTGTATTCGAATCAATAAAAAACAAATATAGGAAGGAACCCATTACGCGTGGTATCATAGCCCAGAACTCCAAAATAATAGCCTCTGGTAAACAACTGTCATACAAATGGATCTCCTCCCATGTCGGAATCGCAGGTAATGAAGCAGCCGATACCGCGGCTAAATGCGCAATATCCAGCGAAAACCCATCTACCCTGCCAGTGTCCCACAAGAACATAATAAAATCTGTAAAAGCCATATTAAAGAAAAACTGTAACAACGAATGGGTTAAAAAAAAGACAAAACTACACGAAATAAGGGACAGTGTATACGAAACCCAACCAAATCCGTACAATTTAAACAGACTTGTTCAAACCGTATTCACCCATCTAAAAATTGGTCATTATAGATTAACTCACGAACACCTAATGACCAAAACCAACCCTGTTCCATGTCAAAAAATGAAACTCCACACTCACCACCCAACACATAATTAACGAGTGCGCGTACACGCTACAAAAAAGAAAAGACTATGGAATCTCAGACAACTACAAGGAATGCCTCAACGAACCTCGATATATTAACTCAATCATGAACTATCTTAGGGACCTAAACGTGATTGATGCCATACTAGATGCCATACTAGATTTTCCTATACAATCTCTAATATCATACACTATACCTAAGGCGCAGCCAACATCCTGTAACTAATGAAACCACAATATAAAACAAAATGTAGTAGTAATTTTTAAAGTGAATCGTGGTCACTAATAACCACGTTGGTTGATGTGACAATAAACTAAATATTAAAAAAAATGTTAACGTTTTGAATATTATATATTGTAATTTTTACGTATGGTATCCATAAAACTTCAGTTTCGATGTTGCATTAGTATTAATTAGTGTACAAAATAGAGTTAATGTCATAATTTTATTAGCAATATGTACCCAAACATAGACCCTTAAATAGCCAAGTGTCATTTCATTTTAATAATACTATAGAATAGTATTGGGAACATTGTTTGGAAATTAAATTTCCATCGTGAGTATTTATTTAATCAATTACCATTCACAGTTGAACGAATGAAAATTGGTGCATATGTTTTAAATATCACGCCGGGCTGTTTCATCTTTGTCCTATCAGTTCTTGATTTTAAATTTCGGTAAAGAAACTGAAATATGAGAATTTCATATACGCACCCGTTCACTAAGTCCCGTTACGAGGAAGTGGTCATGAAGCTGGTTTCACTAACGCAGGAAGAGAATCTTCACTTGGATAGGAAAGTTCGATCGGAGTGATCGATCTGGCAGCGTGATATACGTAAGCTCGTAGTGTAATTCGTTAGTTGGCAGGGGATGGGAGTGCGCATTTGCGTTCTGGCAGTGGACCGCTAATTCCTGCTAAGGCCGTAGGCACTGTAGAGTATGCGACAAATGAAGCGAGCTGCGAGCCTGACAGCCCAATCTACGCGCCTCTCAGGACGCTGGGCCTGAAATAAGACCGGTAATTTCACGCGCTTTGTAGCCCGGCGACCCGCAACAAGGACAACACCCTACATCCGAAGAAATTATACTCACCCTACAACAAGAAAATCACTTGTATTTTCGACCAGTTAAATTTATTTTTAAAATTTTATATTTATAGTCGCATTGCCTGATAACGTCATGAAGTACTTTCTTATATGACTTTTTATCGGGGAACTAAATTATTGGAGTGATTCATTACTGTAACATACACTTACAATACCCATACCCTAGCCGGGATTGAACCCGGGACCTCTATTATGCAATCAATAACCACTACAGGCAGGACGTCGGCATCAATGTCTTCTTATCTCAATTAGATACATATTTCCGTAGGGAACATTTAATAAAAGGGATTAAAGATGACAAATTTTCAGAAAAAAAGTCAAATTTATATCTGATGCGTCTAAAATAGTATAAAATTTAAACCTAATTTATTTCAACGTGAGGATGGGAAAATTTCGATCGGACCGGGAATCGAACATTTACCCTTCCAATTACCGGGCGAAAACTCTACCACTGAACTATCCCTGTCGACTCCAGATTCGGTGCGACATTCCATTAGACCTAAATTCCGGTCACCTACAATTTACAAGTCCCAATTACTTCATGGCATAAAGAAGAAGGGATATTTAAAGTAAATAGATCAGATGTTTTGAAAGTTTCAAATCAAGAATAAAGAAAGATTAATTATGTATAATGCCATGTTAAGTTTATATTTAAGCTTGAGGATGGAAATATTTCGATCGGACCAATTGGTGAGCCGAATTTATATATAAAGGATGGAGGAACGTCGCACAGTATATGTAGTCGACAGGGATAGATCTATGGGTAGAGCGTGAGCATGGTAAGCGGCAGCTACCGGGTTTGATTCCTGGTCCGGTCACATTTTCCCATCCTCATACATAATTGAAAACTTAACATGGCTTTTCTTATTTTTGAATTAAATTCTAATTATTTACAGTTGCAAATTAAACACTAAAAACAGGGTCTGATACTGGACCACTACCAGATTACTTTTATCAATGGACAGAACCTAAAATAATAAGACAGTTGGGGCTTCTATTTCACTTATATAACATCGTGTATATTTTAGCCTATTTACGTATCCACAGCTGATGCGACATGCAATCGAAATATACCAAGGCAGCAGGACATTTCTTCTAAATTTTAAGCATAATTTATATACAAAATTATTAAAACTGTCTAACCTGAATATGTCCTTAAATAAGGACGAAACGTCGTATAATTAGTTTATGTTAATAAACATAATTTTCTTATCTAATGCCGTTATTGTGAATGACAGATGCATTTAATTGTCAAAGTTGCATCTTCCTAGAATTTTTCAAAATATTTGGCATGAATGAAATCAGCGTTAAAAAGTATGATATGTATTTATTTATAAATTGGCCGTTAAACAATTCGAATACAGGTCCCTCTTCTGGTTATTTGCCTATCTAAACGTACTGCATTAATTCTTCTATTGTGACTTCATTGAAAATATTAAAATGAAATATTTACGTCTGTTATTAAAAATTACTAATCAGAAAAATATCCAGAAACAGATAAAATAACTAATGAATTGTGCAGTTGTGTCTCTCCAGGCTGATGTTTTTTAAAAATTCTTCGCACTGAAGAAAGAAACAAGGTTTACAGAAACGTTGTGTGGTATTTACATATAACTTTTTTGATCTGTTTTTGGCTATTTTTCTTATTATTTATTCATTGAAAATAAATAGTATTTTTCAGTATGTTTACCATAAAGTAATTAGTAACGCGATATTTCGATACGAAAAAAGTGTTTAGTAATCAATTACACGGTACTAATTTACGTAAATGTCTATCAATTAATGGACTTATAAATGACTCAAACTTCTTCAATGCCTCGTGTATTGTCATTCTACTTATATTACAGGGTAAAACATAAATACGTACGTTTTATTAACAAAACAATTAAAATTTCTAATTACAGTCATGATGTTGCGCAACGTACTCCATTTTAATCAAACTACAATTTTCCACATGAATGAATGAATTTTGCCTGAGACACGTTATTACAGAATTAATCTAGCAAATAATTATATTGGAAAATGCAGTTTATTAAAATATCAAAGAAATTAAGCAAACTATTAAAATTTGTTTACATTGCTTAATGTAGCTTCTTTAGGAGGAAAAAAAATCATATTAATCAAAAAAGGCCTAGTCAAGTTTCACCAAGAACACCACAAAGTTTCCCACCCCTAAATGGACATTATCACTCTTAAATGTCAGCATATGCAATTATTAATGAGTAATAAATTTTTCACGGTTAATCACCAGGTTCAGATTATGAAGACAGCGGTAGAGAATGACCCCAGAAACGTCAACTTCCAGTTTATACAGTAATCTGAACCTGGTGCTTAATCGTGGAAAAATTATTAACGATTTAGACCGGGAAAGTTTAAATCCATGAATTATTAATCGTATTTGTGAAACACAATAGTGAACTATTCTCAAGGAATTCAGATATTTTTAATACTAGAATAAAAAAACGTATACAGATAAGACAAAACATTGTCTATTATCTATTATAGTGGTATTTCTCTATTTAATAAACTCCCAGATAACAAAATCTAATTCTATTCAATTAATGAATTCATGTAAATATAGACATAAACCGTCTGTAAATACCAGTATGTTACAAGTAAAAATGTAATTCAATTTCTAGAATATAATAAATAGTAATGATGGAGGTTTCGTGCCACACCATTCACGACCAGATTTTCGATAATACTAATATTTGTGAAACAGACCCAGCAGTTTTATTCTCTTTTTCGGTTCAATCGTACAAAACTCAATTTATTTGAACAATATGATAAATATCTATTATCTATACATCGACACATCCTTAATACATATTTATAAAGGGTAATAACGATTGTATCGACACATATATCACCATAATGTTGTTTTCAAAATTAATTGTAAAATTTTGTCGTGTTATATGGGTCAAATTAAAAGGTCTTTGATTGCCTTGAATAAAAGAACACAAAGAAAATTTATATCTGTAAATTATAAACACAGCCGAATAACTCAATATTGTTTAGAATAATAATTCGGTTTTGAAAATACTTCTATCCCCGATTTTTTTCATCATTCGCCATTTTAAAAATAAAACTAATTATTTTTTAAAGCATTTAATTTAGGAAATTTGGAGCAGCTTTAGGCTATATTTCCATAATTATTAGCCAAAAACATCTTCAATTGAACAAGAATCCCACATATAAAAATATTAACAAATCTGACTTAATGAAATGTATGCCAATCAGATTTACACAGGTTATTATAATATCGAAAATTAATATTCT
This sequence comes from Zhengitettix transpicula, assembly GCA_037074705.1. Lineage (NCBI taxonomy): Eukaryota > Metazoa > Arthropoda > Insecta > Orthoptera > Tetrigidae > Zhengitettix > Zhengitettix transpicula. The sequence continues at coordinate 25,235,273 of CM073593.1, read as the reverse complement.
TAAATAATTTATTTTTGTGTATGAAATTCTGGTTAAATTGGAAAGGTGTTTAAAAATTTATATAAAATGCTTTGCACAGATGATTAAGGCAATATTTCCGAAAGCTATAGATTATGAAAATTAAATATTCAATTCAAGGATAGATAGAGAGTTTTTTACAAGCCACAGGCACGCTGAGTTGACCCGGCAAGCGGAAGATTCGATTCCTGGTACGGTCGACATTTTTCCATCCTGATACTCTAATTAAATAGTTAAGTACATTATTACGGATATAAACTGTAACAGTTAAGTTTAAAAAATGTTATCAGTGGTTTTAGTTTGTAATCTGAGTCTATTTTTATAAAACATTAACTTACAGACGTTACTTATACGAATTAAAACTAATACACTTACTGTTAAATTTTGTTGATCTCAGTACTGTAAAAATAATTTTTAATTATTTTCTTTTAATTTTGAATTTTCTCTTGCTGTGACATAAACTGATGAGGACCTAATTGGCGTTGCTTATGGAATTTCACAAAGGGAATTAACGTCACAAGCTAATTACTAGATTTAGGAGTCTGCCCATCCGAAATCAATATTAATGAGAAGGAAATAATTAATCCATTATTAACGTCGGTTGTAGTAGCAACTAAAATAACGTTACCTAATTAATCTATAATATTAAATTATTATTAAAAATTCCAATTGTGAAACCGCCAAGTATGTCCAGAAATTTGTCCGTTATATCTTATTGTAGTCTATTTCGCTTGAAATTTCTCCGGAAATAATTTTTATGAACTGAAACTAGCACAGAACTGTATAAATTATATACTAATAATATATTTATGTATTAATATTTTGATTTATTACACTTCTCTTTGTTTTAGGGACAGACTTTTCAAGCTGAATCTGAACAACATTAGCCACTCACATTGCGAGGTACGTAAGCTAATTTCGCTCTACGCTTTAATTAAAAAATGAAACATTTCCATAATTTTTGGTTTATTAAATTAATATTAAAATATATATGTAGTTTCTGTTCAAGATATTGATTAATATATATGTTGTTACCAATTATGAAGACATAATCTGGTCGCATGAGCCGCTTCTGGTAACCTGTAGCTATCGTCGTGGTCCAGCTTGCACACTGCTGTTGTAAACGTTATAAACGTTCGGGATGGTGATAACGCAAATCAATTAATTAGCTCAGATTGTGGCACCTACAGAGAGAGTATAAATTTAAACGATTCTTAATAAAATTGTAATTCTGTATATGAAAATATTTTCCACCAAACAATATATTTCTTTATTCAATTATTTAGGACCTCACTTTAATTTGTATTATTTTGTGAATTTAGGTTTTTATTTTCTATATGCTTTGGATTTTTTTAATGGAATGTGAAAGAAAACAGCAGATTCTTGTCGAATGGACGCTCAACCATCGAATTGGGAAATAGGAGTCTGTAATAAATAATTGCAGTGTAAATGAACATAAGAGAGGAATATAGATAAACAAATATTATAATATTAAAAAAAGTTTATTATATCGTTGATTACTCCGGCATATTTTAATACAAAATTTATGAGACTCTTTTTTAATGAAATGTGTAATATTTACGCTCGACGTAGCCGAAGCCATCAGTTCGACTTGGTAGGAGCTATTACCTGAAATAGGAAAACATATAATAATTTATTGGAAGGATAATAGGATAGTTTGTTTAAAGGGACGTTCGTCGTCAAGATTGCATGACGCAATCCCAGAATAGGGGGAATGGTGAATCCGGTTCATTCCTTCAGACACAAAGTCATGTTGAAATAAGATTTGTTATAGAGGTTTAGGGTACAAGAAATGTAGAGCCAGGTTTCCCATTCCTCAGCGAGTCCTTCGATCAGACTGATTTTAAATGTACGAAGCGTCTTTCTGCCCTCAAAAAGTCGCGACCGCATTCAAGAAATAACCAATGAGGTTACAGAAATTTAGGGCACTAAGACTGAAACGGTTCAGAGTTTCAGTCATCCCCATTCTGAGGGAAGTCCAATTCTCAGCTTACAGCCCGAGAACCTTGAACTGCAGTATATCAGCAAATTCTTGAATGAGGCCACGACGCACGGGCATCAGGTTAGAAACGCTTATGCTAGTAGCTGTTAATTTCCTAAGGTTTGTAACGACGAAAAATTGAATAAATGTAGCTGAAATCATAATAATATATTATAAATTTACTGTGGGTCAGTTTTTACTGATTCAAAAACAACATTAAAACATGTATATCATTATGTGTAATTCGGATATCAAACAGAAACACCGGGACTTACAACAAACAGATGAAAACGAGTTATTGAGAAGTAGAAAAAAATTATAAAATTAGTAAATAATTTAACAAATGGTCACCATGAAAATAAATGACAGAATGGAAGGAATCAGTTAATAACTGGGGACATCGGTTTATGGGATCTAGAAGGCAATGACAATTTGATTAGTGTTAGTAACTTGAAAATATTTAAAAACAGTTCGAAGTATAGAAAATAATTAGAAGTTTATATACGGGATAGGAGTGTAATATTTGTTACACCGTTGAAATAAATTATTATCGTTATCCTTGCATCAATAATGTTAAGTACGATGGAGAGAATCCTGAGGTTTAATATTTTCGATGACGTAATCCACCTGTTTTACAAGTCGGGTCCAACTGCAGGTTGTGAACCTTAAAAAAGATTTTTTTCGTGAATAGAATTTGTATAACTTTCAGTAAGAGAAATCGCAACTATTTTATTTAGATTGCTAAATTTATTTTGGATACGGGAAACCGCAAGCATTAATAAAATTTCGAGTGATGCATGTATTTTGTTGGGTCGACTTCTAGAATTCCTGCTTCTATTATGACGCCTGCCGTGTGCAAAACAGACACGCTTGAATGGTTGCCTAATTGAACGGATCTAGCCTTTGATATCGTATCGCTGCGACGAGACCTATTTACGGACGAGGAGCTTTGTGAGGCAAATAGAAGTTTATGGATGTTTCCAGACTTGAAAAACTACTTTTATATATTTGTTTATTTTACACGATAATCACAACTTGAAAGCAGGACCATGAAGAATGTTTGCTTGTATAAAGTGTATTAAAGGGCTCATTAAATATCGTAAAATTGCTATTAAAGACTATGTTTGAAATATAATTTGCATTTTAAGCAAATTCTGAAATTCCTATGTTCGATGTGACAGGTAAATTGATATGTGCATAACAACATTTTACCTGTGGTTGTCATAAGAAAAGAGTTAATAATCATCAAACAGGACTTGACACTGTAATAACATATCTGTCCCTTCGAGATGTTTTATTTACCATTATCAGCTCAGGATTCACTGTAAATATTAATGTATTTATATATTATGAAGAGTTTAATCAATGAAGAAAAGTTTAAATCTATCGTTGAATCCAAAGCACCACTATGGTCGACTGTTAATGAACCTCCATTTATTTGTTTGAACTTCGAAGTATTCTCTATCATTTGAAAACATTCAGAATAATATAGTGTAATGAGGTGAATTATATTTCATTATTGGTTTAGTTTATTTTCAATATTGTTAAAGCTACAAGAATGAAGGAAATTATTTTCAAACAGTTGTATTGCAATTATAAACTGTTCTCGACAATTAACTACTTCAGAATATTTAAATTGAGGATTAAAACACTGATTAATTCGGTTTATAATTGAAAACTATTTATTTTGCACAAATTATATTTGGTCCTGTTAAATTCTGCGTTTTAATTATTGTAATAAAAAATTCTGGTTGCTAATCTGAAGCGACAATCGAGGGAATTGGAGAGTAAATTATAATTGTCGAGTATGAAATTAAACTCCAGAAACACGCTCTTTCGTGAGAGTTCCGGATCAGCAGCGGAGATTTTTCCTGCTTGCCGTACGTCGGTTCGAGAACAGTAAAAGTAAGAGAGTGTCAATTTGCATTTTACGCAGTGTGAGGTCAAATCACGAGGTTTTTACTGCGGTAGAGATGAACCTGCTATTTCGAAAGATATTTACAGCACCTCCACTTAAGTCCCTGATGAAAAAGTATTTTCATGTCTACCGACTTTTAACTGAGTTAAAACCTTCTACAATTTTCTTTGTAATTAACTTCTCAATTTTAAACAATTATAATATTTGTATTTTTAAATTTTTTTGATAACAAATGTGTTTTTTGAACTTTTGAATTTGAAGAACCCAAGCCAATTAATTTTAAAGAATTAATAAAATAAAAATAAATCATTGTTTATATTTATTCAATCTATAAAACATAAAATAAAATAATCCAATTTAACTAATAAATTGATTGATATTAAATTTCAACGACAAGAGCTTCGGTTACAAAAATAATGATTTTTTTAAAAAAATAACCAGCTCTAATATATTATTGTTTGTTTATCAAGACTTAAAAACTAATACATAACAATGAAATTTTTAATGTAATTTTTATAAATACTTCACTTATATCGTTATCTATTACCGTTAAAAGAATAACGATTTTATGATAACCTATTTACATAATTAATTTAAATATTTTGTTTAAATTTAAGAGATAACGACTTCGTGGAAGTAGTATGCTACAAATTTGACTAAATTGTTTATAAATTTTGTAACTGCCCAGTTTACATACCGATAGATTTGTATTGATGATGAGATGTTCATAATAGTAGGTGACATACATTGCGAATCAAAGTCATGAAGTATGAAGTGACGTTGCTATTTCATACATTCAGCAATAAGAAACATTTACTGTAGCACGTGCGGAGTTAATTGTACTGAAACGAGACTGCTTGGGCATTAACTTCCCATTACCCTCTTGGCACCAGAATTATAATCTACGAAGCTCTGAACGCCACTCACCCCTACACATTGCTTCAACAAACCTCATTTTGGGCAATTAGGGTTAATTCCCCGTAATTCTAGTTCACGCGGTAATAGCTCAATTAATGCCTTTGGCCAGTTCGCGAACGGGATTTTGGGATCATTTCGAGTCGGTTGATTAACTTCGAGTTGAGATCGTAACTTGGAACATGTCTCGCTTTCAATCAGGATATCGGTATCTGATTACTGCTTCAAATGTATAAGGGTATTGTATTTAATATGGCATTCAAACTAACGTAATTTAATTGAAACAATAAACGCTGAAGGAAACTGACCTAATCTACTTTTAAAATTTGTTGAAAAAGAGTAGGTGACACTTATAGGAATATTTTCTGGCTATTATATTGTCTGTAACATTGAGAAGGCTGGCAGATATGAAACAAAATAAAGGCAGAAATGATCAAATTAGGCAATCCAGAAAAGGCTTGGAAGAAAGTGAGTAAAATAAATAAAATAGTGTGATACTTATCCTTCTTCTAGGTTGGGCGGGGTTTCTTAAATAAACATATTTAATTTATTTAATACTAGCTGGGTGCTCGGCGTTGTCCGGGTTGTCATACATCCATAACCACCGATTAGATTCCAATTTCTGTTGCTTTTGCTTTATTTGTATATAATGAGCCTCGACCCTTATCCCTAAATGCTTTCACGTCCCATGCTGAAAGGGATTGTGCTCTTGACCTCCAAAAAGGTTCTTTCGACGAATGTATCGGCCGTTTTAACATGATCGAAAATTTCCACCCCATCCACCCCCTCTACTGTGGGTTAAACAAAATTTTGAATTTAATAATTAATCTTAGCGACATCCATGACCACCTGATTCGAATCCAAACTTAGTTGTTTTTTTGCGTTATTTTTATGTAATGTAACTCCATTCCCACCCTTAAGAGTGTTGTCCTTCCAAGTCCGAAAGGGGCTGAAATTATTCACAGAAAACATCTATAGAAATATTATGAATTTCATTGATCCCGAAAAATATTTATCACACGCAAATATCAACAGTTTGGCATGATTGAATCTCCACCACTGTCCACCCCGCTCCTGGGGGTGGTAGGCGAGTCTCACCCTCACAGTGTTTGTTTTACTATCGCTAAAAACACGTGTACGAAATTTGGTGAATTTTTCTCCACGGGTGTAGATTTGTATGCGGAACATACTCTCAAACAAACATACATACAGTCTATTTTATTTATAAAACGATAGTAAGTTACAAAAAAAATAAAACACATTAAAATCGAATTAATACAAAATTGACAATAATTAAAAAGAACAGGAATTTATCTCAACAAGGCAAAATTGAAAATGTTGGTATAAATAAATTTAATTTATTGATTAATTGAGGGACCAGCCACTACGATACTTGGATTTAAACAGTTCCAACAATGCCGTGCCGTTGTGGTTATAGCTGGTGCAGACTGGTTGCGATGGTAGTGTCCGTCGCTCGTGCTTGAATGACCCGAATACATCTCGATGGCGGAAGATGAATTCTGAGCACCACCACAGTTTTCTCAGGATTCGCTAGATCTTTCTTTGAGTCTGGTCACCAACCGTCCAAGCTCGTGGCTGGCTGCTCAGACATATTTCGACCTCCAGAAATCTCCAAATTATTACGGCAGATGTTTTTATTCTTTCACGGCTGTCAACTCAATATATGTAAGCTTCGAGAGCTCAATCATGGGAACTGTCTCTTTAGATGTTTTGTCACCAAGAGTGTCCTTGTCACCGAGAACGATCCAAGACCACCGTCAGAGACCGCCATCTGGACAAACAACAGCTTCCGTCAGAAATAGCGCCCTTTTAAAGAAATGTTCATTACAGTATATTAATTCTATATTTACAAAAGTGACGTAATGTTTTGATCACAAAAAGGGAATTTGTCATGAGTTTTTTGAAAAGTTCTAATTCAGTAAATTTATTGTGCTAGGGTCCACAGCGGCTGAGAGGCATTCCGTTTAACGAATCATAAAGGAACATATAATTCACCATTTGGAACATTTAGTATCTGGTTCTTGTTAATACTGCATTACACAAAAATGCAAACTTATACATCACGTTTGGAATTCGCGAGGACAAATAGTTGAAGCATGGCAGCATTTGGTTTTACAGAAAATAAGATTTATATACATAAGCAACTGTATTTGACACCAAGAACGGCTCTCATTTGAAAACCATTATAGTCTCAGGTGTGAAGCTATTATGGTTGTGGCGTCCAAGTCATCAGAGGTTCAACGGACCGCTCACGCTTCCTGTACTCTACGTTGCTGTTGATATCATTGTCATACAAGGACCTTTGTCTTTTGTCGATACAGAACTAATTCAGCATTGGATGGAGGTTCTTTTGTTATTATTATGTATTGAAAAGAGGAAATATTCTAACTATTTTTAAACATTATTTTGATTTCAGAAGGTGAATGGCGTAAACGATTTTTTTATTGTTTTGGATTGGAGAATCAAATCCAGCGGGACTTCAAGGTTTAAGATTTAATTTTTCAAGGATCTTGGATGGGAAGCTTATACTGTGAAATCGGGGAGTTATAATTGTGATAATTTCGTTTTAGGTTATGGAGTATGATTTTCGGGGCATAGCTATATTTTAATTTATGTTTTCAGCCAAAGCCTATTGGTAATTTTTTACGGATCGTTGGACGTAAGATGGTCGGAGATGGACAAGACGTTGATGGACTGGGTGAAAATTTAGAAGGCGATGGTGTTTGAAAATGTAGATGGATGGATATAGGAAGTGTTATATTCCAGCTTTAGAATTTTAGTAAGCTTCAGTAAAGGCAGGACTAAAATACAAACCAAACTCAATTACCACTATCGTGCTTCGTGACGCAGTAATAGTCCGTGATAGATTTATTACATATTCAATTAAAATTTTGATTTTATTGCAGACGTGTTTGAAATTAATAAATAAATTTTAATTTTTGTGATTATGTTTTTATTCTGTATATACGATTTATTAATTAATATTTTATATTTAATTGATTGAAAATTATTTTCTTTTAAAATCGAGTAATCTCTATCTAATTCCTTTTTCTGCACTGATACGTTCTCTGGTTGTCAACAGGAGAAGGAAATTCAGAACTTGAGTTCAATAAATTAAAGTATTATCTGACATATTAATAAATTAATAAGATTGTGAGTGGTGAATCAAGTCAGATACAATTTTATTAAATGAAGATAGAAGAGATAGAACTTTAAATTTAGTAATATTGAATTAACATTCAACTTCTTATTAAATAAATAAATATATAAAGTTTCTTCCTTTATATTTTGGGTCCTTATCAGGAATCGTAAATATCAGTAATATTTTATTGAGATAATTCCACGAATGCTTCTAAATTTCATAAATGCAAGTGAAATGAAAATTTCGACTATTGATTGATATGATGTGAGATGGTGTAAATTATTCTCATCACAGTTAACTTCTTCGTGTATAATATTAAGTATAAAAATTTCATATTATGTCTTTATTTTGTATTATTGTTTTCTTAAATATTTTTCCTACATTTTTCAGAGAGACTCGATATATTTAGAACCCAGTGATGTTGCAAGCTGTGTATCTAAGGGGAAGTCAGAGGTATGTCAATTTATTTATTATTTATAGAGTTACTTAATTTAATTACAGTACGTTTATGACAGATTAAAACGTCTGAATCTTCAAAAGATACCCTAGTATGTTTCGATGGAATTAAAATTAAAAATAGTAGAGTACATTATTTTGATTAAAATTTTAATTAAATAACTGGTAATAATGCACTGTATGTTGATAAAACCAAACGTTTCTGAGATAACGATAAACTGTAAACAAATTAAAATGTAAAAGGACACAATAATTTGCCATTAATTTAATTAAACAACTAAATTTTACCCTGAAATTAGGTTACTGTTTCCTTTGCCAGATTTATTATTAATAAATTATAAATCAATAAGGAGATAAGGTTCCTGGAAATACGAGGACGAGTTGTTTCTTATTTGTCATTCCAGATTTGTTAAAAAAACATTAGATTCCTGTATCTACTAGGTTTCTGAAAACAACATATTATATTAGAAAATACTGTAGATGCATCAGTTCGCATTTCAAGTAAATGGTTGTTTAAAATCGTAGCACTGTATAATAAAAGATAAATACTGGCGGAAATAATTGTTTGCACAGTCGTTTACTTTAATTTTACTTACACAAAGACGCGTAGGCAACATTCGACATATTCTCTGAACTGTTTTGTGATTCGGAGAAAACTTTGAGACAAATAACGGCTTGTTTCATGGAAATAAAATACTTTTTTCCGCCCTTTAATAAACAGTGAATGCGAGTCCATCTACGACAAACAAGTCATAATATCTTCATAACAATTAATTATAATTAAAAAAATGTTTACATATATTTTTTTCTTAAAAATTCTGGATCATTTTTTTACAGTATCGTCTTTTTAAAGTCTTACATTAATCAGAAAGCACTAAAACTGGTTAAAATTATTTAAGAGTTTGAATGTTGGTCATTTAGCAATGACATCTGTCCACGAAGTAAGGAATTTTATGTTCACATGATTATTGTCTAAGTGCATTAAAATTTCTCTAGTGTTTATAATGTACCTTAGAGCTTAGATTAGAGCTTCTGTGAATAAAGAAATAACGACATGAGAACGAACTGTGAAGGTTTTTATGTGCAGAATTTAAGTAGATGTCTAAATAAAATCATTTAAATGGAGGGGGAAAAATTCACGATCGTTCATGTGTCATTATTCTAAAATAAAATATTTAAAAAATTAGCAGATAGTTAATTTAAGTAATTTAATCAACAAAACTATTAATTTAACGTTTTATTATTCTTCAGTTGTTTACCATATTAATTGTACTTTAATCTTGTTGTAATACCCGCACTGAAACTTAAATAAATTCAAATTCAGTAATACTTACAGTTTGATCATGTTTTTAAATTACATTCATCAAACTCAAGCATAAGAAAAAATATCTAGATTGTTATAAATATACATTCTGGAAATTGATAAAACTAATAGGTTAATAAACAACAGCCAATTTTAAGCCAAAAAAATAAAATGATTAATGTAAAATTAACACAACGTTCATAGCTTATTTTGTGACCTCATCAGTTTCAAGTTTAAAACAAAAAATTAGATAGGCAGGCTATTCTTTGCGGACTGCCTGATGAGGTCACAAAATAAGCGATGAAACGTTGTTATATTTTACATTAATAAATTCATTTTTCTGACATAAAATTGGCTGATTTTTATTTATTTATGCAGATTGTTCTGCAAAAATTTTTATTCTCCCACAAAATCGTAAATTTACGATACTTTCTTACGTTTCCAAAGATGAAACACTCCCATCGTCAACACCACTGATATCTCTGGTTGCAAGGATCCTCACACATCCCTGCACGTCAAATTATTACAAGCTACTAATACATTATTTGCCTAAACAATAAAATATTTTTATATTCAGTTTATCGTGAATGTAAAAATTAATTATAGGTTTCTGTTGAGTAAATGTAGTTTTATTTGTATACGATGTAATAATTAATTAATCACATTTTTAGTTTTTTTGATGTGTTTAACCTCAATTGTGATTTTTGTTATTTATTTAATACAGAAATTATTAAATAAAATTATAAATTGAATATTTTAACTCAAATTATACTTTTACCTCTCAGTCTCAACATTTCTATAACGGAAATAAACTCTCTTCCGTTGTGTTTACGACAACCGTGGGCAGGGTTTAATACGTTGTACAATTATTAAGTTTAATTTACGGCACCCCCTTTGAAATGAAGGGAAATTTCCTAGAACAGTGACGCGGTTGCAGGCTTCTAAGCCGAAACAAGAGGGGTTTTCAATAAGCAAACAAGTGCTACGAACTCTTTCAAAATAAAAATAAAAATTTTCACTTACATCTCCTAAATATTTTCAATATCTACTTTAGACTAATACTAGTTACTTTCCTTCATTTTTGACTTATTATCCAACTATCACACTCTTTCACTTACTAACTTTTATTCATTTCAGAAAACTGGCTACTGAAATTCCCATCAGTCATAACTACATCAAAGTTAACAACAATTTTTTAAATTACTCTATCAAACTGTTAAAACTAACTTTATGACCAGATGTAAGGTGCTCGTATTCTTTTTTTCAATTCAAAAAATATTTTAGTTTTGTTCCTTAGACCTTTTTTACTCCCCTTGATAACAGCTGACGAGTTCAATGCCCCTTTTCTATATTAAATGCTACTACGACGAGTGTAGTCCATCTGCGCGATACTTGTACTGAAATTAGAAATTTCCCTTCGCTTTACCAAATTGAGTCTTCGAAACTAAAAACGTCGTATAGAAACGGCTTTTATGAAGAGTGTTCTCGGGGCCGTCGGCTGTCTTCTATAGCACCTTATCCAAGGGAATGAATACATTATTCAATATTTCTATTCAGTATTAAAAACGAAATTTTATTGAAAAGATTTACGATGTGAAGAATGTAATTCAGTCAAGTCTGTGTATACGCCCGTTCCCACTTACGTCGATTCCCAATAACGCCGTCGCTCCGCAGCCGATTGATAATGGTGTTATTGCAACTTTTACAGCCCATTACCTCCGAAATAGCTTTAGGGCAATGATCTCAGTATTTGACACTTCGTAAAAACAATGTCTGCTCGCGGTTATTTGCCGAATTTAAAGATATTCGGAAACTCGAAGAAAGTGTCTGCAAAGTGTTTAAATTGAGTATGTTGTATATTTATTCAAGTGACTATGAACGAATACCAGTATTAAATCTTTGCAGAGATATTAGCAGAATTATTTATTCATCCAACTTGTTTATGTTGTGGTCATTAGTGAAAAACCAAGTTTACCAATTCGGAAGGCCTCAGGAAATGTTCGTGTTGCCTAAAAACCATGAAATTTTGTACCTCTTTTCAGTTTTTCGCTAATAGTAAACGCATGAAGCATTCTATTGAAAATAATGTTCAGTAATAAATTGTAGAGCATAAAATTCTGCATCGAATGGTATATTGTTATTTTAAAACTCGGTCCAGAAAAGTGTTCGAAATTGTACGTCAATTATTTATTTATTTATTATTAGCAAATTAACAATCAGAACTATATAATACATGTTCCATGAGTTTATATGATGACACAATAATACAATAACGTGAGCGGGTACCCATCCAATGACGTTATCCGTATTGTGAACTTATAGTGCTTTCAGGTCATTCGGCTATTTCTTGTTCTGGAGTCTTCTGTAGGGAGGGTCATGTTGCAGGGTGGACGCTAGTTCGTTTGGGTGAAGGTGGAGACGCAGGAAGTGTCTGGCACTCCGGTTGGTGCATTCTTCTTGAACGGTTGGTATGTAATGTTCGATTGCTGACGTACCAAGGTGCATTTACAAGCATTCTGAGTGTTTTAGATTGAAATCGTTGGATGATGTTGACGTTGGATTTGCAAGAGCAGCCCCTTAGCTCAATGTGATATGTCCAAATTGGTTTTATTATAGCTTTTTAGAGTAAGATTTTGTTTTCAAGCGATAAACACGATTTTCTCCCGAGTGCCCAGTACATTTTTCTCAGTCGCAGGTCGGATTCCTTCCTTTTTTTTAATATGTGTTTTTCCCACGTTAGTTTTTTGTCCAAATGTAGACCCAGATAGCGAACTTCGTTTGATTGTGGGATTTCTATATTGTTTAGGGACACTGATGAACATTCTAACGGCTTATTGTGAAGTTGACTTGAGTACTTTTCACTTCATTGACTTTGATCCGCCATTTATTGAGCCATACTTGAAGAAGGGATAAATGGGTTTGAAGGTTTGAGGAGGCCATGTGTGGGTCGGTATGTTGAGATAGGAGGACGGTGTCGTCAGAAAAATATGTCAGCCGTTGTGGGGATGTCGGCTGTATATAATTGATAGAGTATATGTCCCAGCTCACTTCCCTGCGGTACACCGGGAGTAATTGGATGGATTATAGAATAGCATTGACCATATTTTATTTGGAATAATCTGTCGGACAAGTATGACTTCATAAGTTATAGTGCTGATATTTCCAAAATGGTCTGCAGTACACTTATTTATCATAAAAGAAAAGCGTTCGACAATTAAATCTCCACTTTGTTCGACCAACTTTCGTCATCAGAATACAGAATTTTATGCTCTGCAATTTATTACCGAACATTATTTTCAATAGAATGCTTCATACGTTTTCTATTAGGGGAAAACTGAAAAGAGGTGCAAAAATTCGAGTTTTTAGGCCACAGAAACTTTTTGCGAGGCCTTTCGTACTTTAAAACTTTGTTTTTCACATCATATACAAGTTGTAAAAAAAAATACCCGACCTTTTGCTCGAGAAGGCATTTTTTTGGACATAGCTACTAGGCTATAATTAATTTTGGGGTAACTCAAAGGATATTTTTTAAACCATAGATACCTTGATGATGGATACGAACTTTAAACGTAAAACGGATTGTCTGTTGGTTTTAATATTAAATTAATGAAACGAAAATATAACTTTTGTCTTGGGAAATATAATATTTAAAAACAAAATTCTAAATATGTAGACACTTCAAAATTTTACTATTTTTCCTTTCTTTTATTTATAAGTTTTTTTAATTAATTATCCAAAAATCATTTCCATAATTTTTATAATTTTATTTTGCCTCCGCGGAGTTAACTTTATACACTATTTTAATTGCAATAATTTTATATCAATTTGGTATGCGCTGTATTGCGTTGATCAGTTTTTAAAATTCAAATTATAAGGTTTTTTATTTCAAGAATTTCATTTAGTTTCGCTGGTAAGCTCCGAGTAAGCGACAGAAAGTATTTGAAATTTTCATCAGACTCAGCATATAACCCTCTCCACTTCCACTAAGAGCGTTTTGCAAGTCTATTAAATAACATCGCGGGCGATGCGAGAGTTGGAGAGGATGACCCTCGACGAGCTCTCAGGGGACCTTGCCACTGACAGCTCTGCCAATATTCCCATCCCACACACTCACAATTACGGCTCTCGCCACGGACCGCGATAAATACAGAAAGATATAAATCAACGGACTTTGCCTATGAAGTGGACACCAAACACGCTCCGACAAGCGCCTACCCGACTACAGTCACTTAAAAATATACTTGCTTCGTCCAACTGTTCTGGTATCGAGCATTCTAGGCCCTCCCGGCTAATTATATAAATATATAGAATATTCAGGTATGCTCCCAGGTCTAAATAATGCATGAGTTGATCGCCTAAAAAGTTTAATAACTATTTTGTCCGTCTATCGCCAAACATTAATGGTTTTGACAGTGGCGGCTCGTGAGTTTTTGAAGTTATGTGATACATCACACCAAGCAACCATTTTTACGAAGATCACCATGTAAAATAATAAAAGTACAGCAGTGATAGTGTTACCAACACTCTGACCCGGAACGTAATAATTTCTAATTCTGTCTACATAATTTCCAATAGTGTTTAATTTTTAAACGCGGAATAATTTACCATTTCTAATCCGAAAGTATTTTTCTCAGTAAATATTTTAAATAAAGTTAATTTTTGGAACAAGTCACTGAGCAGTTTTGAATTCAGGGTCGTGCTGTAGATTTTCGCACTATGATATCTCTTAATTTTTTTAAAATAACCTTATATTGTGATTGTTTTATTTTACCAAAAATGAACGATTGTTATTTTTCTTTTGAAAATATAAACTATTATCAAGCAAGATTTATAATTAGTGAATAGTTAGAATTTATTTCTATTTCATTGGTTATGTAACCTGATGCGGCCGCGCTCTGTCATAGCACGGGGTACGGGGGCTCTACCGTTTCCTTGTGCTCTCGGCATCGTAGCACATAAAGCTAGTAGTTTGTTGAGCTATATGGCTGGCGCAGGGGGGGGTGGTGGTGTGAAAAGGTAAAGTTCGCATGCGCAGTTGTGACTAAATCGCCGAATCCGGTGCTGCAACTGCTGGAATAGAACTGGGTTTCCAACCGACTGCTTTACGAGCGTTGTGCCGCAAGGCGGGGAGTTTAAAATCATCGATTCGAAGCATAGCTTCGTAGTGTTAAAACACAACAGGTATGAAGGTTCTTAAAATTAAGAAAAATTATTTCTTCCTAAATTAATTTATGCAATTAATATATGTAACACATGAGCACATACGCACGAGCCGTCACTGGGTTATGATTTAAAACACAATCATAGAATTACAGATTGATTTGTTTTTTTACTTTTTCGAGGCCCCGATGACCCTTTTTTTTATGGTTCCAGGGTATGTTTCACCTTGTTTTTCTGTATATGTAGGGCATTGCGTATCGAATGTGGTTACGTTTGTCCTCGTCAACTGTTTTTGGAACTTTTTCCTCGTCTGGGGTGAAACACGGATATTTAAATATGTATCTTCCGCTAGAAGTTTGAGTTGTAATCTTGGAGGGGCCGCGACCAGTTCTGTCTTGTTTACGGACGAAAAGATTTTACTAGTTGAGTCCGGAAATTGCCAGGATGTCTAAGGGTACGAGTGTAGCAAGCTGAATCGACGTTAAATAATGATAGCCAATATTGATTGAATAGTTAAAGACGGTCTTACCGTATAAAATGAAACACGCCTGTTAAAGAAACCGGAAGGAATTGAAGAAAAATGATCACGTATTGTACGTACCAAAATTCCGTGACGAAATACGAAGTAATAACTCCGGGATAGTTTGAAAGACGATCTGAGCACAGAACAATCTATATTATGTTTAACCTCACAAAATTGAAGACGTTGGCTTCGTCGTTCCCAGAAACTCACGGAAGTTCCTCAGCCAGAATATCTGTGATATTAATTTTCAAGTGGCTTGCTTATGCAATCTGACTTGTTGTACGCATGAGACCTGTGATTTGTTTGTAATTGGACACATGCGTGCATACGGTGCCACTAATGTTTGCTCTTCCATACTGTATGGCTTTGCGACGATAATATCATATACGTTCAAGCAACACGAACAAAGTGGCAAGCAGAATAAAGCGACATCGATAGACAAAAGTAATGAATATTTATTTTCAACATGTAGAAATGATTTTTCTGTAAAATTGTCAATACAATTATTTTTTTTAAATTTCGTTTCATTTATGTTTATTTTTGTTCATTTATGTTTAAAACCCCATTTTATTATCTACTAGCTGGGTGCCGGGAGTTTCCCGTGTATGTATTTGTATAAACCCGAAAAACTATTTAAATATGTATTAATATGTAGTCAAGAAGTGACTTAACCTAAATCTAACTGTTCCAGTTCCGCACATACTTTCAACCGATAGGGCAATAATTGAACAGGTGTAAAATACATTGAAATTTTCCTCCGAATTTCTTCTCAAATATACTCCTCGAGTATTGCAGGATATAATTGTCCCTCAGTCTTCAGACATTACGAAACATTAAATTGATGAAATTCTTAGCTACATTCACAATGGAACCAAATAGTCGCTATATTTGTGTCACTAATATGGCACTAAAATTAACTTACATTTTCCTCGAGTATCGTAAAGTATTCGTATTGTTTTTTTTATCATTCCATGGAGAATTGATGTTATAAATTTTGATTTTTATTCAATCAAAATACTTCTGCTTTATTTCATTACGGAAAAAAAACTATTTCCTTTATTCGTCGCGTAGTAACGTCTCTCGATGTCCCGTGACGTCACGGCCTCTTGGCGCGCAGTAATTTAACACAAAATTATCACGGTTTTCAGTTAAATTTTTTTCAAATTTATGTTTGGGGATTCTCACCCCCCCCCCCCACAGAACCGTTTCTCGTGTTTTTAAGAAAATCTGTACCTAGTTTTGTTGCAATGTGTCCACGCGTTTAAATTTGTATAATGATTAACGTAAATACATACAAATATACATCCTTTTTTATTATATAGAAGATTTACCAATTAATATATTTATTAGTTGTTCTAAGTTAATTTACAAAAAAAATGTACTGTGAATAATATATCCGTGAATTAGTCGCATAATAATATGACTAATGTACAAATCATGTACGATTCCTAAGGATTGTGGTAAAGTTAAAGTTATTTTACTTTACTTTGAAACAAATACAAAGAAGCTATGACAAATATGTGACTTTATAATAAGTGCATTTTAAGAAGATTAATGTTTCAAATTAACATATCCAGTAATTAGTGATTATTAAGCAGTAAGTGAATAAAAGTGTATGGAATGAAAGAGTCATAAATATTCGAGAAAATAGATACTAATAATGGTGTTTTATTTGTAAATTAATTAATTTACCGCCCGAACGTTGAAGTTAATTCATTCGAAAGTTGGTTTAAAAATACTAAATAATTAACTACGTTCGTCAAATGACGTCGGTCTACAAATATCCTCAAACAATTAACTGACAAAAAAGAAATACAACTAGTAAAAATTATTTTAAATGAAAACCCCGACTTCAATGTTTGAGTTAAAGTCTGGCGACCCATATAAAAACAACCGAATGGTTTAATTGAAAATTTCCGTCACAAAAAAGACTAATTAATTTCACATTTATCTGCTTTAAATTTCAGTTCATCTCACAAGCGATAATGACACTAGACACTGAAATCGAAATTCCAATATGAGTTCGTTAAATTGACTTTATAAACCAATACTGCTGTCAATTCAAAGTTTTATTTAATGAAAAATTTCGACGTATAATAAAAAATTATTTATTCTATATATATTTCAAACAAATTAATAGTTCATAGCATTGACTTTATCTGATTTTCGTCATTTGTTTATTTTATAATTATACTTATTTGTGAGCGAATCCCTGGAGGAAGGGTGTGGTTTAGCAGAACTCGTAGCGTGACGTCACTAATTTTGTGGCCATCTTGGGATTGAGTTTAAGACTATAATAATTTCTACATTAGCAAATTAATGTCACAACGCCACAGACACGTGTATGGGATTTTCCTTAAATATAATCACTTTTAAAGTCAGAAATTTCGTAAACCAATTTTATGTAACAAAAATTTCTTTGAACTTAAAAATTGATAAATTAATATTAATTAATAAATTATCTCATCATTGGCACTATGAAGATAATCTTGAAAAAATTGTTATATCCGTATACTAAATTCTTCCCAATTATTACTTACAAATACATCAAAATAAGATTGATTATAATGAAGTACCTAATTAACAATTTTCTAGTTAAAAAGCCTAAGAAGAAATTGTTTTCTATAGTATCTATAATTTTTTTAATATAGAATACAAACTCATTGACTTATTTAAAAATAATTGCGTTGGATTTAATTTAAGTGAAAGTTATTGAAGAAAACATTAACCATTTTTTTAACAATGCTTGTTACATTAGTCATTAGTCATTATAAACTCGAATTAATGAACAATAAAGTAATTTGAAATTTAAAGTCCAAAATTATTCAGTTTTCTCCCAGCATATTATTTAAAGAAACACAATTTAGATTGGCATAATGTAAAAATTTTAGAACAGGAATGAACATATCATTCAAGATTTATTATCTAAGTGTTACATATTAGATCCTATGAGTGGATATTAAAAATTGGAAATTTTGACTAAAATGCTAAAGGTGAGCTGCACCAAACTAGTACCTAAAGCAACAATCTGATATACGAGATGCTAATTTGATAACACATGATTCTAAAAACATTTTATCTTAGTATTGTAGCGCAGTAGAACACCCACAAAATTGTAAAAATGATAATATTTTAAATATATTTTATGATTCTTAAATCTGATAACCCATTTATGGTATTACAATGACTTTATTTCTATTGTTATTTAAAATTCAACAATAATTTCAAAAGCTGATTCGTCATTTCGGCCACAAAGTATATGAAAATCGCACCTTAGAAATTTATGTTCCTCATAATTTCATGTAATTTATTGTATGTAATGATATATAAATTTTAAAATTAATTATATTGAAAAAATTTTCTTTTCTTTAAATTTTTATATGAATAATTTATATTGAAAATTTATTTCAAAATATCTGAAAAGGTCTAAAATTAGGGATAAACGCCATGCATTTTTTAAAATTTTTATTCATAATAAATTTCTGACTTAATAGACTGATGTTTTTTTTATTTATGTAAATAAGTCAACTGTAAAAAAATTAATTGTTATGAATTTATTTCAAAAGGGATATTTTTTATTTGAAACATGTGTTAGTAATATTAAAAGGATTTTTTGTAGCAATTATCAGCGAGTAGTTAAAAACCGCTACTTATTCAATTATAATATCATGATAATATTTTCTAATTCTGAATACCAAAAATAAATATGCAAGTATTGAAATATTTCCTCTATGAATGTACAAGTGGATCATTTAAACCAACATATTACGTTATAATTAAAAGCAACACAATTTAACCTTATTGCAGTAATTTTAATTTGAAATCGACCTGATTTTCGTATATTAATATGAATTTCATTTCTGTGAGAAATTCAAAATAGATTGTAACCCTAGAAATTATATGTGTTTTATTAATAAAATTATTATTTTTTGGTTTTGTAGCCATGCTTAGTTTAAGAATGTGGAATTTTTTAAATATATATATCGTAATAATGAACAAATATCCTTAATTTAATTAAATATTAATCAAAAGGATAGGCGTTAATTAAATGAATAATTAAACTAGAATTTACCAATAAAATATAATTTATTATCAATTTGTGGCTTCAAGAATCAAAACAATTACAATTAAAATTTTAATATCTCAGGGTCTTTACTGGGTTTGATGATTAGGACACGATAAAAGAAGAATTTGACTAAATAACAATTCAAAATATTATTTGCTTAAAATTAAAACAATAAGTCGATGAATGAAAGAAAACTAGAAGAAAGCGAACGAACGAACGAAATCTGACTCTATCCTTTAATTAGCGTTTACAATACTATCATAGTTTTGGTTTTGTTACTTACATACTGCTCGGCTGGTACCAGCATTCTTTGTAGCTTCAGAAGTACACTATTACAAAATTTTACACTGATTCTAAATGTCGACTCACAGATTCTACACTATTTGACACGAAATGGAATTTCTTGGCTCCCAGGAACTCGGATGATCCTCGTAATTATCAGTTATCTGATGTCTGCTTGCCTTACAGGAATCTTACGAGTTGCTAATTTATTAGTCTTTTACTGATTTGAATTTAAACTGCAACGTAGCTCAGTGAAGATTTGTTTTAAATGTTTATTCTCTTGTGGCTGGTCCTAAATGTAGACTCTGCTATTCCGCTCCTTGCTGCTGACCGAAACTAACTTTACTTTTAAATACTTTAGATCGTCTCGACTATGTTTCTGACACGACCACATGCTGTCCTTTCTGGCTGCTGACTCAAAACTTCATCCGTCCACTTCAATCTTTCGGCACCAACTCCCAAGTTTTATTACTTGTTCCGTACTTCGAAATCTTTGGGCACCAACTAACTATCCTAGTGCCTCTCGCATTTCCATTTCGGCATTTTCGCAAAGCAACAGAGCTCAGCGCTATTGTCGTTTTTTGTCGCTCTAAATACCGCCAACAATTTATTCGCTAAAAAATTGATTTCTAATACAAACAATTAATGGACTAATTAATTGGCATTACAATATGTTATAAATTATTGCGTAATGAAGAAGTTTTTTATTAAAAAATATTTCTAATATTGGGTGCATCATCCATATATATTCTCAATTTTGGAACTATAAAATGATTATATCGTATTAATGCTATTTATATAACATTAAAATGCATTCTTATTCCCTCTTTGACAGATTTTAAGCTGCAGTGTGGATAAAAATTTGAATTTTAGAAAAATTTCTACTGGAATCGTAAAATATACTCATGCTTAAGGTAATTTATTGATGAACGATAGTAGAAATTACTATAAAAATTCCTAAAATAAAAGGATGACGTATTTAAGCATGTCAATTTATTTTGAAGACATTTTAGTTTCCTTAAATCAGAATTATCATGGTAATACAAAAAATAAAGAGTGAACTAACTTAATATTTGATGAATACTTGGGATTTTTTTGAGATGAGTATTACCCGAAGGTTCTTCGAAGGAAAAAATTCATATAACTGTATATTCAGCGAATTTTGCGGAACTGCATCCTGTATGGCTATATACATTTAAGCTTGAACAAATTTAGTCATATATATACATTGTGGTAATTAAAAGGCAATTATGAATTAATAATTAAAGATATTTTGTACTTGAATTGTTAGCGGCAAAAACACACACAAGAAAGGACAATAATATAACAGGTCTAAAGTATTGTAGACTGTTGGCGCGCTGAATGGAATGTTTAAGTCAGTTGGCGATGAAATACAGCGGAAAGCGGTTGTTATAGAAATCTTTAGATTTTGGGTTTTTGAATATCGTTAATATTTTAGTTTATATTGTAAAAATACTTTGAAGTCGAGAATAGCTTTATAAAAATTCAATTGTAAAAAAATAGATTTCTTTATTTAAATTCCCAGTGAAGACCCTGAGAGAGAGCGAGAGAGAATAAAATTTGATTCTACGTGATAACTGTTGTAAAAATTAAAATGGATAACTATTTATAAATTTAAATCTTTGAGCAATGAATAAATTAATGTGTTTGTTCAGTTAAAATTTCTTATTTATTTTCATTTAAAGGTTAAATTATTTAAATTGATGCATTAACGCGGGCTAACTGTTATTTTAATTGTTTATTATACCAGAATATTACAAATTGTCGCCTTTAACGTGTGGCTTTGTTTCAATTTAACTTGTCTTGTCAATCATTTGTGTTTATTACAAATTGGCGTCCTCAACGATGGTCAAATTAATTGTTTAATTTAATTAGTGATTACCACAATATATATATATATATATATATATATATATATATATAAACAAATACTTTTTTACGTTTCACATTTTATGTTTTCTGAATACGAAGAATTATTTATCCTTCTTTATTCCACAATACTTTAAAAGTTCAGAATAACGGTATGATCATTTTCTGGCACTACTCGGATGCCAAACAAAAAGAATTTTCAGATTCGTTGGCAACGTGTCTTCAATGAAATTGGTGCCAAAACGTTATTCTATTTTTTATTTCATTGTAATCCTGCAATTGGAAATAACGTTGCATGTATCATCTTTCAAGGGTCATTTCGTCCAGTAATATTAAGGATACAATTCGTATGTTAATATAATTATGCGATACAAGTTTCGTACGTGTTGAAGTGTACAAAATTTATACAATAGTATTCTTGAAATAGTAATCGTATGTCATAACTGGTGAGTTACCGAGTTGAAGAATACTTAAATGAAGTAGAGTAAAGCTGGTGTAAACAGAGTTAGCTGAAGTTAAGGGGAGTAATTCCAAGACATTACTGGTACTAAACCAACAAAATACGATCGTTTGCTGCTCGGGAAAGTGGTATTGTTACGAGCGCCTTGTGTTGCCGTGAGAAATATCGCTCACTGGACGCCAATGTCCCGGGATTATAGCCAACCTGACAACTACGTATTACTCTGAATGGATCCGGATGTGTACCTAAACTGAAAACACGTGAGTTTTTTTTTTTTATAATAACGAGAACTGAAATTAATTTTACGTTCTGCATGATGCAATAATTAAATACCTTTTTATTTATTTTAACCTCCGTGATGCATTCATTCAAAAATAGAACTCGTATATTTTATTAATTTTATTGCATAACGTGTCAATTAATTTTAATTTGACAAGTGACGCGTATTAAAATTTGATGAGAATATGGTGTAGTTAGCAATGTGACGGAAATTGATTTGATGACTTCATTTGAAGAGACGAGATTCGAATGGACATACAGTAATGTATGATCATAACTGTTGTTTAGCGTAATCTTATTTATATTATGCGAAATTGTAACGAAAGGGAAATTGGCCGAATTACGATCATGTAGCTTTGAGACGTCCCTGATCTATCCGTACGGAATATGACAATTATCTGGCTTATCACATTCGGCAAAAATTTACCACATCCATAAATATCATGCCTTATTACTGTAGTTTTATGTCACAAGAAGAAGAAACCGTTTAAAAGCATGTGCCAGCGTGAAATATCTGGATTTATTATCAGTACTACAAGTAGACAAATTTCAGATGTAACTAATTACAAGTTTTTATTATATATATATAGCTATAAATAATAATAAATTTACTAAATAAAAAATCAAGGAATACCTGAAGTAGCTCACTATTTATTTTAAATTTGACAGAAATATTTCCTCATTCTTAATTTGCCTCCACTTTTCTTCTTCGGCATATTGAAATAGTCTCTTGATTTTATCCTTTTTATCAAAAATAAAAATTTAAGGTTTATTCATTTTAAATCTAGATTTGAAAAACATCCAAATTTTAAATATAATGCGTAATTTTAATTTTTTGACTAAAAAACACTCTTTAATATAATGAAGTCAACAAAAATAAAAAAATAAATATTTCCTTTACAATACAACCTGAATTATTTTTGTATTGCATTTTAGGCAATGCTTTTTAGCTGTTTTTTCCAAGTCTCAATGTATTATATATATTATAGTTAGAGGAAAGAGAGAGACGTACGTCTAAAAGTGTACGATGTTTCAGTATTTTGTCATTTAATGGATTAATCCTAATTAACACTGCACTAACAATGTGAACTACAAGAAAAAATGTTAAACTTTAACATATCAATAATTTTGAGTATATAAAATACATATAAAACTAAAACTAAATTTTTTCTTGGTGACTTCACAAAAATTGTAGCATATTTCCCCCCCCCCCCATTTATTGGAAGATATTTTTTAATATCAACAAAATTTTACTAACTGATATTTGCGGTGATTACATTTCTACAACAGAAGATCACGAATCGTCTTCATATTCTTAAAAAGAAATTTAAAGTCTCTATTAGGAACCGTAAACCAAATTTGGAAGCCATAAAGGTACTATTTTAGAGGAAAATCGCTCTAACCGAAATGCGTTTCAAGAACCATGATTGAAGAACATAATAATCATTCTTATTCTGTATTAACAGACAATATAAAATGTGATGAAATTAAAACCGCAAAAAGTTGCTTTCGTCTAGTGATTCAGAAATGTAACAGGCGCAAGACCTAATTAGAATGCTTTAAACAAGGATGTTCTAAATTTACAAGTTATTTTATATTACGTAAATCTTTTATAATGATTAATATCTTATTTTAGAATAATTTTTGTTGTTTTTTATTTATGTATCGTGTAGCTGAGAGATTCATTTTGATGTTTCTGGCCGTTGTTTGACTGTCAACCCTTTACTCTATTTCTTTATTCAGCCGAAGTAATTTTACTTAAGTTATATTTTCATGGAACCCAGTCGCAAAGCTCAGTAATAGAACAACGGAAGACGTTTTCAAATATAAATGTCTTTAGTGGACGCTGACTGAACTAGCACCATACTTGCCATTCTCGGCGTGATTTACGTAAATATCTTATGGAAATTATTTCGACAACTTTCTGCAGTTGATATATGGATGCCGTAGAATGTTAAGTAACGCTCTTACGCAGACGGTAAACAAAGGGTCCGCCGAAATTTATATCGTCTGTTTCGTACACACAGGCCAAGAATTCGACATGAGCTCTGCTCAGATTCGGCGCCGTAGGGTGGCGCCAGGAAGTACCGCTACTTCCCTGAAACTTTGGGCCGTATGTCACGCAGGCGAAGTGCAGCCAATATTAGTACCATTCCTCCGCCCCTCTGGTCCACACTGTTACAACTCATACTTTAACCCTTCGGTGTGTTTTGCCTCGCTCCCCCAATCTTGTGCTCTCCCTTACACAAATTAAACTAACTTCCGAAATATCTTGTGGTATACGCAATTATTATTAAAGAAACAAAGGAAGGAAATTTAAATTAAACCAATTTTTTTAAAAGATAAAGATTATTTATTTCACAAATTTGATTTTCGTTGAATTTACATTTTTTATTTTTAAGTATAATGCCTCAGCTTTTATGAGAATCTAAATATCAGAGCCGCCCGCTTATAGGGCCTCTAGTTATTTGCACCAAGTTACAAAAGAAAAAAATGAATTTAAATTTAAAATAACAAAATTTGGTACCAACAATAAAATAATATAGAAATCTGAGAAAGTTATATAAATAAGGCGGTAAACTATATTTACGTAAAGGTTCTTTTTAATTACCATTTATTTAGAGCTGCTCTGTTTGTGCGGACGTGATTGTTTAATTTTTTACAGAACACTAATTTAACTGACATGCCATAGCACTGATTTTATTTTATTTAGTTTATTGTCACTTCAACCGACATGGTTATTAGTGTTCACGATTTACATTACAAAATTACTACTACTTTTTTTTTTTTACATTGTGGTTTCATTATTTACAGGATATTGGCTACGTCTTAGGTACAATATGGTTTACATTCTTTAATAATACTCATTGTATAGGAGAATCTAGTATGGCTAAATTAGATAGTATCAATCACGTTTAGGTCCCTAAGATAGTCCATGATTGGGTTAATATATTGAGGTTCGTTTAGGCATTCCTTGTAGCTGTCTGGGATTCCATAGTCTTTTCTTTTTTGTAGCGTGTACTCACACTCATTGATTATGTGTCGGGTGGTAATTTTGGAGTTGCATTTGTCACATGCAACAGGGTTGGTTTTGGTGATTAGGTGACCGTGATATAGTCTAGAATGACCAATTCTTAGACGGGTGAATACGGTTTGAACACGTCTGTTTAAATTGTACTGATGAGGTTGGGTTTCGTATACAGTGTCCCTTATTTCGTGAAGTTTTGTCTGTTTATTAACCCATTCGTTATTCCAGTTTTTCTTTAATTTGGCTTTTACAGCTTTGATTATGTTCTTGTGGGATACTGGCAGGGTAGATGGGTTTTGGCTGGATATTGCGCATTTAGCCGCGACATCGTCTGCTTCATTACCTGCGATTCCGACATGGGAGGGGATCCATATGTATGACAGTTGTTTACCTGATGTTATTATTTTTGAGTTTTGGGCTATGATACCAAGCGTAATGGGTTCCTTAGTACTTTTTTATTGATTCGATTACGCTTATTGAGTCCGTAAAGATAGCGAATTTGGATTTGTTAGAGTTCTCGATGTCGTTTAGGGCTGTTGTAATTGCATAAGATTCAAAGTAAAAACTCGAAGCCATATCATGAAGTTTATATGATTTTGTGGATCCCTCGAATATGTTAGCACATGCAGCACCATTAGCTGTCTTAGATCCGTCGGTGTATGTAGCCTTTATAAGTTGTAAGTATTTCACGGAAAAGGGTTTGATATATTTCCGGGCTGGTGTTATTTTTTTCATATTTGGTTAGGGTCAGGTCAATATTAGGGGTTTTTAATGTTTCTAGGGGTTCGTCGAGAGAACAAATTTGAAGGACGTTGGGAGGATTAGGGATTGTTTTCGAGAGTATGCTTTGGATCCGGAGAGATAGGGGTTTTGGGTATGAAGATTTGACGTATCTGTTGAGGTAATTGCTATGGAATATAATTTTTGAAGTTGAGTTCTTAGGGTTTGCTGCTACGTTGAATGCATACGATATACATATATTTTTTCTTATATATGCCAGTGGCTCTTCGTTGGCTTCAGCTAGTATGTCGCAGATCGGACATGAACGAAAGTGCTGCAGCTGGAGCACTGATTTTATTCTCGTCTTTACAACACTTTGGGTGCCTGTCCACTTGCTGACGTACTTATTGTCACTCAGTGTTCTGTGGAAAATCTTTAATAGAAAAACTGATGATATTCAGCTCATACATTGCCATCAGACTCTCCTCTCAGGTTATGTGGGTATCACTCCTGCCGAAGACAGTTGATATTTTTATATCAGCTCAAATATATAACTCAATGGCTGCGACAGGAATCAAAGAATAAATAAACGGAATGGTTCAGCTGCGCTGGGAAGAATTTCTTTAACTTCAGCTCAGCTCCCAGAACACACATGACTGTTTCTTACAACATATTGCGTTCTGACTGTACAATACGTGTCCTTAACACACACTCTGATCTCTGAATATCTGAGTTACTGTCTGTTGAAAGTGCTGAGAGTGTTTATATACCTTTTCGACAATACTCCGTAGCAACCATTAAAGTCTCTGCATTCTCGCGCCAAACAATGCTGTTCTTTACAATGCTCTGGCCTCAAAGTTACGCCGCCAATAATTAAAAAAACAAATTATTATAAAACATTTCATTACAGAGTTGTAATCTCTACAATATGCTTAGTGACAACTACAGCAATCATTAATAAATATTAATATTTATATATCCAAATTAAGAGTTAATCGCTAAGACGACGTGTATCAAACTAAACCCATCTGTGACGCTTAGGAAGCACATGACTTTTAAAAATAGACGCTCAGATGAAACGTTGCTGTGACTTAAGAACCCCACAATATATCAGTTTGTTATGAAGAAAAACCGGGCGAAAATCGTATTTGTTAAATTATACAATATATTCCCTTCCAAAAATTTTAAAATGAAAATCACATTTTATATCTGAAAACATATGTTGTATTTTCAAAAAAATTATATCAGTACTGAATGCAAAAGAAAACATACAAACACAGTGAGCGTTGTGATGAAGACTATATTTTTAATTTAGTCTGTTTGCCCGCTTTCCTGTAACAAACACGTTGCAAAGTTTCAAATGAAAAAGAAAATAACCACAACTGACATTTGAAAGCTCGACAAGAAATTACTTTGAACAATACGTCCTTTCAGACTTTGCCTCAGTTCTCTTCTCTCATTCTACATTACGGTTTTATGGTTTTTACCAGTGCTCACCGTGTAAAGATTTTTTTTGCGGAAAACATTCCGCTTGTGATAGCAATGACATTTGAAGCTTAAATGATAATAAATTTTAATACATAACATATTAAGATTTGAAATGCCACGTTGGAGCATCAATAGAGAATAATAAAAAAATAGACACAAAATTACACAATAATAATTATAATTTGTTATAGGTCATATATTTCTCAGTATTAATAGCGATTAATGCACAAAAAATACTGTAAAGTGAATTAAAGGCCTTATATTTGTGTTGGTGATGCCATGGTTTGATTAAATTACATTTAAAACAATTGCTGATCATTAATTTTGTTTTTTAAATTTATTAACTATGGGGTTGTAATATTGTTATAAGTATTCTTATACTGATCCTCTTCGTATTATAAGAATATATTTCTTCGTCACCATCAACTTTGCTCAATAAATAAATCTCGTTCATCTCTTTGTGCTGCTTGAACCTCTCTGCTTTCTGTAATCTCCTTTTTATAGTTTTAATATTTTACTCTGTTGTACTAATCTGATGACCTGGGGTAGATTCCCGATCCGACCGAAATTTTTCCATCTTGATCTTTTAATTAAAATATTTCATGGACTATATGGTTAAGCTTCGAAAATAAACTTCTTCTGTTTCTTCACATTCAAGATTTATTAATAGGAAAGGTTAAAATTAAATAATACAACCATTAATAGTCCATATTTTAATCACATAAAATTATCTTCCTACTCTATTCACAAATTGTAATTACTACCGACCGTGTACATACGTAAAACAATGACACTTTTTCCAGCGGGGAGGGGGGGGGGCGGTTATGGTACTGTGGTCACAAATATTTGTAGATGTTGGCTTCTGCGACTTTGACGACTATATGTCTTCAATACTTAACCGGTTCCTTCCGATCTCTGGACGGGCAAGTCTACTCCGCGAAGCAACTGTATAGTGCGGTTGTGTCACTCCAGGCTCTCATGTTTTCATCCGTCACCTGACGAAAGGACCAAAGATCCCAGTAACGATGTGTGGTATTTATGTCATTTAATTTTGTTTGTGTTTAGCTCTTTAATCTAATTATTAACAATTATTAACTTTATCATACAGTAGATATACAATCTTAACCCTTAGAAATTTTACTGTCTAATTACAGTAATTTACTCAAAATTGATTTTTTATTTAACATTCCACAAAACTGTTACTAGTCAACGAGGGTAATAAAGAATTTATTTATTTACAAGCAGCACGTTTTTCCTCATTGGCACAGTTACTTTTGTTGCTATTATTTAAGAGAGTTATTATTTTTTGTGCATTTTCCTGAATATGTTTAATATTATTTTATTTTCGTTTACCATTTTTAGGGTGTTTTTTGAAATGTCCAAAAAACATGTTTTACTCTCGTATATCCTTCTTTATCTTCATACGCTATAAATACAATGATAAGGTTGTTCTTACGCAGAATATTTTTGTATGCGAATGGAGCTGTGTGCGCCTACCTTAAATTGGGAGAGATTTTGAAAATAACAAATTAGGTAGAATACTCTTCTTGCCCTTCGTTCCATCTTATCAGCACAATAAAAGTTTTTGTTGCCCTTGCTCGAGCCTGAAGTAACTTTGCCATATTTTCACGAGCTACGGTCTGAACGAACTTCATTCTTCGTAAATAATAACATCCCTAAATATTATATTTCTGCAACAAGGAAGAAAACATTAATTGAGGAATTTATGTATCTAATAATTAAATGAAATAGTCTATAACAAATAAAATTAAGTGATGATATAAATACCGCATACAAAAACTGTGTAGTATACAAAATCTCTTGCTCTGATTGTAATTCCTGAACATAGAGCAAACAAAACGTTCACTTAAAACCCGTATCAAACTTCCCAACGATAAAAAATCTGTAGTCTCCAAACGATTCTAATTTTTAACATTCATTTGATTGGCAAAATGATAAGATTTCACACGTTGACTCCAGGTACCATATAAGTGGAATTTCGTATACATAATCGCTGACTAACTCTCTGATCAGGTTAACTCAGTGACTGACTACTACGCAAGTGTCCTGCTCGTTAAGTTCGTAACTGATTGACTACTTTCACACTCATTAACCGTAAAATTGTTTACGTCTATTTATGTGTTTCGTACTGCCTGTTGGGTGTAGAACATTCTCGCGGGTTTTCCTGCGTCACACTCACAATACTTTGTGCCTCAACAATTACACCGCCAGTACATATTGTTCTCAAATATCTTGGTCATCTCTACTAAAATCGCCATTAATGCATTTACCATGACTCTCTCGGTATACTTTGAACTTTTCCCGGGTTAGCCTGGTCTTCCCTTGGGATTTCGCTTAACGCTGTTCTATCACTTTTATCGTCACTATCTACTATTTATCAACCCATAGTCTAAAATCCCTGGAATTTATATACACTGGAAAAATAATAAATATTCACTTACTACTACTTCATCCATACTTGTTTTGGTTAATTGATTAATTAGTATTGTATTTATTTAATAATATTACAAAATTTTAGGATCGTAGAATTTATAGAAAAAATAGTTTGGTATTCAGTTCGTAAACGTAAAGCCAATTGAAGGCTTGAAAATTTCTCAAACAATTGTGAACAGTATATATGTTGTTTAACAAAAGGCTCATATTAGAGCTTCTAAATATATTGGAATAGAAATAAATGTAATGCATACGACACAACTATATTCATCCGAACAATATGCGGCATTAAATTACGCAGAAGAGGTCAGGTGTGTTTAACTATACATACCATTGTAGAGATTTGATAATTAGGAGCAGAACTGCACGCAATTGCAAAAAAAAAACATAACTACGTTCCGCGTTTACTCGTAAATATGTACCGCGTTATCATATTCACAGTTGTAGGAGTCATCTTGTGCACAATAGCCATTGTCAGTCGTGGTTTACATCTACCAATTAGCGTCATGTTTCTGTGTCGCATATGCTAATTAGCTGAGGCCATGCACACGTCGTAGGCCACTCCTAGACCGGAACAAATGCAATTTCCGATATTTATAGCTGGCGGTGTGGCTTTATGGCTAATATCAAATCAGTTTTGTTGCTGAAATCACTAACTGAGGCACAACGAATTTGCAGTTCCGTATGCAACAGGTAATTCCCCCAATTGCAACTGGTGTTTCATTGACTTTCCGGAAACAACGAGTTAAATCATATGCTCCGTTAAGCAATACATATTTAATATACACGTTTAAATTAATTTTACTCTCACAGTCACATCAATTGTTTCAGAGGAAAGAAAGTAGAATGTTGGAACATGCAGCACAAGCGAAACAAGAGTACATATTTAGAAAAGAACTTAACCAAATAATACATTAATGTATGGTCAGGGAGAAAATAAAATTGCTTTATATATATATATATATATATATATATATATATATATATATATATATATATATAATAAAATACCCCTTGCTGGAGTATTTAATTATGTAGTATACAAAAAACTATTAATATTATAAGTTCCTCGTTGGAGAGCCAAATTATGTAATATTCAAAATAAACAAAGGAAAATAAACCCTAAATGTTGTGGCCAAAATGATGAGGTATTTAATGTTTTATAAGGAAGAAAGTTAACAGGATTTTACCTTGAATCAAAACAAAAAAATTTTAAAGAGATAGTCAATTATTTATTACACTTTAGATTTACATTGAATTTTGTACATTTTATGTTTTGAACATATGCCTCTGCTTTAATGAGAATAAAACTTTAGGGCCGCTTACTGGGCCTCTAATAACGATACTGGTTTGGAATTGTCACCAAAATTACAAAAAAAAATACAAATTTAATTTACAATTACAAATTTTTTTAAAAGAATTTAACAAAAACAAAAATATATAGAGAAATATGACAACTCTAATGGAATCTGGCGGTAAATTATATTTACATAAAAGTTTACAAAATTACATTTCTTTATACCATTTTTATTTCAAGCTGTTCTGTTACGGGTTTGCGCACTCCACAATTTTATTTTTTTAAAAAAATTTAATCTATATCACGGATAGCTTGTTCATTCACTTCACAAAAAATTGGGCGCCTTTCTAGCAACTGTTCATAAACTTTACGTCGTCTTATTTATTTTCACACACTTTTGCTGACGAAGAACGTTAATGCCAAAATGTGATATAATCAGCCTTTGTTCAGCTTAGGCTTTGCTGAATTCCTAATCATTTACGAGAATCCTCGGCTGGTCTCGAAAACTATATTCACTCTGGTCATGACGATACCGGTCAGGCCCCCAAAACACTCTGCCTTGTCCGCCAAAGTTCTGTGTGCGTAGGCTTTTCGAAAATAATCTGTAGCAACCTTTACAGTCGCTGCATTCTTACGCCTCACTGACTCAAAGTTACGCCGACAATAATTTTAAAGAAATAAATTATTAAATGAAACTTACCTTGGACATTGCTTATCTCTACAATATATATATATATATATATACATGTTTAAAACAGTAGCTTATTCAGAAGAATCTAAATTTGTTACGCTTTCATAGGATGATGTCCAACAACGACTCATGCGTTACAACGGCGTTTTCCCTATTTATTTCACGCTGGAATAATTTAAAATGCTGTTGAATGAGTGCAGGCTACTAACAATGGTCTCTACTTGTCAGATTACGTGACGGCCTGTCAGCCCTGATTGTCTGCTTCGTTGCATAGCCGGTTTTGTATGTTGATTTACAATTCCAGATAAAAAAAAAGGTATAGAGTGACGTCTGCTTTGAGTGAAGACCATGAATCTGTGATCAGCTTACCGTACTTCAACAAATGAAGTTTTTATAGATAATTTGATATATTGCTTTATGCGGATTCATCAGCTGCATAATGCATCTCGTGTCGATCAATGCTCGTCAATGCCAATGCCTAAACGGGAAAAGTCTACGGTGATTCTAAGGCCTCAAAACGTGTACATTTAATACAATCGCTAGTTCCAAGTATTTTTTTATTAAAGTTACTAATATGAAATAATAAACCTCAATTATTGCATTAAGTTAAAAAGCAATGTAACTACGATAATTTAAAAAATATTAGTCTTAATTCTGTATTTATAAGAAGAGAAATGATATTCCTGAAGGACAGTCAACACATGCGTGATGAATGTTACTGTTTTATCATGCTTTCTCGGTTCATTCATTCATTTATAGCTTCATAGCTATCATTCAGAATATATATTGGTAGATTTTTCATGATCATAATATTATTTAAAATGAAAAAAAATTACGTCTGATTGAAATTAATGAATACGAAAGATTGCCAATTGAGACAAAAAGGGAATATAAATTCCACGCAACGTTTCTGGGATCCTTGATCCTTTCGTCAGGTGCTAAGAAGAGTCTAGAGAAGCAGAACTCAAAAGGCTGTTTAGTGTTGTCAACTGAGCAGTGCAGTTGTGTTTCTCTGGGCTCTTCTTAGCACCTGACGAAAGGGACAATGATTCCAGAAACGTTGTGTGGAATTTATATTACCTTTTTGTTTCAATTGGCTATCTTTCGTATTCATAATATTATTTTGTTAAGTGACCATAAGTTTAATAATGATTGTAAATTAAGAAATTTAAAATAAATTATAAATAAACAGCAGCCTTTTAGAAGTCAGAAAGAGAAATAAAATTACACTATGTTACGTCGCTAATTAGTGACCTCGTCAGGTTTTGATAGTCAGGGTCGTTTTCCGCTGACTGCTGTGGCCGAAAATTCAAAAATATTTTAAACGTCATACCTGAAGTGGTTGCAAATTATAAACGAATCGTAGTTTAATTTGTTTTAAATATCTTTTTATGACTTCAAAAAGGCTGTTGTTTACTTATAAAAATTTAAATTTATTTTAAATTATAAGTTAAAATTCTGGTTAAAAATCTAATTCTGTTTACTAAATAAATGTCCTAAAGCGAAAAGGAGTAACTGTATAATATATAAGAGTAGGAAATCGATTTTAGAAAAACCTTGCATCACTTTCCTTTGTTCTTAGATTTCATTACATCGTCCGTACTTTACGTAATAAAAATATTCTTTAAATCGATAGATGTATATGAGAATCTATAAAATAATCAGGGATTCTTTATCCGAATTTAAACTATTTCTAGTATATTTCTTTTTATTACTTGAGAAATATTAGAAGCATTAGAGGGAAGTTTTTCTATTCAGATCTATTAAAGTTGAAACTCAAAAAATCATTAAATATGTTTATCATTGGCGTGATATCACAAATTCACAACTCCAATACTTAAAAAATACATTGTATATTACCTTTCGAGTCGTGTTGGGCAGAGTACCAAATTATATGATACACGGGGATTTGTTGGATGGAGACAAGTGTACTATAGTCAAATCCTCACTTTTAGTTTGTGTAACAGGAAATAAAACGACCCGGGTGTAGGATTATCGTGAACTGACTTAATCTTTTGGAAAATCTGGTAATTTCTAAATTACAAACTTCGAAAGGCGTTTGAATTTCGAGTTTAGTGCATTAATGACCGCGCCTTCTTGGATCAATAAACATTCTGTATTCAGTGATTTTTAATTCTTTCTTACAATTTAATGTAACATATTTTTTTTTACAAACCTGGAAATAGTTTTATTATAATGTATTGTAATGCTAATTAATTAGGCCATTAATTGTTTGGACATAAAATTTGAATTGTTTGAGAAAGCAAGCTCACTTTACTTTGTCGAAAAGTCAAAAATGGCGTATGCGCGCTAAAACTCGGGAGAACTAGACGTCAGTGCGCGGAAAAACATCGTGAGGAGCAGAACAAGTAATATAACTGTTAGTTAGCGGAGAAAGATTGTTAGGAGCTGATAGCGGAAAGACATTATGAGGAGCAGAACAATGTATAACTAGTTAAAGTTGTAAATTAATACGAAGAAAACATTCACGCCGCAAGTATTGCAGCGTAAATAATTGAAAAGTAAGAGCAATTTAAGCCTACAGCCAGGAGATAAATAAAAGTTAGTTCGCTCCGAAAGAATAAACTGTTAAAAAAATCGTTAAGGAGATACGTTGCAGTTTACGTCCAATTCAGTAAAAGACTAATAAATCTACGAATCAAAGGGTTCCGGTAAGGCGAGCAGACATCAGATAGCTGACATTCAGGAGGATCATACGAGTTCCTGGGAGCCTATCAATTTTGACTTTAATAGTGCAAAATCTGTGAGTCGACATTTTAGAATCAGTGTAAAAGTTTGCCATAGTGTACTTCCGAAACCGAAAAGAATTCTGGTACCAGCTGGACAGATGTAAGTAACAAAACCAAAACTAATGATTAATTGTAAACTCTAATTAGAGGATAAGGTTAGATTTCGTTCTCTTTTAATTGTCAGAGTTAATTTCTTTACTTTTAAATTTCTTTCTATCAACATATTGTTTACGTAAATTGTGAACTGTTTGTTAATAAGATTTTTAAATCAATTTGTTGTGTCCATTATCAAACCCAGTAGAGGCCCTGAGAGAGAGAAAGATCTCAAATTTTGTTGTAATTATCTTTATTGCCACAAAATAAATAAATATTATGTTTGTTAATTTTGATTATTATTTCTTTTAATTAACGCCTTCCATTTAATTATTACCTAAATGGCGCTTCACGTGAGGTAAATTCATTAAGTAAATTAAATTAATTAAAACTCAATTTTTGTTTATTACAGTATATTAGACTATGATATACAATTTACGTTACGAACTGTTTTACTGTCAGCTATTACCAGCACATCTGCTAGAGGTAATTTCTGAAGACGTTAGCTGTCGCAAGAATCGTTGCACCGAAGAGAAGACCTTCCTCAGTGGTGGTAGTTATTGCTATCACTCATAACTTTCGTTTTATATTTTATCACGGCGTAAAAAATACTGCGATAGCCACCCAAAAGGCGCAGATAAAACTGCTGACGAATGCGGACGTCATGTAGCAGGGAAAGAACACCATAACAAACTACCCTCGTCTACAAATTGCCATATTTTTTAGAATCGTTTCTGTGACTATTTCGCTGACGTCAGATAAGAGCGACGTTTTGCTGACGGAAATTGGTCTTAGTACCTTGAACCCAAGTCAAAACGTTTCGTCTGTCTCAGTGTATCCAGGAACTCATTTGTGTTCTCATACTCTTAATTCTACCAGTATCTTCGTATTTCGACAATTGAGTTATTTGATTTATTTTAAATACAAAATATATTCTTCTAACTCTTGACATTAAAATTAATAAACACTAAAGCTTCACAGCCACTAGATGGTCTTTGAGTAATTTTGAACGTTATTATGAGCCAGCCAGAAATGACATCAAGAAACTAAATCACGATTGTCGTATCCATTCCTGTTCTAAAATAGTCAAACAGATGAATATATATAATTGTAATAAAACCCTTAATATAATAATAGACTTCAGGGTTATAGTTAATTTGTGATGGAATGTTAAGGGTAAGGTTCAATGTTAATACGGTTTGACGTCAGCTCTTCCAACTCTGACGTCACGCCACTCAGATTCTTATGCACCGCACACAATTGGCTGACAACGTGAAAATGTTGGATCATAAGTATCAAGGTTTAAGTTAACCACTCACTAATACATTTAGCAGCACAAATATTTATTATAATAAATTAGCAGCTTTAAATTTTTGAATTTTGACTTTTTAAAAATACAATTTTACTGTACAGTGATATTAAATTTCATCAGAGTATTGTAGGCTCGAGAATTTCTGATTTCAAGACAGAGCGCTTTAAGGGAATACTGGATTTAACTGAGATTTATTAAAGCATTTCACAGAAAAGAAAACTTGCATTTATGAATTTTATAGTTTACATTTTCTTGTCAGTTTGTTCTTGAAATTGAATGGTGGTAATCCACCTTAGGTTGATGCACACGGGGTTCGGGTATGACTCTTCTGGACAATGCGCTGATTACTGGAGATTTTTTTGCTACGAGGTACAGCGAATTTGAATAGGTTCCAGGGCAGCGAACAGGGTGGAATGATTCTGCCCGTGCGAATTTATAGGCCGCCCGTCTCGTGTAGTTGTAGCTCCCAATATTTTCAACTTACGACTTCATACTGTGCGATTTTTACTTCATAACTTCCTCTAAATAACTGAACTTCAAAAATGTTTTTCATTCAACGACTGCCCTCTGTCTTGCACGACGTTACTATCTCAATACCTCGTAGAAGACTGTTTCGTTCTATTCACCAACATATTTTCAAAGAAACTAAGAAATTACCCAATAATATAATTTCTTACATTTCGCGGCTTAGATCGAATTGTCTATTTCAAACATCCGAAGTAGCGCAAAGTCAATAATGAATGCTACGTTAAACACTACCTACTACAGATCCCAACTGTCGTCCGAAAATGTACAACTGAATAATGTCAAAACGTTAATAAAACCTTGCAATAAATCAATCCAAAAAAATGTAAATAAATACAAATAAAGAGGCAAATATTCAAATTATTCGTTTTAGCGATAACTAATCTTTACAAATTCAAGAAATTCATGTTTTTATACTCACCATTTAAATTTAAATTTAATTTAAACAGTATTGAATGGATAGTTGATATAAATAGAATTTCTCCGTACGTCTAATAACGAAAATTATTAACATTAATTATTGTCACACCATTTCTTGTTTCTTATTCATGTATATTCTAATAT
This sequence comes from Zhengitettix transpicula, assembly GCA_037074705.1. NCBI lineage: Eukaryota > Metazoa > Arthropoda > Insecta > Orthoptera > Tetrigidae > Zhengitettix > Zhengitettix transpicula. The sequence continues at coordinate 25,197,916 of CM073593.1, read as the reverse complement.
GTATTTAGAATGTACATATAATACGTGAGATATTTAGCTTAATGTTAAAATTTGTGCAGAAAAAGAATTTCTCCTCTTGAGGGTTGCAGTATATATTTTTATAGCAGAATAGTTACCGAGAACTTTCCTGGGTTGTATTCAATAATTTAATATATACGTATTTCTAATTTTTAAATTATACTTTTGATACCACAACCAACCTTATGTATCTTCGTGAGAGATAGTAAAATTTACTTCACTTTCCAAATGTTCGAAAATAATTATTATAGCAACAGGTCGCGTAGTGTTCAAAATACTTATTGTTAGTTTTCATTAGGTACATATATATATATATATATATATATATATAGAGAGAGAGAGAGAGAGAGAGAGAGAGAGATTAAATAAAACCATTAACCAAATATACGATAATTATAATATTTTATTTAGCAGAAGCTACTAATTAAATATGTTTACAGGAACCTCTTACAATAATTAATTATATTAAAATAAGTGTCTCATTCAACCAGTCTTTAACTTAATAGTTTCACAATTTGTAATTTCATTTGGCAACTGATTAAATTCACTTTTCCTCCTAGCGTTGCACGGGTTTTTATTATATTATAAAAATATGTTGCTTTTACACATAAAACCTAGAACTTGGAATTATAAATATTTATGTGAAGATAAATTTTATAAAAGATGAGAAACAATTATAATTTAGTTTTTAACACATAGAAGAATAAATATTTAGTAATTAAATGATGAATCACTTAAATTCATTACTCTAGACAACTTTCAGTGAATACTTTAGTATTGTAAGTTCACTTTAAATATTTCTTAATATTCTAACGACTCTAATATTATTTTAAGGCTAAAGTAGATGTTATTGAATTATATTAACAAATAATATACTTCACATTTGCTCATGAATGTTAGGAACAATAACAACATTTTTCTTATACTAGTGATGAAATATATCTGAACTGACATGTTCACATATGAACTTTACTTCTTTCAGCATTTTGACTGCAGAAATCACATACGTGTTATTCAACCAGTGGGTCAGCAATTATACGTATGTGGTACAAACGCACATAGACCTCGCGATTGGATCATAAATGTAAGTAAGAGATCTTGTCAGATTGTTCTCGAAAAACATAAAATTATAACTTACATATACAAGTTACAATGAGAGATCGATAGAAATATTTATTTTTCTTTATAGCAATTATTATGTATCTTCTCATTATAGATTGCACTTAATAATCGAGAAGTATCACCGTGTTTTTACGTCTAGTTATTTATTAACGTCTCTCAAGCTACATTAATAAGACACAGTTGCTTAAAACTTTGAATCACTACTTCAATGCTTTTAACCTAAAAGCATTAAACTAAAAGCATTGAAGTAGTCAAAATAAGAATAATAAAGTAGGCATTATTAAACCAAAGTTATTGAAATTATTTTCTAGGTAGGTAAAACTGTAATATTTTACGTATTTCATGCAGCTTCACATACGAATGGATATAAGTAATTAATAGACAAAACCCACATCAACATTATTGTGATATATATATATATATGATATATATGGAGAGTTGTTGTTTTTCATTATTTTACCATAAAGACGGGGAAAAATTACGAACGTAGAAAAATTAATGTATATAAACAAGAACATAGGTTCTGAAAATGTTAAGAATACAGAATCCAGTAGGAAGAAATAGCAGCAAGATGAAAAAGCGTCAGTTGAAGTGAAGAGTAAATATAAAGCAGGGTTTGACAAGCAAGAGATTAAAAATTTTAAAAATATATTTTTTATTCCATAAATTGACGCCCATTTTGGAGCTAGAATCGCAGAATAGGAGAGGCTGACAGCCTGTACACTTTTCTCCTCTAATTAGGTCGATGTGAATTATCGCCTACTCGATTTGCTGCGCATGTCGGACATCGTGCCACAGCGTAAATGTGGAAAGAACAAATAAGGCCCATGGTAAATACCGAAGTTCCAACAATATTTAATATGATAGAAAATTATATTGAATAAAATTTAAAAAGCATGGTTTTGATTCCATGCCAGTTACAATCCGGTTTTTTTTCTTCCGGTTATGATTTATTGGTCATTATATTACACAATTCGTAGAGAACGATATAATGAAACGGCTTGAAGGATATTAATTCCTCAACCATTTGAAATAATTAATTTGATTAGTTCTGAAGACCTTCGGGATAAAGCCAGGAGAACGTCCCTTGCCAAGTCGCCCCAGACGGTTGTTAGGTTGGTGCCGAGGATGCGGTTAGCCACAAACTAGCTCATCTCCGCTAACTTTGGGCATCGCGGAGGCTAAGCTTAAGCGTAATTGTCCCTGTGTCAGGAGAAAGAGCATTGAAGATTCTAATTAGTCCAACGTCCGTTCCTTGATTCAGTCTACAGTGCCGTCTCTTTGTATTCATAACCAAATAAAATATTTGAATTTATTCTTTTAGAATAACAATACTAAATAGTACCCTGCGTTAAATCATTTGAAGACTCTATCACTAGAAGCAACGATCTTAAGGATCCAGTTCATTTCAAAATATATGTTATTATAATTTGGCTCCAATGAACAGACATTTTTAAAATATTTTTATTTGATATATTTAATGAATTCATACTTTCTCTAAATATAGAATTTATTTTATATATTGAAAGATTAAGTATTAATTGTGCCCTGATACTGAAGGTGTTGTAACCAAAGAAACTTTAGCGAAATATACACATGTTGTATTAACTTCTACTATTAATAAAACAGAGTGTATGTTTGTATGTGTGTATGTTCCGCATACATTACTATACCCGTGAAACAAATTTAACCAAATTTCGTACAAATGTTCTTTGCGACCAGAAAACAAACATTTTCGGGGTGAGACACGTCTACCATACGCAGAAGCAGGGGTGGATGGGGATGTAAATTTTAAAGCCTGATAAAACGGCCGATATTTGAGTCGGATAAATATTTTTCGGAGTCAGAAATTGATAGTGTTTCTACCGATGCTATCTGTGTATAAATTCAACCCCTTACAGAATGCGAAAGGAGCACCCTTAGGGGTGGGGCTGGAGGGGCGGTACAAGAAAATAACGCGAATACAACTGATATTGTAGTCAAATCCAATGGTATGGCTGTCGCTGAGCTGAATTATGACATACAACCTGCCATTTGACCCCCAAGGGCGGGGGAATATGGGGTGGAAATTTTTGAACATTCACGGTGGATATTTGCGATGAGTATATATATTTTACGGTTAATTATATTGTTTGTATTTCTACCTATGTTTTTTGTGTATAATTTCAACCCATTTTGGTATGGGAGGAGAGCACGCTTAGAGTTGTAGGTGAATGGCGTTACAAAAATAAATAACGCAAGAACAACCGATGTTTGATCCAATTCGGAGTAGAGGATGTCGTGAAATTTTTTTTATGTAAACGTGGGTAACGCACGGGAGTTGGTGGGGGTGTGCGGGCGTGGGAGAAGCCGAGCGGAGGTGGGCGGTAGCATAAATTTTCAAAGATTTTAACCGGCTGTTTTTTGCTTCAAATAAACGTTTTTTAGGGTCAATGAGATTCATAAAATTTTTATGTAAGTTCTCCGTGTATAATATCAACCATTTTCGTGCTTGGGAGGCGAGCTCCCTTAAGGGTGGGGGTGGAGTGCCATTACATAAAAATAATGCTAATACAATCGAGATTGGAGTCGATTCCGGGGTTATGGTAGACACCGAGGAAAATTATGATATTCAACTGGCCGTTTAACTCCCTCAAGCGGGCGTGGTCGGGGGTGGAAACTTTCAAACATGTTAAACGGTTTTCATGGAATAAACATTTGTCGGGTCAAGGACATTGATAGTATTCCTACCGATGTTCTTTGTGTATAAATTCAACCTCTTTCGGCATGGGAGGAGAGCACATTTAGGGATAAGGATCGAGGTGCGATACAGAAAAATAACGCTATAGCAACCGACATTGGAGTTAAAGTTGGGGATTATGGATATATGGCATGTCGGGCAATTCCGGGGACCCAGCTAGTACTTTATATAAGTAAAACTACTGAATAAATGAGACATCTTCTTCTGGAAGATACACTATTTTCGTACCTCTATTGTCACTACTATCTATCACTCATAGGTGTGTACAGTTATGACTCACTCATAATAATTAATAATTACGTTTCAGAACACTATCTAACAAACTGAAAACTCATTCTTAGTGAAATAATCCTTATTATACTCTCATAACTAATTTCCTGCTTCAAAAAATCTTGCTACTTCCACATCACATCTGCAAATAATTTGTGCTAAAAAGTGTTGATTTAATCGCTAATGCTTTTGCAAAAACGTACAGATTTAATTTTTCTCTCATTCCCAATAATAAATGTTCGCCAACAATTTACTTTCGCTGAAAATTAATCTAACATTTAATTATTTTATTTGGGCCCATAAGAGTCGCTGTTTGTTCTGCAAACAGCAAATTTTTTTTAGAGAAACACGTTTCTATTCATTTGTTTCCATGTTCTTTCATTTTACATATTCGTCCTCACGGTTGCGGATTTGTTTCCACTTCACTGATTCATAATGGTCTCTTTAGCAACAACTGAGGCTTGCAATCCTTCATAAGTATGAAGCTCGCGCTAAAATTCAGTACGAAAAAAAACATTCGCAATAAATACATTGAGCACGATTTATAGAAAATTCCGTAGGATTAGGATTTAGTGTATTTTATTATAATAGAGATATTAGCAAGGGTTGAGAGTGTGTCGCCAAGAGGTAGGAGTAATTATCTCCAGACACAGTCAGGAAGCCCGCGCCACGGTTGAAAAATACATCTCCGGGTGCTTTCAGAGGACAATAATGCAGTTGGCTAAAAGTTTGAGACCAGGACGCAGAGCACCTCCCAGATATAAATAATGTTGGTTGTGTGCTCCACTGTCTGGTTTTTAGAGAAAATTATATACAAATAGGAAGTAAGAAAGGGAAGAAAAATTAATTGAAGGAGGAAAGTGGATAAAAGAGGAACTAAGGAAAGAAATCGACGTATCGGAATTCGTCAACTGAGTGATAAGAATTAGTTTAGAAAACTCTTCCACAGGTTGATCCATGTAAATATGTTGGCATTATCATGTTTCCGTCCAGGTAAATCTTACTCACGTGTCAGCCCAAGTGCCAGGCGTGGGCTTAGGCGTTGCCAAGTGTCCTTACGACCCTGCGGACAACGCCACCGCAGTGTGGGTGGAGAGAGGGAACCCCGGAGAGCTCCCTGGATTGTACAGCGGAACCAATGCAGAGTTCACCAAAGGCGACACCGTTATCTTCCGGGGAAACCTCCACAACCTCACCACGGGGCAGCGGGAATTCCCCTTCAAGAGAACGCTCAAATACGACTCCAAGTGGCTTGACAGTAAGTTAAATACTCTACTCAAAATTTATATTGTCATATATAAGCTATTGTCACACTACCATCCTTTTTAGTGATATAACTTTTTCATGACCTAAATGAATCTTACCTTGTTTACACTTGAATTTCCAGAGAATCATGTAATTTTTAAATTATTGAACAAAAAAATTATACACATTTTTCGTAGTTATTAATTATAAAAAGAAAATAAAGGAATCTAGGGAAATTATTTTTATAATTTCGGGATTTTGATGGACTTGAATAGATTCGGATTTTCTCTTATCAAATATTTGAGAATAGTGCATGTATATCAGAGTATTTCTAACTTATATTGTAATTGTTATGTCTGTGTATAAATTTATTATATTAATGACTATAGTGTTTTTATTTTTAAGAAAGAGTGAAGTGATCTTGAGAGGTTGAAGTGGAAAGTACAAAATAAATTTTAGGGAGAAGACGTGAAGTCGTTTACGAGCAATCAGATAAGACAAAATTATAGTAACTTTTTGTTATAAGGTTTTGAAATTACGCCACTTCTGTAATATACTTCCAACCGCTGCCGCCATGTAACATCCCACCACTGTGAACATGTAACATTCCAGCAGTTGGAAATGGGAAGTCCAGATAGATCGTTCACCAACCGAGCTATACCTCCGTTAGCTCACCTGGCTACCGATCTAGAGGATAAAGGAAGAATTAAGAACAGGAAATAGGAAAGTCGGTAACGTGAGGGTTCGGGTTCAACTAATTGAACCTAGGCGTAGTGGTTGGTGTTTCGCTGCACTTCAGTCAAATAAGAGCTGATGAAGAATCAATAGATTTAATAGTTAGAAATAAAATAAAGTAAGACAAACTGGCGGATAGCACCAGGAGCCACCGACCCGTCTGGAGTTTGGATCACGACTAACTTTTCCCAAGAGCTCTGAACAATTCGAAGACTCCTTTCCCCCTCCCTGATGATTTAAGTCTCCAATGAGAAAAGCTCTTACAGGGTGGAGATTTCTGCTGACGTGTACATGTCTGCATAAAGTACTTAAAATGCTGACGTCCGTCTAGACGCAGCGTTATCACAGCTGCCTAGGCGGAAGGGGTGAAGACTTATGTGTTGTGTTTAGTTACTCGCTATATCTAAAGTGATGTCTTTAACTGCATCAGCGTTCTTGCAGCTGCGCCCTCTTAGGTCCGCTATGCTGAAGAGACATTATGATAAGAGGGCACGTGTAGACTATTATATTACACTGCATTTAATTTTCCCAAAATAATCTCCCCACGATCATCTACCTAGAGACAGGGTCAAGTTAGTAAAAATTGTATATGTAAAATTTATTTTTTTGTACTTACGAGTTTCAAATGAAATTTTTTGATATGGTATACAAAAGACTATTAAAATTATAAACTCCACGTTTCAGAGAAAAATTGTGTAATATTCAAAATAAACAAACGAAAATAAAGCCAAAATTATGTGGTATTCTATATTTTAAAAGGAAAAAAGTTAACAGGATTTTACTTTGAAGTTAAACAAAAAAAATTATTAAAGAGATAACAATAAATTATTGTTTCGATTTACCTTGAATTTTGTATATTTTATGTTTATAACAAATGTCTCAGCTTAAATACTCTACTCAAATTTTGTAGTGTCATATATAAGCTATTATCAAACTACCATCCTTTTTAGTGATATAACTTTTTCATGACTTCGATTTTAACGAGAATCAAAACTTCTGGGTCGCTTACAGAGCCTCTAATAATGATAGTTATTTACAATTGTCACAAAAAGATACAATAGAAAATACAAATTTAATTTACAATAACAAAATTTTATAAAACATTCTGTCAACAACAAGAAAAATAGAGAAATCAGGCGGGAAATGATATTTACATAAAAGTTTACAAAACTACGTTTCTACATATAATTTTTGATTAGAGCTGCTCTGGTACTGTTTTGTGCACACCCACAGTTATTATATTTTTAAAGAAAAATATTTAATTTACAGGTCGTAACACTGATTGCCAGTTCGTTTCACTCCACAAAAATTTCAGCGCTTTTCTAACAACTGTTCATTAACTTTACGTCGTCCTATATATTTTCTCAGTTTAAAAAGAAAAAGTATGTTAATGCCAAAATGTGATGTATTCAACCTTTGTTCAGTTTAGACTTGGCTGAATTCCTAATTATTTACGAGAATCCTTGGTTGGATTGGTTGAAAACTGTATTAACTCTGCCGTGACCATTCCGGCCAGGCTCCCAAAACACACTGCCTGTTTCCGCCAACTTTATATTAAAGAAAAAATTATTAAATTAACTTACATTACACACTGGGAATCTCTACATTATATTAATTAAAAATAAAGACTTAATGACTTATCTGACTCAGTTCGGGTCATAAGAGTAGAGATCGGCGATTTGCTCCAGACCTTATTCTAATTTCATACGCGTTTTAATTTGTATTAATTCAATTTTTAATGTTCGTAGACACAGGAATTGGGTGCTACAACAATAAGAAATAATTCGAACATGCCGTAAGAATATGAGATCATTCCGCTAATGTTATTAGTGATCAGAATCAAATTTGTAACTTGTTAAACAAAACGAAGATAAAGGTTGTAAATGAAGTTTTTTTTATCATGACGGATTGATTAGAATTCACGGATAATTGGCAAATTTCTTTACGGATTTAAGTCTGTATGAGAACTGAGTAAAAGATTGAAGACGCTGATTTATAAAAATTTTGTTTAAATGAATATTTGGAGGAAAGAACAGAACATCATACGTGATGAAATAGTCTTCTGAATCGATATGTAGGCATTTGGACAGGGAGTAATACATACTTTTTCATACACTAAATAATCGAAAATGTCGTTTTACAGTTACATTGAACACGAGTCATATCTTATTGTAAAACGTATAATAAATTAATAATTTTATTATGAAAATATATGAATTGAATTAGTATAATACTGGTTATAAAATAATTTTGTATATCATTATAAAAAGCTACAACAATATACGTCATTGTTAAATTGATACGTTATCTTGTTGTGGCGCAAACCGTTGCATGAAAAATAGTCAGAACGTAAGTTCTAGAATTTTGAGCGTCAAGATAATGGAAATGTGGTGGCCGAGGAAAAAACAGTCCTACAACTGATGAAGATAGCTTCCATGCAAAAGCAAAGCGATAATGTGATGGTCTAGCTGTTAAGGAAATCGGTCGATGAGAAATTAACATGTGAAAATGATGTGCCACTGAAATAAGACCAGTAAAAACTAATTTTGTAACTGAATAATCAAAAACCAAATGTTCGCTGTTTTCGAAAAGGATTCTAAAGAATTAAAATGCGTTTCGCTCTTAATTTCAGCACACAATACCAAAATAAGGTATAAAAAATAATATTATTTACATTGTCATAATGTTTAATATTTAACAGAAATTCTGAGCTTGATAATACGTTCGTTAAAACTAGTATTCAAACTACAAACTACTTTATGTGTTGGCCAATTATATATTGTGTTTATGATAGCGAAAATATAAAGCGAAAAAGATTCTCCGTGCCGTTGGAGCATTTTTCGACCATAAAACTAATAAGTAATAATTTAATTAAAATAAATATAGCTACTGTGAACAAAATGTTAATATTTCTCATTAACCTATATGTCAATATCACGTTTATCTTCAGTTGTTTCGTCTCTGCGTTGATGTGTCAATTAGTTTTTCGCATCCGTACGGTCCAGGTACTATGAAAGTACGAAAATATTGTCCTCGAGATCATAAGCGCCTCTGAAGACGGGAATTTGTTGGAAAAACCAATTGTAGTAATACAAATTTAAATAATGGAATAATATGAATTGATAAAATGCTTCGTTTGCGGGATTGTGAATGTGTGGCGTGACTCCTTTTCCAGTTGTCACCTGTTAAGAAATGAGCAGTTGAGTTTAAACTCGACCATGGAAAAGAGTGTCCCAGATGAAACACGCTAAGGACCGCCAAGTGCAACCACGCCTGAATTCAACGAAACAGTGCACGATATGATTTTGGAAGAAGCTGAATGAAAACTATTTCTGTAGGGATATCAAAAGAGCCCGCCGGTTACATTTTGGATGAGGAATTTCAGTGATAAACTATGGCACACTGCGTATAAAAACTCACTCGGACGGACGACACTTTCCCAACGGTATTTGGCGCGTTTTACAAAACGCGACGATATGCCAGAAGACAGTTCTACAGCTTCCATGAAGACGAAGACGGTTCCAACGTAATTAAAGATAATGGCGTCGGTTTTCTGTTTTTTTTTGGGGAGGGGGGAGGGGTGAGAAAGGAATTCTGTTGATCGACTATCTTAAAACAGTAATTGGAGTATATTATTTTAATCCAACGAATCTGGAATAAAAATTTAAAAAAACAGACCCGAACTGCAAAAAAAGGGAATACTATAATTTACGTTTGTAGGTTAATTTTTTTAAAAGAAAATTAGACCTTAGGTCACCGTCTGAAATAAGTGAAAATATATTTGAAGGTTATGTGTCATAATTTCGACATACCTGTAGGTCTTTAACAAATACTGTGACACACAAGTTTCAATTAAAGTTTCATTCATACTAGTTTTTAATCTACGTTAATTTTTTTTAAAAAAATATAATAAGATTAGGTTCCTGGCATTTGAATCTGTATTGCAAGTTCAGAATTTTCCACTATTATTGTCCAATCAAAGAGCAGTACCACCAGCATAACCCTTCAGAGACGGGATAATGACACTCGAACACTTAAATACACAATATTATAAAATCAATCTGTTATAAGTTGTCTTGTATTAGTGATTATGACGTTTAATGCAATGATATTTTTGGATATCATTCGTAGTATAGTTTAATAACGGATTGAAATGGTAGAAAGTTTCACCACAGTACTCTTCTTTTCTCTTTAATTTTTTTTTAAAAATCTGCAGAACAATTTGTATGCCCGCGATGAACCCGTAACGTGCCCGAAATGAATAACGTTATCTCGACACTCTCCCAGCTCGGGGGCCATGAATTAATATCTATCAGTAGTCAACTTTCCCTGGGCGCCAGTGCGCGCCTCGCGAATCTCTTTCACACCACCGGCGGCGTTAACAATTATGCAAATTGGCCCTTTCAGGAATCGACTCGGCGAAGTTGCAGGGTCGAAGGGTTTGGGGCGACAGGAAACGGGGGGGGGCTTTTCTTGCCGAACTTGGCGGCGCTCTGGGATGGAAAGCTGGAAGTTTGTGCGTCTGCAGCGTGACGAACGGAAATGCAGATAGAATCATGAGGGAAGGTGGTCGCCCTCAGCTAGAACTGCTATTGATGTGTGCTGCGGATGCAAATCCAACTTATCTTCGGTATTTCATCTCATGTTTTGGAAATCGGAAATAAAAATTCGGCAAGGAAATAAGCCTCAACTCTGCGAAACTGGCATTCGTGCGCTCTGTATGCAAATAGCGTCAACAGGCTGGAAAATAGTTTTACTTTTTCAATATTTTATGCATTTAAATTATGAAATAAGCTTATATGAAGAACTTAGCTGTTGTTTCTATTAATATAAATAAAAAAAATAATCTTAATAGAGGTACTTAAGAGTGCATTTATATATTTTTCTGTGTTTATTAAATAATTAGCGAAGAAAGATTAGTTCCATAGTTTTCTGTTGAGGGAATAGGATATGTCATAAATGAACTTACAAAAAGCTACTCGAAAATACGGTATGTTAACCTAAAACACAAACTTTATTCTGTAGAATGTAACTCAGAATACAGTATAATAAATACAAATTAAATAATAGCTTTAAATAAATTTATAACAACGGATAAAAGAAAACGGACATAGCATTACTAAGAATAGAAATAATTTCAACAACATTAATATGAAAAAAAAAGAAATGCTTATTAGAATATCACATTTCTCTTACAACACATTTTAAATTTATTTTGTTAATAATATGTAATTTTTTAACATAATCCTCAACGATATTTTGACTGAGAATTAGTGAAGGATTTAATGTAGTTTAAAACTAAATTTTATAGTATTTATTTTTTAGAATACAATACTGAAAAATGACCAAAAAAATCAAACGTGACCAAAGTCAATATCAAAATCATGATATTGCACATATTCAACATAACTATAATTTGTCCTACTTTATCAATAATTCACAGTAATTGGATAATTATTATTTTAGCGCAAGTATAATACCCTGATAATGACGCTTAATTTATACAAAATAAATATTTCTGAAGTTGACCGGAGTGTAGAAAAATCTGACCTGAGGGTTTGACTCAATGAAAGCTAGGACAGGCATGTTTTAACCTGTCCACGGCTGCCAAAAATTTATCATTTCCTTAAGTGAATGTTGTTTTATATCTGCATCACAAATTAGCTGTCTTATAATCCAACAGATGCCTCTGGGGGTGATACTAATTGTTATTTTGCATATATTCTACAATATGCAATAAAGGATTAAATAATTCGGTATTACGGCATGTAGGGATATTTTACTTGAAACTTTACTGGTAGTTTTCTCCTTTATGCACAAAATTAATGAAAAATAATAATATCCATATTTGAGCTGTGTTTTTTTTTAAAAAAAATCAAAATACCCTTGAATTTCAATTTTATTTTTGTAGAAGTCTTACAGTTATACAAATTTCACCCGTTTTTATTTTTATTCTAAGTATTTAAAATTATCAGAACAGGTAGTTCCAGATGTAACAGACATGACGTGTAGATGGCGGCTTCTTGCACTGACAACCAAAACTAGTCTTAAGTACAAAACTATATATAGTTAATTGGTCATCTTTATGTATTAAAATAATTCAATTTCAAAGGTCTCAGTCCCGCCAATATCAAAATAAAGCTCGATTCTACTCAGGGTTAATCTTCTCCTTCGTTTACATCAATATAAATATGTATTTTAAACGAGGCCGCGTGAGTTGCCAAATGAAGTGACAACGCCGATCCTAGTTATGTAGGATCAATGTCCAAAAACAGAATTTATAAATTTATGTTTAGTCACGTTTAAATACATGACATGTATGAGATGTATTTAACTTAAATAAATATAGTAGATTAAATTAAAAAATAAAAACCAGGCCTATATAAATATTTTTACTTAATTTTAATAATTGTGTCCAAACCACAGAATAAATACAATAAATATACTCGTGAATCAATACTTTTCAAGAATTAATGTCCGAATATTTTCCAATATAAATTTACAAACTTGAGTGTCGATAAACGCATATTTATTACTATTTCAAACGTAAAGAAGTGTTTTTTTCCTAGAGTGGTTAACAACAAATATTTTATGTGTGGGAATGACGTTTCTAATAAAGTATAGTAGATAACAGACTAATGGAACGATTAATAATGTATTTCCAACAGATGTACATTTTATTGCAGTTAAAAACCAATTCAGTCATTGAAACTACTGAATTGGGAACAAATAAATGGTGCCTGAAGCAATTTTAATCATCAGGAGAAAATTAAACGCAATGTTTTTCGTTCTGCGAATGTTTTGAATTGTTCCAAGAAAATATTTCAATCAATAATTGAATACATGCAACAGTAAATTTACTAGGCATCCCAACTGAAATTGCACGTTAACCGCAAACAATTAAACTGGATTGTCGATAAAAGCAGAGTGGCAGAGATTTATTAATGTGTTGCATCCTGATGGTCCATTGTATAAATTTATTCTGAATTACTGTAAATTTTTCGTTTATGTTTCGGCGTGAGTGAACTACTATAAATCATAATTTTGAATAAAAAAACTTATTGATATTTTAGATATTTAGATTTCGTCGCTGCCAATGTACACCTTTCAATATTTGTCATGGGTCATCTGTTGTTTCTCCTGGGTGGTCCGACCAGAGCCGGATTTCGTGGGGGCTTTCGACGCAGGAGATCACGTCCTGTTCTTCCTGAGGGAGACAGCCGTGGAATACATCAACTGCGGGAAACGCGTGTATTCGCGCCTGGCACGCGTCTGCAAAAAGGACACAGGAGGGAAGAACATCCTCTCTCATAATTGGGTAACATTCCTCAAGGCACGCCTAAACTGTTCGCTGCCAGGGGAGTTCCCTTTCTACTTTGATGAAATACGTAAGTATACACATCTATATAATAAAAAAGGATGTATATTTGTATGTATGTACTTACGTTAATCTTTATACACATTTAAACGCGATGACATTGCTACAAAAATTGGTACACATATTCTTCAAAACGCGAGAAAAGGTACTGTGAGGGTGAGAAACCCATCCCATAAAGGTGGAAAGACGTGATAATTTTGTGTTAAATTACTGCGCCCCAAGAGAACGTGACATCACGCGAGAGAGAGAGACGTTACTAAGCGACGAACAAAGGAAATAGTTTCTCTTTCCGTAATGAAATAAAACAGAAATATTTACATATAATTATATCGGGCAATACTCCAACGAATAATAATAAAAAACAATAAGAAATACTAAACCATCCTTGCGGAAAATTTAAGTTAATTTTCGTGCCATATTACTGACTCCAATATGGCGACTGAAAACGTAGAATTTACTAAACCACATTCTTCACGACCTAATTTCAGGACTTCAACGAAGAATGAGTATATGTGTACATTGACCAGGGATACAATGATACAATTTAAGAAAAGGATAAATCTGTAATTCGAAATCCAAGTCTAAATGCTATGGAAATTAATTTATACGGATGGAACAATCTCGAGATTTTTTCACCTCGATCCTTCAATTAAATTTCATAGCTTCTATGGCTTAGTTTCTATTGAAAGTATTTCTTCTGTTCTTCAAATTCATTTAATTAAATGCACATCTACGTCAGAAATATGAAATATTAATTTACCATATCATATTTAAAAACATGTGAATTTATACTTACAATTCAATAAATTCAACTACAGAAGTAAAATATAAAACTTTATTCACAAAATTATTCTTCAAACAAATTTTAGAAAACATAAAGTTGACATTAAATTTTTTTTCTTGATTTATGTGTAAGTTTTTAATCTCCGATCAAAAATTTTGATGATCAAAACCAGGAAAATATTAAAAACAAACCATCAGAGAAATTGGCAAACCAATTATGTTTACTTCTCTAACTATGCTGTGTTACAGTGGTTTGCAATTGTCCCCAAAATTACAAAATAACATACAAATTTAATCCACAATAACAACATTTTATAAAAGGAATCTAACAACATAAAAAAAACTAGAGAAATCGGGCGGTGAATGATATTTACATAAAATTTTACAAAATTACCTTTCTGCGTACCATTTTTATTTAGAACTGCTCTGGTACCGGTTTGTGCACTCCACAGTTATTTTAGTTTTAAATACAAATATTTTATTTACAGGCCATAATCATTTCACAAAAATTCGTGCGCCTCTCTAACTGTTCACGAACTTAACTGTTTCACTTAATATGCCGCCTCTATACTTTACTGTTTCCTTTAATACGTACGATGAATGCGACCAACGGTGGCCGGTACCCCACAACAGACTGCCGTGACCACTCTGGTCAAGACTCTCCAAACACTCTCGACCTGACTACTCTCGTCAGGCCTCCAAACACTCTGTTCAACCTCCCAAAACACACTGACTGTTTTCCGCCAAAGGTCTGTGTGCGTTACGCCTTTCGACAATCAACGCCGAAGCAACCTTTGCAGTGTTTGCATTCTTGCGCCAAACAATGCTCTCACCTCAATAATTACTCCGACAAGAATATTAAAAAAAAATTATTTAATAAACTTACATTACACACTGTAATCTCTACAAATTAATCTCTCTATCTCTATCTCTCTCTCTCTCTCTCTCTCTCTCTCTCTCTCTCTCTCTCTCTATATATATATATATATATATATATATATATATAATTTCAATAAATATATACCCTTCATATGATAGTAGGACAATCGTTGTTTATAGTGTCCGCTTCGCGGAGAAACGTTAATTTCAAAACCGATAAAACTTTTTAACTTTGTCTAGTTCGAATTATGAATCTATGAGATTCAGAAAACCTCTAAATTCTCTCCATAAATATTTTTTTTCTCAAAAGTAGGTAGTTGTAAACGGAGTATTATACGATACGCACGCAATAGAGATGTCAAGGCTCTGTTAAGGAAACTTTCCTTCTCTCCGACAGAGATCGTTTAGGCAACACATTATACGACGTACCATTTCCTCCCGCCAGATGTCGCGTCGAGAGCGATCAAGAAAGAACGCGCAGTAATAGCGAAACATAAGGCAAAAATGATGTAAAATTCACTAATAACAATTTCTTAAACTTAAGTTCTGAATTCATAAGTCAAAACTTCGATATGTATCGACATTTAGAGTCTGTAAAGTATTAAAAATAATTGAGCTCCTCGTATTTTAAACTTATATCTATATAACTAATGTTGACGTGTGTGGAAATTTAATAATTAGGTCATTGACTAAAACATAGAAGTACTGATTTAATCAAATTTATAAATTTCGCACTATGTTTTGTAATTATTCTCAGTCAATTTATAAAAATCATCTTGTTTAGGAATTACGAGATAAAATTTATATTTAATTTGGCATATAATAACAAAATAAATAAATACAATAGCCAATAAGTTAGAACAAGTTAAATACGAAATATACTCTTGAATGGCTACATTGACAATGAAATAAATACAAATATAATTTGTAACTTCGTCAGGTGAAAATAATAGTTGAAAAATATAAGACCATAACGTACTTCTATGACGTTAAAATATTGTATTAATTTATTTGCATAAACTGCCAAGATATTCCTGTTCGTTAGTTCCGAAAAATATTTAATACATTGAAGGCGGTGTAGCTAACTCGGCAAAATACCAAAGTTTTTTAAATTATTAAATTGGGTAATTTTAAATGGTCTTAGATGAAAAATTATCTATATTTTGGATATTTGACATTTAGATTTATTATTTATTTTTTTTCAAATAGGAACGACTTCATGTGAATATGCTATACGCCAACGGGTCCTCCAATTACAAATTTTATTAAATGTTTTGAAGAAAGTAAAAAGTTAGTTTTACTTATACCAGTGATTACAAACTGTTGTTACTTCTGAAATATTTTATTGTATTGCATCGTAGAGAGTGTGTACCGAGTGCCTGGCGACGAGGGTCGTTTCCACGCGGCGTTCACGACGCCCACGACGGGTCTCAGAGGATCCGCCATCTGCACGTTCCGGCTGTCCGACATAGATCATGTATTTACGTCGGGACGATTCAAGGAGCAGGCCACCAGCAGCTCAGCATGGCTTCCCGTTCTCTCCAGTAGAGTTCCTCAGCCAAGACCCGGCACTTGCGTCAACGACACGCATTCTCTTCCTGGTACAAACCCACAAAGTCAGAATTATTAACAGTTCCTACTACTGAATACGTCTTTTCTACATATCGCTACTTACGATTGTTCATGAAGAATTTTAGTTAATTAATTGTAAAGACTAATACGGGGTATAAGTCTTCAATTCTAAAAAAATTTAAGAAATCCTCATCACCATGAAATTGAAATTAAATTATTCTTTCCTATATTTTAGATGCTGTCATAAACTTCATTCGATCTCACCCTCTGATGGACTCTGCTATTCCGCACGAGTACGGGAAACCCGTGTTTTTCCTCAAGAATGTGATAATCACCCGCATTGTAATTGACTACCAAAAGACTGACTTTGGGAAACACTTCATTATTTACTACGCAGGAACAGGTTAGTCCTAATTATTACATTTACTGGAAACTATAGTAAGTGTATTGTTTGAGGGCGGCCCAGTTTAGTGTTCGTCTACGCACACCTCTTGGAGTGGCCAAATTTTTTCAAGAAGCTACTACAGCTTGACCTCATTAGACCGTTTTCGGATTTGATTATTCCGCACGTACAGTGATATCGGTGTACTCCCGCCGAAAATTGACACGTCGCGAAATACTTCAGTGCAAAAATACTTCAGCGCATGATTGGTAATTTATCAAATACTGCCATTTTATGTTTGGTTTATAATTGATTTCTTACTTATCATAGTTAATTGTCTCACATTAATGTGATAATACACCAGCAGAACGTATTACTTTATGGATATTTATCAAGAAGATGGGTTGCTGCCTTGAAGTAAAATTATATGAGAGAAAATCAAGGAAAAGTGGCCACTATTATCGTTTCCAAATTACTATTTTTTACGTTAGTAGTCGGTATACTCATAGTTGCATTCGCGGTCCTAGACGTTCCTGTTAGAATGAATGCTGAATAATACAAGCATAATTAATGTACAAACGTTTTGCATCAGCGATAAAATATTTTGGTATCAGAAGAAGCGATTAAAATAATTTATATTAATTTATAATGAAAAGAATTAGCTTGGGGAAATTATTTAAATATTTCTATGAATTCCGAAAAATATATATTAAGATGACGTAATAAAAATGTTGTGATGCTTTATTCCTGCTTTTAATTAAAAATGTTAATTATTATAAATGATTAAGTAGAACAACGTACCCAAATTATACACAAATAATATATTTAAAATGTTAAGAATTAAAATTTTAAAGGAATTCTTCGCATAACTTATGTTTATTCTAGACACAGGACGAGTTTACAAAATAGTCCATTGGTTGGATAGCGAAGGCGAACCTTGGTCTCGTCTAGTTCACATTTTCGAAGCCGCTCCAGGTGAGCCGATTCGTGCCATGGAAATATCGAAGAAGGTAAGTAACTAAAAATACCTTCTCGCAATAAATTCAACTATGGAACACTTCCTTGGTCGAAGAGAAGCTGCATAAACTATATATGAGTCAGATGTATTATTCATAGTTGGTCCCGATTATAGAGCATGCAAGAAAAGAATTAACTTACTTTGCACGAATAGTTGGTAATCGAGAAGAAGGCTAGACCAATCGAATACATACATATCATTCCATCATTTCACTTAAGATTATATTTAAAATGTGTATGATTCTTTATATTTTTAAAAACTAAATTTTAAGATTTATTTTGTGAATACAATACTGTAAAAATAATCAAAACATTTGGTCGTAATTTTTATATTATATTATTTGAAATTTTTTATTATGTTACAAATATGCAAAATCATGTAATATAGGTTTTAAATATAAATGGTCATTAGTCAATACATTCAAGTTTTTAAGCATTTTTTATTTTTGTAATTAAAATTTGACTGAGTAAAATTAAATATATTTTGAAGTACCAGAAATAAAAATTTTCTTTATTAAAATTTAGTCGAAAATAAAAAGTTAATGGAATTAACAAAAATCTTGTTCAATAATAATATTTTATTACATTAATTACAGTTGTACTTATATATATAATATATAAATGAAAACAATTTTTATGCAACAAATATAATTAGGTCTTATTCATTAATAATTCACATTAATTGTATAATTATGATTTTAGTGCAATTAGAGTAACTTGAGAATGAGGTTAAAAATAACCTTTCTTAAAAATAAAAGAAACACAGAGAAAAAATATTCTGTTGTTGGCCGGCGAACAGAAAATCTTGACTGAGGGGTTGACTAACAGAAAGTTAGGACTGGCATGTTTTAACATGTCCACCGATGCCAAAAGTTTCTCGTTGTCTAAAGTGCACGTTGTTTCGTATCTGCATCACAATCACCTCAGGGGTGATACGAAAAGTTATGTTGCATATATGCTACACTATGCACTAAAGGGTTAAGTTTATAACCTGTATTAATGGATAAAATAAATTGTGTTGATAATTTTAAATACAACTCGTTTGATTGAAAGTTACTCAAACAACCAATACCGACCGTGTTTGCATATTCCTGGCGGTTAAATGGCAGGTTGTATGTCATAATTCAACTCAACAACAACCATAACCTTGGATTTGACTACAATCTCGGTTGTATTCGCGTATGCGCCTCCAGCCCCACCCCTAAGGGTACTCTTTTTCCATGCTGTAAGGGGTTGAATTTATACACAGATAACGTAGGTAGAAACATGATCAATCTCATTGACCCCGAAAATTATTTATTTGAGGCAAATATCGGCCGGTGAAAATTTCCACCCCCACCCGTAAGGATGATAGTCGTGTTTTAACCCGACAAGGTTTTTTTCGGTTCGAAAGGAACACGTGTAAAAAATTGGGTGAAATTTTCTTCCGGGTTTAGATTTACATGAGGAACATACACACATACAAACAAACAGTCAATTTTATTTATTAAATTTACTTAATAATTTAAAACGGTTTATAGTTGGATATATGAAGTTAACTAGACGAAAAGTAATAAATATAATATGTTCAATGATTCATTTCCCAATTATTTAATTTTCAAAGTAATTTTTTTTACTTATATTAAACATAATTTCACAGTTTCGTAACGGTTCCGTGCCACAACGGTGATTGATTTCAGCCTGCCACGTTGTAGAATTAATTATTACGTCAAAGCAGAGATAAAATGTGTTTTATCAGATTCTGTTAACATTTGAGTTTGACAGCTACGGCATCACTTGCAGATCCCACCCTATATTAATGCGAAAAAACTTAACTCCAGGTACCACTATCAACAATCATTAAATATATTGCAGGAATACGCAATATTGAACAAATCAAAAGCATGATTTATACCAAAATATAAATGACTAAATTTTATAATTTAATAGTAGGGATTTTTTTTTGTAGAACACAATCTTTCATTGCTTCTGATAGTATGTATTTAATGTGAGGAAAATATTTAGAAAACGTGTATCACTTCCACGTCACGGTAATTGACTATGGACGATAATTCGACGTAATGTTTAACATTATCATTGCGTTATAACTGTCCAAATATTTAAGATATCAAGATAGATTATAGACTAATTATGTACTCGTGGAGCAAATATTGCTGGAATGAAACCAATAACTTTATAACTAATCATTAAATTTTCTAATTTTTATTACTGTAGCTCATAAGTACTTGCTTTGTTGGTCTCCTGCCAATAGTTCATGCCGGTTTATTTGTAACTCGAAATTTTCTAAAATACGACTAGGAAATTAACGGTGAGATCTAGTCGCACACTTCGACATTAACAACCACTTTGAGTTAACAGATAATTGTTGCTTCTTGGAAAATATAAATGATTTTAATATAAATAATAATAGCTTCAAATTTCATTCCATAATTTTTTGCGTTTAATAATAAGACTTATGTCCACAAATTCACTACTATTTGACATTTGTAATTAATTTTGCGGGTGTAATTGATAACCAAAGTTTTTCCTCGTAAGAATCGTAGATGAATGACTAGACATTGTTATTTTGTAGTAATTACGCAACTAGGATGCCATTAATAAGTATTTCACATAATCTGTTCCGAAGAAGGACGGTAAAAAAACGAAATGGTATCTTGTTTAATCATCGCTTTAACGGCAGTTATGCATCCCATATTATTATTTATTTTATTAAAGTATAAATGTATACAGCTCGTGATGCCATTTAATTGTAATAGTTAGAAATTTAAATCCAAAAACTTAACCGCAATTTTATTACTATAAATACGGATTACGTATTGATATCTCTTTTCCATTATTTATTTTATGTTTAACTGTTACGGCAGATATTCAATTGTAATTCACAACGAACTAACGTATCCTTTGTACGAGTGTCTTCTCCAGAAACGAAATGTAATAAATTTTAATTATCCTTTACACGAAAGAATTCTCGCAGTATCACTGGCATGAGAGACGATAAAAGCATTGAATTTTTTCATTTATCTTATTGGACTTTATTACTTTTCAGCATTAGATTCCAATGTATAATCTTTCTCAATGATTTCTTTTAAATTACATGTTTCGCACCATATAATTGTTTAACAAGTTCATATTTATTTCAGGGCCTTTATTACATCATAAAATGCCCTTATAAAGTCTAATATCCACACGTAAATTCATTTATCGGGCTGCGTTTACCCAAATAGTTTTCATAAATTGTAAAACTGTTAAAAATACATATTCGATGTCATGGACACAGTTAATAATAAATTCTCTTAAACCATTTTCATGCAATGGAGATACCTTATTGCAAAACATCAAGTCGATGGCCAATTTTCATTTCAACGGAATTTGTTATCATGGCACAATGAATTTAATATAAAAGTACAAGGCGAGGTGTCTCAATTTCCGATAAATTATTCAAAGCGGTCCGGAATAAGTGAAACCTTTTTAGTCTCAACCAATACCAATTTAATGGGAATATTTAATACAGGAATTAAGAAATGTGAGGTAGATTCGAAAGCAACAGAATTGATTTGCTAATAAATAAATACTAGATTAGTCACAGATGAACCAGGCTTGACGTATATATGGCGAATTGCTGTTTGAAAATCAAAATGGTCTAGAGTATAAAGTATAAAGTACAAGTTTGAATTTTCAATACGCTATGATGTTTCATTGACAGACATCATTAGTGAATTTGTAAACATATAAAAACTTGGTCATCGTTATCGCATACGGTACCGTACTTGAAAGGTCTCAGTTAAACCAATAAATTAAAGTCGAGCTAGATTTTCCTCTGGGAGAATGTACTCCTTCATTTACAACAATAAATCATTGAGTGGCAGTGTTTAAATGAGGCAGTCCGAACAGTGATCGACCAAATGAAGTGATCACGCCAGAAACTGTGACTAAAATACTCAAAATAGTATCTGATGATCGTCGAATGAAAGTGTGAGAGCTAGAAGACAATGTAAACAATTGAAAAAATGATTGAAAATTGACATGAGAAAGCTGAGCGCAAGATTGGTGCCGCGTTTTTTTACAACAGAACAGAAGCAGCGTCGTAAGGATGTTTCAATCGAGTGTTTCACGGCAATAAAGTCAAGTTTTTTGCGTCGATCCATTTCACACGTAAAACGAAGGAACAGTCAAAGCAGTGGACTGAAAGGGGAGAATCATCTGCAAAGAAAGCGATCTGCTGGCAAAGTCATAGCGTCAGATTTTCATTGATTATATTCAAGACTGAAAAAACCAACACCGGCAATTATTTTGTGATCTCATTGCAGTATTTGAATGATGAAATAATGAAAAAACGGTTGTATGTGGTTCATTATCGCGATGGCCAAAATGAATTAGTTAAAGTTCTAATTTATTCCTTACGCGCCATATTCGGTTATTTAGCTCCCTGGGATTATTTTATTTTTTCAAACTGGAAAAAATTGGTTCTATAGTTAAAGTTTTGCCAAGGGGTGTGGAATCTGAGGATTATGACCATATTTTATGCAGCTCGATGATTTTTACTTTAAACAGTGTACCGAAGGTATTTAATGTCACAGTTGGCAATAAATTAACATATTTACCTAACACAATGACATGGTTAATAATTAAATTCTATTTTCCCTAAACATAAATTTTTTCCGAATTTCACAATCTGAATCAAAAACAAACGTAGTGATATGCAATTTTTAATTGAAAATAAAAGTATAATTAATAAAAACACCATATATTACGTAATAAAAATGATCAGTTAGAGAATATTTTGTTTATAAACATTCGAACATACAAGTAGAACCGAACTTCGTATGTTACAAATATATCCATCTGATTAATTCAAATCAGCGACATTGAACATCTGTTAAATTCTCATTGTTATTCTCCGAATATTGAACCACTGGCCAATCAATATCAGTTAGCCTACGAACAATTTGACGTAACATTAAATTACATCTTGACCAATGGCAGTGATGACAAATTCTTCGTTTCGCAGTGGAATCTTTGAGATTTTATTCCTCCGTGTTTTTTTCAATACAGCACGAGTCGCTTTACGTGGCCTCCGACGTGAGGGTTCGCCAGGTCGCGTTGCTGCGATGTGAACAACACTACGAAACCTGCGTGCAGTGCGTCAGGGATCCTTACTGTGGATGGGATATCGACTCTGCGAGATGCAAACAGTATGCACCAGGGTAAGAGGATTTTTTTTTAATTATCCAGTAAATTTAAAATCTGTCTACATACTTTTAGTAAATTTTTTGACTACTTCTTTTAACGGATGTATAAGTAGTATAACTACAACATTACTTTAAAATATTATAGTACAATATAACTATTATTAATATCGATGTGACAGGTCCGACCAGCCTTTTGAGTCACCGTGTGTTGTCATCTTCGTCGCACAGATACTTTGCAAGATTATTTGAGTGTGCACTGATCCTGACGTGATATCGAACACTTACATTTATTTATCGTACTAGCTGGATGCCCGGCGTTGCCCGTATAATTTTTTATATAAACGCGAAAAAGTATTTAATTCTATATTTAACTTTAGTCAAGAAGTGATTTAACCTAAATCTAACTGTTCCTAGTTCCGTACATACTTTCGTTCGATAGTGCATTAATTGAACAGCTATAAAATACATTGAATTTTATTTCATTTAACCCCAGAAACATACCTCCGAATTTCTTATCGAATAAAATACTGAAATATACTTCTTGAATATTGCCGGATTTAATTATACCTCAGTCTTCAGACACTACGAAAGATTAAATTAAAGAAATTCTTAGTTAGATTCACAATATATACAAATGGTTGCCATATTGTAGTCACTAATATGGAGCGAAAATTAACTTAAATTTTCCGCAAGGATCGTATTTCGTATTGTTTTTATTATCATTCTGTGGAGTATTTCTGGATAAAATTTTACTTTTTATTCAATAAAAATATTTCTGATTTATTTCATTACGGAAAAATGAAATGTTTCCTTTGTTCGTCGCGTAGTATCGTCTCTCTTGCGTGACGTCATGGTCTCTTAGGACGCAGTAATTTAACACAAAATGGACACATTTTTTAATTATAATTCTTTCTTCCTTATGCTAAGGGTTTCTCACCTCCACAGTACCGTTTCTCGTGTTTTGAAGAATATGTGTACCAATTTTTGTTGCAATCTATAGACGCGTTTAAATTTGTATAGAAATTAACGTAAATACTTACCAACATACAAATATACATCCTTTTTTATTATATAGATAGATTCCGAGATCAATGATGATAACGTTTTTCAGGACGTATCATGGCGTAATCGTCAATGTTCTTAGCAATTTTGACTGAAACCTTTTCAGGTTATTGATGCTTGAGTTGCAGTCTGTGCCTCACAATTGTACCCCATAATCCCACACTAGCCCATGATGGTTTTGTACAGGATAACCTTGTTTTCTATTGACACTTGTGAATGCCTTCCTTACCGACTTGTAAATCAAGTTATTTTCTCTCATTCTTTACATGATTGTTCCATGTCACCCTTCTATCTAAATGGAGTTCCACATATTTGACTGTATCTTCTTGTTAATCGATTAGTTTTACTGATGCACAAGTTTCCCTTCTTAGTGTAAAAGTTACGTGGACTGATTTTTACAAATTTATTTTTACATACATACATACATACATAAGCCGGTTTGTTACCGACTTAAGTTCTCATGAAGGAGTTGAGATGATATACCTGTATTTTGCTAGCTGAGTCATTTGCGAATGTTCCTAACGTAATTTTGATCGTAGTAGTAGTAGTTTGACTTACGTACATTATAACGAGTAGGTTCTAGGGCACTTCCTTGGGGGACTCCAGAATTTATTTCGTATCGGAGTGTGATGATTCGCTCTATTTTACTTGAAATTACCTATGCATAAGATACGACTGAAGTAGGAGGCATATTTCAGGTGACAGTTTATTTTTTAGCTTGTAAAGTAGCCTTGTCGTTGTGGCTAACTAACGTCGAGAAGTCTTCGACCAACAATTATACCGCGAAAACCTGCGTTACCTACATTTTCCCGATACATGTTGTCCCGACAACAATATCCCGATTGACGTTTGCCCGTCAGGATAAAATCTCTTTAACCATTTGCCCGGCAGTTCATTTTCCCGATTCACGTTTTCCCAACAGGTCATTTTCTCTAAAGGTGAGTTTTTAAGAAATAAAGCATAATATTAAAATTGTAGAACACTTAATATGTTGGTTAACTTATTATAGGCCTACATGATTATTATTGTAAATTAAGTAATACATTAATGCCAGGAACAATTTCAACCAAACTTGGTTCACGTATCGCTTATTAATCAGGAACCAACCCCGTGGATTTAAAATAACTGTATCACTCTTATGGGAATGGTATTTTCGTATAAAATATGAGATAACGACCTATATTGGCACCGGATAAATAGTTTACGCGGCCACTATAATTTATAATGTCACACTCTCCATGCTTTTAATGCCGAATTTCATCCCATAACGGCATGAGGACAGGTAGGAGTTGGGGTGACCAAAATTGCGACATATTGTCGAATCTAATGTTTTCGAAGTCGATAAGTTTATTTCTGGCATCTCAGTAGGGTAAAAATAAAGTTCAACCCGTATGGATGGGGTGGATTGGGGTTATTATACACATATATGTGCAATATTTGTATTTATATAATATTTCAATAATATAATATAATAAATGTGTAAAATTAATATTTCATCTTCCGCCCCCTCCCCAATAGGTGTGATAGATTTATTTTAAATCCACAGGATTAGTTCCTGAATCATAATTAATACATGTACCGAGTTTGGTTTAAATTGTTCCCGCATTAATGAATAACTTAATTTACGAGCTGAAATATATTGTATGGGTACTAATCGGTAGATGAGCAAAGAGTAATTATTCTCCATAACAGATATTAAATGTGATCTGATGTAGGTGTACTTCAGATTCTTGAGTGAAACTTACTGGCCGATTTCTTCAGATTGCTTCAAGACGCCGACTCTACAAGGGGCAACATATGTGACAGCCCGACTTTGAAGCGAAATGTGGAAGCCCGATGGGGTCAAAGCATCCATCTCGCCTGTTTTACAAAGCTGCCAGAAGTTTTCCTGAGGCGACGGGTTGTATGGTTACACTATCCAGTTGCCGACTCGGTTCATGTCGTCAATCAAAGGTATGCTGCTTGTAACAACTAAGAATACAACAATCGGGTATTAAAAAATAATAATAGATATTCGTGTTCTGACGTGATTATTCATTATTGAATTATATTCATATAACTTATATGCCTATGAACGGCTGTACGGATACCTAACGCGACCATCGTCTAGGAGCTTACTGTTGCTGATTGGCTACTACAGGACACTAAACTGAGCCACCATCATATCTGCCGCGCACTTTAGTGTCTACCAGGCGCAGAAGATTAGTGGACTTCTGTTGATCAAACTTCGATTAATTTTATTTCAAATTTTACCTCATCCAATTCAAATTATGGTACGTCGGCCTGATTTCTGGTGATGGCGTCCCCAGTCGCTCTTATACAAATTTTGCGATCATTTTCTGTTTCCCTCTAATACCTGATCGTAAGGATATATAGTGCATCCTACCGTACTCCATCTTCCCATCTATAATGTGGCCTTCCCACAGGCCTTTGCCCTCCAAAAATTCCTAAGGGTACCTTCTTTGGCACTCGGTGTTCTTCCATTCTCATTAGACGACCTTCCCATTTAAGTCGCCTAACAAGAATAATATGTGACAATGGTACGTCTTCATATAATTGATATAATTTGTGATTATTTCGAATTTTTCGTGCACTTTGTGCAATTCTACGCAACATTACAAGAAAAAGGATTGCGAAACAATAGGTAATGTTGAAAATAAGCCAAATAAAACTATTATACTGTAAATATAATGTAATTTAATTAAAAATTCAATATTTAATTTAATTATGAGGGAAAACATAGAAACTTAGAAAAAAATGGAATTTTTGAATCTACTGTACATCCTTTTACAATTAATATATCTGGTAACTTTCCATCAGTACGTATCTGATATGTAGATACCAAATTCAGTAAATTATAGATTGTTTGATATCATTTTTCTTCTAGAAATATTTTTACTTATAGTATACTTAAAGTTTCTCATCACCTGATATTTTCAAATACGATAAGTTGCTCTACTTTTCTGCTTTGGTTTTTATTAGGGCAGACAAGTACATCTGGACAGTGGACCAGGGTCTAGTTTTGCTGTCGGTCACCGACAGTGACGCAGGTCGCTACGTTTGCTACCTGGAGGGCGAGACCGGAGACAAAGAGACACTCCTTTGCAGCTTCCAGGTCACAGTGGATAGAGACCAGTGTCTGGCTCCAGCAGCCACTGGCGATTACCGAAGTGCTTACGCCGAATGGTGTCGGGAGATGAGGAACTACCAGAGGGCCTTCGACCAATGGTCGGCATCAAGAACGGTAGGTAAAAGTACTATAAACCTAATAAAACCCTTTCAATTCCATTCCGTCGTAGATATTTTTTGCTTGATCCACCACTTAAAATTGAAATAGTTTAAATTTTCAAGTATGTTTAACGAATATTTTATAATATGGCTAAATATTTTAAATAAAGGTTAAAATTATGGTAAGAATACAAAATAGTAATATTAAACGTAAAACGAAAGAATTTGTTTAAAACTATCAAAGGCATCTTCAATAAAATTATTCCGTACATTTTTCGCAAAATTCGAAATAAGACATGTGAAGATTTCAAAATAGGTCGTATCGCGATCTCTTGAATTCTTGACCTAAATAGGGAGGTTAAATTTAGTTTAATTATATCACGACAGTTAGCGTTATTAAAATAATAATCTGAAAAATACGAATATAACTTCGGTATAATTGTTATATATAAATATTGTAATGACAACCAATATATTTAATAAAGGAATTTGTTTTGTCAGCGTAATATTGTGGCCCAGGTATTGTAGGCGACAGTGAGCATTGCCTAAGAATGTGGAGTATTTCCGACGGTATCATTGTCGGCAATCTGTAATGTTGAAAGCTTTGAAGAAATGTACAGTTTGCTATACGAGCTGACCGGAGAAGTTTGGTTATAGTCGCTAATAAGCGATGACCGAGGTCGGTCAGAGACCTCTGGGTGCTGATCCACATCGGTTAGCAATATTGAACGAGATAAATAAATAAGTATTGATTGGAAAAGTTGTACTGGCTGGTGGTGGACTGATTTAAATGATATTATGACTATTCTCCAACATATTGGAAATAAACTGAGTATTATGTGTGGTGTGTTAGGAATTTAATCGCCTATGCTGACTTAAGTTGTGTAGTAAGTGTAATACTATGGCGTGTTTAATTAAAATCATTTAAATATTTTGTGATCTAAAATCAAAAGTCAAAATAATTCGTGAAGTGAAAGATTATCGTGATACGAGATGAACTGATGTCTGGTATGTACAAAAATCTAATGTAAACCTGATATAATATTCCTTACCCTCCGATTTATTATGTCAGTTTCATCGTGTAATATTCAAGAAAATTCATTTCAATATTTGGTAATATTTTTTCAAAATTTTCTATTTCATTTCGTGTCCCTAATACTGTTAGGGGCCCGATAAACGACCCTGAAAGTTTAAAGAACCTCATTCAAGCCAAAATTTGAGTGTAAAAACTAATTAAATTGTAACCATTTTTTTGTATTTACAATTAGATTTGTTGGTAATAATTTCATTTAACCAATCACCTATAAAAAATTAGTTCCCTTTTAATGAGTTGTTTAAATAAGTTCGATTATCCTGTTTATTTACCACATTAATTGGCACCGCAACGTGGTGACTTTGAATATATTTTGTTGAATAAATAAATATAAAAAATTAATAATTTTAACCCATTATCACTTCTTTGGCCTGTATTTGGCTATTTTTCTTATTAATTTTCACAACAAAAGTAATTTATTCATTTTAATCATTTAATTAACAAAACTTTTATGTTTATTTCTGAATTACCGTTCTTCAGGACATATCCCTACTGTTTTACAATATAGGCGTGATTAGGATCAATAATAACATATATCATATTTAAAATGTTTCGGTAAAGTACAACCCAGATATTTTAAGTTCATTTATATATTTCATACG
This sequence comes from Zhengitettix transpicula, assembly GCA_037074705.1. Taxonomy (NCBI): domain Eukaryota; kingdom Metazoa; phylum Arthropoda; class Insecta; order Orthoptera; family Tetrigidae; genus Zhengitettix; species Zhengitettix transpicula. Next base: position 25,168,601 of record CM073593.1, on the reverse strand, counting down.
TGGTATTCCAAAAATGGTTAAATATTTCTTATCAGTTTTCCAACTGTAATGAAAAATATATTCGAGCATATTCAAACATTTTGTAGTTCTACAAATATATCTCTAAATTAAATTCTACAAACTGTGAAATATAACTTCAAAGATCTCGAAGAAAGCTTATTGTAAGCCTCAAGCCATAGTTAATTCCTTAATTAACTGAGTAATATTTCTTAGCAATTTCCCAGTTACTTTAAGAAATATATTCGACCACAACCAGAAGCGGGTGGTGTATATGTGCTCATATGCTAAGGCACTTAATTAAATTTAGGAATAATGAATTTTTCTTAATTTTTATAACTATAATAATTGTTTTTTAGCATTTTAAGACTAATGGACCTTGCTACACAGTCGCTCCCGCTAATGCTCTATCTATGCTACCCACGACTCCGAGTCGGCACTGAATCTCCCCCTGTAATGAGAAATGCACATGTGCAGTATTCCGTCCCACCCTCCTGCATTACCCGTAAAGCTCTACAAACTGTCTCCTTTCGGTACCGTATGGCAGTAATCACATACAACAGTACCTTCATACGTGGCTTTTTACTGAATTTAACTTTATTTAAAATAAAAACGAAGGAAAAGTACTTTCTAGATATAAATGAATGTCTGCTTAGTGCTAAATTATTCCGATTTTGTAAATTAGACACTATCCGAACCTATAAAGACGGAATTAGAAATGTAGCATATTACGTGTCGGGTCATTTGCCACTGTCGTTATTGTAGTGTTATTAATATTTACATAGTTATACTTGAAAAAGTACATAACTTATAAACAAATCACGAGCCGCCACTCTATATAATTCAATATTTGTATAGTTCTTCAAATATGTAAATAAATTATTTTAATATTGATGATAGATAATACCCAACATTATAGTTAATATAAACTATTTCTTTTAAAAATGTAAATAATTCAAATAATAATTAGATTTTAATTCTGTTTAAAAAATTTTAACTAACAAAGCGTCTAATTTTATGCAGTTTTAACTTTGCTGCACGTATTTCGTATAAAACAACCAAAATTCGTAATTAGTGTATTCTAAAAACATAAATTTCGTTATCTCTTATCAGAACACTGCAAACAAATTTATTTTATAAATAATTGTACTAATGCAAAAGTGTTAATAAATGAGTAATTATTCTTCTTAGCTATCCTATGGTAGTTAAATGAATGTTAGGTGTTACTGTCACATCACAACGAGTAATTCAGCGTTGATTTCTTGGCATGTATCCTATAATTCTTTGGAATGCCCGTGCCATGGATTGCTTCCCTAAACCTCAATTCTCTAATACTTTAAATAAGGCAAACTATTTAGTAATTATGTAACACACAATTGTATATGCTTATTATACCGTATGCCGGCCTGCTGTAGTGTAGTGGCCAGCGTCATTGCCTCGTATCACAGAGGTCCCGGGTTTGAATCCCGGCATGGGCATGGATGTTTGTGGTCGTCCTGGTCACGAAAACTGAGGTTAAGGCTGTGGGAGAATCGGCACTCTGACCAGGTGTCACTCCTAATCCCGAATGTGTCATGTAAAATGACAGCTGTCTCGGTAGGTCATGGCCCTTCATGGGCTGTCACAGCAGCGGTGACATCTAACTGGAGGTCCAGCCTCCTCTTCTAGTTGTCGGAGTTCCTTTCTCGTGGAATCTGCTCCGCGATGACGAGACATTATGCCTATAACATACTAATATTGTGTCATTACTAAAATGTCATCATTTAAAACATTCGTACATAACAATTGTAAATGCCTATACGCCTACCTAATTGTTGGATTCACCCTTTCATCATACACCCATTCCTTCACACTTATACCGCTGCTGCTGTTGTTGTTCCTTCGCCTTCCGCTTCATCTTCCGGCCGACGCTCTCCGTTCTTTCTAATTTTCCGGAGGGGTGTTAAAAAAAATAAATATGTATTTAAATAAATATTTGTATAAAGGTATAAATATATGTATATATATATAAATAAGACTCGTGAGAATCCGAGTATGAATAATATATCACATTTACATACAAGCTGTAAAGGGGCTCGTAGGTTACCTAATAAATTAATATTATAATAATAATAATAAGTCGATACCTACAGGAAGATCGACAAAGGTCGGTTCCTGTTTACCTTTCTTTCGGGGTCGTAGCAGCCTAGCGATGAGACCAGCTCATTACTAGACTCATGGGCCCTGTCGAGCCAAGGAGTTATTATATCGTATAGTGGTATCCACTTTCAAATTGAACTTACTCTTTCGTAAATATGCACACATGTTGATACTTACTTTCTTTTTCCAGAATTGCAACGCCAGAAAACTCGACGAGATACACGAAATGGAACAAAACGACATTCAATTCACTAGGCCAAAATGATTGAACTTTTTCTCTCTCTCCTGGTTGCTGTTTGAACATGAAGGCTGTGAAAGTCTATGAGTGTAAATATGTTCCTCGATTGAATAAGAAACTTTTTTCCCGAGTGGAGAATATCTGTGATAAGAAGTCGTTATGGCAATGCGCCAACACTTTTATTATATGACAATATAATATTAGGTTTAACTTGTTCTAGAATTTTAGAAGGGACTTATGCATTGAACCTCTCAATGCTACCGATGTATGCTGAAATAAATTATATTCGACGACGATTAACTACCACTACAAGTTTATATTTTGTATATTCATCGCTTATTAATATATGATGTTTGTTTCCATTTCTTTAGGTTACTGTTACGTACATTTACAATTAATTAATATTACTATGGTCAATGTGTTAAGTGTTAGCTAAGTTGTCTTAGGAAGAGATAAGAACAGCCATAGATAAAATTTACATTGAAAATTAAATTATGTGTTCCTACATTCTGTATTCTTCCATTTTTAATGTACTTTAATCCGTAGTAATTTGTAATATGTAATTAACCTTAATTATGAATCATATTTAACGATGACGTAATTATTTTTTCGTGACATATTTAATTGATTTGGAATGAAATGACAAGGACAGGACCCGTAAAGGTAAGTTCTGTTCTAAAGATTTTGAAACCAGGTAAAAATCAATGTTATAACAATAAATACTTTGTTTTGCAGATACAGAAAGTTTTTAAAATCGTTTTTCTATATAATTTGTTTCATAGTAGTTTATGCGAAATTTAAACCTTTTAAAATTATATAAATATATATTCTGACTAATGAGAAAACTAATAAATAAATAAACAGACAATTACAATGATAAGAATAAAATTTTTAAGAAACACTTGGCAGATAACAAAAATATAAAATTTTGTTAGACTTACAAAATTTTGATAGACAGTTCATTTGTAGTCTAACAAAAGTTTTGTAGTTTTAAACTTGAACCTGATGAGGTCGCAAAATGAGCGACGAAACGTTGTTTAATTTTAAATTAATAAATTATTTTTTCTGACTTAAAATTGGCTGATGTATATTCATTTATTACTTTCAAAACTATATTTAGAACCAATAAGGAACGTAGGTTTTCCCGGTGTAGTTGCTGGATGAAGTTTTCTCGGGATTCCAACCGGGTAACGTAGTTTAGTAAACACAACGTTTCGATGGCTTGCACCGCCATCTTCTTCAGGTTAAGTGAAGATATATTTAGAACCCTTTATTTACAAAATAAAAATGGTAAATTAATCTGTTTGCAAAAGACATTACAAACACTAATATTTTTCTCCCGTTGAAAGTTAAATACAGAAAAATTTATTCAAGATTTGAAGAAGGATGAAATAAGAGGATTTTGACGTCGACACATGAAAGTATCAATTTATTTATAAAAATAAAACACTAGCGTGTCCGTTTTTCGGAAAGTGAATAAACTCAAAAATTTCTGATCAAATTTCAATGGAATTTTTTTATTTGTGATACGACCGAGGAAGAAAACTATGTAGTTTTCCGAATTAAAATCAAGAGATTTTGAGGGCTGTCGATTCACTGGCCATAATGTTTCATGTAAGATACACGTGTTTCGTCACCGAATGAACATCAATTGATTGTATACAACGTATTAAACTATGTATAAGACGTGATTAGGATCCAGGTGAGATCATCACAGTGAATGGTTGACAAATTATGGGGACAAATTACATTTCGCCATTTATCTTAAGCTGAAGCAATTTCAAATTAAATTCGTACAGATATGAACACATTAGAACAACTCTGAGGGTAATACACCCCTAGCAGTGGGGATGAAAGGGAACACTTGTTTTAATAATGCGAAAAATCGATATTAGTGTCGAGTAACCCTTATCGCCAATGGAGGGGGGTGAGGGTTAATATAGAAAATCCAAAATTACTGAGATTGGTGTCAAGTTCACAAAATATTTGGCTGCTGAAATGAACAGTAGTATTACACAATCAAGGTAAGTCGAAATTCAGCCCCTGTCTGCGTAGAGATGGGAATGGGGGAAAGGGTGAAAAATAAAATGCTCAAAATACAGAGATTAATGACAAATCCGTTATCGGGGGGTCTGCGATGATCAGTGATACCCTCGAAGACGGACAATTCCACGTTCAACAATCAGTAAAGCGGTGGGCTGAAAAAAGGTTAGATAATACAATGTCGGAAATAACTGTTATTTCTTCTTATTCCACAATGTTCGAGGTCGCTATGCAGATTGATGACAGGTCTGACAACGATAAAGATTGACAATTCTGATGCAGATGAATCAGACATTCAGTCTCCGTTGGTGTGCTCATAGTGTTAAAGAGGTCCAATTATAACATATAAGAGAGATTGGTGTCGACTACGTACTTTTGGTGGTCAACATGCTGTTTAGTGGCAGTTGTGACGATATTTAAATCGAATTTCAGAACCCGTCCAAGAGATTTGGGTTGATGACAGCTAAGCCATTGAAGCAACTATCTTAAAAAGTTTATTTTTAAATAAATTATTTGTTAAATAACTCAAATTAAATTTTAATATTGATTTAAAATGGCACGAAATTTAGACTGGCTTAACTCTGGAGAGCAGAAATAATTTTCTCATGTAGTTTCTAAAGGCTACTCTCAAGGAAGGCGGGCGAAAAAATTGAAAGTAAATAGAATAAAAATTGCAACTATCGCTCTTAGAGGAGAATGGTGTCCAGTTACTTCGAAATGTTGGACTGTTGTCTATCCTGTAAAATTACATAACATTAAAATATAAAGGAGGAAATGAACCACCACACATGAAAGGCAGGATGTGAAACAACTTTTATCAGACGGAAACCCGACGGATTCATTTCATCTTCCATTATCGATCACAATCAGAAAATCACAGACGAAGTCTTTACTAACATGATTTGAGAGGGCATGTTTCTCTGATATAGACAATACAAATTTTTGCTCCTGGAGTTTACACTAAATTTTTTATGTTTTATTCGTTGGTTTAAGTTCGCGTCAACCTATTGGTCATTGGCGACCCTCTAAAAGTATTTACAAAATTAACTTACAATACGTTAGACAATTTCTAATTTTGAACAGCGTTTCAAATAGCGGATGATAATTTAGCTTCGGAGACGAAATCCAGGAGGCTCTTGATAGCCGTGGTGTGTATACAGACGTCTTCTCCTGAGTATTCGGCTACAGTCCTCTTGCGTATGTCATTATATTTTATACAATAAACAGAAAATTCTGTATGGTGAGGGCTTGAACACATACATCACAGGTGGGCTGCTCTGTTATCTTGAGTCTTTTTCTGTTGAGTCCTTTAATATTCCATTGCAATAATCAAATACAAAACTAGTCGCTGTTGCAGATGGAGGAATCTGAATCAGATGAGGCTTCCTTGATTAGTTTCTTCACACGGTTAATTAGTCGCGTCAGTTTATGCTTGACTCCTCTTTCCTTAACAGAAGGATAAATCATGGTTGTGATTTCAATAAGTTTGTCCGGCGAAATATTATAGTCGCCGGCAAAGTTTATTGGATGTTTGGAAGATATACAATTGAGCATGAGTGACTTGATTTGGTCGAATGGCAGGGGGATTTTAATATTGCTGGTTTCAAATGTTGGACGTGCAAATTCAAGAGATTCATTTGATAGCGTTAAGGCGCGGGCTTTTGTTTTCTTTACTGGGTTTGTGGTGCGGGCAGCCTCGAGGCTGGGGAAATCCGGGTTTTCAGAGTCGTCTGTTTTTTGCGAAGGACGTTTCTTAGAACTGAATGTAACACTTGTATCCCCGATTACGGGTTGCTCCGCTTTCCTAGTTAACAAGATGGATGTGAATGGGGTATCTGTCTCTATTGGCTCGGGATTACGAGGGACCTTGTCAGGATTATTATGCCGTAATACACAGTCTCTGGCATAGTGACCCTGTCTCTTACATAGAAAGCAGTTGTCACTTTCCAAAGTAATGAACATCCTATAGTTTGTGTCTTCATGGTTAATCAGCATGGATTCCGGTAGTCGATGGGTGTTCATCGGGTCGACATAAAACTGCCTCCGAAAACTTAGGATATGGGTGAATCTCTTATCCGATGTATTTGCCCTGATGGATGTGATCCTTGATGTTGGGGTTATGTTCAGTTTTTGAAGTTCTGCTTCGATAAGGGAATTGGGTATGACTGGGCAGACATTGGAAATTATTGCTCTAATGTGCTTGTTTATCAGAGGTCGGACGGGGATCGTGTGGTTCATAATGCTAATGGAGGAAATCTTGGATGTAATCCGATCCGCTTCGTCCGTAGAACTTAAGAAGATGCAGATCCTTTCGTTCGAGATTTTCGAGATGTATCTAATATTGGAAGGGGCTACATAATTTACTATTGCGTCTAAGTACTCATCTGTGGTAAGTCCTTGTACGGCTTCTAATATGATGGCGTGTGATTTATCTGGGAGATATTCTAAGGCTACAGTTCCAGCACACGTTCTTCTCTGGGTAGGTTCCGTGTTCATCTTGCTCAGTTGTCTGTCCGGCTCTGATTAGGGGTTCTAATTTCAATCTTTTATCTTCGACGCTATAGAAACACGTATGCGAAAGCACGCCACTTTCAACTCAGTAGCTGTGGTAGACCCCACTTCACTGCCCGAGCGACGTGTATAAACACTAGCGTAGCACCACTTGTTGTTTCACGATGTTTACTTTACGGATGCCAGGCATTAACTCTAAAATTATTGTTTTAATCAAATTTAGAAAAAATTTAAGCTACATATTAAATTAATTTATTTTGTGGCATAAATAATTTATGATTGATATCAATAAAACTGCTTGGTAAGTCATAAAAGTCAACCGTATTATAATAAAGTGCAAATAAAATCCATACATCGTCAAATAAATAATTAACATTCTCTATTTCATAACAAAAAATAGTTACATTACATCTGTTTTAATGTCATTATAGATTACCTCTTTTAATAGTTATCACTTTCTGTTTCGTTTCAATTTCATAAAAAATGCGGTAATAAATGCTAAGAACCTACTTTTTTTATTAACTTTTTAGTTGTACCATTTCGATTACCTTATAAGCAACATTCAAAATTAGTTATCAGTTTAACATTCCCTCTTTATTTTTAATTGCACTATAAATTTTAGAAAGTGGGTCAAGTGGTGTGATATAATTAAGGATAAAAGTCCGGGATTAAGAAATTTAAAATTCATAATGTGGTGTAGTCATTAACTGAGCGCAAAGTACACACAAAGCTTTTTACAAAGAAACTTCTTATTAATGACTTCCTGCAGCATTCGTCTGTAAAATTTCTCAAGACATGAAATAGGAGAAGTTATATAGATAATTTTTATTTCGAAGGAGTAATATGATAAACGCATTTTCAAATTAAGCAGTAATTTCATATTTTATAATAATAAATTATAAACGATAACTAGACGATACATTAGTCAAACAATTTCTCGTTAACATTTCGTAAATTGTTGAATGCCGGTGCGTTTTGTTTATTCCTGTTTCTGGTGCTATGTACGCAGATTGTTTTAAGTATAATGATAATGAATGCACTAACATTTACATTCACCGCTTTTAAATTAACATCCGTTTTCGTTATTTTACGTCTACTTGCTTCAAGTAACTAGATTCTTTTAATGAATTTTTATGTTTGAAACTTAAAATTGATGACTTGAAGTATCAAAGGAGTTTATAAAACGTAACTTCGAACAAATTCTATTTTCAAACTTCTAAATTGTACAGCATAACAATATTTTATAAGACCAACAATGGAGCGCTTGGTTGGGGTTAACAAAGAGAATGATTTATTACTGACCTGAAATTTTTATTCGTTGTACTGTTCAGGATTTTTTATAAAATCTATTCAAATTCAATTTTATATATGGAGTCAGCAATAATATTATTAAACACTGCTGTAACGAAATTTCAATTCCAATGCAGTTCATATTTAAATTGTGCTTTTCCTCTGGTATATTTCCGGATGCTCTAAAAGGCACGAAAGTTATACCCTTGTACAAAAAGACGTCTCCTATTTCCGTCTTGCCAATATTCACCAAAGTTCTCGAGAAAGCAGTACACACGAGAATTGCAACTTTTCTCAGTAAATTTAAAATTATTACAACATCACACTATGGTTTCATTAGAGGCAAAACCACCAACAAGACTTCTTACCACTTCGTTCAAAGTATTCATGACGCATTCGACGTAATACTTAAAGTGGCTGGAATTTTTTCTGGCCTTTCCAAAGCATTTAATTTAGTGGATCATGATATTTTACTCCGAAAATTAGATCTCTATGGGACGAGAGGAGTTCTCCTTTCTTTATTGCGATCTTACTTGCAAAATAGGCTCCAGAAAGTTGCGATTGTAAAAAAATGAGCATCTGTCAGAATGGGAAACAATTATACGCGGTGTCCCTCAGGGCTCAATTTTGGGGCCCTTACTTTTCATCATTTACATTAACAATTTAACGAATTATTTAGATTCCTTAACACAAGTCCTTCGCGCTGACGACACAAATTTAGTAATCACGGGCAGAGACTCAGTAACTTTGCTTGATAAAGTAGAGGTTGCGATGAGCCGTTTGACTCTTTGGTTCACTGCAAACAATTTTTCTCTTTATCTATAATAAACTAAAATCGTTAACTTCACTTCAAACACGAAAAGTTATCTCCTAATTCTGAGAAAATTTCACCTTTTCGTGGTCTGTTGAATGACAATAAATTGAAATGGAATCACTACATAAATAAACTCTCGGGAAAACTTAGAAAAAATTGTTTCGCAGTGTTAGATCAGGAACGCGATATGTCTAGAACTAAAATGATATATCGTGCATATTTTCATTCTGTCATGTCGTACGTCATTCACATCACATCACACGTTGCAAATTTTCAAACTTCAAAAGAGGGCTGTACGAATTATATCGGGTGCGGATTGTAATGCCAGTTGCAAGCCTTTGTTTCGGAATCTTGGTACTTTAACATTGCCTTGTACGTATATTCTATAAATTTTAAAGTTTGTCTGGAGAAACTTCAATTTATATGACCTAAACGGATCAAATCATTTATACAAAACTAGAAATCTCTCTCAACTACCTATTTCCCTAAGCCATTTTGAATCAAGCATTCGTTATTCCGGGATAAATCTATTCAGTAGTCTTCGGAAAGAAATAAAAACTTTAACTATGCAAAATTTGTTTTTAAACAGTTGTAAATATTTATTAATTAATGGAGCATATTACTCGTTGAAAGAGTTCGTAGATAGGAAGGACAGATTATATCCTCCCGAATAAAATAGTTTTCTGGTATCCTATCAAGTTCTGCTAATATTTTACGATTATAATCTTGTAGAATTTAACTTCCGACTTATTTACTTTTTCATGTTCGTTGGGAATCAGATTTGCTGTTGTAAACCCCGTCGGATAAAAATTAAAGATTAATATACTTATAATTTCCTTAATTACTGTTATATTAGTATCTTTAACGTTGTTTTAAATTGTATATATTTTTTGTAACGTACAATGTTTGTTTTTTAAACTTTGTAAGTGTAACAATTTTTCTTGAAATATTATATTATGCCGTATCCTATTTCCTCGACCGAGGACTAATAGAATGAATAATAAATCAAAATATAAATCTGTTAAAATTTTAATAATATTATTTATCAGACAGTATTTACTATGAATGTTTAAATCGGTTCTTTATGTATGAAAAATACCAATATTGATATGACAGTTTTTCCATGTACCTATTATTTTACGACTATCAACTATGTCATTTACAAAAGGAATATATGTGCACCTAATTCTTATAATCGTACAACCTATACTTTGCATCAATATAAATTTTTAAAATATACCTAAATCAGATGAAAAATACCAGCTATGGGGTCGGCGTCATTCCCTCATATCACAGAGTCGAATCTCGGCACGGACACGGATGTTTCTCTCTATCATTGTTAAGACTGAAGGAGAATAGACACAATGATCACTAAATACAGAATGTATCATGTAAGATGACAGTCTGGCATTCGTCCCCGGTAGCGCGAGGTAGTCTGAAACCTGATCGCGATAAGGGTAGTTATTTTGTGAATAAATTCATATCTCTACAACAATAATGGCCGTATTCTTGTAATTATTTATATCATATAATGCTTATTACTATATATATATATATATATATAATTTATATGACATATTAAGATATATATATATATATATATATATCATTTATATGAGTATTAATTTATATATATATATCATTTATATGAGATATTAATTTATATATATATACATAATTTATATGAGATATAAATTTATATATATAATTTATATGAGATATTAATTTACATATATAAATAAATTTATATCATATAAATGATCTTCCTGGCTCTGTAACGTATTTTCAAGCGTTCTCTACCGTGAATATTCATGAAAACTTCGCGGGACTGTTCATGCGACTAATATCTAATCTTCTCCAAGAATTCAATCCATGCTGATTCGTAGAACACGTACATCAAAATCCATGTAGATGAAGTCTTAAAGTTCGCTTTTTTTGGAAGACTGCGTCCACAAATATCTGGGATATACTTACACACACACACAATATATATATATATATATATATATATATATATATATTGTAATAAACAATAAATTAATAATTTAATTGTTCACTTTGTGGTAGCTATTTAATGTAATTATTAAATATGATGGGTTAATATAAATGAAAAGCTTATGAACAATTAACAAATAAAAATATTTATTTTGTTTTGTGGCTTTCAAAGAATAAAATATAATTACAAACAAAATTTGAGATCGGTTCTCTCAGGGCCTTTACTGGGTTTGATAATGAACACAAAAACATGATTTAAAATCTTATTAACAAAACAGTTTACAATTTACCTAAACTATATGTCGATGGAATGAAAGAAATTAAAAGTAAAGAAATTAACTTTGATTGACAATTAAAAGGGAACGAAATCTGACTTTACTCTTTAGTTAATGTTCATAGTTATTATAATTAAAATTTGGATACTCACACATTGTCCGTCTGGTACCAGCATTCTTTGTTTCCCCTACACAACACGACAAATGCAAATCGTTATTTACACAGATTCTAGTTCTCACAGAATTTACACGCTCACCGGCGAATAGAACGCAGACAAATTTCTGGAGCCTTGGATGAACCTCTCCTTGGTCAGCTATCGGATGTCCTCAGTGTAAAATTGTTTGAATTTGCCTTATTACTGGAACTGATGATTTGCAGATTCTTTGTAGACTTATACTGTTATTTTTATTGATTTGAAATAGACTGCAAGGTATCTCGGTGAAAAATTTGTTATAATGTGCCTTCTTTCCTGGCTGACTAGACGTAAACTGACTCAGACTTTCGTGCGCGCAAACGCCATTTCGACTTTTCGACAAAGCAGCCGAGCTCGCTTCTCCATTGTTGCTTTGTTCGATCAGACCGCTATAATAGATTTATCAAACAATTCAAATATTATGTCCAAACAATTACTGACCTAATTAACTGTTGCTACAATATATATATATATATATATATATATATATATATATATATATATATCAAATCTTGAACTAGTTTTTTATAAGTGAATATGCTATGAAAGACATTTTACAAGCGGGATCCTTAAACATTTTTTTTCAGTTCGTAATGTCTAGCGTAATATGGACGGTCAAACAATTTACATTTCTGTAATATACGAGAATAAAACAAAAGGTAAATACACGCAATTAAAAAAGTATTTTTACAGTAACGTATGACATAACTTTCAATATACTCACCCTGCATTTCAATACATTTGCTCCATTATTCCACAATTCTTATTGTAGCCTGAGAAAAATAACTCTATTAGATTTTAACTTAATCTGGATTTGAAATTTGGTAAAAAAAAGAAAAGAAAACGAGAAAATAGAAAGAAAGAGGCGGTGTGTTAGAAACAAGTTAGGTTAAAGAGATGACGTGAAAGGTCAGTTCGAAAATACTCTGCTCGTCACCAGGGATGGAACAACATTCAGGCACACAGCATGAGAGTCCGTAGACACATTAGGGGCCAGACTTACAAAACTCCAAGACAATGGAATACCCCGATAAAAATATAAATAATAAAAATTTTATTTTTATGAACAGAATTTTACATATATGAATTTTCACTGTAGTATACACAAATAAAATAAAGCAAGTGCAAGTAAATACTAATGGTAAATAAGGCTCTTCAATATATATTTTTTTGGAATGCCTGAATCAGTAAATTTATACATATATAGATTAAAGAGTTGTATTTCTTGGGACAAACAATTAAAGAGAATGTACGTACTTAAATAAATGAAAATTGAATATCCCTTGCGAGATAGTGAAAGGAAAATGAAATGATGCGACAGTATTACCAAGTTAAGGGAATACGAAATTACGAAAACAGCTTATTTGTGTTCCGTTTTCGGATTTCAGGGACATTCTTCCGACCCTCCACTTCTTGGTAAATCAATGATTCCTTTTTTTCCTGCTGGCACCATCTCCAATACCATCTGCACCAATACACTTGATGACACTTCAAAAATTTTCCAGCTCAACATTCTGTATGGGGTTCCACTGGCTGGATTAATCTGACTTTAACCAGGTTGAAAACCCAAGAAATTTTTGTCGTGAGTAAATTTCCCGAACATCCTCACTACAGCTCATGATCTGATCATTCGCGAGATTTTCATTCTTTCCTCCGTCGCATTATTAACGCGGTTCACTGTTAAACATTTATCGAGGTGTTGTTTTATTCTGAAGTCGCCTTTCTACGGAATCAGACGATTCCATTTATGACCCTAATTAAATATACTTTCCCTCCGAATCTTTCTCTAGCATCTGGCGCTGTTGGTTGAAACATCAAATTTCCGCTCAATCACATTTTGAAATAATTTTATATTTTAAGATTATAAAATATATTAAAAGACTGATAATATCTATGTTTTAATTATTCATCAATTATAAATCAAAAATTAATTATTTTTGTATATAACACGAGTTATGAAAGTTGAGTGTTTCATGGATAAATGCAAATACAGGACCATGAATAATCTGCGTATGGTTTTCCATTTCATCAAAATAGTCACTCAAACTTTCTCAAAATTGTCATCGGTAGTGGATGTGGCTGGAAGTCCCCCTGTTTCCTGTCCTTCGGTATTCTGCCACCGCTGATTAACTGGTATCACTTCGCCACGGGAAAACATTGCCAACGTATAGTACCAAACGTCAATGGATATCAGCTCCTGGTACACCTTCAGTAGCAACGGTAATATATGCTCGGAAAAATGGCAATCATGTTTTTAGGTGTATAGTTGTTGAAATTTTTTGTTGTAGGTTATGGAATTGTTGAGATGATGGCACCAGCTCGTATTGGAGTATATAAGACTTACTCGTATTTGAAGAAGAAGAAAAGGAAAATCAAAGTTCCGCTTTTATGGATAATGATAAGAATCAGAGCTACGGCCATAGTCCAACTTTTGTCTAGAAGACAGACTGTCTCGACTTTCGCATCTGATTTCGAAACTCTTTCTTCGCACATTGGAATGTACATGTAAATTGCACGGGTTAACGTTACTTCTAGTGAATCTCTTTTCCGAGTTTCATTTCTCTGGAAATTCCACTGTTTTTCCGGTATCGACGAAAAAGCCATTTTACTCTATGGAACGAGAGGCAAAATTTGTCACTGACATAATCACCAGCGACCACGCACGGGAAAGTAATGTAAATCAGTCTGCTGGTGAATTACGTGTCGACGGCTGCAATGCGATATAATAAGGCGATACAGAGCAATGGCGGTGATTCCACAGAGATATCAACTTCGCTGCGTGTATTAGACATTGCGTGTCAATTGTTATTTCCATTACAACTACATAAAATATGGAACTTCAGAATTGCTCTCTAGTGGTGTTCCTTGTCAATACGTTTTTATCCTGCTTCATCCATAGCAACTGATTTTTTTAAATATTTTAGCCCTATTAACTAAGTAAGATGTAAAATGCCTAATAATATTAATTATAGCAGTGATTTACCAATTCCCTTATCATGAAAACAACAAATATTATTCCGAAAGCCTACGGCCCTGGGATATTTTCAACTGTAACAAAATAAAACGAAACAATCCTGAATATGTTTTTATATACTCTGTGATAAAACCAAATTAATAGGGTGGTATGAAAATTATTAGATTTTTACTGAAATAATTAAATTTGAATCATCAGATTATTATGCAGTGAATACGACAAATGTAAATAATTAAGAAACAAAAGAATATTAGAGATCGTTGGATTTAATCCTGGGGCATTTGTTAGTATGTAATAATATTGTGTCACATATAATTGTATTTATCCATTAATAAATTATTCAGAGCTCTGATAATTGGTGGTCACCGCGTAATCAATTTTTTTTGGCTAATGAGCTTATTAATACAATATGAAACGTTAATCATGGTAATAATTGTTTCATGTGTTCATGACAACATAAATGAAAATAAAAACAGTTGAGTCCTTCACAGAAAATAATTTTGAAACTTTCGGTTATTTTAATGAGTCCTTCTTATACATATTCTCATTTATACAGAGTTCTTTCAACAAAAAAGAAAGCAATTATTATGCAGGAATTCGTAAAAGCTATTTCATTTCGCATTTGAAGTTATATCGAGTTTTCAGCTACTTCACTTGGTCCAGCACACCTGCTACTGCAATATAATTCTTGGGAAGCCGCCATGCCAGAGCACTTTTAATCTGGGCCCCCTGGACTCGCAGAGGAAGCTGTTACAGGAATTCCCTAAGCCGATGTTCCGGTAAATACATGCTGCTCCCGACGAGCCTCCAAGAGGCGCTCCAGACTCTTATTGTAGGTCATTAAGCTTACTTAAGCGGCTGCTAGAAACACAAAGCTTTAGCCTCAAGTCTACTTCGTGCTACTGATTCCAAACGCCACTTGGTAGAAGGGCAATACAAGTGCTTGTGTATTTGTGAAATTGTTTCAACTATTTGGAATTACAGGAACGCAAAAGTGAGAGTAAACAGTCTTTAGAATAATTTTCAGTCACAAATTGTGTATATAAGCATACAATACAGTGACCGGAATTCCATATCAATATTATTTACTCCAATATTGTTTCTCAACGAGGGCATGTCGTAGCTGTATCCTTCAAAAAGTTGAACAGACCTGAGATGGCACATAAGCCCATTCATGACGACGATAAAGACTTCCTCCTGAGTTCTTGACGATGCACCCTGCGGGCCATGATCCATAATCTATAAATGCCATTGTTTATTCGAGGAGAGGGGGTTTATATAAGTGCTTGATATAGGGTTACAGTGATCATATAGATAATATGATTGGGCAAGACTGCTACTCCCTGACCGTGTGCCTGTTAAACCATAAAGATCAAAATAAGAAGAACGTAAAGGAATTTTAGTTCTAGATATGTTGCGGAAATGAACAGGCTGAGGAGGATCAGATAGGAGGAAATCCAGTGCCAGTGTGGAAAGGAATGCTTCTAGGATAGGAAAATAGGAAAATAGGAAAATCGATAACCTGGTGTTCTTGGTATCTATGTACCTTCCAGAGACATGAACATAAAAACTGAAAGCGCTAAGAAGTCAAATATAAAGTTTAAAATAAAGAATAATATTGAGTATGGAGTACCCAGGAGTCTCTCCCTCGTTGCAAGATTGTTGTAGCAAGACTGAAGACTAAGAGCGACTCCGAAGTTGGAAAAAAAAAGAACCCTCCCAAGTTAAAAACCACTTTCAGAAGGCGGGGAACGAAATAAAGCTTCTGATCAGACCACGTGAACTAAACACGGACCCTTCCAAAACAGGTTAAGAGTTTCGACCAAGGCAGCAACGTAACCCGAACCCATCAATTTTTTGCTAACGCGGTGTCTGGTAACGAAACCCACACATGTTTTCTACCCCCGCGGAGAAAGAAATTTCTCCTCTCCATGGTTTTTTGAACTCAGATTCCCACAAGACGAGGCTCCTCGTCCTGTTTTGAGAGGTGTATGTTTCGGGTTCGCAGTCCTTGGGCATACGGTAAGAGTTGTTCTCTATTCCTATTGACATAGTCGGCCAGCTGCCTCCTAAACTGGTCCAGGTACTGAGAGGGGAACGCTGCGCCCCCAAAGCAAACCCCTCATCCGTCATCGGAAGGGTGTGGGACATGTACCGAATGTCCGACCTACCTGATTCAGGTTTTCTAGGGTTTTCCCTGTATCACTTTTAGTCGAGTTTTCGGGTAGGATCATTAAACTATAGCCCGGGGGCCCTAGTTAACCATTGGCTACCTTCCTCTACCCTTCCGCATCCCTCCTTTTAGTCCCTTTCCTGTACTATAAGAGGGGAATTGTCACTATGTAAATTATCCTATATATATACCTTCTACACATGAATGAGTAACTCCCAGCATGGGATTTTCCTCTTACCGGCTTGAAACCAGGTATTTTAAAATATTATTTCCGTAATCCGTGACACGTAGTCCGTATTTGAGAGAGGTTTATTTCGCGGCCGCAGATGTTTGATCGTACGGTAAGAATTGTTCACTGATAGGTTGGACCTGTCAGCCAGCTGCCTTCCCAAAATCCGGCTGAGACATGGAGCAATGAATGCTGCGTCCCCACAGAAACCCCAACTACCGTTATCGTAACGGCGAGGGACAAATACCAAATGCCCTACCTCCCGGATGCAGGTTTCTCTATTTTTTTCCCCTGCCTCACGTTTAGACGAATTCATTCCTACCTTGTTATTCTACCCCTTTTTCGGTCTCTTCCTTTAATATTTAAATGGAAGTGTTGCTTGTCATTTAAAATAAAAGCACCTACCTCTGTGTTCATCGCTTATTCTGTTTCAGACTAGACCAAAAAACTTCTTCTATCCTCTAGTTCGAATTCTTCTGTTTGGCTTGAGCCACTTATGTCTCCGCTAGTCTTAGAGGTACCCTCAATACATTATAATTATATTATGTACTCTCTTGCAGTAAGTTAGCGTGTATTTCCGTCGTACCTGAATATTATGAAAGATAACAACAATATAATAAAACTAATAGACTAATGTTTGCTCAAATTGTAAATGTAAATAATTTCATCAAAGTTTAAGTCTGAAAAGAATTTACCTGAGCCTTTCGACGAACTCTAGAACTGTATAACCCATAATTAAATAGGATTTACAACGCTTTACGAATAAATTCTGTTTTTTCATCTTTTATATTTAGTTTTATTGAGAAACATAAGTGCTTGCCTCAAATAGATTGAGGCAATATTTTTCTATTCTAAGTTGCGAGCTTGTCATAGATAATTCGCACTACTTGCCGACGCTTGCGCCAAAATGACATAAATATTTCTAGAGGGTTTCTAGTTGTGTGTCGTGTAACAAACTACCACGTTTTCGGAACAAACGTTTACAACTCTAGTTCGTAGCCGCAGAAGCTAATTATTTTCACGGCTAATTTTGTAGCTTAAATTATTCTCAGACATAATTAGGGGGGAAAACGTGTCGCTCTTGTGTGCTAACGCTTTTAATGTATAGTACAGACTGGGAAGAGAGTTTTTGGATATGGTGGTGCAATTTTAATTTATTACCAGATAAAAAAGGCACGTAGTATGATCGATTTTCTGAGGTAAGAGTAATAAAAAAATGAAAATAGTGATATTAAACTGAAATTAATATTATTTAACTCAGTACAAGAAAGGTTAAAAAAATAAGAGGTGACAAAAATTATTATAATGTGAACTCAGTTTATATTTACCAACATCTTGCTTAATTTTAAAACATAAACAAACGTTAAGTTAATTTATTTTACACGACTAGACAATGTGGACGTTGATATGGAAAATAATTACGTATTTAAAAGTTTTTACGGTGATGAGTGAATGTGAGGCCAAATAATAGTTGAATTGCGAGTGTCAGATGCACAGTACAAATAAAAACTGTCTTTCATAAACCCCATAAAATATGGGCTGGAAATTAAAATCTGAACACGCAGCGGTGTCAGTTGTCAGCCCCGGCACTGGCAGTTCGGCGTTCTTTATTTCATGATACGATTCCTCACGCTTCGCAAATGACATAATAACAATCTTATTTACTGTTTTGTTGAAGTTTGAGGTGTCTCAGTTTCCAATGACGTCATAGTTTGTTGTGAATAAATAACAGAATTGTTCTGTCCATTATTTTATTGTAATCTTTAATCATTTGCCTTCAACTTACGTGATTTACACTAGGGCCTTTCCATGATACAATTAGTGCATCTTTTTGTGGTGAATTGAAACGCTGTGATGACGAATTGGCGTCTCCAGTAACTCCAGTAAATATTTTTTTATATAATTCGTAGACAAGATCTTTTCCTATTTTCCACTTCTACCCGATTTTTAGATTTACAGACCTTTATTCTTTCAATAATCAATTGACCAGACAAGGAAAATAAATTTATATCCTTTCTTCCCCAATTTTTTAAAAAAATTTTCATCCCTTTTTTATTTTAAGCACAATCCAGTGAGGTCAAGTACCGTCTTCTAAAATTTAATGTGTTTGTTTATGAACATACCAGCTGGTATTTCTCTGCCATCTGTTTGGATTTTTAATTTAATTGTACTCAGCACTTCCCACTTTATTGTTGTCAGGACCTCGAATTGTATTTTTGATGGTCCGCCGCCTTAGCCACTTTGTGCCAGCTGTTACTTATAATCCCTTAAAGGCGTGTCTCTCGCCCACTGGGGCGAAATTGTACTCGAAGTAAATTTACCACATAATATAAAAAATAGTTTAATCTAATTTAAAACAAATTACAAGTTAATTTGTAGAAAAAATTTTAAGTTATGAAACATTATGTTTCTGAATATTAAAACAATCTATTTGCAGAAAACCGTAATTTCAGATTATTAATGTATCATGTAGCTTCCCCTGATAACCAAATTTGAATTATATGATATACCACTGTGAACAAAAAGTAAGGTAAATTTATTTATAAAACATAAATTCTTTATTTATTCTTCCAAATCAATTTCATTCCCTTCAAAGTAATCCCCGTTCGATAAAACGAACTTTTTACAACGCTTTTTCCAGTCCTCGAAACAGTCGGAATAATCTTTTTCCGGTATAACCTTCAAGACCTTCTTCGATTCGGTTTTTATCTTCTCAATCGTGTCAAACGGCGTCCCCGCATTGGCCTTTTGAGTTTTATGAATAGCCAGAAGTCGCACGGAGCCAAATCAGGCGAATACGGTGGTTGCGGAACGATATGAGTCGAGTTTTTGGCAAAAAAGTCGCGAAGAACCAATGCAGTATGACATGGTGTATTATCGTGATGAAGCAACCAAGAGTTGTTCGCCCATAATTCCGGCCGTTTCAGACGAATAGCTTCACGCAAACGACGCATAACGCTCAAATAATATTCTTTGTTGACAGTTTGACCCGGCGGAAGGAATTCATAGTGGACCACACCACGATAATCAAAGAAAACTGTCAACATGACCTTGATTTGCGATCGACTTTGCCGTGGTCTTATCGGTCTTGCTTCACCTTTTGCACGATATTCGCTGGATTGGTCGGTGGTTTCAGGATCGTAAAGCGTAAATCCAAGTCTCGTCTCCAGTAATGATGAATTTCAAGTGGTCCTGATAGTCAGACATCAAAATTTCACAAATACTAACGCGACGCTTTTTTTCTAAAAAAATTGAGCGATTTTGGCACCAATCGAGACTTGAGGCGTTTGAGACACAAAACATTCTTCAAAATGGTTTGGGCTGAGCCAAATGATATTCCAACACTATCAGCGAGATCTCTAATTTCCATCGACGATTTTCAAGCACCAACCCTTTGATTTTTTTGACGTGGCCCTGCTTGGTAGACGTTGGTGGTCGTCCAGAGCGCGGTTCGTCTTCAACGCGTTCTCGGCCCTCTTTTAACTCGTTGTACCACTTATAAACGTTTTCATGTGCAATAGTTTTATCACCAAAGGCCTTCCGCAACATTTTCAACGTGTCCGCACAAGAATATTCGTTTGATGCAAGTTCTTTGCTCAACAAAGCCACCCATTGCAAAAATCGAAAAATTCACTTTTGGTTGTTTACAAAAACACGTGTAACTCGGAGATAATTAAACCTTTTAACAAACAGACACTTGGCAAATATTATAGACAGTCCTACCAACCTAGGAAAAAATTTACCTGCCTTCCTAACACCCGGGAGTTTTAAATGACAATTTCACCTTACTTTTTGATCACAGTGGTATGAAAGGTATTTTAAGTACGCATAAGGTTTGTCGTGAGCTCACATTTTTTTAGAATTTTCATAACTTTACTTTTGGCTCGAAAACCTTGTTAACATATGAAATAATTACAGTATTTTCAACTATTATTAGAATTTCTCTTTAATTCGTCCTGAAAGAGTCTGTGATCAATCCGAAATTCAAGCAGAAATCTTCAGACTTTCTCCGTGGCTATACATATTTTTTTTCCTTTTATGTATCAGTTTATTTTGTGGAATTTTCTTTATCGAGCCATCATTAGTAGCAGGAAGCCGACTTGAAATGTACTGTGTGTGCAACAAGTCTTCCGGGTTTGAAGCAAGGCTGGAGGGAAGAAATAAAAACGGAGATTGGGAGGAAATTAAGCGAATTGTGCGCTTTCTGGCGTTGACAATATTATCTTACGACAGAAACCACTTGCCGGTCCAGTTCACTCGTGTGTAAAACCGTCACACGAATTCAAGAATTTAATGACCATTGTTGAGAAACTTCTGCATTGAAAGTTGTTGGCATTCAGTGGGAGAAGCATGGCTACTGCAACCCTACTACTGGCGCAAACTTTAGTAATTACGACCAAGACTAATCATTTCAAATTAAGCCATAAATATTGCTCACGAAGGTATACTTCGTGGGGTATTATGTTAATTAACTAAGAGCTCTTTAATTTTTTTGCTGAGAGAACTCTTTTTCAGTTTTGTCGCGGCTAGTTACAGTTAGATTCCGAGAGTGTTTAGGGCAATAATACTTAAAGATACAAATTAAGTAATTTTAGTGCCTTTCAAGTTAGTATTTGTCTCCTAAATTGCTATTTCGTTCGAAAAATAACGACTTGACGTTCTCGGGTTTGACTTCAATCTAGGCGAGCACCAAAAGAATCGTACTAGTGTTCTGATAATCACGAATTCAAATATTAAGTCAAACTCTTACATTACTTTATATTTTCATATGAAATAAAAAGTTATAAATTTTCGTCATTATACGTAATTAGGAAAAATATTTTACTTTTCGACATTTCCTCTCAAAATACTTAAAATCATCAATTATTTTTTTAGCAATTTCTTAAAACATTTCCTAATGACTCCCGTATAAATGAGCTCGTAATTTCATGCATTCTACTTGCAAAATTTCACAGAGCATTACAAGGTAATGTGTTGAGAACAACCAAGCATATCGGAAGCGCTTTTCATCAGACGTGAAAGTTATTTTTATAAATTACCTGGATTGGAAAACAATCTTTTAATTTATTCTCGATTGCTGAAAAATAATAATCAATATTAATTTTAATTAGATGAATAAATAGCAAAAAAGATCAAATAAGGTGTAAAATTAAATACTTCAAAACGTTTCTGGAATGCTTGTTGCTTGCTTTAATAAACTAGAGAGCCGTAGAATGACTCCAGTTAGTCACCTGGTTTGCTCTTGCATTTTTTTATCACCTGACGAAAGCATCAAAGATTTCAGAAACGTTGTGTGGTATTTAATTTATCACTTAACTTGTCCTGACTATTTACTCATTTAATCAGTATATTTTTTTAACACAAACGTAGTATATTAAATAATTTAAGAATATTTATTTTGTTAAATGCGTCTGTGGGAGACATTTTTTTGCTGGAGTTACACAAAGATTACATTATTTTTAAACAAAAATTGGGAATTAAAATTTTATTACAGTATTAGAAATTAGGAGGTTTTCTGAAGCACCGAACTCATTGAACGCTAACTATAATTTTTTTTTGAACTGATGGAGCAAAAAATCCGTATGATTTGAAATTCTTTAATCTGATATCATCGATTCTGGGTTTGGTCTGGTAATTAGATTATATAAATAAGTACAAAGTGTGGCACAGGATCCAAGCAACTGGTGACGCAAATGTCGTCTTCGTATCAGTGTCTTAATACAGCTCGGGATTTCGGCCGCGATGAGAGCGTCCGGGTACTTACTGTTTCCAAAAGCAAAAAGGCTGCTAACGACCGCGCACTTCGTAATTACCGTGACTTGCCCCCCTCATTTTAAACTTAGCAGACTGCAGAGAATTCCTTAATCTCTTTGTGAAACTCTCAAGAGCTATTGCCCGCAATAATGCTGTCGTTACATTAGATTAAAAGGTAATGTTAATGAGAACGTTTGCGCGATCAAAAAAAAAGCGTACCTTATTAAACACTACACCTAATCTTCACCGCCTTTGTGTAACTGGAAATATACTTGACGATTTCTTCAAGCAAATAACCATGAGAAAATTATTTTCAAGAGTTCTTATGTTTTAATTATCATTTGCACGTGTTCGGCTGGATTCACAAATTAAAGATTTCACTATTCAGTCTCAATTTACTGATATTAAATACTAGCTGAGTGCCCGGCGTTTAATTACATAAACCCGGAATAGGAATTGATTCGACACTAACCTCTTGGTAAACATTACATTTAACCTGTACCAAAAGCGCCGGTGTTATAAAATTTACCTATTTACGGTCTCCTCCTCGACCTAACCCTTGAGCATCTAACTTCAAATAAAAAACGACGATGACTGGAACTATTCGGGAACGCTCTTCCTACTACATAAAATAAACGTGTCTCAAAAATCACGACGAATTAAAACAGAAAAAAATTCTGGTTAACTTAATAAAGTTTAAAACTATTCCAAATATTTTACAGGAGTAAATAAATACAACCATTAACTAAATAAACACCAAAATATAGAGGGTACCCTAAGAAAAAAATATCCGGTATCTTAAGAGGGTCAAAACTATTCCAGGTAACCTTTTATCAACCGCGTACACCTCCACGAAGAGGAATATTTCATAAACCACCATGATTAATGCAAGAATTAAACTCAGAGACTCCTATAAGCCCTGAATCGACAATAATATCGGTTTTTTGGATTGTTCTTATGCAAACCCCTTCCACCACAACCACCAGAACGGTAAAGGTGCTTCTCTCCCTTGCCTTTTGGAGTTGATATTAGACAAACAAGAATTCTAGAATGACACTATCAAACTAAGCGACTCCGGAAACATTTTATTCGGCGCTAATTATGACCGTTTAAGAATGTTTTTAAATTTCAACCACATACCTAGAGTAGGTGTGTAATACCCCTCAGTGTTTGTTCCTCGATCGTAAGTAACATGAAGTTTGATACAAATTGGTCCAAGAATTTAAGATTGTAAACGGAAGTTTGTTTCACCCCCTTCCACCCCCCACTCATCGGGGCTGCACTACATCTTAACCAGTATGGTAAATGTCCGAATTAAACTATGTGACTTCCATAACACCAGGTTCAAATACGAGTCTCCGTAGTTTACTCCTTAATTTATGTAACAGCCTTTCCCTCACATCCTCCCCCTGAATGTCATAACTAATTTCATTGACCTCTATAACCCTGAATTTTACTCCTATCTCGGTTGTTTCGCGTTTATTTTATGTAACGTCCCTCTCCATCCCCTTCGTCAGTACTGCTGACTTTCCATGATGTTAGTAAGTTAAATTATACACTAAACCATCTGAATAAAAACTATTAATCTCATCTCCCCCAAAAACCAAATATTCGACGGTAAAAACGGCCGTTTTGGCATGTTTTTTATTTCTCCCCCACACTCACACGTAGGGGTGAACCACACATTAACTAACATAGTAAATGTCAGAATTAAACTCATTGAATTCTATAACCCTGGATTTGAGACCAATCTCGGTTGTTTCGCGTTATTTTTCGTAACACTACTCGACTCCCTCCCTTATTTGTGCTTTAAGGGGTTGAAATTCTAAACTATCTGGATAGAAATTATTAATCACATATACCTCAAAAATTGTATACCTCGAAAATTAATTAACCGACGCTTATATCGGCCATTTTAGCATGTTTTTAAATTTCAACCACGTTCACCCGTTGGGAATATCCTAAAGCTTAGAAAGCCCGACAGAAACCTTTGCGCGAGTTCGACAACTCACGAATGTTTCAGCGAAATCAGATGAATGATTTAGGAGTGGAAAGGGGACACGCAGACATTCATTTTTATATAGAGAGATATATATCGTAAGTAAAATCTGAAATTTAAATATGAAAGTATTTTGCCTGATTATATGTTACATTAAAATATATATATATCAACAAATCATTATATACTTTATTAATATCAACAACGACTTTGTGACAATTGTGCTATAATACACGTAGATAGTAAACTTACACAAAGACGATCGTTGATTATTTTATACATAAAGCAATAAAGTGCTTTAGTGACATAAATGAGTAGAAAATTTGTGGAGAACTCATGAGTAACAAATCGAAAACAAAATTATATTGATTCTGTAGTTTCTGTTATCTTGGAAATAAGGTGCTTATAAACAATGAGGAAATGTCGAAATAGATAAATTTTTAATCCTCTTCCTTAAATAGTACGAAATTTATATATAAAAAACAAAGACATACCAAGATTGTGTCTTAAGTTTAATAAATTCTCATCTTAATTTTCATGCATTCTCAGTAATGAATATAAATTCAAATCACTTCATTGTAGTTTCTTATGAGACAATACTTTTTTTAGGGCAACAGGCTACATGAGGGTGATCCACATTGGGCAACTCCCCTTTAATAGCATAGGAAGGGATTTGAAAGGGGGGATGCGGAAGGGTAGAGGAAGGTAGCCAAGGGTTAGTAGGGCCCCCGGGCTATGGTTTAAGGATCCTACCCGGCATTCGCCTAAAGAAACGCAGGGAAAACCCTAGAAAAACCTGCATCAGGTAGGTCAGGCATTGGGTACTTGTCCCACGCCCTTCCGATAGCGGGAGAGGAGTTTGCTGTGGGGACGAAGCATTCTATTCTCCGTTCCTCGACCAGTTTAGGTTCCAATGGGAATAGCGGACAAATATTACCGTATGTCCAAGGTCTGTGACTCCGGAACATACACCTCTCAGAACAGGACGAGGTGCCTCGGCTTGTGGGAACCTTAGTTCAAAAACGGAGAGGATGAGACAATACATGTCCTAATGATAGAAAGTATGAATTAATTTCTTATCGCGCCTGTAGGTTAGACTAACCTTGTGACACGTTTGTATAACTCCGATTATACCACGAAGGGAGAATTTGTCTGTCCATTATTCGAAGGTTGAGAGTTCTAAGAGCAACGAAGTAGCTGAGAAATTTTCGGACCTAACCTGCTTATTTTCATATTAATTCCTAATAATCCCTCGCCAATTTTATCCCATTCCAATTCAAACTATTGAAGTCATATTTATATTTCTGCTAGTGACCAGCAATAATTTTTTTTCTGTAAGTTATAGTTTCAGAGACTATGGTGCGCGTCACATTTGTTGGCTGCCAATTTTAATGTATTTATGCGCAGGTTCTACCCCCTCCCCATGCGATGCCAATGAGCTTCAGAAAGTGTCTATGGTTTGGCCGATTTAGAAAATTGTAGTGTATATGTTTATTCCGTGCTGCCTCACCTCTCGTTCCCTCCCTCAATCTGCGCCACATGCCTTCGCTGCTGACACGTTCTATAGCGAGCGTTCTTCTATGAAAAATTAGTTTTATTTCACTTTTCCATTATTTCCAAAATCGGAAAATACTAAACACTAATAAATCCACATAAATTTCTTTAATTAAATTTAGATTTATGACCTATTGAAGTTATAGAAATGTATAGTCATGCTTAAGGATCAGCAATTCAGTTTGGAAGGTACCTACAGTCCACCCTGGATTGTGGGTTGTAGTACAAAATATTCATCTTATTCAGAGATTCTGGATTCAATGCGGTCAAATTTTTTAACATAGAAACCCGACCGAAAATAGTGAATAGCGATTATTTAAGAATATTTCTGACAAAAATAGAGTCGAGAATTAATACACTGATATCATTAGGGTCATTCTTCTCATTAGAATTATTTTTAATGTTCATAGTAATTTTTATTTTAATATTATTCCTCTTTATTACAATTTACTCAATGTAATGTTATAATACTATGGTTTATTTTAATAAATAATTTTCGAAATTCAAATTGTATTATTTGACTTTCCATTTATAATATTTCAGGATTCAAATAAGTTGTGAAATTAATATTGAAAGCAGGTAAAACACATAATAGAAGAAAATATTCATTACAATACTTGGAACAAGGTCAACTAATATGCATATAATAATAATAACTCCATCACCAAAATCTGAATTATGTATAAATAACATGGTTACCGTAGCGTTTCATATGATTTCAAATTTAGACAGATTCGTTTTATCCGTGTAACTAAGACTAATGGTTATTTTGGGAATACATAATATTTGAGGTTCAGCTGAACTTTCTTACAAAAGTTTGCAGGCTGTTTTTTTTGCAGCTAGACGAGAAAAAGAAGTTGAAATCGTGGAGGCGCCGCGACTAGTTTTGTATTGACGAGTTTCGTAGCGGAACATAGCAGGACAACGCCTCATGTCGCGGTGACGATTAAACAACTATAAAATCATTATTAAATGTAATATGTAAAATAAATGACAAAATACAGTTAAGGAGTGTTACAGAACAGTGTTTATCTCCTCTACTATTTTCAATGTTTTCAGTTTCAGATGTAGGAATGAAAATATTGTTTTTAATAATAATTATAAATGAAAAAGAAACAAAATTTCATTTTTTCCAGCCAAATATATTTTCTGTGGAGTTTTAATAAAAAAACATTTTCTAAAAGACATTATTTATTACTAGATTACACAGTAAAATCGAAATTTCTTGAATTATAAGCTTCATAATTCATGCACATTATTTGAATCGTTGTCGCATTTTCCAATGGACAAGGTCGGAAATATCTTATACTTTTATCTTAAAACTAGTTAATTCGTAAACAAATATGTATGATAATAGTATATTTTCTCCGTTGTCTTCTTCTGAATAACTGATATCGTTTATCTTATCTTAACGCGTCTTCAGAGTCAGACGAAGTTTATACAGAGAACGTTTCATATAGTCAGCTCATATTCTTCATTGACGTAGTTGGATTTCAGTCATTAGGTGATATAATAATATCTTCGGATTGTCTTTTCAAGTTCATTAGCGACACTCAGAAACAGCTACGTCAGAGGATAAAATCGTTGTAATCTATAATGTAACGCCAATACGTGAGCTTTCTGAGATTGCAGATCGTGTTCACAACTTTTTACACGAACATTTTGATACGAGAAAGCTGTCAGTGCAATGGATGCCGCGTTTCAACCGTTGATCAGAAACGAACTCGAATAAACATTTCTCAACAGATTTATCGTTATTGATTTATCAATACTTCAATACTGAGTCAAAGCAACAGCGGGCAGATGTGTTATGACGGTAAAAGTCATCGCCACTTTGGTTAGGGAAGCTCATGATGTAGTCTTCATATAATATCTGAAAATAGGAAAAAAATAGTAAATTTTCCATTTCAAAGAAAATCATGTTAGAAAATAAAAAATATTATTTTGGTATTTTAACGTATTTTTTGCCAACGCGATTACAAACTAATAATAAGAATATAGCCAAATTCGGACAAAAGACGTTTTGTCAACTGACTCGTGCAGTTGTGTCTCTCCATGCTCTTGCGTTTTTCTGCATCTGAAGAACGGAACAAGGCTTCCAGAAAAGTTTGTGGTATTTATATTATCTCTTCTTTTGTCTGAATTTGGCTATCTTTCTTATTATTAATTTCCAATAAGACGTAATTTTTTTCATTTTACGATTGCAAATTACTGTGGATCAATGTGGTTTACTACAACAGAGTTTAAAGGATACAAATCGATACGAAAATAAACGTAAACATACCTATTATAAATATATATCATAGAACATATTTGCCAACTTTGTTCTTACGTTATTAATTTCCTAATTGTAGACTTTACCTAAATCCTAAAACAAGGGTTAAGCGTCGGTATGTTTAATTTATTGTTAATAAACAATTATCTGAGTCAAATCCGTTTATTTCTTTATAAAATTTAAAAGCATAACGATTCATCTTTTTAAAAAATCTGTCTTCATATATTAGGATATTAAATGAAGCAAAACATTATTCTTTCCCTATTTGTGGTTTTTAGTAATGTCCCTTTTATACTTATTAACAACATTGTGCCAATTTCATGAATGTACTTTTAATTACAGGTTTTTACTTATGTTTGATTATAAACTCCTTATTGAGGTTCATCTTTAAATATTCAGGGAGTATTGCTTTTCATATACAATACACTTGTATGTTTCGTAGTATGAAGCTCGAAGCAACCAGGAGTGATTTATTACCTCTGCATAATTGTTCCACGCTTCTCTGCTACGAAATTTGGGAAGTATCCAAGTATTGAGTAAACGAGATATACGAGAGTTTAGCATTTGGCAAACTATGTTGCTGTTTCCTTTGAGGCGTTAAATCTAAATATACATTTGCTGGGATAATTTTTTCGCCAAGACAAACACTTCGCGATATTTTCCAACCCTTCAGTAAACCGCTTGCTGCAGGATATTTGTCAAAATTATGAATTATGCAAACTTACAATTACAATTGAGAAACAGCGTGGAAATGTGTTTGCATAATATACATTTGTAAAATGCTTATTATTTTTAAAGGTCACGTCGCATATTATTTTAGAAGACGCAGTGTTTCTAAAGAGACGATTTACATGATATATTTGTGAAACACTGAACTTAAATATTTTACATAGAATTGTAAGATCTCAGATCTTTTTAATTATTATTGATATTTAGTCATAGTAACGCATTTATCAATAAATTACAAATGAGTCATTTAATTGACAAGAAACATCATTTAAAAGAAATTTTAAAGAATCATTTAACAAAAGGACGAAAACTATTTATATTTCCTGGAATTTATTTTAAGCAATTATTGATATTAACTAAATTTTAGAATATAATCAACGTGGATGAATTGTTTGCAAGATCTCCGCAAAATAGCATTGTTCTAAATAGTATAATTCTTAAATGAAGTTGAATATCAAAGAACGGAGAGTGGATTCAAATATCCAGTTATATGGCATGAATACTGCGTAGATTTTAATGAATGCCCAGTTAGTATTTTACTCGTATGAATACTATTTTATGATGCTATTAATGGTTGAATTTAATATTCAGAATTACTTTGTCATGCTAGAAACGTAGTTGAGGTATATTTCTCTATACTGTACGGACAAGTTTTCCAAATTTAATTACAAAGCTATTGCTGAAAATTATATCTCTAGAATTTAATTTCTCACGGGAATATTACCTACTAAAGTTTAAGGATTACATGAGATATTTATGAAAGTTATCAACTCCAGTAAATAATGAGTATATACAAAGTAAAACGAACTAGCCAATACTGAAATATAACTCTATTTTATATAACGAGAGAAAATAATGGAATATTATGAAGAAAAAAATACTTGTGATGTGATCGTGTACCTCATTTTTAATTTTTTAGGATAAATTTTCTATATACGCCTTAACATCAGATACAAAGTGCTCACCAATGGAACAAGAATTTTCTTTAGTAATCAATGCCGTGCGTCGAGCGGCAGTTTTTTTTGTCTCACATGAGGGACAGGGCAGATGGCCGACAATTGCAAGGAGACGGCAGAGGAAGCTGTTCGTCTAAAGCTGATTGGAGGTTGGGAGACATGAGATCGAGTTTGACAAGGTGGGTCTGGGTGAAGTGTTGGCTAATGATGTGATGGATCCTTCAAGATTTGATGCAGACAAAATGTCACCCAGATGGCTATTAGCAGGATTTTTTTTTGAGATGTAGACAGGATATGTGTAAGGTAATCCACATAATGGCAACTCCCCTCTTATAGCATAGGAAAGGGATTTTGGAAGGTTGCCAAGGGTTAACTAGGGCCCCCGGGCTATGGTTTAAGGATCCTACCCGGCAATTCGCCTAAAAGTGATGCAGGGAAAACCCTATAAAAACCTGCATTAGGTAGGTCGGGCATTTGGTACTTGTCCCACGCCCTTCCGATGGCGGGAGAGAGGTTAGCTGTGGGATCGCAGCATTCCCCTCGCCGTGCTTTAACCATTTTAGGAGGCAGCTGGCCGACTTTTCCAATAGGAATAGCGGACAACTCTTACCGTATGCCCAAGATCTGCGACCCAGGAACATTCACCTCTCAAAAAAGGCCGAGGTGCCTGGGCATGTGGGAACCTTAGTTCAAAAAACAAGAGAGAAGGATTTCAGAGCTTCGCAGAATGTGGACTTGTAGCAACGATACGGAGGAGGAAACGACACCGCTCGAAATTTCCTGATGAAACCGGGCTGAAGTTTACGTAAGAAAATCCCGCGTTAGTCACTTATTACATTTCTAAATAATTCAATTACAAATTTACTAGTTTGTCTCGTATTAAACCCTGATATATTTCTTATTTTACAGTTAAATTTGGCTCGCACAGTGCATAAATGGACGAATTGTATAATACTTTGGCACAATTAATTTGTAAATTAAATAAAGTTTGTGTTACTAAATTCAAGTAATTCTGTATAAAAGTAATTAACAAAAAATTCAAGAAATCCTATATAAAATTTATAGTTTCAGTAAACAATCTTACCATAAACTGGCGTATATCTTTAAACATAAACTGCGTATAATATTTTATTTGATATGAAGATGAAGTGTTTGTGATCGTTGTTCTTTAATATAATAATCGTTGATAATTACTCTTCATCGGTTACCCTTATACTTGAGTTATAAAATTCCGTTTCAAACTATAAAACAATGAATGTGTTTTGAAATTAACTACGAAATGAACCAAGAAAGTTGCGCTTAACGCATAGATTTTAGACATCCAAACATCACGCGCGTGCGTTTGGGACAGAGGGGAGGGAGGATAAAGAGTGAGAGGAAAGTTTATTTACAGTAATGACAGTTCGTATCGGGATTCGCCGCACGTTCTCTCTTAAATGGCCCATGTACGATGGCCACGAGTGCAGAGTTTGGCCCTGCATTAACTCGTGTTGTGTAAACTTTGCGGAGTTTGGCTTTAACAGTCCGAATAGCAACACAACTACGAGACGCTAAAGCTCGGACAGGGTTTACGATACTCGGCCAAGGAGGGGAATTACCCTAAATCAGCTTAGGGTCGCGGGACACGCAACCCCCTAAGACGATTTGTGTTACAGCGCAGAGAACGAATTTATTACTGATTCTGTTTCTGTGGTTATACTAGGATGTATATTCAATTTCTTTGAAACGATCATGTACGGAGACTTCGAAATTTTTCTGAGCTACGTGATATGATTAAAGAGCGAGGCGGTATGTCACGGCTGTTACATGGACTACACTATAAAATATTCAATTGGACGTTCAAACTTCTATCAAGTAATAATCAAATGAAAAACAAGACCTCCAAAACTATTATTTTAGAACGAGGTAAAATATTCTGTTAGATAAGTAAATAACCAAATAAGAAACAAAATTAAGTTATAATATATATATATATATATATATATATATATAAATTGTGAATAAGAAAGAAGAGCTCTAGGCTCTTCTTCGCACCTGAGGAAAGGAACAATGATCTCAGAAACGTTGTGTGGTATTTATTGTAATACCAATTAAACAGGCTATTAATTAAATTGTTGGCGGTACGGGTGCTTAAAGACGACAATCTCAGCGGGTCTTTCTTTGTTAACAATGGAGACTGGAGACCGCGCACTTAGAGAACTCAGTCTGCGTCGAGTCTGCGTCGAGTCTACGTCGAGCCTGGGTCGAGAAAGGATACATAAAAAAAAGTCTGTGAGAGATACAACACAGTAAAGTTTGCTAATCTAAAAGCATGAATAGGGCTATCCAGGAAGTCCGACGGTGAGATATAATAGTTTACATAAAACGCAAGTAAACAGTTTTGACGGAGAGACTAATAAAATCGCAATTTAGAAGCAGAAGTTTTGCTTCAAAAAACTGAACTAATTTTCGCATAGTGAAACTTCAAGGATACCTACGTCCGAGGGCTGACTGAAGGGCGGCTAATCCAAGTTCCAGGACAGCAGAGATCGAGAGTAACGACCGTGTGTGTTCAAAATCTAAAGTGTAGAATCAGTGAATAATGGCCTGTTTAGAGGGTGTTGACTTCAAGCTACAAGAGTCTGAACTGGTATCAGTAGCACTGTCGTGAGTAAAAAACAATTATTAATAACTGTAAACGATAATTAAAGCGTATGGTCAGATTTCGTTCGCGTTTTTATTTTCACTCGTTTTCTTTTATTTCTTGTATTTAATATTTTATTCCGTTAACTTCAATGAGTTTGGATTCTTAATGTTTTAGTTCATTATATTGTATTTGTTCTTACTATCAAACCCAGTGATGACCCTGAGATAAAGAGAAATTCGACGTAGTTTGTAAAAAATATAAAGCTGTATTTTCATAGAACGCCACGAATTAATAAAATAAAATTGAAATATTTGTTCGTTAAATTGATGGAATTCGGCGTGCAAAGCAGGGCTTATAATGTGTAATTATCAACTATAAATTTTTAAATCATAATTTTGTTAATTATTTCTATTTAATTAAGATCACCTTTTAAATCATTACATAAATTGTCGTCTTCAACGTGTGGCTAACTTTCATTCAAACTTTCATTAATTTTTTTTGTTTAAGAATTTCTTTTAATTAAAGACTTTTTTAATTATTACATTATATTATCCCCTTTTGTCTGAATTGGCTATCTTTCTTATGAATTATTTTCAATCAGACTTAAATTTTTTCATAAATATATTGTAATTACTCTCGTTGAATAATTCTTTTTAAGGGTACAAGATAATTTTTGAACAAAGAAATCATCAAAACTTAACAACTTCCTCTACCCTTCCGCATTCCCCCTTTCAGATCCCTTCCTAAGCTATTAAAGGGGAGTTGCCACCATGTGGATTACCCTCATGTAGCCTGTTGCCCTAAAAAAAACAGTTCCCTACGAGTGACACCTGGCAACACTTCTTTCCACGAGCTCCTCTCGGAGACTGAAACTTATCCCCGTTTTCGACAAAAGCGTGACGCAACCACAACAATACCACAGCGGCACTCCAGCAAGGGTTGCCGATAAAGCAAACGTAACATAACAAGAAACCCGTCGATGACCAATTATAATGTTACAATCTTTATATTAAGTGATAATATTATTATATTTATATTATCACTTAATTTCGTCTGTTATTGGTCTATTTACTTTATATACTTGGTTTACTTATTACAAACAGTATATTTTAATTTCAAAATAATCTGTAAATTAAACGTCAAACTTTCTTCTGAATCTGAAAGTATTTGACAATTTACTTTCTACATATTTTAAATTTAACAGCTAACAAATTTCTTATTCACAAAATAATAATAAGTGTCATATTCACAAAATAATAATAAGTGTCCCAGCATCTTTCTGTGGACACATCAAATTATAAAATAACTTGCAACATTATATATACGGCAATTACTTTAAATGCAACTTATAATAATAATAATATAAGGAATTTAACACAATGTGTAAAGTAATTTGGGTCACTCTCTACAAAATTCTGTCATTGAGATAGATCTTCTGGAACACCAATATGCGTGATATCTGTCACACACCATTTCACATAATTCACAAACACAATTCACATCTGGTTGATGAAAGCTTTTTGATTTACAAATCGTGTGGTGAAAACCGTCCACGGCGAAACGGGTTACTGTGTGTCGTAGTTCGTATGATGCTCTCCTCCATTCGTTTGTCATCATGGCGGTGGTACTGTAGAAATCGTCCCATATCTGGTTCTTCTTTTCCTTTAGTTCTTGGATCACGTGTTGATATGCGGGTGTAGATGGCAAAGTTAACCCTGTAGTATAGCGTAGGTCTTCTAAGTAGAAAGGTTCCCTTGTGAGTTCATATGCAAGTCGTGATGGCGTATATTTTGAGACACACAGCTGTATCTTTTTCAGAAAAGTTGCCTTTATCTTTTCAATATCTTTCAGGTTTTTTCTATTTAGTTTCTCCCATATTAATTCCAAACCGTATGTGACTATTGGGGTGACTTTTGCTTTGTAGAGGGAGATGGCCGTGTCTATGGAGAATTGTATCATCCGAATATCTTGCATTGCTCTGAAAGCTGCGATTACTTTTTCTTTCACGTGTAGTGTGAATGTGATTCCTGTCGGTTGTAATGTTATCCCAAGGTACTTGAAGTTGTTTGTAACACTTATTGGTCTGTTGCCGAGGTATAAAGTGTCTTTCGTGCTGTGTCTGCCACCTTTCCTGAATATCATTGCTGCTGCCTTTTGAAGGTTTATTTCTAGTTCATTTTCTTGAGCCCAGTTCGTCAGATTGTTTAAGGCCTCTTGTAGATCTTGTCTGGAGGTTGCTGTGATAACCATGTCATCTGCATACACATAGAGACGCAACTTATAATGTTACTATGTTTCTCGTAACATTCCGCTCCATCAGTATCTCCCTCTACGCCAGACCTTATCAAAGGCTTGCGAGGAATCCAGGAATACAGCAGAGCAGTATCGGTTGCCTTCGAGATCATAAAAATCTTGCTAACTGCCTGGTGAATTTGTTCAATTGTCCCACGTTGGTTTCGGAAGCCAAATTGGTGTTTTTGTACCATTTTTTGGTTATGAAGCATCGGCTTAATTCTTTACAATAATAGTTTTTTTCCAGGATTTTAGATAGTGTAGGGATGAGCCTATAGGATGTAACTTCTCCTGGGGGTTTACCTGGTTTTGGAACCATTACTATTTGAGCTATTTTCCATATGCTAGGATAGTATCCTATTCTTAGAATGGCGTTATAGATTTGTGTAAGACAGCGGATTGCCTTATTAGACAGTTGTTTTACTAATTCACCAGTTATTATGTCATATCCTGGAAATTTCTTTGTATTCGTTTTGTTATCTATTGTTTCCTGTACTCCAAAATGAAAAAAATTACGTGTGATTTAAAATAATTAATAAGAAAGTTAGCCAATTCAGACAAAAAAGTGATAATGTAAATACCACATAAGGTTTGTGGGATCCTTGAACCTTTCGTCAGGTGCGAAGAAGAGCCGAGAGCGACACAACTATTACTTTTCAGTTGACAAAACTCAAAAGCTACGAAAACACAACGAAAATAGTCGAAGGGTTAGCGTAACATAAAGGGAGCAACGACAATGGGAAAACAGAAGGTTTAGGACACTAATAACGGATCATAGCAATTATTGAGTTTCATTGTGTCTGTTTGTACATTAATAGCTGTGATGTTTGATTTAATGTGAAGCATCTCTAAAATGAGTCTGGAATTGTACCTGGTGTCAATGTCTAAAATCTTGGCATTTTGCCAATCAAATGTATGTTTATATGTTTGGAGACTACATATTGTTTATCAATGGGGAGTTTGATATTAGACATATGTTCCTTGATACGGGTATCAAGGGAACGTTTTATTTGTCCTATGTAGCAGGAATTACAATTAGAGCAAGATATTTTGTAAACAACACAATGTTTGCTGTAGGTGCCAAGTGGATCCTTATGGTTTTTAATCAAGTATGAAAGGGTATTAGTAGATCTGTAAATGATGGATAATTTGATATTTTTTGAATATTTGGATAATTTTGTGATGTAGAAATTTGTAATAAGGGAGTACGAGAAAAAAATTGGCTTGAGGTGTTTAGGGACGAGAGACAGTAGGATATTTGATTTGATTTCTATGATCCCATATTATTACGCTAAACCTTGTTTTCCTTTGTCGTTGCTCCCTTATTGTTACGCTAACCCTTCGGCTCTCCCATTGTCGTTGCGTTTTCGTCGCTTTTGAGTTTTGTCAACTGACAAGTGCAGTTACCTATTCAGACCAGACGAAAGGTACAAGGATCCCAGAAACGATATGTGGTATTTATATTATCACTTTTTGGCTGAATTAGCTATCTTTCTTATTTATTAAAAGTATTTAAACAAGTCGTCAAAAAAACATCGATTATGGCTTCTAATCCGACTTATAACCCAGAATTATCATTAAAAAAATAAGTTTACATCTTAAATTAATAACTTGTATTCCCAAATTTGTGTGTTAAATTGTAATTCTCCATTTATTTTCATTTAAACTGTTCATATCGGCGCTATTTAACTCCGAATTTGGGGCATCATTTTTATATGTAACGTATTTACGTAAGGTTCTCGGAGCAGCGAGCAGTCGTATCATTTCGTATGCCAAGCCCTTGTCCATTGTTTACGTCGCGCTTCCGATCATCTACAATAGGCGAGAACCTTACATCCGTATAAGAATCAAGCAACCCACATCAACTTTCAACTTGCAAGCAAAATTGTTCTCAATGTTAATGTCAAATACAAATCTGAATATATTACTCGTCAAATATATACCGTCCTTAAATTTACTACTGATATCATTTTTACGTGTCCAGCAGGAAGCAGGAAAATCTTCCATAATATTACTGGGTGGAAATGTAACGCGTGTACTGTGGTTTAGTTTTGCTTTGTCTCGGAAGTGTTGTTTGCTGTGGTTTGGAGAATTCGAAATCGTGCACGTGCGTGGGGATGGAGGAGATAAATATTTTCATCCAAGTAATTTTCGTGTCCTGTCTCGATTGTTGGCCTCAACATGACAGAATAGTTGGCCATTGTTTACTACGGAACTGCAGCTGCGTGCTATATAACTCTTGTAACCTTCGAAGAATCAGTGAAACTGACATTTCGACGAAGTTTTCTAATAATGAAAAAAGTAAAAGAATGGGAGGCTGTAATAAGATAAGCTTCTCAAACTGGGACACCGCAGCTGGTGGATGTGATTATGAGAGGCTCCGTATTGCGTTACGTGTATACGTTTTAAGTGTCACCGATCTACAAATATTATGAGTTCTGCTGTAAATTTTTCCAAGTTGTTGTCTCTGATATAGTCCGAGTCAGAATCGACGTGAGAAATGGGCCACAATTTGTTAGTGAAGAGTTCATCGAAGCCACACAATTTAGTACGACGGCTTGCCAGTAATCAATCCCGGAGGTCGACGCCTTAGCCAGTGGTAAACCCCTGAGTCGACGCCTTGCAATGGTCCTGACTAAAGTCATCACTGCACGTCACCCGTTATGCCGGCTGTGAGATACGGAGGCGTCGGTACGAGAGCTACAGCAGGCAACACAACACAGAATAGCAGTACGTATTTGGTACGGGCAGAAGATCTCTTCTATGTAAAAACCACAGGTGCCTGAGATAAGAGTTTTTTTCATGCTTAACTGTAATAAACTTATATAAAATTTCTTTAAGTGTCAATATTTTTTGATTTAACGTAAAAACCCAGCCCACAAAAATAATTCTTTACAGAACGTTCAGTTGTTATAATAATGATAAATCAGGAATATGAAGAATTGAGGTCTTATAATTCGATTATTTTATAATACTAAAACTTTTATGCATAAAAATTCGGTGTAATAAATCTGAAAATTCACGTAAGTGACTGACTAGAAACTACAACTATCAGACATTGAAGCCCCAAATTTATAAGGTTATACTTCTATCACGAACAGAATAAAATTTTACTATTAAATTTAATATTATTTAATTGTCTAATAATGATAACCTTAAAAAGTTTCATTTTTACCGTCCGGTAAAATATCTGCGATTCATAATTTTTAAGAAGCCCTTATACAAAGTAAAGAGGCCTTGTGATAAATGTGAACGTCTGAAAAAAAAATCCCAAGCTATTAAAATGGAAATATATAGGACTGCTCCAAAGGGAAGCGTAAAAGTTCTATGAGAATAAATATGTCTGGGAAGAAAATTTCGACAAGCTGTTGCGTTATTTAATAGAATGCAGTCACCCACGCTTATATTACCTTATGGGGCAATATTAGTCCGCATAAAACTTCCGGCCGAATGGGACGCTTGCAAATAAAACTGTTCGGAGAACGAATAAGACACAATGGTATTACTTTTTTTTTCTCTGACTTTCTGCGATCCCGTGAAGTACAATGTCAAAAATTTCATACGCCTTATGGGACGTTTACCTTCATATACCAGAACTAATGGACAATCAATCTGCACCAACGCTGCTTATAAAATATCTATATACACTTGATAAAGTTTGTTAAACATTCTTAAAATAACACAATAAATTAACTACCTTCATAGCACACAAAAAAATTAATTTTGAACAATATAATTTGAAAAATTTGTAGAAATTTCGATCAACTGTTGTTATACTGTCAATACTATTTTCATACTGAAGAGATATAGCCAAAGTTACAAAGAATATGAATACATAATATAAATTAACAAAGATTATTGAATTAACCATCATAAATACGGATAAAATGATAAGTGTCCTGTTTAACATTTCAAGAAAATTTGTTGGTCGTAATGTGTAACATTCCTGAAATAAACTTTTTATTAAAATTAGCTTATCCAGAATAATAGCGTTATACAAATTGAAATAATGATTAAGATCCAAACAATGTTTTCAGTACAAAAGATACTATGAAAATGACCGCGTTAACTAAACGTAAATGCAAAACCGCATTGAAGAACGTGAAAGGTTGCACGCTCCTACTCCATTATGCAGAAATTCTTAGGATATTAATGATCTCGTCTAACCACCCTGCGTAATTGTGTGGAAAGTTAAGGAAAACCCTTCCTTGTCTCTATTGTCTTACACTGTAAAATGTCATCAGCTTAAGCATTTATATTTTTCTGCGTGGCGTCAAAAACTGTCCCACAGGTTACTTTTTGCAGATGTAAGCTTAGTTCACCTTTTTAATATTTTAGGAAATGGTGCAAAAGCTTATGCAACAACCTTCTGTCAAATTCTCGGCCCTTCCACTTTCTTTCGCTATGATTTCTTGGCTCAGTTAGGCCTACGAATGGATGACCAGATCAACAGAACGCGCGATGAATGCCTGTTTATGAACTACGTCATTACATAAATTAACAAAATAATAATTCGATGCTACAATTATAAATAATTAGAATTTAACATAAAAATACTAAAATTCGGGAACACAAATTTCCCTGTCCAACATAAGTAAAATAGCTATATATTAATAATGACAAAAATAATTATTATTTAACTATACTAATGGTATAATATAATATTTACAGCACTAATAAAAAATTCATTACGTACTACTAAAAACTTAATTATTAGAGAATTAACCATTAGATATAGAATTACACATCACACAAGAATAAACTCAAAACCTGACACACGCCCACGAGGAGGAAACAAACGACGGACAAGTCACTTCACGAAACAGAGCAACGAAGAATCTGCAAACTCCATTCAGCAAACAAAAGAGCAGGAAAGACCAACAGAGACTACGTAAGTTATGAAATAAGAAGTTATTATTTAGCAACACATTGAACACTTTTGCAGTTTAAAAAAATTAATTATTAGGGGAATGATCAAGAAGTTCCTGTACTGCGTAAAACGCGCCTTTCAGTAGAATATTTTTACATTGAATTCCAAAACTTTTGTAGTTATCATTGTTCTTTACATCTGGAGGAAGACTATTGTATAAAAGTATCCCTGAATGGTGAATACTTCTCTGGTAGAGAGAAAGGCGATGCTTGTCCGAAACCTGAGGGATTTCTCATAATCTCATAATCGTGAGAATCGCCACTCGTTTGAGAAAGATTCATGTGCCGCTTAACAAACATTATCATTTCGTGAATAAACACGCTGGGAAGTGTTAATATTCGCAGACTTTTGAAAAACGAATTTATTATCCGTATCAGAAAGTATTCTAAATACACGCTTTTGCAACTTTCAATGCTCCTGGACCAATTGCTCCAATTTGCAATGCCATCACACATAAAAGAATGAAAATACGCAAATTATTACATTATTTTCGTTGTGTTGATCTCAAAATGCTGCATTTACATTCTGAGACAGTAACAAGCCGAACTGAGTTTCCCAGCAAGCAGATCTATACGGTGAGTCCACTTTAAATTACTATCAATCTGAAGACCCAGAAAAGACGCATCAGCCGAGAACTTCTCTAGAAGGTTGTTACTGCCATCCGCTGAGAACTGGAGGAACTTGAATTTATCTAGATTTAGTGATAATTTATAGACTTTAAACCACACATTTAGTTTGTTCAGAGTGATGTTTACGTTTCTAACAAGATTATCAACATTTTTATCAGCAACCACTACATTTGTATCAATCGCGCAGAGAATTGATTTCAGAGAATGTACGAATCCTGGAAGATCATTAATATAAAGAATTAATAGTAAAGGCCCAAGAATAGAGCCTTGAGGAACACCGCAAGTAATTAATTACCAATCAGAAAAATGAATATGCCCTTCTTTGGTTTCGACAGCTACCTTTTGTTTACGATAATTTACATCTGATTTTAGGATAAGTAAGGCGTTTCCCCGTACGCCATAATATTCTAACTTTTGTTATGCAAAGAAAATTGTTGTCGTGGAGTCCCTCACAAGTGATAACACCTTGACGCTGAGACCAACAACTGAGACGGACGGAAGTCTTGATTATCACTGTTAACAACATCAGGATGCTAAAGAGCTACTAATTTGTTGGCCCTGTAGAGTTTCGGAACAATCATTATGGGTTCAATAACAATCTGACGATGTCGCAGAAGTGCGATGAAGCCGATAGTCTTTCAGTTGTTACTAAGCTGTTAGTTCAAATAAAGAATGCCTTTCATATATATCGACTACTGGAGGCTACCTTTGGGGATGACTTCACTTCTCTCCGGTTTTTTGAACTAAGGTTCCCACATGCCAAGGCGCCTCGGCCTGTTTTGAGAGGTGTATGTTCCGGGGTCGCAGACCTTGGGCATACGGTAAGAGTTGTCCGCTATTCCTATTGGAATAGTCGGCCAGCTGCCTCCTAAATTGGTCAAGTTACGGAGAGGGGAAAGCTGCGACCCCACACAGCTAACCCCTCTCTCGCAATCGGAAGGGCGTGGTACAAGTATCAAATGCCCGACCTACCTGATGCAGGTTTTTCTAGGGTTTTTCCTGCATCACTTTTAGGCGAATTGCCGGGTAGGATCCTTAAACCATAGCCCATGGACCCTAGTTAGCCCTTGGCTACATTCCTCTACCCTTCCGCATCCCCCCTTTCAGATCCCTTCCTATTCTATTAAAGGGGAGTTGCCACCATGTGGATTACCCTCATGTAACCTGTTGCCCTAAATATATATATATATATATATATATATATATATATATATATATATATTGTAATAAACGGATTAAAAAGGCGTCTAAATAATTAAAAAGAATGTTAAGTGAACAAATTAATCAAATTTATTAAATTTTAAATACAATATAAAAATTACACAATAATATTTAAAATCTCAGGGTCTTTACTGGGTTTGATAAATGAGTGAATTGAATTTAAATTATCTAACAAAACAATTAAAGAAAAGAAATAATTGAAGAAAAGAAAATAATTGAAGAACGATCTGACGTATCTTAAAGAAATGGTTTACAAATAAATTTTAGAGTTCTTTTACTTACGGCCGACCAGGTCTCAATTTTGGGGTTTTGTGTGCACACGTTTTTGGGGATATCACTGAATTTAAATTGGTTACAAAACACTTGTCGAAACTTGATGTTCTCTCAGCTGGAAACGGCTACTCCTTCCGAATTAATGGTCAGTCAGATCATTAACAACTTCCTCTCGATGACATCGGTGACGGTCTCTTTACTTATTGAGTTTTTTACTGCGGCAGGAAATTAGGTTACTGCTTGTGGCTTTACTTATTGAGAAACTTTCCTGTAACCTTTACTTGATCGAATTATATGTCCAAACTTTACTCGATGAAATTCTGTGTGCCACACCAACCAACTAAACTCGTCTCTCCTCGTTGACTCAAACTGTACTCTTTCGCTCCTCGCCGTAGACTGTGTCTGTTCGTCTCGTAGAATTTTGACTGCGTATATCTCAACAATGATTCTATTGACTCGCCGCCCGCTTTGTCGCGGTGTATGCTTTATATAGTCTAATAATGAGTCCTTTACTTTGCAATTATAACAATGGATTAATTACTAATTACTACAATATATATATTGAAATAAATAAATAATTTAGCCTTTATTTAATTTAAAGAATCTGAAGACTTTAATGAATTTGAAGCGCCATTTAGGTAATAATTAAATGGAAGACTTTTATTAAACGAAAAGGTCGAAATTAACAAACAAAATATTTATTTATTTTGTGGCAATAACTCAAAGACAATTAAAATTTAAAATTTTAGATCTCAGAGTCGCTACTGGGTTTGATAATGGACACAACAATTTGTTTTTAAAAAAACTAATTAACACACAGTTTATAATTCACCCAGACAATATGTCGATAGGAAGAAATTAAAAGAAAAGAAATTAACTCTGATTGACATTAAAATAGAACGAAATCTGATTTCTATCCTTTAATTACGTTTACATAAATCATTATTTTTGTATTTTGTTACTCACATCTTTCCAGCTGGTTCCAGCATTCCTTTTTGTTTTCTGGAGATCACTATTGCAAAATTTTTTACACTGATTCTAGTATTGGCTCGCAGATTTTACACTCTTTAAGTCAACCTTGATAGGCTCCCAGGAACTCGGATGATCCTCCTTTTTGTCAACTATCTGGTGACCACTTGCCTTGTATGAATCCTGTGATTCTTATCTTTGATAGTGTTTTTACCGCTTCGGAGTTAAACTGCAACTTTACTATTCCTGGCTGGCTACAAACGTACACTGCTTTTACTTAGCAATATTTACGATT
This sequence comes from Zhengitettix transpicula, assembly GCA_037074705.1. Taxonomy (NCBI): domain Eukaryota; kingdom Metazoa; phylum Arthropoda; class Insecta; order Orthoptera; family Tetrigidae; genus Zhengitettix; species Zhengitettix transpicula. The sequence goes on along the minus strand of CM073593.1, from coordinate 25,125,227 downwards.
TAAATGCTTCCGTGAATGTTTTTACTTTATCTTAAATTCTCAACTTTGTTTAATAATACATTAAACAACGGCTAGTCTCTGCTCTAGTATCATTTGTTCCGTCCTCCGAAATGTCCCGTCACCAACTGAACTATCGTAGTCTCGAGTTTTAGCGCGCATACACCATTTTTGACTTTCCGACAAAGTAGCAGAGCCTGGCTCCATTGTCGCTTTGGAAACTCCTGCCGCTACAATTAAATTTGATTAAAACCAATTAATGGCCTAATTAATTGGCATTACAATATATATATCGACTACTAATTAAAACTCATCACATTTCCCGGTTTGATTGCTCTCAGATATTTGAAAAACATGTTCTTAATAGTAATTATGTGTCGATGAAATGCGGTATTTCGTTAATTTCTTCCAAACACTCGTAACGTCATTTATAAATCGTTCATATTTGACATTTCTTACAGAATAAATGGTTCACAGATCCACATATATTAATTTTTTTCAAATCCTTATTGTATAGTTTCACATTTTATTTTCTTCATTAATATGTCTACAGTATAGTTGTTAGTTCTTCAGAATTCTTAAAGGACGGAAATACTTTCAAGCCAAGCTCACCGAAGCCGGGTTCGATTCCCTGGCTCAGTCAAGATTTTTCCATCCTGATTCTTTAGAATTCTATAACACCTTTCCTCCAGTTATATTAAGCTTATTAACGATAGATTCGCTGTTCCTTATTAGGTAATTAGAAATATAAAATGAAAAATATACAAGCTGAGTACTGGCGGAATTTAAAAATGATTTACCTTTTGTATTTTCCTACGAGATTCTACGTGCATAATTTAATGCACCAAATTCTCACTTTATCATTTATTAAATAAATAGAGAAGACTGAGTGCATGCAGACTTTGGTGTTGCGTGAGGCGTCGGCACACAGCCAACCGCCCAGTGACTCGGCGCCACACGCCAGTCCCTCAACAGCCACATGTCTGCTAAACCACTTCAACAATACATTAAAGAGAGCTTTTTACCTCTTGCTGACGTGAATATGTCGGGTGTACACAAAGTCACTAATACGAACAAGTCTCAGCTTTCACGTTGGAATATTTGAAGGAAATTGGGCACATTTCCACAGAACCCACCAGTAGACATTCATGATTGACTATATTCTACACAAAACTTATATGCATAGTGTGAGCCTGGTTACATTATTGGGCCAGTGGGGTGAATAAGCAGCATTTATTAAATAAATAAACAACTCTGCCAATATGTAAGAGAAAACGAATTACTAAATTAAAATCAAAAACTTATTTCAATACATCGTTTCGTCCACAATTTTGGAACATCTTCAGGTAACCAGGTAGCTAAATTAGAAAAAATATGAATTTAGAGCCAGGGACTGTGTCCTTTGACAATTGTAACCGAAATATTGCTTCTAATTTAGCATATTCACGACTGTATAATCCCTGATTACCCGCAGAAGTAGCAAAATAGTGGACGAAACGCTATATTAATTTTTTTCTCTCGAAACGAAGTGAAAATTTGTGGTGTTTATCAATAAATTTCACCAAGGATCGAGCCACCGTACAAGACGATAAATTTAAATACTTTTTTTGAAGTTTTAATTACTGTTGCAGAAAATGCGTGTAGAAAATTATTAAATAACACACAAGTGGCTTGTGTGAATCTATACATTCTCCTATATTCGTGTTAGTGGACGCGTAAACTCGGGCTAGTACGGAAAGCAAACGTCAGTCTTACGCTTTTATGCTTGTTTGTAATAAATAGTTGTTTCGTTCATTCAAATGCAAGGCTCGCGAAATAGTTTCAGAGGTAAGAAACCAGGTGATACAGTCTCACGCACCTACTGGGTTTTCTAAAGGTAATCTTAGCATCTCTAGAGGCTGGATTTGTTTAAAGGAGTAGAACGTTTCCGATAAAGGCAACATTTACTACGTCAATAAACAAATCATCTTTACGTGACATATTTAAAAGATTTTGTGCCTTCTTTGAAGTCAACGCCTGCGTTGGCCTTTGCAAATGTACAATACATTTGACTGTCATTTTTTTTCGATGATAAGTACATGTAATATAATCTAAGACTGTTCACGGAACCCCAGATGTATAGAAGGTAGCGTTCGGTGACGTCATATTACTATTAGATCTGTGCGCACGTATACATAAATTTATTTCTTGTAATGTACAGTAAAATTTGTCATCCTTTTTCTTCCTTAACCTGTAATTGGGCTAGTGGTATTTAAACAAAGTGTTCTGGAATATTTTGAACAAATTTTTTATTCAATTATTTGTTACGGACTTTTGCCCACATTAATAAAATAGTTACACAAAATTTCACATTTAAAAACAAAATTGCACCTATAAATAAAATGAAATATTTTTACATAATTATTTAGAAATCACTGTATTATCTTTAATCAAAATTAATTTTTTAGAAAGTCTCAAATGAAATAATTCAAAATATAAAACATTAGCCAAATTTGACATTCTCATTATGGATTGTTTAAAGTACAATTTGTTCTATAATTATTTACCACAAGCATATATTTCAATGCAGAGGCTCTAGGAGGAACTCAAAAATTATATTTATCAAGTAAATGAGCACAATCAGTATCATTATTACCTACCTAAAAAATATATTTACAATCTTTAGAGCAACGTTCAGATTCCATACATGAAATTTTCAATTGAAGAAATATTTTTATATTTGACAACGGCAAATTCAAAATTCTATAAGAAAATATTCTTACAAATATGCTGTAAAATTTCAATTTTCTGGATAAATTCTGAAGGGTGACCACACTATACATCCAAACATAAATATGGGTTTAAGGAGCGATGCATATATTTAATGTTTAAAAGGGGAATGAAATAATTTTAGATTTCTTCTAATAAAACCTAAAATTTGGTTAGGTTTATTTATAGACGCATTAATATGTGCTTCAAATGTCATATTTGAATCAAATATTGTTTCTAAATTATTAATAACAGTAGCTGTTACTAATACGCAACCATGAATATTATCAGGAATAATCACTACGTTTATATGTATTGCGAATCTAATTGTTTTGCATTTTGATATAATCTCTCCATACAATTTAGAAATATCATTGAAGCATCGTTGTTAGTTAATAAATCTTTATAGATTTATTTGAAGATCATATGCACAAAGCAAATAGAAATTGATAATACAATATTATTTGTAGAAATATAAAATAATATGGGACCAATTACAACTATCTGATTTCTTTTTAAATTAAATAATAAAATTAGCAGCCTTTTAGTTAGAAAAAAATTAATATTCGTTATAAATTTTAGTCTACTTAATTTCTTTTCATAATTTAACATCTGAAGAGATCGCAATCAGGGACGAAACGTTGTGTTGATGATTTGAATATTAAAATTTATTTTCTTACTAAAAGTCTGCTAATTTTATTATTTAATAAGGGGATAAGATGAAACCCCGTCGGTACACCTGACACTACTACGATTTTATTTGATATGAATTGTTTATATTTTACATATTGTAATAAACAATTTTTATACAATAGTAAAATAGATCATCAATGTCAAAACTTTTAGTTTCTCAATCAAAATATAATGATAATAGATTTAGAAGTTTTAGTAAAATCCGTATTTATCTTATCAATTTTTAAATTTAGTATAGCTAAATTTATGTGTTAATAATTAAATATACTGAAACTATAATTTGATAACGTTGCCTAAGATGGAACATTGGAGAATTGTCAAGGGGAAATAAATTAGTAAGGCATATATTGAAGTCACAAGGATTAAATATAAAAGCTATAGTTGATGATAAGAACAGAGGAAACTGGCAAACATAATATAAAGAAACGTTTTTCTGTCTACCTAATACGATACCAATATAGACCAGGAAAAACCAATCCAGTGCCAGATAAATCAAGCCAAAACAGTTATCAATCTGTGATATGTTATGTTTTCATAACACACTGAGAACTTGAATTTTTTTGTGCGAAATTTAATATCCAGTACATAAATATAGACCTTAAAAGTGCAAATATTATGATAAAAAAATTCTGCTACCAATTACGTGGCTATGTCATAAAAATCCAATACTTAGTGCTGAAGCAACGAGTTCCGAGTTAACTATGCATTCTCTTGTGTGCTGTGGCGAAGCGAGGAGCACCTGGTAATGGACGCAGGAGGTGGGAAAGCAACCCCTTATCTGCAGAGATAACCTGCGGTAATGTAAGCCCCTTCACTCGTAAACTGGGCTGTAAAACAAGGAAGGTATAGGCTTGAAAGCCTCTCAAACTATCTGCATTCCGTTGTTGGCCCGTCGTCGGCTCCAGCTGGGCAACACAATCCTCCTCGGTAATTATGACAGACGAGCTCGTTTACTTCGAAAAACAAAGTGCTGTACACGAACCACTGGTTGGCAAATAAATTAGTAGTAACTCAGTTCGTTGTTCCGCCGAAGCTAAACGTCTCTGTAAAAACGTATTTTAAACAGAAATGCTCAATCCTTAATAAATAAATTTACAATTGTTACAAAGACAACTTGAAATGATCAGAAATTTTAAAATATAATTTTTATGGGTCAAACCTATTTATAAACATATTCTTTAGAATGTGATTATCCAGGTTTTTACTCCCCCAGAATTACTGGATCCTCGGTTCTCAGTTCGTGTATATTGTTAAAATTATCAAACATTTTTTATTGATTTATTTACAGACGCATCAACAGCACAGGTAATTAACGACTAATTAAGGGAACTCATTTTTCCTTGTTTGAGACCTGATTTGATGAGTTTCTCTCACGCACAATAACATCCATGCCCTCGCCGGTATTCGAACCAGGGACTTCTATGATGCGAGGCAGACACACTGACCCATACACCACAGGAGGACCAGCAAGCTTATTTTCTGTCTCCTCATGTGATTTTCCTTTAATAAAATAATGTTCTATCATAGTAGTCAATTTATTTTGTGTCCATATAACGATTAATTTAAATAATAAAACATAAAATAATATAATCACATCGGCAGTAAAATTAACCACCCTTCCTAAATGCAACACACCTATGTAAGAAATTAACACGTCTCGAAACTGAAGCTTTCTTGCACTTTATCCAATATCGAATATTCACACGCATCGCCATGTTCTTCTTTTAAAGATATGCATCAGAATATTTCCGGTATATACGAAATTTAACTTCCAAAATAATATTGCCCATAAAAAACCAGCGGTTTGCGAGCCCTTTACTGGTCAATATATTGTGTATTGCTTGTTGCATTAAGGAAGGGGCGCTCAATATTTTTGCCGAGGCCTGTCCCTATTTGGTTAGTGTACGTTCCTCCTAGTAATGATTGAGCTGGTATTTCAAAACAACTATCGTTGCGAAACTGACTACAAAAAAGTTGATAAGATTAAAGCATAATTAACATCAATGTCACAATAATTAGAGCATTATGATGCGTGCAAGTTTTTTATATCTGAGCTGTCCTTGGTTAAGTGAACTTCAGTTTCTCATTAATAAAAACCTTGCCGTGTTTCGTATAATAGGACACTTGAATCTCAGACAATTAGACAGACATTATTTTGGGCTGTAAATATATCTTTTGGTTCAGTGGTGTCATATTTTTATAGTTTTTAAATATTTCGTAAGTAATGCTAATATATCAAAAGAACGAGAAAGATAATTTTCAAAGCTAAGAATTTTCTTTCACATTACAGAATTACTTTATAACATATTTAAGTGCTAGAATTTAATTAGAACATATCAGACTTCCAATTTTTCGGAAATTCCCAAATGAAACCTATATGGATTAATAGCCACTGAACTAAATTTAGACAACTCATGAAAAACTACGTATTTAGAAATTTAAAAGTAAATACTCTAACATTTTTACATTGCTAAAAGACTTTTGTTTCATTTTAACTGTTTCCTCGTGAATATTTCAGGGAAGTTACAGAGCTGATCCCATATAATTAAGCTGCCAGAAACCTCCTTGAGACTGTTAATCGAATGTTGGAGGCGTTCTCTTAACGCTATTGTTCTAAGTAAGCAAGCAATCACCTTGATCGAAAAACACCAACCCTTGACGAGGAAGCAATTTCTTTGTCAATATTTGGCACGATAATTACTCAATTTTCGAGCTAAGAAGTGGCCGAGCGACAGGCACGCGACGATAATCGCTGGGTGTGGATGGATCTGACAGGTCGAAGACTACCTCCTGGACCAATCAGCTCTGTGTCGCTGCTTTTGACAGATCGAACATTACCTCCCATGTTAAAAGGTTTCAGGGATGATAATACCTTGATCTAAAATACCGAGAAGAGAAATACTACATTGAAACCATGATATTACGTTTCTTTAGATAAATACGCTACAACCCTTGTAACAAAAATTCACTAAGGCATTAAAATTTAGTGATTGGGATTATTTTAATAACTATAGATTGTGATGAAGGCAAACACAGTTCGCATTTAGCATTTTAATATTATTCATAACGTGACGACTTGTAATAGAAGTATAAAGTAAAAAACCTACAAAAAATACAGGCATAGGAAATATTAAAATACTGTTTAGCATAACTGACCTAAATACAAAAAATAAATATAAAATGACGATCGTGTGTAATTACGAAAGGCATTAAATTAATCAATTTTAATATTATAAGTATTTAGCTGATGTTCCTTTGTCTGAGTAAAAAGCGAATAACCAAGAAAAGAAAGAAACTACTTTTATTTCCTTAATGACGAAGAGCTTATTTACCATTCAAAACTTTGCAGCAATCTTTCACTCCGTGCTACCCTTCTTACTCAGCTCTTTTGCTTGATGATTAATTACTTCGTCACTGTCACCTTCCTTTAGTACACCTTATCCGACTGGCAAATTTTTCTTGTGCCTTGTATCTTTCTGCTTTTTTATGTTCCCATTTTGACTTGTTGATTTTTTTCTTGGCTATGGCAACAATTTTTCTTAGTTTTTCCTCACATTCCTTGATTCTTCTTAGTCTTTGTCGGTATACCCAATAAATACTTATAATATTAATTCACCAATGTCAACAGATTTCAAAATTAAATTACTGATTTCATTATTTTTTTAATTAAAGTATCTGTATTATTGAATGTTAATAATTTAAAGTTATTTAGTTTAAGGGACTTTAAACATTAATTACTCACAATGAAACTTTAATAATTTAATTCAATATTTTTCTTCTTAGTAATAAAAATGTCATTTCCTATTTCCTATTTCAATTAAATATTTACTACTGAGGGGTTTAAATTTAGTAAACTCTTTTTCACATTGGATAGTGGGCTTTATTTCTGTATCCGTCTATTTAAAAAAATTACGTAAATATTTCTGGCATGTGTCATTGAATTCGTTGATGTTTCTAGAGGCGAATCGCATTGTCTCCATTTCTTATTGCTGGATGACGAAAATTGCTAACAAATCTTGTTTCCATTGATTATAAATTCTCCATCTTTCAACTTCAAATTACAATCACTAGCTAGGAGAGGAAAGCAACGCTCTCATGTTCTCCAGTTATTATTAATGTTTCGGAAGTCTTACTACGTATAAATGGGCGAATTTCTTTATCAGTATTAAGGCGATGCGATCTGTTTTCCGGGAATGGTGAACTTTCTTAGTATCATCTTTCTCTTTGAATTTCATTATAAATGTATTATATTATAGGGGATATATTCATTCCATTATGTTTCGTGCATTATTTATCGAGTATTATCAGAGAACCGTTTCGTAAAACAGTTTCATATTCCAAACTTTGATAATTAATTTATATCATTCCCTTTTGCAGATTTGTTTAAAATCGCCATAAAAACGTTGAATGACGTTATTTAAATGACTCACTCCATTATATGTTGATTTTAATGTAACTCAAAAACTATACGCTAACACGATCATGTCTAGACCTATTTACTTGAATATAATTAATTATTAAATCTATCGATGCCCAGGTTGGATGCAACAGATGATTATTTTCTGTTATTAATATTTTATTTACAGCCTTTAATAGTAACCAGTCGATAACTTTATAGTATCAGTATTATTACAACGTCGTATTCCGTAGACCATTCTTAATTACGATTTAATACAATTTGTTTATAATTAGTGGAAATTATATTTCAATTGATTCTGAAATTTTCAAATATTTACCTTAAAGGAACTTAATTATTTTGTGGTTCAAAATTTTTAGGTACGTTTTTACCTGGTTTTTAATCTGTGAGGCAAAAAATCTGTTCATGATACAAGACGCATTTTCAATTACTTCTGTAACAAGAGATGGTCGAGGTTCTTTGTTTGCCAGTTCCAAACTTGTTAGAATTGTTGACGAAGTTGATTCATACACAATTTCTACACTTATAAATATTAGTTATTTTAATAAAGCTTTAATTAAAACCAACATAGTGAAAATTAAGAGTAAATTAAATTGATACTGATTCACTATGGTATGGAATTCCCAATAGAAAAACTTTGATATTACGTAATTTATTTAATCACAATACTCCAAAAAATTTGTTTTTTACATGGAAACGTAGTAAGATGGAGACTAAATTCATTCATAAAAAGTGCCGTTCTCGAGTAAAAATATGCACTGACAGTCAAATTAAATACAAACTGTAAAAAGTTTCTATCTTCATGAACATGGTTTCAACATCTTATCTTATTACATGTTTGGCATATTTTCCCTTTTAAATAACGACATTGCGTTACGAACTTTTGTATTCTTTTCAAAAACCACAAACAATTAAATTTGGGTAAACAATTTTCTTGCCATATTTCAGGGTGCGTAATTTTGGAGAATACTCTTAAAATGTGGGAACATAATAATCTTCCAATTTTGATACATCTTTATAACGACTGCGGCTAATGGTCGTTTTATCAATATTTATTAATTATACTTTCTATTATGATCTTTAAATTGAGATAAAAGTAAGGTAATGTTCATATATTTGTTCTTCATTTCTCCTTTCCTTCTGGGTAGATTTAGGAATTCATATGGCAAGTTACATATTTTAATATTCAAATGGTACAGTAAAAACACTAGCACTTCATTATAACGTAACATTCATAATAAACCTTCTTAGCCTTGTAAATATATATCATTTCCGTAAATCACAAGTGGCGTTAATTAAAAACAAGAATATCATAACATAAAATCACGAACCTTTTTAAATATATGATAATGATAATCTTGTAATTATTATATTTGGTACGTACTTCTTGATAATTATCCATTTTACGTAACGGTAAATAAAAACTATGTGTGGTCGATTCGTCGTAAAACAAGAAAATCAGATTTTAATTTCTAATTTTTTAATGTATTTCTAAATGTAATAAACATTAGTAACCAAACGTCCCATTTTATATAATAAAGACTAGAGTAACAGAAACAAGAACATGAGTGTTGATACTAAATAACATATTAGTTTTGTACAACAGTCTGCAATTAATACAACTAATTTGTTTCAAATTATTATAAATATAGTAATCAATAGACTCATAAACTTCAAAAATTAAACTTATTTCTCTCTTCAAGAAAAATGTATTTTTCATAATTGTACTTTCATCGCGTCCTACAATCTAGAAATATTAATCTTATCTTACAACTTGCAACATCTGTCCATTTTCTTATCGCTTTTGTTTCATTTAAGAGCATAGAACAATTTTCCTACCATAATTAATTCCGCTTCGCTTGATAACTTCAACAGCGGACGTTTACAGATATATAGTGATATTTTGCAGCTCACTTTGTATAATGAATAGAGTTTTGCAGCACTTCAGCTTATCAGGGATTGTACAATTAACCAAAAGTTATTCAACTCTCTACGGTTATGTTACATGAATTGCAGTGATAATGATTATTTTAACGACACGTCGCTATCTGTCTCCTAATAACTATATTATAATAGGAAGATAACGACTGGAAGTACGAGTTTTGGAACTATCCTCATTTCCCATTCTCGTTGCCATAACGTCTTGGATAATATTCGGAAGTCACACATTTATGTTCAAATAATAGTTTGAGTTGAACCAGTGCGGTCTTCCTTTACAACGTTACAATTGTGTTTTCGTTCTTTACCAGACAGGAAAATTCAGAATTGCGAAAGTAAATTATACACCGAATAATACCAGGTGTTATGCACGACTGACACATGCCACAAAACAAAACTTGGATTAAATGTGACATCGACAGTTATATTCTGCTGGCCATTATTATGGACGCCTGTCTATGTCAAAGTTGCACTTTCGATATTGACAGACCGTGGCTTTTGTCTCTCCCGTTTTGAGTCGGGAATTTTTAAAATAACTTAAGGATGTATATTCCGGGGTCGGAGACATTGGGAAAATGGTAAGAGTTGTCACTCTGTAACTATTGGACCAGAGGGCCAGCTGTCCTCCAAATCCATTCGAGGCATGGAGGTGAGAATGCTGCATTCCCACAACAAACCGAACTCGCGTTATCGGAAAGGCGTGGGACAATTACCAAGAGATCGATCTACCTGATGATGCAGGTTTTTCTTGGAGGATTCCCTGCATCACTTTTAGGCGAATGCTGAGTAGGGGCCTTAAAATACAACCCAGGGGCCATAGTCACAACTTGGCTTCCTTCCTGCACCTCTTCGCATAATCTCTCTTCCATATCTTCCTTTCCTGCTAAAGAAGAGAGCCATAAAACCGGATAACCCTCATGTAGCCTATCACAATATATATATACATATATATATATATATATATATATATATATATATATTGTAATGATTAGACTTTATTACCATATATATAAAAAAACTTTATTTCATAAAAAAATACATAAAAAAATTGATTGGGCGCCAGCAGATATATATATATATAGTCTGCAAAAAATTAACAATAATTACCTCCGGCTTTATTAATGAAATACTCCTTCTCTACAAGGTAATGTGGGCGGCTGGGTTTCTATTCACAAACAGAGCTTAGTTCCGTACTGTGTAAAAAATCTTTAACTTCTGAATGCACTTTACATAAATGACATTCTATTGACAACAAAGATTTTGTATACCCTACAATACAATGTCCCGTAATAAGAGAAGTAAATTTTGTGGTATTAGGATCTGGCGAAAAAAAGAACACGCCAAAATTCGTCACGTCTTAGCAGACGTGCAGTCTGCTAAATCATAATATTCTCAACTGCCGGTCCTGAATCTGCTAATTTATGATTTTCCGACGACGATGGTTCATACCTGTTGCATGAAATATTTCGTGTTCCAAGATTTAAAAATAGGCGCTATGGTGATACAATTGATGATAGTCACAGCTAAACCTGGTCACATTAACAAAATAATATATATTTATTTCTCTCACCTTTCTTACACTCGTAACCTGGTACACATATATTTCTCAGGAGTAATTAAATCCACTCACACTTGGAACCTCTCTGCCTACGACAACACAAACATATAAATATAACATTTTAAATCAAATTACGAAAATGAATATCATTACATCGCGTTGCAATATATTATAGGGTTCAGGCATCCGATTTTCTTATTAGTTTATTATTCGTTAAAGGACACTCATTATTATATTTGAATCATTGAAATATACGTAATTAATATACTCTGGTTCCATTCTGGTACAGCAGTAATTAAACTGTGACGTTTTGCTGGTCATCCGCACTGACGTCATCTTCCAGATTCATCTGGAAGATGACATCATTGCTGATGACCGTTGAACGTCGCAGATTAATTACTGCTAGATCCAAGCGGAGAACTTTTCCTTTTATAAATACAGTGGGAAGGCCTTATATATAATAGTTATTAACACCGATTCTAGGATTTCCAGCGCCACTGTTGCTCATTTTCTTTACGTAATTATTATATCGGATACTTACGAAATTATTTGATAATTAATGACTGAAAAATGATTATTTTAGTTTAACATGTTCAATATTAATACCTACACAAATTAAATTAATTATGTTGGTTTTGACCGCGTTTCAAGTAGTTCAAAATCCGATTTTTGTTACTTGCTACACCCAGCTGATCTAACTACTAGCCTATAATATTTTCAAATTAACCGTAGATATTAAATATGTTAAATATTTTCTAAATATATTTAAAGAAATATATACGTACTTAAAACACTAATATATAATATATTTTACGTAATTTCTCATATATACATTTCGAAATACTCGTGTAATGTAATACGAATTGTTCCATTTAGTTCGGTAAAATAAAGTAAAATTTTCTACGTCCTTTATAATTAATATTTGTTCTGATGTTTTCTGATGCCAATCTATACTTCAGTCGTACTATTTATTTGTAATTAAATTCTATAGATAAGATTACTGAACATATTTTCTATTTTCACTCATTACTTTTATCATAAATTCTGTTGCATTTATGTAAATACTTGTTTAAACTATATTCCGGTGGGGAACAAAAAACAAATTAAACTCCGTATTATGAAGTGAAAAATATGAGTAAATAAAATTTAGTGTAACACATCAGGGACTTTGTGCTTATTCCTAAGATATATTTCACATCGATGAATGAAAATTATACTAATAAATTCCTGCAAATAAAAATGAAGGTTCATTAATTTCATTAACGTCATTGAGACGTTCATTCTTTAAATTTAAATTAAACGCTAATAATAATAAAAAGTAAGTCGACGTAAAATATTTGTGGGTCTACATTTACAAAACGAATGTAGAATTACAGTCAACGTCGAAGCGACGTGACTGAATGATAGATTCGATCATGTTGCGGACACGAAGTAAACGGGGAGATTAATATTTTATAGGAATATAGAAAGTGACCCTCGCTCGGATGAAAAAAGAGGAAAGAGCATAGAGTTGAGAAGGATCCGAGGGAATTGAAGAGAACTGCCCAGGAAGATGGTCGTCTGTCAAAGTCCTCAGGGAGTTACGTGCTCGTAAAAGATCTGCGGTTACTACAAGGGGATATTCCCCACAGAGGTGAAGTGAAAAGTTGACTCCACATGTGTCTTCCTTTGCAGGATATTGTTCCATATAACCGAACAGACACCATCCTAAAAAGTGAAACTGCGTAATTATCGTAAAACTGCACTTCTGAAAGTTATTTAATATTTTCAAATTTATGAGTAACTAGATAACCCATTCTACCGTGGGAAAGTCATTAAACTTCAAAATTACACAACACGAATATAAATCCACGTTCAGAATTATAAATAATAAAAAGTGATAGAATAGTGGAACTCAGAAGTGTGAATTCACGATTTTTAAATTTATAAATAATCAATTAGAAATCCATTACGTACGTACTGATTTTACATTGGCCATATTTTATCATAATTCAAAACATATTAATCCAAATTATTTACAAGACAAATTAACAATCAGTAAATATGTTGATTTAGCAAAAACGTTCAGGTATAATTTAATTTGACCCGGTTCAAAAAAACAGAGAATAATTTATTAAAAATATATTCAGCATCCAACAGACAATTTGAGATTGGCAAATGTTTTTTAACCGTGGGTTGTTTTAAAGCACCTCAATTGTCAATAATTCTTACATTCAAATTAACAAATCACGCTATTTGTATTTCATGTATCCAGTGTCGTTATAACTATAATATGTCACTTTGAATTGGTAGGCTGTGATATCACATCCGAGGCAGAAAAGATACTCAGCGACACGTATAAAACTAATGAGTTGTTCTGGAAAAATGTGCATTTCTGGCCTAAAAGCGTGATTTTTTTTGCAGGTTATTTCGCAGAAATACGCCTAAAAGTAATCATTTCTCAACCTCTTTGTTGTTGTTGAATCTTCCATCAATTCCACAACTATTTCACGCTTTTAGAAGTTAAATTGTTATTAAAAATCCTTTTTCATTAATCCTTACAACTAAATTGTTAAATAGCCATCCTAATTTCACATATGTAGGCCCAGTAATTTTTTTGTAGGTGTAGACAGACCTTGTATTGGGAAATCCACATAGTGACAACTCCCCTCTTATAGCATAGGGAAAGGATTGAAATGGGTAAGTAGAAAGGTAGAGCAAGTTAGCCAACGGTTAACTAGGGCCCCCGGGCTATGGTTTAAGGATCCTACCCGCCATTCGCCTAAAAGTTATGCAGAGAAACCCCTAGAAAAACCTTCACCAGGTAGGTCGGGCATTTGGTACAAGTCCTGCACCCTTCCGATGGCGGGAGAGGGGTTTGCAATGGGGTCGCAGCTTTCCCCTCGCCGTACCTTTACCAGTTTAGGAGGCAGCTGGCCGACTATTCCAATAGGAATAGCGGACAACTCGTACCGTATGCACAAGGTCTGCGACCCTGGAACATACGCCTCTCAAAACAGGCCGAGGTGCCTCGGCATGTGGGAACCTTAGTTCAAAAACTAGAGAGATGTGAAGGCATCCCCAAAGGCAGCCTCCTCCAGAGCTCTTTCGAAAGGTTCACCTGCGAGAGAATTCTCTCGCAGGTTTCCTTGACTTGGCCCAGTAACTTTTGTTCTATATTTAAGTCAATTTCCTTTTAATTTATACATAGGAGATATAAAATTTTTGAATCAGAGCATATTCCAACAAAATTTTATAGAACCAACAGAAATATTTCTAATCAAACATAAGTTAATTTATTATGGACTTTAATCGATAATTTTAAATCTCCTCGAGTGCTTTTCGTATTTATTTTCCTCGTCACTTAAAATCCATAAAATAGTACATTTCTGATATCTGTGACAAAATATATTTGCTATACTTCAAACTCTTTAGCCAATTTTTGCCACCTGGGTCCCGTCATTTTGAGCCAAAGCTTTTTTCGTAAAGGCCCTTAATAACACTTACTGGCTGAGTCATGAGCACCTATTATGGATAATGTTGCTTATAACAAAGTCTATAGTTTTTCCCCAAAATTTGAAAGCTGATAATTAAATTATCAGTACGATAAACAAAAATACAGGGAAAAGTATATTTACAAAATAAATTGAACTAATTTCGCAGATGAATATATACTAGTGTTATTAATCTCTGATAAATCCTATAAAAAAATTAATTACATTGAAACAATACATCCCTGAGATTTTACACGTATGAGTTGTAATTGAATACTTTTCTACGTCATTTATTAAACAGAAAACTAGAACGTGTTTTGGAAATGTAGAGTCAAGAACATAATCAATCCCGAAAGCATGAGAGGCATAATATGTTTTGCTAAGTTGTAAATTTGTATTATGTGAAAAATTTTATTGTTGACAAAAGTGAAGCAGGTCCGAATTGTATATTTTTTTAAAAAAAGACTTTGAAACGTAAGGAACTAATTGTAAACGTTCTTTTCGTATAATTTATGAATTTTCTTAAATGATTGTCGTGATGGAGTCAACGAATGTGCTGACAATGTATGCCGCAAAATTGAGTTTTGATCGAGTATATTTTCGCTCCATAGGTTTCTTTTGAGCGCCAAGGATCTCGGGTGCATCCTGCTTGTTGGTGCTGTATACTTTATTGAGGTTCTCTGCAGACCACGGCCACTACATTGTTATAGCCCTTGGTCACGGTAGCGCTCCGATAGTTCTCATGTTGCCAGGAAACTCCTCGCAAATTGTGAAGAATAAAAAAAATTCTCAAGGCCACGAAGACGGTAGCACTAATGTTAAATATTGTCAACAAACGTGATAATGTAACAATATATTTATTTTTATATTATCTGCGCTTATATTTATGAATTATTTCCTAATATTTTTATACATGTTCTTTAAAATATTGGAATTCTATTACGACCCTTTAAAATTACTAATGTTTCATCTTCAGAACATTCTGAAGGTTTGACATTAAAATAACGATTAATTTTCTCATAAATAAATGTGCTTAGTAACTGTACTATTAACTCGTTAACTTACGTGATGTTGAGTTAGCTGCAAAATTTCTCAGGCTATGCATTTTAATTGTAATTATACACCTGAAGAGGGATGTCACGTTGTGTTTGTTAACTATTATATTTTAAATACTACAATAAATTTTGCTGAATAATAGACTAGTGTTTTTAATATTTAGTTAATAATGCTTATTGATATGTCACCATATATTTATATTGTAATAAACAAATTAAGATAATTTGGATCCACTCGATATTTTCAACTTCCACGTTGATGTTAAGGATCGCCGTCGCTGACGTCGCAGTTCCTCGAAAATTCATATACATACAACAGCCCCAATCAACTAATTTGAATATTGTATGGTAGGACATACTAATAATATTTTTTGACACACAAAATATTTATTTATACGACTGATAAGGAATTTAATTTATTATAACAGAATTTTCTTCAAATTTTTGGTCGCCAGAAGATTGACTGCAACATTTAATAACAGTTATTTAAAGTTATGACAGTAATTTACACGATATTACAGCACTTAAAATTTACCAAATTTTAAATGACCTCTATCTCAACAGGGTATTGTGGGTCAAAATTTTCTAATCCTAAAAAGAGATCATTTGAAATTTTACTGCATACAAGTGAAATTAATGAAGATATTTCACCAGAAACAAATGCTTTCAGTAGATCTCGGACAGGTCTCTCTACGTTGGTCGCCGGTTCCTTGTCACAGCGTACAGGACGAAATAAATGGCCCCAACGCGAATAGGCGTAGGAGGATCTCCTTCAACCTAGGAAATTTGTTTTAGAATTTTTCATTGCACCTTCCGGATTTACATCTATTGCTGAACTATTTATTGTCACTGCAGTATCTTGAGATTTAACGGTAATTGCGCCGACCAGCGACGAGCGTGCCCTTGCTCGCTCAAACGTCCATTGCTTGATGAATCTCCGTCGTCCTGCTCTCGAGCTGATCCCAAGATTCTGAGGAATTCACCACTCGGATAATTTCTATCATATTTCGCATCGTAAATTTGTCCAATAAACATGTTTGATTCACGCAACATAAATATTTAACCATGGCTCCAAGCTGACAATGTTAAACTGTCGTTGTTAACTGCTGTTTTTAACTGTCCTCCAAACAATGCCTAACTTTTAATGCTAACAAGATTAATAAAAATTTATAATTTAATATGCAATTAATTTAAAATAAATGGGTAATTATTCATATAGGTGATATGTGAATGTAGGTAATTGAAAATCGTGTACATCGTAGTTGTTGTATATGATACGTAGTCCAGACAATTAAGGTCCACTGAACAAGAGCATAATTATGTTTTTACTGCATACGTCTTTGTATATCTAAGAATTACGCAAGACGCAAGTATTTTGACGCGTGTTGAGCAGTTTTATTAGACCTGCGCTTATATTAACGGATTAATTCATAGTATTTGAACTTCATATTCTTAATAACCCAAAAAAAGTTAATATGCTAAAAACATACACAGGATATAAGTCAAGTAGCATGTTAAATAGCTTTCAGCCAATTACATTTTTTATGAAAGTCAGAATGTCGTAACCACGAGTAAATCATCTCTTGGTGCCAACTTATGTTTCTAAAAATGATTACTCATTCAAAATTAAAGAAAAATGGCAACGCACAGACGTTGGAAAATATTCATTTGTTAATAGATCAATTCGCGACTGGAATTCATTGCCTGCAGAGTTAATTACGACTTTTCCGAATAGCGTTGATCAGGTTAGACGTAGGCTAAGAAAACTACAATAATCATGGGATATTATATATATATATATATTGTAATAATCAATTAATAGGCCGTTTACTGTAACGAATTTAATGAATTCGAAAAATTTGAGCCCCACGTTGTGGTAGCCATTATGTAATAATCAAATAAAAGGCTTTAATTAAATAAAATAAATAATAAAATTTACAAACAATATTTATTTATTTTGTGGCAATAACTCAAAAACAATTACATAATAAAATTTTAGATCTCAGGGCCTTCACTGGGTTTGATAATGGACACAAGTTGTTGCAAAAATCTTATTAACAAACCGTTTACATTTACCTAAACAATCCGTCGATAGAAATAAACTAAAAAGAAAAGAAATTAACTTATCAATTAAAATAGAAATAGAACGAAATCTGACTTGTATCCTTTAATTACATTTACATAAATCATTATTTTGTATTTTGTTACTCACATCTGTCCAGCGGGTTCCAGCTTTCCTTTTCGTTTCGAAAGATACACTATTGCGAGATTTTACACTGATTCTAAGATTCACAGATTTTACACTGATTCTAGTCAAAATTGCTTGGATGTCAGGAACTCGGATGATCCTCCCTTTTGTCAGCTATCTGTTGACTGCTTGCCTTAGGTGATTTCTGCTTGCCTTATATGAATTCTGTGGTTTGTAGATTTGCTAGTCTTTTACCGCTTTGGACTTAAACTGCAACTGTACTATTTCTGGCTGGCTGCAGACGTAAAACTGCACTCCTTTCCTGGCTGCTGATAGACTTAAAAACTGCTAACTTAGCGATATTTACAAGGTAATACTTCCGTGAATGTTTTTACTTTGCCTTCAACTCACAACTTTGTTTAATAATAGTACATGGCTAGTCTCTGCTCTAGTATAATTTGTTCCGTTCTCCTAAATGTCCCGTCACCAACTGAACTATTCGTCTCTGGTTTTAGCGCGCATACGCCATTTTCGACTTTCCGACAAAGGAACAGAGCTGGGCTTTTTCATTGTTGCTTTGGAAGCTCCTGCCGCTATAATGGGTTTCTCAAACAATTTAAATTTTATATTCAAACAATTAATGTCCTAATTCATTGGCATTACAATATATATTCTTATTACACTCATTAATCTCTATCTGGTCAGCGTGGTAAACATTGAAGTGAAGAGATTTATGTGAGAATAAATATCAAATAAAAAAGTGAAGTGCAGTGAAAAGAAATAGGGGGATGGAACGTATTTCTTTTTTTTCCAGGTAAATAATAATAAACTATACAAAGACAGTTGGTTTATGTTACCCATATAAGTTGATAAATGTTATATTTGTATATATATAATTTTTGTAGATATAGCTACCACCGGACAAATGCCCAATAGTAGCTTAATAATAGTAAATACATATTAGTCTCGCTTTCTCGAAGCTTTTTCTGTTCAAAAATATCAAATCAAATCGTCGGTCGCATTTTCCGCTACATTTTACAACTCTTCTTCTCAAAATCAGGCAATGGATCACACGAACATGTTTCTCTGTATTACGTACTGTAACTATAGCATAACTAAATACTTTGTGTTAATATTATTTCTAATTCAATTATGATAAATAGAACTGTGTGTGACAAAATACTATAATGAGTTCCACCATGAGACAGCTAGTTCGATACATTAATAAGCGTTAAATCATGACAGTAAATTTATATATGAGCCTCCATTAAATAAAGTTTAAGGAATAAAATTTCTATTAAAGAAGACAACTAATATGATACACTCTAGTTAGGCCTTGTTACACCACCATTTATATCTAGGAATGATTAAGGAACTTATGATTTTAGTTAAAATGGCAGGGTTCTTAATATTTTCCTATTACATGACTTGGCGATGTTCGGTTAATAGAATTCATCAGGTTCTCAATTCTCATCTTTCCTTCTTCGTAAAACGCCGGCTTTTCGGTCAATCACCTTCCTGCGTGACAGAGAAGTTTATTGTGTGTCAAAGACCTCGGCCATAAACCGTTTCCGCTGACACCATTGGTTAATTAGTCAAATCCGTCAAACAGTCCAGGCCAAAACTCCTTTGTTTCTATCATTCAACTTGGACTTCTAAGCTATTTACTTAGATTAATTTTTATTCAAGAACAGAAGAAGTGCTATAAAAGCATTTGTTACACCACCTACTAACGTTTTTGTTACTGTCAGTCTAATACAAACTTATTTGAGATGCATTTAACGCAATGATGAAAACAAACCGACTCGCTCTTTTTATCTTTTCTATATATATCTCTAGAGAAAATATCCTGTAGTATATTACGGTTATACTTGACACATAATGAACATGGAGACACATACCGATGGGATTGAGTACTGCTGGTGTTCGGATGTACTAACAAAATATACTCTGTGATTCACTGCATCCAATCGCAGACATGTTACATAAAACTGTTCAAGGGTTTTAAAAGACTCATTTAAGAATAATTATGCTTGGAGTTGCGAAATTGATATTATTGATAAAATAGGAAACAGAATTATAAAGAGTGGATTAAATCTACCGATTCAGTTGTCTAAAATCGAAGCAGAACAATACGCATAAATTCAGAAGCTATGGGACTGTGCACTTGAATTAACTGACCATCTAGAAAATAAACTCAGAAACATCATCCCTTGGTTATTATTAAAGGAGATTATCGATTAACTGTCTGTCTGAGTGACGGACGCTTGCTGAAAAATCGGAAAGACATTTTAGTCGTTATTTATTGCATATCTTCAAAATAAGTACAATAAAGGCAAGTAAATATATTGGGCTACTGTACGTAAGATTTGTCAGAAGTCTTGAAATAGTTGGAGCTGTTTCATTTCATAGCCAATGAGAGGAAATATGCACGTGATGCCATTCAGACAGGGGCGCTTCATTTTTGTGGCAAGGCGTGTACAATCTACGATTAAGTCCTGTACTTCCTTTTGTAGACGGTTAATAATCTAATGATCGCCAACTCGAACTTAACAAGCTTACTTTTTTCACTTATTACGCTTGAATTCGAAACAATTACACGACACAAAGACGCTCACACGAACGACTGGAAGCCATTACGAAGTCTTACGAGATTGAGACCAATCAAAACCATCAATTAAGTGAACTGCTTTGATTTCCTGTCGCATAATTCCGTGTTCATGCTATGTTCCGCGGCTCGTTAACTCAAAACGTGAGATTAAATAATCGAAGCCTGACTTCACCAAATCGCTAACAATTCTCGGAATTTAATTGCACATTTAACTGTAATAAAGCTTTTATTAAAAAAAATAAGTTCATAGTAACGAAATTTTTTCACTAATTTACATTAAATTTTAAAACTATGAAACAACGCCACTTAAAACAAGCCTGTTTTGAAGAATGATTATTGTGAACTACAGCGAAGTTAGAAGCAAACTTAGCATAATAGTATTTGGCTAGGAAGAACAGCGGGCGGTGCAGTTACATAAAGGTCTTAGAAGGCTGCATGGTTCCGCTAATTTCCTGTCTAACCTTCAGCGGAATTGCACGGTGTTCCCCCGTATATAGTCTCGGGAAGGAGGCTGTGGTCCCTCACTTCGCCCTGTAGCTATCGTGTGAGGAGCTTCCAAACAGGTGAGAGAAAAATTACTTTTCTTAAAAAAAATCTTCAGTGGTGTGGTTTATATTAAATTTTCGAACCAATAATTTTTTGAAGGGATTAAGAATATCCAGTTATTTTTTTTCTCGTTCGCTTGATTGAGCTTCATGATCAAATTAAGCCTACACATTATTCACGGCTTTCAGACACGATGCGTGTCCCCACGAAACCATTATTAGGTCTCTGGACGAAATTTTTGTATTATTATTTGGAACCGATAGGCCGATGAAAGTATGGTCCTGGTGCTCAGATAATAATAGTTGGACATTTTATTGTACCCATCAGAAGACATACTGCTCAGTAACTTCGTTGGTTTCTCGGAATACATTGCCAAACGATTCAGCACTGATAATTACTAGATAGTGAAAAAAACCTTTGGGAAGAAGTGATATATTTTTGTTTCAGTACCAGAAATATGTAATTATTTCTACAGACCAGCGCTCACCAAATCAAGATCACCCCGCCGGAAGGCTTTCAAGATCGAGAGGAACAGGCTTTCGATACTCATAATTGAGCTTTCCCCATTTTCTGAATTCCCTTAATAATATTTTTCTGATATTCAGATACAAATCCAGTCATAGTATTCCTTATTTCAGAAAACGTTTTCCTACTGCTTCAAAGGGACCACAATACATTGTGGTCACTCGCTCCATAGCTCATAAATGAATTTGCGTGTTGTTCATAAGCTAAATAATTAATTACTGAAGTATAATCGTTTACTATTTAATATAATCAGACAATTGTCAGTTGATAAATAAATAAACAATGCAGAAAATTAATTTTCATATGACAGAATCAATGTTACTGTCATTTAAACTAATCTTCTTAATTAATTAAACCAAAAAATCAGTTAAGCGACGTTTCGTCCACAGTTTTTGGACTTCATCAGGAAAACACGTTATGTCCCGTTTTGAATATATATATATAAATTCGAAGAAATATGAATTTAGAGTGATGGGCTTCGTCCTATGAAGTTTATAACTGAAATGCACATTTTCCTGAAGAAGTCCTCAAAATTGTAGCTGAAACGTCGTATGGTCTGATTTTTGGTTTATTTAATTAATAATTTTTTTCTGATATATTGGCTGAATTGTTTATTTACAATCGCTATTGTTTCAATTACCATGATTTCTAGACACGTCAAACTTTTCTCTTATTTCAACAAATATTGAGAGAGCAAAACATTCACTAAAACCAATGTTTTTAGTGCTTAAATTTTCGTTGAATAATATTTGTGATAATATACTTATAAATTAAATCAAAATTCATTCGTATTACTATTTTAGTACTTTGTTTTAACATCGCTCTTATATGAAGATACTTAAATTAAATCAGTTATTACCATTATATTAAATTTAACCTTATTTCAGATATATTTTTCTATCATATATTAGTTCAAAAATTTAATATTTTCATAGATTATGATAATAATGAATTTTTTTAAAGAAAAATGCTCTACTACTATTTTTACAATGAAAGTATCTGTCTCTAACTAATAGCCAGTGCTTTTTTTATTTATTATTGCCTTTGGGTAGTAAAAAGCTAGTTTTTTTATTTTTAGCGTCAGGATGAATAATAATTCTTATTCATCTTATCAACTTATGATAGGAATGTAAGATTTTAATTCTATTATCCACAAACATAACTCTTTCGATATAAAAAAATACTTTCATAGAGAAATATATTGCTAAACAAAACACTGGAAGAAGATGGGAAAGTCACCTGCCGAATCGTCGACGCAATAATTTACTCTTTGTAAGGGCACAACTAATATAGCGGCTCACAACAAGCAGACGATACATGACTAATTAAATTTGTAAGTAAGTAATAAAATTCTAATTAACCTTTCCAGTTTCAGAAATTTAGTATAATTAACAATAAATAAATATTCAAATCGATAGAGAAGACAATACATTTGAATGTACGCAAAAACAAAATACTGTAGTAGGCCAAATTCAGACAAAAAAAGAGATAATATAAATACCACTCAACGTTTCTAGAAGCCTTGTTCCGTTCTTCAAGTGCATGAAAAACGCAAGAGCATAGACAGACACAACTGCACGAGTCAGTTGGCAAAACTCAAAAGCTTTGGCTGAGTTTTGTCAACTGACTCGTGCAAATGTGTCTCTCTATGCTCTTACGTTTTTCTGCACCTGAATAAAGGAACAAGGCTTCCAGAAACGATGCGTAGTATTATATTATCTCTTCTTTTGTCTGAATTTGACTATATTTATTATTATTAATTTTCAATCAGACGTAAATTTTTTATTTCAAATACTGTGGTTTCAGCGTCAATTATTAAATTTATATTGCGAGAACTTTGAAAGTAAAAGTATACTTTAAATTTAATTATTTAAGGTACTGATAATATAGAGTAAATTTCGTAACTGTTCATCTCCATATCTTCTCTCGCTCTCATAAGAAATAACAAGGTAATTTTTTTCAAACCATTTATGTCAATATTGAAGAGTTTCCTGCGTTTGCCATCAACAATTATCACTTTCCAATTTTTTCCCACATTAAACATATTCAATTTAACAAGTACCCTAATACGACATATTATTTGCTCCGTCACAATTTCTGACTATGACCCATATTAAATACTTTCGGGTTTTCCGGAATATTAATATCATAATTAATATATTAATATCATAATTTTGGAATTTACCGAGGAAACGAACCTCTGGCCTTTTATTATATAAGGTTTTTTCGGTTTCAATTCAACGTACCGTTTTTACTAATCGCATCAAGTTTTGAATTAAAAGTTTACGAATAATATTTAACTTTCCAGACATTTTTTTTAAATTTCGTAAATATATATTTTAAATATTCTCTCTTGATATGTGTGCAATATTTTTTGTATTTTTCATCAATATAAAATTTATGGCTTTTCAATCATAAATCAGTTTTTAATATAGATGTATTGTTTCGTTTAGTTTAACGTATTCGTAACCTGGAAAGTTAAAGTCTTTAATGTTGCCGAAAATTTTGGTATAAATCATAGCTTGTTACTTAACCACATTTCTTGCTGTCTACACTCTGTCACTTATATAAAACTCGACAAAATAATAACTTTCCGTTTCCACACGTCGTTTCAAATGTATTCAATGATTTACAGACCTACGTAACCGGTAATTTGTAAATTGTATAATAAATATCATCTTCCGAAAAGAAAAATAGCTTCCACGTTCGTCGTGACTTATTGGTGTATGGTCAAGGTTAGACGTGTGATTAAGCCTAGCGCCATAATTCACTTTTGGATGTAATAACGAAGAAAATATTACATTCCCCGTGGCGAATTTAATGATTGGAACAACATTACTGTAAAATCATACCTGTGGAATGAGAGAATACTATCTAATCACTACCTGGAAGAAAAGTACATGCTTACGAGTACCCTTGAAGAAATTACCGTGAATCTTTTAATTTTTTTTCCCTCTATAGAAAATTATAAATTCTCATCAAAGCCATGGGAAAAAGTTATGCTGGGTATTTTTAGAAACGTCATCAAAGTAATTTCCTGAATTATTTTGGATCCAGTAAAGATACAAATTAACATGATCTTCTCATTAACGATTCCAGTAGCTTTCAGCGACACAGTCTCGTTAATACTGAAATTAGTTGGCTATATTTCTATATCACCCGCTAATATGTAAATACTGTATTTTTAGGATCCAGTATTAAAAAAGTATTTAGCACGCGCTGGTTTTTTTTCAAATTCATACCAAAGTATTACAAATCCGGTAAAAGCGTTGTATTATTTTAATTTAATTAATTTTTTTCTCATAAAATATTTTATTCTTTCGAAGTAACAGTTAATCAAAAGTTAAAATTTATTATTTTGTTTAGATTACCAGGACCGTACAGACTGACCAACACACAATAAATATTCCTAACGTAAACGAATTAATTTTCATTAGATTTACAATTTTTCTTACTTAACCATTTAAAATTATTATCTGGAAAACCATTGGTCTTGTTTCATTCGAAAGAATTCCAAACATTCTATTTGATTTCACTTTGTGACGCGATATAAAAAGTCTCAATTCGTTACTCAGTGGACTTCAAATTCATTTATATAAATAGAAATTCTCTCATTGGTTTAAATTATTTTTTGGAGGTAGTGTAATCATTTTTGAATCAGCTGTTCAAATATTTTAGTTGTTTTTGAAAAGACGCAATTTAACTCGCATTTTCACAATTCGAAGATGATATTCATATTCTCCGTTGCAATTTTCAGTTCTGGAATTGAACGAATTGAGAACACATTTTGTGTTTATTATGAAATTATTTGATACTGTCGTTGCTTCTGAGGTTGAAGAGAAGTAGTACGTATTAAAACGTTCAAATTGAATGCAATTGATAAAGAAAATTAAGAAAGTATCTTGAAATAAATGTAATGCCCGATCGGAACTTAGTAAGATCAAATTTTTAGAAACTACATTGTAATTAATTGTAAAGGAGACATACGAATCGTAGCTTCCAAAGTTTTGAAATTTCCTTGAGCGGAAACGGGTTTGATCTTACTGATGATGTATTAACACGTTTACTTCCGATATTTTTGAAAAGATATATGTAATATTTCTAAAAGGTTTTAATATGAAGTGTTTTTCCTTTAGTTACAGTGACTAGAAGAACCCTCCGTTCCGTAACATCACTTCCCTTGCCCCAGACGAAGATACATTAATTTCTAATTTAGCTGGTCACACAGTACTGACAGCAGTACAATGTCCCTATTACCATTGATATGTAGGGAATATATATCATCTTACACTTTTAATGCATTCAACCGCAACGTAATGAGATAATAACACTGTTCAGTGATAGATTTCATCTTTCGTTAGTTGGTGACAGTGCCCGTCATCATCAGCCTTTCACGTACCAGTATGTTGTCAATGTCACCAGAGCAACAAAAAAAATGCTGATAATATCACCTAAGGTCAAATGAAGCGCAAGTGGGACAATGTTCAGTGAATGAAGGCAAACAGTTGAGTGTGAGACAGTTTTGAGCTGAGAGATAATGCACTAGCATCGTCTCGACTATTCTTAAACTCAGAGCATACTACAATCTTATGGTAGACTGGATGGTCTGAGCCATACACAATTAACTGACTCATAAATATTTTAGCGTGTCTTTTGTTTTTGCCAAGGTACTACGTCCGCCGGTTGCTGGAAAATATTTAAATGAACGATGTTGTACCAGCCTGCAGTGACATGATCATCTGGCTGTGGGTTCCTAATACCATTTAAACGCATTTTGTATCACCATTTCCGTTACAGCATAATTTAGCAAGTTGCTTTCGGAACTGCACATCAAAGGTCCTGATGTTTCATTTAATAGTTTTTGACGTTTAGTGGCCAGCTGCATTCCTAGCTATATATCTGCTACAAGTTCCATTGAGCCGCAGAGCGTCATAATTCGTCCGTCAACAGAATTTGAGAAAGCCTAATAATTTAGCTACGCGAAATGTGCCTGTGTTTCAGGAACCATGGCTCAGTTGCTGCACCTGATGCTGCTTCTTCCTCCAGTGAGGCCGCCGTTGCCCATCGATTACTGCGCCCTTTGTCCCCGTCCTGGCGAGCACACCCTCTGTCGATACCCGTTTCCTGGACCCTCTCCCAACTGCACGGGGTACATACCCGCCCCACTGTCCGTGGAAGAGAAGAGGACACTTCTGGACACGCACAACTCCCTCCGCAGCCGCGTGGCCCTCGGTCACGGCTGGTCGCCCAACAGCACCTACGACGCCCAGCCCAAGGCCAGCAACATGCGCCAGGTGTACTGGGATCCGGAGCTGGAGGCCATCGCACAGAGATGGGCCGACAGGTACGAGATAGCGCTTCCTTCATCACATCCGCCGCAAAAGTTATCTGAAGTCGTCATTGTTTGCAAAACCTGCGCGCTGACCCCGAGCTCCGGAAAGAGACCCTCGCTCTCGGGACAGATATCGGAGACTTTTTTTAAAAAAAAAAGAAAAAAAAAAAGAGATTCATAAGCTCGAATAATGAATACCGATATTCTACAGTATTCCATGAGCCAGGAAGACCAAATTTAAATTAACGAACTTATTCGACTACAATTGGACCTTCTGCTGTGGAAATATCTTATAAATTCATACGGCGTTCAAAAATTGCGAATCTTTGGACAAATAAAAAATAATTTCCCCGAAGTCCACCTGATAATGAACAATATCTCTCAGGGCTTGCCCTTGTCGGAAACGATAATAGAACGTTTCAGCCGTTTTCATTCATCGGTATTTCAGCTGGGAAATAGTGTCGTTGTTAATTTGGTTTTGTGTGAGGGTTAATTGATTAAATATAATACATTATTTGATTTTATTGCAATATTACAGTTTATATCTTACAATGAAAATTATTTACAAAATTTAAAAATTATAAGATATCTAATAATATTAGCAGAATTTAATTAAATTATTAAAACAAATGGCAAATAAATTTGGTATAATCTCTGGGTTTTTGGTTTGTTCTGAATTGGAAAAGTTTGTATAAATATTAATAATACGAAAACAAATTCGTAAATTGATTAAACGATAACATCGTACTTCTGTTTTTTGCAATCCTATATTTTGTATAACTCGAGAATACTGAAATCATGGCTATCGTCGTTCTGGCCTAGCAGTGATTAACTGCAGACGAGAATCAGTGATGTGTAATAGCGGCTTTCAATTTATACTTCAGCTCAAATAATATTAACTTATCTCTGACTATTGACTTATTCGTTAAATGAAGTATATTATATATACTCCATATATTACTTAACGCTCTTCTTTTTTGCATTCTTATGTACAATACGTTTATTTTAACGCGAAAAATTAAAATATCTTGAAAAGTACGCATCAGATGAAAACATTATCCACGAATAAAAGTTAATATTATCAAAGGGGATATCTGTATGTGCTAAAATTAGTCCTTATAGTTATGGCAGGGGAAGATTTTAAATCATAAAAATAGGAACTCCATTTGCCGATTTAAGAAAAAATAAAAATTTTGGTTACTTCACTAGACACGTATCTTTTTTTTATTACAGATTTATTTTACGACCACTTATTGAAACTCGCTATAACATCAACCTTTCTCCTGTGACAGTTTCTCAAAATATACCGATTTGTAAAGTTAAAATAAAAGGCCCTGTTTACTCATATGCCCTCCTCTTATATCTTCGTCTATTTTCCACTCCAGTAACCTCGCCTCATTTTTCACTTGGCAAAGACACTCGTGTAACCTCGTTATTCTGATGTTTAAATTCACTTTGACCGTCCATAACTTCTCGAACGTCACACTTTTTCCATGTCCGTCTTAATAGAATAAATATCTTCTAATATTCAGTCGCCACATACTTAACTCGTCGAAAATAATAATAATAAAGAAAGATTACGCAAGCCTGAGCAAGTACTGTTAGCCAATAAGTTACATTAACTTGCAAATTAATATCAGACAAATTCTGATATTTTCTTATGAAGGATATCTATTGACTATTTTGGCAACCTTTGAATTGAAATTTATTTATTTTACTGTAATAGCTACACATTAGTAGTACTCAAGATGCAGCGGTTTATTTGCCAGATGCATTCACTCATTTTACAGAAAAGAAATACCTTTCTTAACTGAGTTTTGTGAAGAGATTGCCACACGTGATCGTCATTGTATTAACGTACTCTCGACGTCATTTTAAAATATCTTCTGCATTTTGTTATCTTTCCTCCTGGTGCTAGATTATGGTGGGCAAAGGTGCGGTCTAGGGACCTTATAGCTTCTCGCTTCTCATTATTTTGCTACTGGCCTGGTGGAACTAACGAGAAATGACCTCAACACGATGAAACCGCTAGGCTGCTTTAACTTGTTGAGCACAAAATTTATGCCGACGAATTTAGTTAGAAGCTGATATGCTTTTACTTACTACCATCTTTGAATAGATAACTTAAAATACGGTGAGATATCTACGAATAAACGTTTACGTGTATATTTTTATCTGCATCAAATTTAATTTTCCAAGAATGATATTTTAATTGTAAACTACCTTTTGATTATGCCGATGTAACTATCATTAAAACATAAGTAAAGAAAATTCCGTCTTTTCGTTTCAACAGGTTTAAATTTTATACAACAACATTTCTCACTTTATTTAGGAATAAAAATTGTCTACGTTAGGACGGTTGTGTTATATATCTTCATCTTTAACATGGACATATCTGTGTTGAGGTGTCAGTCATACTTATAATATCCTGTTTTTTTTGGTATTTTCATCCCTTTCACAGTCACATAAGTATTTTTAATAATAATCATAGATTTACTAATACGAGTGTTATTAATTATAATTTCTACGTCGTGCGCACATGCGTCGTTGTAGGACTGTGGTTAATTATCGTGTTATCTTATCAAAGTTCAACAACCTTTTTCACGTTTTCTTTACCTTCAGTTTATTCCTTTGAAGTACAATACAAGAAATGCAGCCACTTTGGTATGTTGGTGAAAATGAATTAAAAATAAATATGTTAGAAAGTTTTATCCTAAGCTCATCTATGATTCTTGGTTATAATTTTTAATTATGAATTAGGAAAATACGTGTCGGAACAGGTAATCGAATCAGAGTCCTCTTTGTACGCAGCGGCTCCAACCACTGAGCTTCATCGTCGATTCTATTTACAACTCAGTACGAATATATTCCATCTCTTTTAATTTCTATTATCACGATTCTCGAAATATTTTCCAACTTACTTCATATTAAATACTATTTTTAAATATATATTTAAGACAATATTATTACTAATAACATAGGTGTAAACCAGCATTAGACTCTAAAAGAAATTTATACTAAATTAATTTCTATATTTTTTCTCGTCTGTCGCGAAGGTGAACTTCTGAATCTACGTTCTTCCTTCCTTATTCTATCTCCGCTCTTCCGTTCTGACATCTAAACAACTTCCTTCTACCAAAAAAAGTCCTCTGGTTATCAGCAGGAATTTTAAAAACCTCGGCCGTTTCATGCCACACCTCTAAGTTTATCTCCTCCGATCGACCAAAATCTGATTTCCTCCTCCTCCCAAATTATCCGAACAATTCTTGTCACTAAATTTGTCGACAATGTTCTTTGTTCGAGGCCAGTGTCTGCTTATTTTTCATACGTTGAATAAAAGTCTGGGGTCTAATCTCCCTTTCTCTCCTGCGAATACGTCGCCAAACAGTCAATTCCTACGAAATGGCGCCGATATTACCAGCTGGGATTTCGTTCGTCTAGCGCTCTGTCACCAAACGAATTCCACGTGCAACAAAAATGGCAGTTTAGACGAATAAAGAAAACTTATTTTATTTCTGTACATTTTCGTACGCTTTAAATATTAACTGTCGCTCCTCACAACATGTTCTATGAATTCGGAAGATTTACTCTTACATTTACATTCTCTCCCATATACGTACTCTTCTAAACTATTTTGCTTGTGTTGATGTTGTGCGGATAAAAGTGTTAAGTTTATGTTTAATAGTTAAGCCTCAGTTTAAAAAAATAACTAAAAATTTAAAACAATTTTTGGTAGTGTTTTTAGTAGTTTATTTAGTTTGAATGTGGAGTTTTCCAAAGTGATGAAAGAGGTGCAATGTAAGTTAGTTCTGCTGAGAACCGTAGTCAATCCGCTTGGTCAATTTTTTATCTACGTATAAACTCAGCTGACTCAATAGTCCATATGGTTTAATTCATTCATTGGTATCGCATTGTGACAAATTACCAGTACCTCGTGCGAAGTTTAAACTTACATTTAATTATTCATAATTGTTGTCAAAACGTCGAGCTGTCATCCTAAACGCTCGATATATTATTGTGAATACAGATGTGACAGTTTCTACACGGACCACCCTCACGACGACTGCAGACAGACATCGCGTTTTCCAGCTGGACAGAACATCGTCACGTCAGCCTATAATTTCCCAGCGCCTCCTGATGTACGATCTCGTACTCATGAGTGGTACAACGAGATTGAAGACTTCAATCCTGATTGGGTGTCGTCATTCGTCTTGCAACCTGCGCCTGGGAAAACAACCGCACATTACACGCAAATGGTTTGGGGATGGACGTACTTGCTCGGGTGTGGCAGAGCTGTTTTCCATGAGGTAAATCAGCTGTGTCTATAAGTTTAATTCTGTATAAAATATCACAATACCTATTACGTAAGTTGTGGATTCAAAGGAACTAATTCACGAATGTCAACCATCACACTCTACCAACAGTTTTTTTTAAAAAAAAAATAGTTTCAGCTTAAGGTACATTTTGTGTCATATTATCAGGAAAAATCTTAGTAACATCATATAAAGTGTTTAATACTCATCTTTATATGTCTGTTTGTTATGAACAAATTGTTATTTTTAAGTAATTATGAGACTATATTTAGAACTCAAATCAACTATTCCTCTGAAAAGAATAAATAAATTTGCCATTTTAAAATCACGTGAGACTTTTATGAACATTTAAGCATAGATAAAATTGTTAAAATATTAATTTGATCGCCGTTTTGGTATCACAATATTCAGGTTACTTACTTTTTCCTTAATTTCTTAAATCAATGCCCATGAACAATTTAAAAACTTGAATATTACTGTTTTATAATGTTTAAATCTATCATCAGATTTTTTATTCACAATATGGCTAGATTCTTTAACGACATTAAAATAATGGTAATTACATAAAAATGTACTTAAAAACTGAATGTTTCACTACTTTTTACTAAATTTAATGGTACTAAAATTCACTGGCGTTCATAATTAACAACTAATAATTTAATATCGAAAAGTGATTTTTTTTCCTGAAAGAAAACTATAGTTTCATTTGCTGTTTATTTCACAATTATTTCTGGATATCGTCTAATGTGCAATAAAATATACTTTCAGATTTTCTATTCCTCTGAACTCCTGTAATAAATTGTATTCTCTTAACGTTTCGTCTGACCGCATAAAGTTGAATTTTTTGCTTCGTAACCAAACGTACAAACGTTTTCCTTTTGCACTGAAACAAATACTAAAGCAATATGTACTTTTTCTGACATCGTAATAAACTGGAACTGCAAATACCTGTAATTATTAATACTACGTGTACTGACAGAATTACTGAAAATGTACATAACTTCAAAATTGGTGTAAACAATATCAAATTTAAATAACAGACAATTTTATTCTCATCTGGAAAAGTCAACTAGTGCGTCGGTAGTAACTTATAAATATTCAACAATTAAAATCAAATGATGTAGAATGAATTTATGTTTAGTATTTTTTTCGTAATATTGCACTAAATTTTAAAAATATGTTCGCAATTTGAATTTAATTTGAGACTAAAACTAAGCTTTTCAGAGGTGAAATTTGACGATTTACAGAAGAATAGGAATCAAAATCATCAGTAATATGAAAGATAGCCAAATACAGACAAGGAAATGATAATATAAATACCTCACAACGTTTCTGGGGAAAACGGATCCCAAAAACTCTGCGTGGTATTTATATTATCACTTGTTTTGTCTGTATTTGGCTATCTTTCTCATTATTAATTTTCAATCAGACATAAATTTTTCCATTCAAAATCATCGGGTTGATTAAATCATACAAAGCTGTAATTCGTTGTTGTGAAATGAGTTATGTCATGATCAAAAAATTTTAAAAAAAGTATATTAATTTATAAAGATTGATGATAAATAAAGGAAATAAAATCAGATTATTTGAAAAATCTTAACACATTAATTAATTTTGGACAAAACCAACGTTTCACGAAATGAATTTCATATTTCTATCTTTGATTCGGTAGTATACTTAACATATTTTTAATTAACCTTGATATTTTTACATCAATTTTGAGGTTATTTAATTTTCAAGCAACAACATTTAGTATTTGGACCAACTATGGGATTATTTTGTTTGATATAAACAAGTTTCATTTTAACGCTGTTCTATACTTGCAGGCATTTGATGGGCAAATGTGGATGGTGGAGAGGTTAGTTTGTAACTACGGACCCAGTGGAAATTATTTCAACGCGCCCGTCTACAAGCAAGGCGAACCTTGCTCCCAGTGCCCAAACGGCACCAAGTGCAGTGACACGTATCCTGGACTTTGCGAAAGTAAGTTTTAATATTTTTTATTTTATTTAATAAAACGACGCTAATCTGCGTCAAAACGCTTTAAATTTTACGTGTTTTCCTTTTTTAATTCTGTGTTATAAAGGTCGTTTTAATTTATTATTTTTTGAGATTTTTGATCAGGAATTTTTTTTGCTCTCGTACTTGATACTCATAAATAACTTAGAAAATACTGTGAAAGGTTTGAAGGAAATATTAATTTGAATAAGAAAGACAAAAAGGGTAATATAAATACCACGCAACGTTTCTGGGATCCTTGTTCCTTTCGTCAGGTGCTAAGAAGAGTCTAGAGCGACACAACTGCACTTGTCAGTTGACAAAACTCAAGAGCAGCTAGTGATGGACATAATCGAATGACTATAATCGATCATTCGATTATTGCAGATCATTCGAAATGTCGATTATGATCCAACGACCACCGAATGACTATTATATTTCGAATGACGAGACTTATACAGGCTTAAGCGAGCGAGCGATGAATGAATCATTCGATTATTGCGTACGTAAGCCTTATTTTTAATAGTTACACTCTGAATTTCACTCAGTTTGTGAGATTTAATAAATATTGCTTTTGCAAACAAGAAGATTTGAGACTGAAGACGATTATATTTTGAATGACGAGACTTATACAGGCTTAAGCGAGCGAGCGATGAATGAATCGTTCGATTATTAGAATCACTCGATAGCGTATCATTCGATTATTCAAATAACTCGATTATGCCCATCACTAAAAGCAACGAAAACGCAACGACAATGGGAGAGAAGAAGGGTTAGCGTAACAATAAGGGAGCAACGACAATGGGAAAACAGAAGGTTTAGCGTAATAATAAGGGATCATAGCAATAAATGAGTTTCATTGTGTCTGTTTGTACATTAATAGCTGTGATGTTTGATTTAATGTGAAGCATCTCTTAAATGAGTCTGGAATTGTACCTGGTGTCAATGTCTAAAATCTTGGCATTTTGCCAATCAAATGTATGTTTATATGTTTGGAGACTTCATATTGTTTATCAATGGGAAGTTTGATATTAGATATGTGTACCTTGATACGTGTATTAAGGGAACGTTTTGTTTGTCCTACGTAGCAGCAATTACAAATAGTGAAAGAGATTTTGTAAACAACACAATGTTTGCTGTAGGTGTCAAGTGGGAACTTGCGGTTTTTAATCAAGTAGGAAAAGGTATTAGTGGATCTGTAAATGATGTATATTTGATATTCTTTGAATATTTGGACAAATTTGTGATGTAGAAATTTGTAATAATTTCTCTTGGTGTTTGGGGGCAATTGACAGTAGGATGTTGGATTTTGTTCAGTCTGCTGTTTGTGTGTTTAATAAAAAAATTTAAAGGGTACTCATTGGAGATTAAAATGTTTCGGACGATATATAAGTTGTGAATAAGAAAGATAGCCAATTCAGACATAAAGGGTAATATAAATACCACACAACGTTTCTGGGATCCTCTGTGTTTCTCTAGACTCTTCTTAGCACCTGACGAAAGAAACAAGGATCCCAGAAACGTAGTCTGGTATTTATATTACCCTTTTTGTCTGAATTGGCTATCTTTATTATTCATTATTTTCAATCAGACGTAATTTTTTTTCATTTTAATATTTAATTTGTGTTGATGAAACTTGAAATCTGTCTACATGATTGTATACCATAGCTCTCTTTTGGTTTTCGAGGATGATCAGAAAGATAATTGAGAACACGTCCAGGGTATGTAGGTTTTCTGAACCAATTAAGAATTGAAGTATTGTGAATAGATACGGTGCATTCAAGGAAATGAAGAGAATGGTTAAATTCATTTTAAGGTCCCATATGCTAATTTTCGTGTGAATATAGAGTAACTTTTACTAAGAGTTGCAGTTGCACTATCTATTAGAAAGTTTCTCATATCATTCTATCTTCTTCCAGGCCCGAATAAAAGGCCTTGAATTACTTGTCCGTTATGCAGTTGTGTTTTATGCATATATTTTAACGAGGATAAATTTTATTTTTATTTTCAGTTGACAATTCTTACCAGAACGTCACGACGCCGATGCCACCGCTGTCGGAGTTCACCACTCCTAGCTCACTGGTCGCGTCCACGACTAGACGGATTGGCACCTCGGGTTCCTCATCAACGACCGAAACTATGGTGACCACCGTGACTCCAGAGACTGTGAGCGAGAAAACAGAAAATGATGTACAGGAACAGAACACGGAAAACAGTATTGTGCGGTAAATGAGAACGACGAGATATGGTTAGGTTAGCAGTACCGCAATGCTAAGGAAAATTGACGGCACACACAAAAAGTGCAATCCCAGAAAAGAGGCTCTGTGTGGAAACATAATAAAACTTAAGTATATTTTACCAAACAAAATTGGAAGAATATTATCAAGCAACAAATTAATATCCAAGTAAAAGTTATGTCTAGTCTATAACTTGTTTTAGAAGATGTATTTAAGAAGACCACAAAGATAATTTTTTCTTAAGAATAAAAATGTTATTTATTAAATTAATAAACAAAACTTTCAAAT
The DNA here is from genome assembly GCA_037074705.1 of Zhengitettix transpicula. Taxonomy (NCBI): domain Eukaryota; kingdom Metazoa; phylum Arthropoda; class Insecta; order Orthoptera; family Tetrigidae; genus Zhengitettix; species Zhengitettix transpicula. The sequence goes on along the minus strand of CM073593.1, from coordinate 25,089,310 downwards.
GTAATTGCTGTTATATTTAAACAATTGTATTAAGATTGTAGCAACAGAATTGATGGATCGCTTTCCACACTTAATACCCTTTTTTAAATAAAATTGAGAAGTTAAAAACGACCATCACATTCTGGATTAATTTTTATCCTTTTTATGTCGCGATACATTTGAGCACAAAAACTAAAAAGTATTATTTCCGACCGACTTGGTTTGAAAAGTCTGTGGGATGTATATGGAGGTTATAATAATTTTCTACAACTCCACATTTAATAAATAGATCTCGGTATTTACACGCGTTTTGCATATTTATATTTAAACGCAACGTTTCGACGATTAAAAGCTCTGTTCGTCATCTTCTAGGCGAAGTGCCGGAACCTTTTTTTTGGGGGGGGGGTGCAGACAGGCTATGTATAGGGTAATCCACATAGTGGCAACTCCCCTCTTATAGTATAGGAAAGGGATTTGGAAGGGGGTATGCGGAAGGGTGGAGGAAGGTAGCCAAAGGTTAACTAGGGCCCCCGGGCAATAGTTTAAGGATCCTACCCGGCATTCGCCTAAAAGTAATGCAAGATAAACCCTATAAAAACCAGCATCAGGTAGGTCGGGCATTTGGTACTTGTCCCACGCCCTTCTGATGGCGGGAGAGGGGTTTGCTGTGGGGTCGCAGCATACCTCTCGCCATGCCTTGGCCAGTTTAGGAGGCACCTAGCCGACTATTCCAATAGGAATATCGGACAACTCTTACCGTATTCCCAAGGTCTGCGACCCCGGAACATACACCTCTCAGAACAGACCGAGGTGCCGGAACCATTCCATTTCATGTCATATATATCCTCAACCGGATCATCACGCTGTGAGAGCCAATCAGCGCTCAGTCAACAGTCTGCCTCAACCATGTCAGCATCCGTCAAAAGACCGGCCACATTACCCGCAGCAGCCTCGGCCATAATAGGGCTCCGGACCCTCGTCTTATAAATGTTATAGCTGGGTCCCAAGTCTTGCTCAATTGAAACCCGGTGTCCCGGTTTAGCAGGTTGTCTTGTGTCCTAATATGTATGGTCTCTTTGATGATGCTGCTCCAGAAACCATTGACACGATCAAAGATTTTGGTTTTATTGAACTTTATGTCATTGCCGGTTTCTATGGCATGCTCTGCCACCGCTGACTTATTTGGCTGTTTGAGTTTGAGATACCTTTGATGTTCTGTGCATCTGTCCATTACCGTGCGAATAGTTTGGCCGATGTACTTCTTGCCACATTCACACGGTATGCTGTAGACCCCAGGTGTACGAAGTCCTATACTGTCTTTAACCGAGCCAAGCATTTCTTTAATTTTCTTTTGTGGATAGAAGACCGTCTCAATGTTATGCTTGGCCAGTAGCCGTCCTATACGGTTGCTGATGTTACCGGCGAAAGGAATGTAAGCATGGTTGACTGCAATTTCTTTTTCCTCTGCTGTTTTCTCCCTTCGGAGCGCAAGTGCCCTCTTTATCTGGCCGGGATTGTATCCGTTCTGGCGGAAAATGGTTTTAAGATGTTTTAATTAACCAGCTATATTGTCTTTGTCTAATACCACCCTGGCCCTATGGACCAAGGTTGAGAGAACTCCACTCTTCTGTGACGGATGGTGGAAGCTGCTGGCATGCAATTACCGATCTGTATGTGTGGCTTTCCGATAAACGGAATGGCCAAGTCCACCATCTTGTTTCCTCCGGATTAGACCATCTACGAAGGGGAGGCACCCATTCTTCTCCACCTCCATTGTAAATTTGATGTTAGAATGCAGACTGTTGAGGTGTTCAAGAAACATTTGCAGTTTCTCCGCTCCATGCGGCCATACGACAAAAGTATCATCAAAATATCTAAAGAAATGTTTCGGACGTAATGGTGCACTATCCAGAGCCTTATTTTCAAAGTGTTCCATGTAATAATTGGCAATCGCCGGGGAAAGAGGTGACCCCGTGGCTACTCCATCGAAACCTGTTCTTAGAATTTTCCATCATACTGGAAGTATGTGGTCGTCAATACATGTCTAAATAGATCCGTTATTCCCGGGGAGAAACTCATCTCCATAAGTTTCAGTGCATCCTCAATAGGTACACACGTGAACAATGAAACAACATTAAAGCTAACAAGAAGGTCGTCAGCATCTAACTTGACGTGTTGTAGCAGCTCAATGAAATGTGCTGAGTTTTTGATGTGATGTTCACATTTCACTATTTATTGAACAACTACACCCCGGGAAAGACTTTGAACTCCACATTTATTTTAATTTTTTAGGTTTTGACATATTTTACTCGGGATTGTGGTGAGTGAACAGTGACAATTATTGTAGAATAAAATGAAAATTGAAGAAAGTAACAAAAAAACAAATGAAAATCGTGAAATAGGAATTAATCGGTTCTGCTCATGTATTCTTAGAATATTGATGTCCCTTTGGTGGATTTCGGTCAAGGAATTTTCGGCTGATGTTCTGGCCATGTCCTCAAGTGAAATTGTTGCTGGTCTGTATCGCAGCCAGCGAGCCTGGTTACTGTAATGACCGACACTTGAGCCTCTCCCAAGATTTATTAAACCACTAATTAATTGTCGTTCTCTAAGACGTGAAAACTAACCATCTTCTCAGTTCAGTACGCACGCGTACAAACAAAATAGGAAACTATTAATCCTTGCATACTGGATTGCGAACAGATCCCTCTCACAGAAATCGTGGGTATTTCCATAATATAATGCAATATTCTGTTCATCACTGTAGAAATACAAACCATGTCAGTATGTTTTTTGACATTATTTTGAACACAGAAATTGGAAAAAAGAGAATTTTTTGCAGATTTTGCGTTTATTTTTATGAAAAGTTAACGGCAACAGGAAACAACTGGACTCAAATGTGAACATACAACTTAACCGTTTCGTTCGGGACCTGTTTATAAATAGATTTGAAGCTTACAAAAAAATCATTAATCACAAGTGGAATTCCAAAATTTTAATCCTCTCACGAATTTTTTTCATTTGCAAAAATATTTATTGAAACATGATCATAGAAAAACATGTAAATGCTCCTCGAATATATAAATATATAGATTCACTTTACATACATTTCTAAGATCATATTTGAATATTTTAGTCTCGGGATTTATTACGGCTTGACTGCGTATGATGTAAAATGAATTTAAAAATATCTTCGTCATTTCCAAATAATAATGTTGATGATTCTGATGGGCATATAGAAAGAATTTTTCCGTTAATATAAACAATTAAAGTCAGTTGACACTGGCAGCTAAGTGACTCCAGGCGGTTGGCTCAACAATCACCACACAGAACCCCAAGAATTCGCTTCGATATAGAGAACATGCTCGGTTCCGAAGGATGTTTCCTTCATTACGCACTTTAAAACCTTGAAAAATCATGTTGCACGTATGACGTCATCAGCGGCCTCGGTCAAGAAAAATATGGCGGCGTTACACAGAGTTGTGTGTTGCATCAATTGTATTTAACTCCTAATACCAAAAACGACCATTTTAAAGGAAAATTAAATTAAAGGAACAAAAAAATATAGAATTCAAATTTTAATTGTTGGGCGTTTCGACGCAGATTGGCGTCTTTTTCTAACGGCAAATAACTTTAGCCTGGAAATTGAACAAAGAGCTGGAAAAAAATGATAAATGCATAAGTGACAAAGTACTTTAAATGAAGCATCAAAAACTTATTAATGTTATCTGTTTCCTGGTTAATATTAACGGTATTAGGTTGACTTTTAATATACAACATTTATATAATTGATCGTTTCCCATAACGTCTCTGCCTGAAATAGAAGTGATGTAAAAATCGAAACAGTGATTAAATTTGATACATTGTTTAGCGATGTTTACACGTTGACAGTTTAAAATTAAATTTTAAAATGAACTTTAATTATTGTATTTAAAAATCTTTTTGATTGGCCGATATAACAAAAGTCATAATTTGAACAATTAATTTTATAAACAACATTGGTAGTGGAAAACCTATTAATAGAATCTTTGTGTCCTTTGCTTTTAGTTTTTTGTTCTTAAGTTATTCGCCGTTAGAAAAATACTCCAATTCGCGTCGAAACGTCAGACACTTTTAAATTTGAATTTATAGTTTTTTGTTTCTCTAATTTAATTTTGTCGATAAGATGGTCGTTTTTTCTTGTTATTGCTTTTAGGAGACGTTAATTACTATGTTATATGTATTTAATTCCGTAAAAAGTACAACATCGTAGAAGAGGATGAAACACGCGATTTGCGCTCGGCAGGAATCGACGCGAAGTGCTACGAAGAAGAAAGCGAAATGCTTTGGGCCAACGGCAGAGCAGAGTGTAATTGGAATAAATCTTTTTAAGTTCCCGGTTCAAAACTGGAGAACGAAACCCACGTGTTTCAGAGCTCAGTCAACAATTCAACAGAAAGACTGATAGGCATTTCCAATTATTCTTCCCACGGAAAACCTGTGTTTAAGATCTCTTGTTCCCTTAAATACTTGTTTAAATATTGTCACCAGTAGAGTTAATTGTAAATAATTTTTTAATAAATGTAAATAACGTAATTGATGTTTCAAAAGTAAATATTACAAATTGCATCTATAGTGATAATTGTGGGGGGGGAGGGGGAGGCACGACGCAAAGTAAAATATTTCCTTTAAAACGTACCCATAAGCATGTGATGGTACTGCGTCATACAAATTCGCGGTAACTTAATTACGCCACAACCAGAGGCGTAACATCTTACGTCACAGATAATGCCCTCCACCAATTTGTTAATTATCAGTTGAGTTTCCCATTGTATTAATATAAAGCAATAGGAAGCTTGATGATTTCCGCATAAAACCATATCAAATCCCTTCCTATGCTACGCCATCGGAAGGGCGTGGGACAAGTACCCAATGCCCGACTGATGCAGGTTTTGTAGGGTTTGTCCTGCATCACTTTTAGGAGAATTAGAGGTAGGATCCTAAAAATACAGCCAGGGGGCCCCAGTTAACCCTTGGCTACCTTCGTCTACCCCACCGCATTCCTCCTTTCAAATCCCTTCCTATGCTATTAAAGGGGAGTTGCCACCATGTGCCTTACCCGGTTACTCTAAAAAAGCCCTTTCCTTCTTCTTGATCTTGTGAGGCGAGTTGTTTCGACACTGGTCACCCGCTCTCCGTTAAGCAGAGTCAGTGGAACGTACTTGTTTACTATGGAAGTCCCAGGACTACCCTACCTAACAGATAAAACATGAATTTTGGATTAAATATTTTTATCAAACAACGTTGACTTCTGTGAGCTCGACATACTTTTCCCAGCGATATTCATTAGCTTGATACCTTGATTAAAGTGAGAACCATCGAGCACCTCAAAATATCTACCAACCACTGACTCCCACTTCATTATTGTTGGAAAATCCTGTATCAATGTTCAAGTTTGAAAAAAGGAAGATGCTTGGTCAGTAATATTGCATCCATTATATTTTAGTCTAACACAATTAATTGGCCTTATACCTAATGAGGTCCTGGAAAAGGACGAAACGTCGTTATTAATTTAATAATATTATTTTTTGACTCTAGGCGATTTATTTATTTATGATAATATAAAGATTTATTTATGTTTTATTAACTCTTTTATCCAACTGACTAAAATTATAACGTGGACACGGACTTTTCCTTAATGGAAATTGTATGGATGGAGAAAGACTTGAATTAAATACTGTGGAAACTATTTATCTCTGTTAGGAAACTACGATTATAATTGTTAGAAAACCTAATATTTTTGAATAGAAAGGCTTTAGTTATAATTCCCAATTCTAACTATATGTTAAAAAGAAATATTAATAATTATTGTTTATATTTTAATTAATTGTGTTCGATAGTATGAAGAACCAATTCATTAATTTCTATTTAGTGAAAAAATGATCAAGTGTTTCTTTGCCCATAGTATAAAAATATGAGAAAGTGTAAAAAGTGAGAGAGAATAATCCTACGTTTCGAACAGTGTAAATTCTGTTCGTGTTCAGGGAAATGGGTTGAGTATCATAGCTAAGCTCGAGACCGAAGACACCTTAACAAAATAAACCTACTAGATTTATCTCATTCCAGACAGTCGGCCAATGAGGCCTTCGCGTCTAACTGAAATGTTTTGAACCTACTATTCATTTCTAGGGTTCCGAATGAGAGTAACAAGTAATTTTCTCAGTTGCTGGCCAATTAATCTTTTTTATGGGAACTAATCAGGGATTTTCAAAGGTCCGGGACATTAAGTATTGATTCGATGCTATGTTCATAGCTTATTAAAATTTCCTTTTAGATGAATGTGGTTGGAAATTAAATATGCGGAATTTCAGAAAATTAAATAGAACATAGTTTATGCTGTTCGAAACGTAGAATTATTCTTTCATTCATCCGTCCTCTCATAACTTTTCTCCTATAAACAATGGAACACTCGATTACTACTTTTACTAAAATAAATATTGATTTTAATTTTAAAATAAATACTCTCTTTTATTTTATTATTCCTATTTATCTATTTTCTAACAACTTCTAATCAATATTTTTACTTACAAATGACAAGATTCCATAAACGAATTCCATGTCTCTGATTCACATGCAGGAAATCAGACAAACTTAAGAAGATAAGAATTTGTGGGTTTTTGTACATTACTCCACATGTGTTTTGATGAAACGTATTTGTAGCATGTAACCGATAATAGAAATACTCTTATAAAAGCATCAATAATATTATTTTCATTAAGTATAGTTAATTAACGTGGCCCAAAAACAGACGATTTTGTTGACCGCATAATTCTTTAATCTACTTTAGTTTTATTATTATCTTTGGTATTTAAATAGCATGTCTTTAAATTGTGTGCTTTGTCATGTTATAGTTTTGCTTGTCAAACTTATTTACGTTATTTAAGTGTATGAATAGTTTAATTATTTGTATACAGAAATCGAGTTAAATGAATCACATTGCTGATCTGGCCGAACTACGGTATGCTCAATTTAGAATATTATATTAACTGGCAGCACATCGAGATGAATGTTTGGAAATAAATGTCATACCATTGCTTTCTAACATTACGCACTTAAATTAAAAAGCGAAAAAAGTAGCAAATTTCTTTGTCCTACGCTCTTAACTACTATGGTTTCAACATTGACACCTGTTGAAATATGTGTTGCGTCAATCTTCCACTGCATTAACAGTTTTGCATGATCGGTCCTTGTGCTTCCAAATCTTATTTAATCTTTCTGTAATTAACCTTTCCAACAGATGACCCAGTTTGGGGGATCACTTGATGCATCTAAATCCAAGGAAACAGACCGTCAATTTGAAGAAGATCTCGAGAGAGCTAGGGCACTTAGTTTAGAAAGCTTGGCACTTGAGAAATTCAGACAAAAACGATTGGAAAAATTAAATTATAAGTCTAATTTTCAAAGTACACCTTTATCAGGTGAGTTGTACTTTTTTGATTTACGGAATTATGATGTAGTATTCTTCAATTAATATAATACTGGCTTGATAGTGTTTTACTTCCTGGATAACTGAAAATTTTTAATTGGTTTCTAGTTTACATGCCATTTGTTTTTGGTGGTAAAGATGATTATTTTGATTCGGATAAGAAATGTTAAACTATAGTGAATTAAATTTGAACATATTATTTTATACCCTGCTCTAGTATGAAGAGTAGCTGAGTGAATATGCACACAAACACATATATTACACATGCATGTAGGTTTAGTATCACACCTATTGTCCAGATCTTAAATACATAAAATAAAATCCGTAAATCTAATGAAATAAAAGTATCACTACATTTTATATATTAACTGGAAAATACTGAATGCACAAGTAAAGTGGATTTTTCATCTTGTTACTATTCAGTTTAAATATTTTAATTTAAGATCTATTAACAATGTTTAATAACATCTGTTTAGAAATTAGACTATAATTTAATTACAACCATTGTCCGATATGTCATGCCAAAGGTTTAATTTCAAATGTTTTATGAATGCAGTTCACTGAAAATGAATTAGTTTTTTCATGATTTAAATATGAATGTATCTCATTTGTGTCAACCTCCGTCTTCTGAAAAATGTGAAACAGGACATTCCAAATTATAAGATATGAATGAATTTTTTTTGTACTGCTTTATTTCCAATTTATTTTTTTTGTTAATTTAATGATTTCATATGTACAGACATTATAATGGTAAAAAATATCTGACATTCACAATAATATAAATAAACATACATTCACGGCATTATGTCAGAAAAGCATGTTTTTTAACAAAACATCATATAAAAATTTTGTTCTTTTATTTTTAGAACCACTTAAGGTTTAATTTACATATTCAAAATTAATAACAATTATTTACAAAATTAATTACATAATTTTTTTGTTTAAATTATTGAGATAATTTAAAGCTGTAACAGCATTAAATGTAAAATCTAGTTAAAGCTGTAACATATATAAATGTCAAATCTGACAACATAATTTAAACATTTTTAGTAAATTTAAAATATTTTGTAATTATTCCTTAAAAACTTTATAAATAATTATGTTGAATAAAGTAAACTTTGGGTCGCGAATACAATTAGAAGCCCAATAAGACTGTTCATTCTCTACTCCAAGAAAGAATACATTATTTAATAATTATGTTATTAATTTATAAATAGTAGATTAAAACTGAAGAGGTCCTCAAAAAGAACAAAACCTTGTATTAATGGTTTGTTAATAAATATGATTTTCTGACATAAGGCTGTGCATTTGTTTATTTATATTGCAGCTATTTCTAATACCTATGCATTTAAAATATCAATACTTCAAAAAGAATCCTAAATATTAGGAAGCACTTTAGAAAATGTGTATAGAGTAAACTAAACATAGTTTTATGTAAAAGTATTCAATGAATCTCCCATTGTTGCTTTAAACTATGATCCGAGTATTTATCCAGTATTTTTGTTGCCATATATTGCCTCAATCATAATTGTGTATTTCATATTCCTGAATTTTATTCTGCCTTTATTAAAGTGATATATTACTACTAGAATGGTAGCGTGAAATTTTTGTGTTCACAAATTAAAAATTTTTATTTCAAACAATAATAAAAATGATCTATTTCAATATTTGGCATGTTGTATGTATAGTCGTAATTAACTGTTTTGTTATACTTACAAAGAAACACCTTGTTAGATTGGAAAAATGGTTGTGCACTAATTTAAATTGTAATTCTTCTGCACATGCTGCTGTTTACTTAACTATATTTTTTAATAAATTGGAAGTATGATATGTAGGTCATACATGAATGTGAAATATGCAGATTGTATATTTGTCATTATTATGCATATTGTACAGTTTTTAGCAAAACTTTTCATAGGAATCTGCTCACTAATAAATGTAATATACTTAACATTATTCAGTTCTTGTTTAATTTCACCTGACTGGGGGACATTTGTATATTGTTCAATCACTTTTTAGTGTTCAGAGCTTGTCTATTAGATCAGTACTGTATCATTTTTTGTGATTTTGCTTTCCATTCTTCATCAGATATATCGATCATTCATTTTCTTTTCACTTGTAACCTATATTCTTGTCTCTTTGTTATTGTTTTTGGGAGTTTTATCTGTGACAATATTTTCTGTGATTTGGAGTTCTTTTAAATTCTTTTCTGTTTATTAAACCAATTGGGTTTAGGCTTTTTGGTGCAGATGTTTTTGGCTAATCTATTTGGGTTCATTCTGAGGATGTGTCCCTAGAAGTCAGTTCTTCTTTTTCTCATTGTGTCAGAGGTTTTCAGTTCTTCAGTAAAGAGTATACTTTGTGATAATGGAATTTGTAGCCTAGGACTTTTCTTAATATCTTCATTTCTTTGATTAATTGGGCCACAGTTGGTGATGGGCAGTGTTTCAGCTGTGTATACTGCTTCCAGTTTTTATTATCATGTTATAGTGTCATATTTTTGCATTCCAAGAAAGCGACTTTTCTTATATTCATTTTTGTTGAGGTAGATGGCCAGTTCAGCTTTATTTCTTCTAGATTCCATTGTCTTTTTCTTGACAATATTTCTGCTGATCCACCCTCTGAAATACTTTAATTCTTTGATGATTTCTATGTTTTTTCTACCCCTTTAAAATTCTTTGGTGTTTCCTTTTTTCTGTGTTTGTCATTATTTTGGTCTCAGCTAGTAGGTACATATCTGAAAAAGGTAAGCAATTGACAGTGATGTCTTTTTTTTTTTGTACTTTGTCAGGTTTCATTATGGGTCTTCATGTTCCACTCTCTGTCTACAGTTAAATAACAGTGGGAGAGCCCTTGCTGTATACCTGATTTAAACTTTAAAGGGTTGGAGAGTTCTCTCATGAATTTAGCTTTAGCGGATGTGATGGTTTGTTCTCTGGACTTCTTGGAAATCAATAAAAGTGATAACATATGATTTTTCTCTTGATTTTTAGTAGGCCTGAGGCTTAAGATTTGTTCTAGACAGGAACGACCTTTCCTGAAACTGGCTTGAGTTGTGAGGTTCTAGTTGGGGTTTTGCTTTGTTTAGTAGAACTTAAGAGAGTACCTTATATGTTATATTTAGTAGTGAGTTCCCCCTGTAGTTGTTGGGGTCTGTCGTGGAACCTTTGTTATGGTGTGGGAGGATGTATGTTTTCTATTCATCTGGAATTATTTCATTTATCCAAATTTCTTCAAAGATGTTTTGAGGCACTCTATGGCATTTTTATTTGAAGTACAGTTGTATTTTCGTTTTCTGCTGAGGCCTTACAGTTTTTGAGATTTTATAAGATTGTTTGTAGTTTTTTGATGGTGTATGGTTCTGAGTCAGGCTTGGTTGTTTTTGAGGTGCTAAATTCTTTTTTTTTTTCACTTGTGTTCTTCATAGTTTAGTAGGTTTTTGAAATATTCTGCCAATATTTTGCAATTATCACTGTTGTGGGCAATTTTTCTGTTTCTATCTTGGAGTTGTACAGTTGGCTGGCTGTATTTGGTTATTTTTTGTTTAACAGTCTTATAAAAACTCCTCATATTATTTTGGATGAGATCAGTTGATCTGAATAAGGTCTTCTTTGGTTTTGTAGATTATTTTGAGATTTTTGGTCACTATTTTCTACGCTGAAGAAATTTTGTCTTATGTTAATTTTTCCATGATTGCCATTGTTGTTATGCTTTTTTCTTAGTTCCAGCAGTCTGCCACATTCTTCCGTTCACCAAGGATGCTTTTTGGCTTTGTTTATGGGAACTAGTTGTTTCACTTCAGTTATAGGCTTTCTTTTACTTACAAGGGATTATTATTTTTTTCTGTATCATATTTTATGCTTTTGTGATTTTTGGTTTGGTTTTTTTTCCTTTTGGGTATAATTTTGAGTTTTCCTTTAGAAAGTTAGTGATCAGAATATATGTTAGTTCGTCTGAAGATATTTAGTATTTTTATTATAGAACTTCTGTTTGATGCTACACGTTTTATTTCAAGTTCACCTAGGTGAGATCCATGTCTTCTGTTTACTAAATAACATTTTAAAGGCTGTGAATTTCAGGATCATATCATATGCTTGGCATAGTTTTATCAGTCTGATGCCTTTTTGATGGTTCCGTTGTGTGCTGGGTAGTTTCTAACCATTTATTTTGAATTTATTCTCTTTCCATTACATTGTCCCCTATAAGAAAGATTGTGTGTTTTTCTGGAAATTTTTTGGCATCATCATTTGGTTGGTCCCAAAAGAGTTCAACCTTTGTTCTTTTTTATAGTCTTAATTTATTGGGTCATGTATTTTCACAACTGTTTATCCTCTGTTAGCCCATGTGAAAATAAGTGTGGAGAGTGATTCATATTTGGTAATAAATTCCAAACATTTGTTTATTATGAAGCCAGTTTCAAGGCATGGTGTATTTCTCATAATTCTTTTGCCTGCATTTCCTTTGTATATCTCGATTCCCCTAGAATCCATGAATCTGGTTCCTTGGAAAGCCATGATAACAATTTGGTCATTTTTTATGGTGCCCATGATATGTTTTAATTTTTCAGTTATTAGAAGAGAATTTACTTTGATTATAGTGTGTAACTTGGGTTTTTATACTTCATATTGTGTGAGGTTCCAAAACACTCATTTTAATGTAATGCTCCAGACTTCCCTGAATCTGTCTGACTGCTTGCACACTTGCAATGGATTGTGTGTCTGGGATAGTTTTTCACATCTCACTCTTTGATGATTTGATGATAATATTGGTTATGGGGTGTTTCCTAGAGCTAATTTATACACAAGGTTTTTAGCTCTGGAGGTTTTTCTCAGCCACCTGTAACCAAGGAAACATGCTGATCAAAGGCCTCCCAATCTGGAGACAGCCAGCTTTGGGCTTTGATATATACTTGATTAAACAGTACTATTATGTTCTCATAAAAATAATTGCAATTGTTGTATTCATAATTAATGTACATCAGAAAACATTTAATTTAATTTACTTTGTTTTATACAGACAATTCATCATCTTGCTCTGCAATAGACACAAAAAAAGCAGACAATGCTGAATTCAAATCAAGACCGCGACCTGGATCTTTCAACACAGGAAAATCTCGAGTACCTGTTTTACTGCCACCACCACCCAGCAGTGTGCAACGAAGAAATAGCTCAGTTACAACAATTTCAGGACAAAGAGACAGTGTTGATCTTATTTCATTTAGTAGCCCATCACCTACAAGTAAAGTACTGCCAGGACTAGATGACTTTGAAAAAGAAGGTTTAAGTGTCAGTTCAAGCAATTCAAGTATCAAGAAACAAACTTCTGCTTACGATAATCAGGTCCTGTTTTCACAGAAATCTCAGGGTTATGTCAGCGGTACTTCTAAAAACAGTACTTTAATGAAAACAGATGGATATGTTTCTCATGTTTCCTTGCATTTGCCACCATCTGCATTGTCCTTATCACCACAGTTAACACCAGGTTTCTCAAATACACCTTATATAAATGCTGATGCTACATCTGTGCGAAATATAGTTAAACCTACTATCTCAACTGTAAATTACACAGCTCTTACATTTGAAACACAAAAGTATTCATCTTCATTAAATATATTGGACAAACAAGTGCAAGGCAAATCTGGTGCTTCTTTTGGAATAAAAGATAATGTGTCTAAGCTTGAAGTTTTAAAAGTGATTGAAAAGAGAGACAATAGCAACTTAATAGACTTACCACTCTTTGATAGCAAAACTGAGGGCAAAATAGACAAAAGCTCAGCTAGAGAAAGTGTTTTAGAGGCATTTGATCCATTGATGTCTTCAGCTGCAGATCAGAAAATGCCTCAGACAGCAGTGGCTTCTCAATATGACGACAAAAGAGGTACTATAAATTAAAAAAATATTATTTATGAATCTGTGTTTAAATTATATGCTGTATATATTTTTTGGGGGGCATGAGCAGCTATAGGGAAATAGGTTTTGGATAGTTTTTGACAGTGCTAGGGTAGTTTACGAATCCTTCATGAAGAGGTCATTTTGTTTGGTGATAACTATGTGCCTTCTTATGTTAATTAAAATTTCATTAAATTATTGCTTCAAATTTCTATTGTTTTATTGAGTTATGTTTAGTAGTTATCATATTTGCAATTATTACATTAGTGAGTTGGGCACATAGTAAATGCAAAGAGTTGTTATTTATTGTGCTCATTTTTCTTTATCAAATCTATCAACTCAGAAAATAGAATCATATTCCATTTATATTTTTAATCTTACCCTTTTTTTCCCCTTTTAGCTTCTGGTGATACTGAATCTCAATGCTCTGGTAGCTACTATGATGCTTATGACCCATTTGATTTTATGTATGCTCCATCATGTGATGGATCACAGGCAGATCCAGTTTATGCTGCAGTTGTTAAGGAACGAAATCCATCAATTGTTACCACTCCACCCCCACTACCACCTCGAAATTCTGCTGCATGGAACACTTTAGAAAGGAGGAAGTCATCTTTGGACAGAAAGGTTTCACCTTCATCTTTGCCTTTGTATTATTCTTGTAACAGACAATTTTTTTATAACAACCATAACTGGTAATTTATTTACAGAGAAAAGTAAAATCTCGTTTATATGAGAATATCAAAGTGCAGAAACGTCGGGCAGTTCACCATGATTCAGATCTTCAGGCTTTTCATAGCATGGTTCAAAACCTACGATGTAAGTATTCCTACTTGTTTATACACTTGTTAGAGAAAGAAACATATTGGACTGTGTTGCAAACCATTGTCTGAAGAATTTATCTTTCTGACAGTAATAAATTAATATAAATTGTCATTTATCAGATTTATCTTCATTTTATCTATTTTCAGCTGAGTTTTTATGGAATGACCTGTATACCAATGTTGGACTTGTTATAAGTCCAACTATAGAGAGCTCATATGTTGAAGGAACAAGTATCAAGCTCATAGTTCATTCAAACAGTGACTCTAATCCTATAATGTTTACATGTGATGGTGAGAATATTATTTTTTATATAGTTAATATTTTTTAGATAGCAATTTCTACATTGTGTTGATTTTTTATGTAGTGAACTCTACAATAGAGCATGTAATTTTACATGTTGTTTGTGAGCTGAAAGGTGACTTTACAGAAGATGTTAAAGATTATGTTCTAAAAGTTTGGGGTTTGGCAGAGTATTTTACTTCCCAAACAAGCTTGGCAGATTATGAGTATATACATCAATGTATTAAATTGGAGCAAGATGTTTTATTAGCCATACTTCATGTTGACCAGCTGAGTAGACCTCTTTCAAGAACTGTGAGTATTTTAAGTAGTTAATTATTATAGTTTGTGACACAAAAATGTAATATCAAGATCAAGTAGGTTATTGCCCTGCTGCTTTCCTCTCATCTGGCTGAATTGCTAATTTGTGCACACCCTCACTACCCATTGGCACATACATCTGTTATTGTAAAGGCACAACATAGCTAGAAGAGTCTGTGACCTTGATATCACATTTTCGTGGTACAGGCTACAGTTTGCATGAAAACGTAAATATTTTTAACTAAGCATTAATTTAAAATTTAAATTATTTCAAATCCAATCAGGTCCAAGATGACAATACAGACACTATAGTAACTTTGGAAGAGCTGGTACCCAATGAACCATCCTACCCAATTACATATGATAATTTACTCATCATACTGCGTAAGTTTAAATTATAAGTTAAAACACTGAAGTTTATTCCTTTTACTATGCACATAATTTATCTGTGGAGAAATTGAAGTCACTTGTTTTATTTTTGGTACTTTCTTTTATTAGACTGAATTTTATTACTCTGTTTTGAGTAATATTTTGGAAACTTTATTTTTGAAGCTTTTAATGCAGAAGCACAATCATAGGCCTTAAATATTGTATTACACCAATTAATTTTCAATATAGTTTTAGCCAGTTTTGCTATTTTACAAATTAATTTCTGTTGTGTAAGGCATTGCATTTTTTATGTATTAATTAGCAATATCAACTGTAGCTTTTATTAGATTTGTGTGTAACTTATTTGTACATTATTTTTTATGTATGTAAATGCTTCATTTATCCTGTAGAAACACTTGAACAAGAAATGGAAAGAGTCCAGCATGCTGCAATGCAATTAGTAGAAAAGAATAATCCATGTGTTATGCCATCCTTGCAGTCTAAAGGAGTTATTCAAGCAGTAAAAGCAGTGTGTGCTTACATGGGAAACATTGAATCTAATGACATAACAGAAGCCCTCGAGGGTTTCAAATCAGCATGCCTTCAGTTTATTCCAATAGGTCCACTGGTAAGTGAAAACAATGTAAACTACAATATGTGCCAAGGTTATGAGCAATGTATCCTGGGATCTTTTTTTATGAAACTGTAGGGCTGTGCTTGTATTATGAATGTGATTTCCCCCAAGTTTGTTAAGCCATCATTTATTATCTTGCTCTTATAAAAGTTATGAGTTAAATACATATATTGCTTCTTTACTAATATTATTAATGTATGTTCTCATACAAATTCACAAATAAAAAAGTGAAAGCAATTACACAACACTGAAGACACTAAAAAATAGCCATGAAATATAGTGTCAAAACTTCTTAGAATAAAATATTTTTTAAAAAAATCATCAACTAGTTATATTGTCAAAATTAGAGTGAGCCATCATACCAGATAGGATAAAATTAATATTATATTGGCATAGGTAGGACGGGCTTGAAAAAGTAAATGTTCATAAATTGTTGCTCTTTATGCCATTGAAATCTCATGTTGACCACGAGATTATTATTGAATTAAATCCTTTTCCAGACTAATGTAAATAAATACCTGGGCAATAATAGTATGTTATAAATGCATTTATTAGATACTGTAGAATGCAAATGATTTTGGCTTTAAAGTAAAGTTTTGTGTGTGTTACAGGACTCTGATGATAAGCGATCAGGTGTGACTGTTACTTTTCCAGAAGTAGTTGGAGAAGATGGTGATTATTCTGTTATTACTTTAAGAAAAAGCAGTATTTCCAGACAGTTAGATAGCTTAGTTGAAACTGTAAGCCAGCATTGTGATAACATTAGGGATGCAGTACAGTCATTGGTGGAAACCTATTGTCATGCTTTTCGTGTTGACTTCCAGCTGAGCTCCAAATCAGATCTGCCATCCAGTAAGTATTATAATTCTCTTTCTATCATATTGAATTTATGTAACTATGTTTTACTTGTAAAGCATGTCTCTCTTGATTTTTTACTATACTAATTCGCATGGTGTATTTTATCCTTACATTAAGGTAAAAAAAATGCATAATTATTTTATTCCAAATTTATATACATATCAAAAGTTAAATGGAAGTTAATATTGACCTATAAATTACAAAAGGTGCTCAATGCGGCAGCAACTGGCTTCCAGATAAATTTATTTAGAAGCCAAAGCAAAATTTAGTGTGCCATTAGTTCAGTATTTAAATTGTAACTGGTACCTTATTTTTTCAGTAACAAAGGATAGCTCTGAAATTCTTGACTCTGTTTTGGTTCATGTGGGAGGTCTACATAGACTTAAAAATGATTGGAACTATGAACAGTTTTTGGTAGCAGCACAAATCTATCATGGCACAAGACCTCTTGGGCACCCTGTGCTTTCTTATCCAATTCCACGTTCAACTAGTCTTTATGAGAGAGTTTTGTTTGATTTTTGGTAAGTGCTATTTGGGAATATAATCATATAAAGTGTGAATCTGTGTATTGTAAACTGTTGAATATACCCATGGTATAATTTACATTGTGTTAATGATACATCAAAACTAATTGACTATGACTGAATGAAGTAAGGAACAAATGAAAGTCAGCTTTTTGTTTGCTACTTACTAATATTTAAATTATTAATGACAAGACAGTTTACATTTATGTATATATATTATTATATAAACACATACAAACACACATACACACACACACACATACATAATACATATATATATATATATATATATATATATATATATATATATATATATATATATTGTAATAGTAAGGATGTGACATTGTCAAAAATAATTGTGATATTGGTATGGAAAGGAAAGAGAGGTAGCTTGTATATATCACAATTATATATGTCTTGGTCTTACCTTGAGTCTTCGCTCCTTACGTTTTACGTAATATTTTCCTTTACCTTCTTGTCTTCATCCTTTCATTTTCCTTTGCAGGAGTGAACACAACTACCATTTTCAGATATTGGCGTACTCCAGTATGAGCTTGACTGTTGCACTTCCATTCCCTTGTTAATCCTCGCTGAACCCAACCAGTATAATCCTCCCTGCACTCCTAGTTTGTGTTATAAGAGACCTGGGAGTTGCCACTATGTGGATTACCCTATACATAGTCTGCCTACACCTTCTTCTTCTGACCGCTCGTGCCACATCGAGCATCACTGACCAGACTTGGTAGCCATCTTTGCTTCTTCTTCATCTTCTTCTTCTTCTGACCGCTCATGCCACATCGTGCACTGCTGACCAGACTTGGTAGCCATCTTTGTTGTGTTATTTTTCTTTCTTCAGGACCAAAGGCTGATTACCGAGAAATGCTGTCTCTGACAACAAGTCCAATCTCTCGTGTCCCATCATAGTCCTTGAGCAATCCTGCCACCTTGTTAGCCAGGAGCTAAGAGAGATGGGCAAAAATCTTGAGTGTCATGTGGGCTAAACCAGCCTTGCTTCCTATCAAGGTTGTACTTTTGGTTGGGACCGTTGTCCTGTATTGAGTCAGTGCAACTCAACTCTTCCTGTTGAACTGCCACACAGTATCACTACCACTAGGGGAAGTTAAAAGTGCCAGCTGAGCTATCTAGCTCAGAAAATCAACATGCTCTCTGAGGTAGCAGTGAGACAAGTAACGAACCCAACGCCTTCATGTAACGTTGGTTTCAACCTGTGCCGCATGGTCAGATGTATTCTGACAGATGAATCAAAATTAATCAACAATGAAATTATAAAAAAAATTTACCTAAACTTATTGAAATAATGGAAAACTTCGACTTTTAGCGGAAAATAGGGCAGAAGTGGAGGAAAACCCAAAAAGACCTGACCTCCTCCTAGTAAATCAAAGAACTGCATACATTGTTGATGTTACTGTAACTTTTGAGAACCATACGCAAGAAATGGAAGAAGCAAGAGCCAGAAAGAGGCAAAATACGCGGACCTATGGCAAAGCCTATTACGAACTTATGAAGTCGAAACGGTGCCATTCGTGATCGGTTCCCTAGGGTCTTGGGACCCAAAGAATGACAAATTCCTGAGGGTATTAGTTTCGAAAACATATGCCAAAATAATGTCAATGCTATGTGTTTTGGATACAATCCGATGGTTGAGAAACATTTACGCTGAACACCTGACAGGTTGTGGTGGGCTTTCTCTAAATTTTAGATTTAAAGGGGAAAATTTAATATTACATTTATTGGGCGCCACCTGCAAAGAAATTCTTCTCTCACAGGAAAGGATGAAAAATTAAATATTTACTTAATAAAAAAAACAAGAATTTATTCTAAACAAAACTTACATACTCGCCCACACATTATCAATACAGAAAGACTTCCAGCCTAGCCAGGGATGCATAAACCCTCCTTTATCGAGATCAACTGTGGTTATTATTTGTAGCAAACCAGCACTCTACCATGAAACGTGGAATGCGGCTTAGCAGATCTGCAGCTCAGACAGGGTTGACTCTCGTTGGCAAATGTAGCTGCAGCAGCAGATGGCCGGGACCCTACGTGCAGACCCAAATTGCACATCACCGACTCTCCCCGCTGATTGTCCTAGACTGTCTCTGCTGATGGTCACAGGCTTTCTCTGATTGTCACAGACCGCTCTCCTTCTTGAGAGATGTCCCTCTCGGTCCCCAAAAATCACTATCTCCTCATTGGTCCTCATCTACATGTGACCCACATTTCATTCAATTTTAGGATCATACCTTCCCGGTCGTCTACCCTTTTCTTGGCCTACCATGGCCTTGTTTGCAGGACCTGCAGATTTTCCTAATCCGCCCCGCCATTGTCTCCTGTCAGCTGCTTGGCACTGGCAAGCCACGTTTCCATGCTTCCAGGCAGTAATTTAGACAAATCTTAAAAAATATACTTGATGTACAAGTTGAATACTAAAAACGCACCATGAGGTGTTCGGCAATTCTCGTCAAACTTTTAATCGTAATTAAGTTAATATTTTATTAGAAGTAGCCATTTTAATATAAGGAGTAGAACAATTTTTAACACTGCTTGCATGAAATTAAAAGAATTTTAACGATTATTATAAATTGTTGATCTGTTCTTATCAGTTTAATATCTGATATGTGGTGCATTATATAAATAAGGCTATGACATTGTAAAAAATAATTTCAATGCTGGTTTGGAAAGGAAAGAGAGATAGCTTGTGGCTTACCTGAAAGTGAAGTACAGTGTAGCCATAGGGAACCGAAGGTAGTTTTTCAAATTTTCGGAGACTCTCATCCTCCTTCTTCAGGAAGAAGTGTTACACCAGACCACAGATGGCTGGTGCATGGTGCAAAGTTACAGTTAAACAATAAGCAGTGTGACAAGAGGATGCCGACAAAGCAATAATAGAACAATATCAAATATAAATGAAAAAATTTATATCTGATTGAAAATAATGAATAATAAAGATAGCCAATACAGACAAAAACGGGGTAATATAAATACCACATAACGTTTCTGGGATGCTTGTACCTTTCGTCAGGTGCTAAGAAGAGACTAGAAAAAAACAACTGACTGGTCAGTTGGCAACACACAAAAGCTATCTTTCTTATTCAATATTAAATAGACATGTTACAATATATAAAGAAAAGTAATCGGTACAAAGAGTAAAGAAAAATGTGTATGCTTTTTTACTTCTACCAAATTTGTTTGTATTCTTCCACTGTTAATAAAATATTTTTTATAATTGCATTTTTACAGGTTGAATTTTGAAGGTATGAGTGTTTGTATGCTACCTTTGGAATCACGTCTTGTTCTAGTGATTTATGGTCAAACAATATTACCTCCTGAGAATTCAGATTCAAAGGAATCAACAGATGAACCACGTATTCAAGAGACTGAACTTGGGTGGACAGCTATTCAATTTTTCAACTGTGATAGGTATGTATATTTTTAGAATAAGCTTCATGAATTTAGTTATGCAGAACAGGTTAATTTATTAATAGATTCTTCCTGTTAACACATATTTGTTGTTCTTTTAGTTTAGTCTTCTGAATTATTTCTGTTTTACACATTAAATATCAGTATCTATATTTTTCAAATAAGTTTTTTGTGTACTTTTATGAAGTATGAGTATTTATTACTATTTTTTTCATACTTATTACATTACATTTAAACCGTTGTCTTTAAATATACTTTCAGAGAGATGATACAAGGAAGCTTTCTGCTTTCTTTGTGGCCTGCTGTTGCAGACAAAAGGCTTGGCCCTGCTCCTGCAGCTGGCACAAGACCACGCGGAGATTCTGAGCCAGTTTTATGTGAGTGTTTTACTTGTCGCTTACAATCTTATTGATTATTGAACAAATTGTTACATTCAAGTGTTTTCATATTAGGAATGCCCAAAACCATATGAAATTTATATAATTATAAGTCATTAGCCTGAAACTACAAGAATGATTATCTTAATTCATTGTGTGATATTCTCAATTCCTGTATTTACATGTGTGCGCCGTGCACCTTTTTTACCCAAAATTGAAATGAATTTACTTGTGTATGCCACACACAGTTTTTAGACAAAATTTGAATGAAAAAGTGGGGTGTGCTTAAATACATGTGCATCTGTTCTGAGAATAGCTACAGTGACTTGCTTTTCCTTGTTTGTTGTCGCTAGATTGAATTTAATCCCCATTAGTCACACTTGCTTTGTTGTTTTGGACTTGTATTGTTAACATCACAAGGCAGCAAAAGATATTTCTTGATTCAGATAAGATCTTATGCTGTAAGTATTATTACAAATAAAGTCAAATTGCAAAATTGTCCATGGAATCACAAGACTTTTCACAGGTAAAACTGCAAAATATCCTGAGCTGTAAGAAGGGGTTCAGACTTATATTTTAGATAAGAAACAATTTGGATATTTTGTGTCCACAAAAATGTGTTGGTTAAAAGCAATGGAAATAGCAAAAGAATTGTGATTAACTGAACATATTTCAAAGCTAGCAGAGAATTTTTCATAATAGTTGCGTAGAGAACTAAACATAACTGAACATTTGCAGAAGCCTACAAAAAGAAATTAGTCATCTACTGCTTTACAAAATTTTGCATATCAAATGCCAGTAGTGAACTGACAGTGGTGATGAAAACCTATAACTATAGGTAAAAATTGTGTGATCATTTCATATTACAATACTTTTTATTTTATACATTATTGTAACAGTATGTTTTAAATAAAATATCTATTTTGAAAAATTAATTTAGTTTCAAATAATTATTTTTTCTGTAAGAAAAATTAGAAAATAACTTACACAGCATACATGTGTAAATATGGAAATTTCGGATGATGTTATCAGCCGAAGTATTGTTTTGACCATAAAGTAACATCCTAATACAGGCTTGTGCCATCACATCATCTTTCAAATAGTTACCTACCATAATGTAATTTTTTCTTATCATATTTGTTGCTTTTGTTTCACCATGATATTTCTATTACTAGCTCATCTTGATGTTTTCATTTTTATTTTTGTATAAATATATTGTGACATAAAATGATATGTAAATCTTTTAATTTTTACATAAATGATTATGTTATAGAATTAATTTTTTCATTATGCTATGTAACATTGTCCTATGATTTTGCAAGTTCTTATTGTATTCTTCAGAGAGATACCTCATTTTGTCTGAAATAATTGTATATGTGCAATGCTAAAAATATTTTCAATTCGCTGTTTTTTAAAAATGATTTTCTTGACATCACCCATTCATATTCACAACTTGCACATCTGTCATTCATCTTTCTTACTTTACTGAACTATGAGATTGAATTAATTATATATAAACATCATTTTTGTGTGTGTTGTAAGTAACAATTATATTGTTTATTTATTATTTATTATTGTTAAATTTGTATGTATGGCTAATATTCAGAATTCAGTTGTGTGTATCATCAGACTTCCTTGCATAATTTTGTTATAGGGTTAGACATTCCTGGCTATGGTCCTAGAATTGTTTTTCCACAAATGGATATATCCAAAATATCAGTACCCAAATGTGATTTCAGCAGTCTAGATCCAAATACCCAACAATTATTGGAAACCATTGCAGAACAAGACACTTATACAAGGTACAAATATTTTTAGTACAGCATGAGACTGTTTTTCCAGTTTACCATTTAAATTATACTGTGTTATAATTTTCAGAAAATTAATGTGTTCTGTAATTATTTTGATCTCAAATTAACTGTTTTAGGCAAATTTTATGAGTTTAGTTTATATAATAAAAATATACCAACTATGATGTTCTTTGTTACTTTTTACATTTATCTTTAGAAATGTAATTGTAATTTTGTTTCAAGTTCCTCACAAAAATTAAGTAGATGTAATGTTTAAGCAGGACCCAATTCTAACCATTTTATATTTTCTTGATAGTGTGTGTTATATATATTTCTCAAAAGTTTATTTAATGTGCATGGCAATTTAATTTCCTTTAGGACACCTATTGATGAGCGAGAAATTCTGTGGGAAAAAAGACACTATTTACATTCAAAACCAAAGGCTCTACCAAAAGTGCTTTTAGCTGCTCATAGTTGGGATTGGGCATGCCTTGGTGACCTTCATGCAATGCTATACAACTGGAACAAAATGGATCCTCTTAGTGCTTTACAACTTCTCATGCCATGGTTTGTAAATCATAGTCAATACCATAGTTATAAATTTAATATATTTAGTTACAATTGGTGTTTATATACCGTTATTATAAATTATTTTTAAGTAAGAAACTTTTAATAGTTTACATAATTATCATGCAAGATGATCACATGGTTTGAAAACATATGAAAATGATTTCATTATTAGTAAACTTAATTTTTTGGTCTGCTTTTTGGCATGTTGGTCAAGTTTCACTTGTGAACTCATTCTCAAGGTTAGACAAAGACTGGTAAAACTTGTTTGCTTCTCCACTTATGAAACTTATTGAAGTTTCTTCGACCACTAAACTATCAGTTACTCTATCAATTATTTAAAATATGTCTGTAATTCTTCAAACATTACTTGCATCTAATACTTCATCAACCACTATTTTAATCTGCTTGAAAACACAAATCTGTCTTCTTTTCACATTTAATAAGAAATAGCTTTTGTGATATTCACATTTGATACAAGTATGAACCACTTTTTTTTATGTACAAATTTGAATCAGACATAGAATAATAATAATATTAATGTATATTTTTACTGAGAAATTTATTTGTTATTTGTATAAATGGACTGAGACAAGAGTTAATATAATCATATTGTATAATTTCATTATTAGTACTTTTTATTTAACACACAATACATTAATTTCAATCTCATTATTGTACAATGTTCTGTATTATCCTTTTTCACAGTTATTAGTAGTGTAACTTACCACGAGTGAATGTAAAAAATTGTTGAAATCAAGACACTTTAATACAAAGTCATTTTTTAAATGTGTTTCATACTCTGTAATGGACAGCAATGCAATGATATTCCACCACTCATTTGTATTCAAGAGAGTATTTGAATATTTTCTTAAATGTTGCAAAATATATATTTCTTAATCTTTTCAAAGAAGCTAATCTGGATTATAATACTAAGTGATATGAAAGTATTAAAGTAATATATGGTGTCATCACCAATTCACTGCTGGAATCATACATATTTTCAAAGGAATGTATATTACATCACAAATTAAATAATTTCCTCTATATTGGTGTTTCCCAACGTGGGTTCCAGATGAGTAATTTGAATGTTCAAGGGGGGGGGGGAATTTGAAAATGAGTTCTAGAGTTTATAAACTGCCATCTATGATGTAATTTATACCAAAAGAAAAATTGTTGGTATATCATTTTGAAATAAGCATTTGCTAAGTTTGGTGTTTTCCATAGAGACACATTTGAAAGTTTGGAGTAATATATAAACTCAGAGAGTATTGATTACTATATATAGTGAAGGAATAGTACATACTGGACGATTGCTATGTCATGCACTAAGTGGTTGTCTACTGTAGTCTAGCGCCAACTCTGCATATTAAATGAAATAAGAACATAATTTTGTACAAAAGCTCGAATGGACAATAGGTTTTGCGATCTTAGATTAAAATAAATTATTACTTTGTTTATACACAGAATTATTGCTATAGCAGACACAAGTTGAAATTAGGCTTAATTAGGAAATAATTCAATTTTTTAATACAAAAAATTGTATATGTTACATGGGGGAGGGGGGGATTGTTAAACATAATTTGGGAAACACTGCTCTATATCTTGATTTTATAAAATTTCTTGTGAATTTATTAATTGGTATTTATGTTTCATGTTTCATGTATTATGGATGAATGTAAATAATATGCTATTAATGTTTGTTGGTTTTCAGTTTTCCAGATCTTGAAGTGCGTAAAATTGCAGTCAAATGGGTTGAAGACATGGGATGTGATGAATTGGTTGACTTATTACCTCAGCTTGTTCAAGCTTTAAAACATGAGACATGGGAAGCTTCCCCTCTAGCACATTTTCTTCTCAAAAGGGCACTTATTTCCCCTCGAGTTGCTCATCATCTTTATTGGCTCTTGACTCAGACTTTACCAGGGGATTCACCCCAGGTAATGAACTGACAGTCTTAGAAATATACTTTGAATTCAGTAAATTTATGAAGTGTGCTTCACCTTATTAATATTAGTATTTGGTAAAATATTTGTAATAGTTAACCTTTAGAACCAAATTTTAAAATTAATAATTAATTACTCGTATTGAATAATAAATTATAATCATTATGTAAAATAACTAAACATTTCAACTGTGCATTCTGTCACCAGAATTCTTCTGAAACAGCAAATGAAGATGAACGATCAGTTAGTGAAGCTAGGTATTATCGAAGATTACAACTAGTGTTGCGTGCTCTAATTGCTATCTGTGGTAATGCTTTACGCCAGAGATTTTTCTCTCAACAACTTCTAGTCAAGGTGAGAAATTACTTTATGCATATAGAAAATATTCAAAAATTTTAAATATTCAGGAGTATAATTTTAGAAGCCTGATACTATACAAAAGAATAAAAAAAACCTTGTGGTCTCATTAAAATTCTATGCTTTTGATTCTCATCTTAAATGTGAATTGCAAATAAGATTTTAATATACAATTGTATGTAATTTCTAAGATGATAATTTTCCAAATTAAAAAAAGTTATTTAATTATGTATAGTACATCTATTGTGAATATTTATCAAGTGAAATAGATATCATGAAGGTATGAGGCAAGTACAACTGAAACACAAAATTTGTGAGTTTGTTTAATTATTGTGCTTGTGCTTGTGCTTGTGCACTATCAAGTAATTCATAATGTAAAATTTTAGGGTTTTTATTAACTGAATCAAACTGTTTTTTTTTAATTTGAATATACTGTAAATATGATATAGAAAACTGTTACATTTCTAATTAAATATATAATTAGATATCATTATATATGCTATCAAATATCCACTCAAATTTGATTAAAAAATTTATTTTCATTTCTGTGAAAATTTTGTATTTATTTTTCAGCAAATGTATGAAATTGCAGAAAAAGTCAAATGCACCAAAGAGTCTCTACGTTTAAAAGTCTTAGCACAAGAATTGGAAGGTCTCCACCATTCCCTTACAGAAACTCCTACATGCCTCCCATTGAGTCCTAGTCTTGAAGTTGGTGGGATCCAGGTTCGCACTTCATCCTATTTCCCTTCGAATACATTACCCCTCAAGATAAATTTTGTCAGTCTTGAGTCACGTGTGATACCAGCTATTTTTAAGGTATGATTGTAACTTTTTAATTTAGTAGATATTTGAAGTTAATGCTGTAATTAAATTACATATTCTCTTGTAACTATTATCAGTTAAAAATATTGTCTATATTGTGATTAGGTTTTTCTCTTCCCTTTCACAAATTATTTCCATCATAATTACAAATTATCAATATGGAGTTTAATTTAATTGTTTTTATCAGGGGTTGGTGACTTCAATTAATGATAGTATTATCAGGGATTTTATCTACAATGTTAATGTAAAAACCAAATTAATATTTACTATATGAAAACATATTAGAACATAAACAGCTATTCATCAAAATATTAAGTTAAATAATCAAATTTGTAAGAGTTCTCAATCTCAGGCAATCTCTGGGTGGTGAAATGAAGTTTCTGGTACTAGTGTAACAGTACCGGTCTAATTAGGGAAATACTGAAAGCTTTCTAGCTTTCCTTTTGTGTTTAGTTTTTTCCTGGTATTCAAAGCAAATGGACCATAGAATGCCAAGGAAGTACAGAATTCAGCATGCTGAGTTACAGAATATTTTTCTGATAAATCTGTAAAAATTTCAAGTGTAGATGAGTTCTTTGTAACAGACAACAGTTCAACCCCATCAAGCAGCAGTGAAATTATCTATAGTAAGTTATTTCAAGATTTATGGATATTGTATTCATTACAAATAAAGCGTTATTTCTATAGCTTATTCTTTCTTTTACTTTTAATTCGTCAATTTGTGAAAAAGAGAAAAACAAGTAATTCAGAATCATATGTAATCATGACTGTGTAGGATTATTCTTCTCATAAAAAAAGTACCAAGCAGTTTCATTTTACAAAAAGAATGCATACTGGTCATTAAAATAAATGGTTGTAATTAAGATAAGCCAGAAAAGAAAATTCACTCATTGCTTGTAAAAATTTGTGTTATAAATGTCACATAGAAGAGCTGTGTGTGGTCAAAATAAACACATACGGGTGCTCTAGGGTAAATTGGAGCAGTGGGCACCATAAATGCTATAGTGAGAATATAGACCAGTGTTCTGAACAGTAAAAATCAACTCTGATCATATTGAGGGAGATAGAGCATCAGTTCAGAGCAGTCATGAGTCTGTAACTGTAACATGGGCTAACACAGTTCTGCTCAACTAAGAGATTCAGCTTTCTGCAACTGTGTGTTGCTGAGGAAAAGGGATTAAAGCCTACATAGAACTAACGTGAAGTAGGGAGTAAACTCCAGAATATTCAAATGTTACTTGTGCTGTAACATTGAACTGATCTTTGGGGTGAAAATAATTGATTGACATGTATTGGGTATGTTTAAGATCAGTTGTGAGATGTCATAAATAATGCAAATCGAGTCTTTGAATTTTCTTTTTATGTTATTGAACAAGACGGTGAAAATGTTCAAAAAGGAAATCTATAGTTGTCACATGTTCTTACTTCAATTTGGTTACTTTGACTTTCTGAAGTTAAATTTTGTTTGATCAGATTTAGTTTCTATGTTTAATTCAGCCCCTTTATAGATATTAACAGGCATTTTAGACAATGCACTAATTATTTGTGTAAGTATAGCTTTCTATAAATCTAATTCCAAAGAATAGTATTATTACATCACTTATCTGAGAAAAACAATTGTTGTTATAGCATCATAAAAATCACTTTGTCCTTCACTACATGGTTCCAAAAGACGGTGCTCATCAAAAAAGTGTTAGCTTCAAAGTGTGATTTTAACTGTTGAATATGAGGAAAATAATAAATTTCTTCAGTCTTCGTATTTACATCAATACAAGCCAACACTCCACATATTGTTTTCTAATATATCATTTTATATATATTTCTTCCTTTCCTCTTCATGCTGTGAACATATGCTTTCCTTGGAATGTATTTATATTCCCACACATATGCTTTCTTTAAAGCGTATTTCCAACTTGCTTTCATATTTTTATATTTTCTTGCTATCCAATTAACCAGTGTGACTTTATCTCCAATTAACCAGTGTGACTTTATCTCCAATATATAATCACAGCAATTGGCAAAGAATAACTTACCTATCTTTTTTATTTTTAATCTTGAACCTGATGAGGTCGCAAAATAAGTGATGAAGTATTGTTTAATTTTACATTAATAAATTCTTTTTTTACTTAAAATTACCTGATGTTTATTTATTTATTAGTTTTCTCAATAGTCAGAATATATATTTATATATGTCATTATGAAAAGTGGATATGTTCAAGAATCCTAAATGTAAGGATTCGTGGGTTGATTCCGACCAACCATCAACATTCAGACTGAAGACACTGTGCATTTGGTGAGATCAGAAAAGTATTGTCTACTATGAACTGTTGAAACTTGGTGACACTTATATTATTCCATGCTAAGCATGAAAAAAGGCCGGATTATCAGCAAAGACATGACAAGTTGATTTTCCTCCACGACAATGCACCATTGCTCACGTCAACAATGGTCCAAAAGTACTTGGAGGTACTCAAATGGGAGGTGCTGCCCCATGCCGCTTATTCACCAGACCTTCTGAGTACCACCCGTTTTCGTCAACGTGCTTGCTGAGCCTTCGATTTTTATGAACATGTATGAAAATAGCTTGATGAGTGGATTGCCTCGAAAGAGAAGGAATTTTTTTGATGTGGTATCATCAAATTGCCTGAGAGATAGAAAGATGTGTAGCTAGTGAGGCCCAGTACTTTGATTCATTTTTTTTTGCTTTCTATGAAAAAATAGGTATTTCTGACTAAAAAACACTATATTGTTGCTTATACGCCTGGTATGTGGCATAACAAATAAAATAACTCCATAATTACTGTATGGCAATCATGCAATTTTAATACACTATTATATAATTTGTATTGTCTTTGCTCAAAATTTTCATTGGACTTTTAAGTTTTGTAATGCATTACTGTCTGAAACTTTTGCTCTGATATTATATTAATGCTTATAATTATAAACATTTTATTTTTAACAGGTAGGTGATGATCTGCAACAGGATATGTTGACCATGCAAATGATTCGAATAATGAATAAATTATGGCTGAAGGAAGGACTAGACCTTAAAATAGTTACATTTTCTTGTGTCCCTACTGGCCATAAGAGAGGTAAAGAAATAAAATAGAACAAGGTTAGAAGTATTGTTTACCAGCAATACTTTATATGTTTGGGAGTACATATGGTTTCTTAAAGGAGTTTTTGACATTGGTGGTTTGATTTACTAGCTTTCTATCTAAAGTTTGACACACAGC
Organism: Zhengitettix transpicula; assembly: GCA_037074705.1. Classification (NCBI taxonomy): domain Eukaryota; kingdom Metazoa; phylum Arthropoda; class Insecta; order Orthoptera; family Tetrigidae; genus Zhengitettix; species Zhengitettix transpicula. The sequence goes on along the minus strand of CM073593.1, from coordinate 25,059,629 downwards.
TTTCTATCTGAGGGTAAAAGTAATATATTCTATTCTGTATGCTATCTTTGGTAGTTCATAATTCAACAGAATATTGAAGTTATATAAATTAGAACAAATTAATAGTAAATAAATATATACTCTATTTTAATTATCAGTGAAATAATATTTATAATCTATAAACCATTTAATTTAATAATCTAATTTTTTTAAATTGTGTTATAAATTCATTACCACATTTATTGTTTTAGGTATGATTGAAATGGTAACAAATGCTGAAACTTTAAGAAAAATTCAAGTTGAGTTGGGTTTAACTGGATCATTTAAAGATAGACCTATAGCTGAATGGCTTGCTAAGCATAATCCATCAGCCTTTGATTATGAAAGGGCAGTTGGAAATTTTACAGGTAATGATAGTAACATTTTCCAAGTTAGTTGTCATAAAAATTAAGTAAACATTAAAGGGGAAAAATTGTTTCAGCTTCTTGTGCTGGCTATAGTGTAGCCACATACATATTAGGAATATGTGACAGGCATAATGATAACATCATGTTGAAAACTTCAGGACACCTCTTTCACATAGATTTTGGAAAGTTCTTAGGTGATGCACAGATGTTTCGTAATTTTAAGAGGTGAGTTGTTGATTCATGTTTTCATAATTATTTTGTATACTTGTCTTTCCTTTACATTCATTAAGGTAAATGATAATAGTTGATTCTTATTTAGGTGAAATTTAATGTTACTACAAACCTCTTTCATGTTTGAGTAATTTCTCCCATTAGCTTTTGCTCCTTACCTTAATCCAGGAATTTTTTTTATTGAAGTATCCTGCCCCACTATAGTTAAGCCACACATTTATGTTGGGGATGCACGAATTTATGAAATATTTATGAATTTAGTAGCTAAAAAATAGAATGGTTGCCACCATTTCACTTATCCCAGTTCATTACATCATATTTAATATACTCCAAAAGTAATTAGGGAATTTAGTTACTTATTAGGGACAGAAAGCCTAATTTTCTTTATTTTGGCCTCAACTTCTGTATATAACAACACTTTAAATGACCATCCATTTGAATTTTATTTGTCTCACCTATTGCACATACCATCTTATTCAGCTTCAATTACCGATGTTCACACACAGTCTATAAAGGGTGCCTATCATTACTTTATTTAATATATATAACAAAAATAAATAATTACAATTTTATTAAACTTGGGATATCTGGCCTTATAGCAGAGAAATTTTAATTGAAATAAATCTCACTTTCCTGGAGCCACAATGCTTGTGTTGACATCTACGACGTTCCCCTATTCCAGCATAGGCTCATAATGACTTGTGGCTGTTCCTACTCAGCAGAAGATCCTGCGGAAGTGCCGTCATAGGAAAGGTGTGATTGTGACATTCATACATAGTATTTTATACATGATATATGTACATACAAACATACACATGCATACACCCACATACAAACACACAAATGTATGCATACACATACATACATGCATAAGCATGCTCATACATACTCACATGGGCTCGTGCAAGTAGGGGTGGCAGGTAGGAAGGGCACTATTTAATTGATGTTGAGTCCAGAGCTTTGAGGTTTAAATGAAATATTGCAAATTACTGTCATATTTCAATTAATACACAAATATTATATTCAAAGACTTTGTTATACATATTGATATACCTATAATTTTGAAAGGTTATTTATAACTACAGCGACATTTCAAACTTATAAATTAAAACAAATATTACAATTTCCTTTCTGTTTGTTTGTTTGAAATTAATTTTCAATTTAATTTTTCAGAGACAGGACTCCATTTGTTTTAACATCAGATATGGCTTATGTAATCAATGGAGGAGATAAGCCAACTGCAAAGTTTCACCATTTTGTAGATTTGTGTTGTCAAGCCTTCAATATTGTGAGAAAACATGGCAACTTACTTCTTGATTTATTTGGACTGGTAAATGAAATAATTTTGTTCTGTCAAAGTTAAACTCGTGTGTGTGTGTGTGTGTGTGTGTGTGTGTGTATGTGAATACATATATATATATATATATATATATATATATATATATATATATATATATCTTCTTTTAATAAAAATGAGTGTATGTATGTATGTTTGTATGTATGTATGTTTGTATGTATGTATGTTTGTATGTATGTATGTTTGTATGTATGTATGTTTGTATGTATGTATGTTTGTATGTTCGTTATACAAATCTATACCGCTGGAGCAAATTTCACCAAATTTCGTACACGTGTTCTTTGCGACCAGGAAACCAACACTGTCGGGGTGAGACGCGTCTACCACCCCCAGAAGCGGGGGTGGAAATATTTAAACAGGCTAAAACAGTCGATATTTCAGTCAGATAAATATTTTTAGGGGTCAAAGATATTTATAGTGTTTCCACTGATGATATCTGAATATAATTTTCATCCTCTACACCCTGGGGAAAGAGCACCCCTAGCGTTTGGGGTGGAGAATACACGTCTATACCGGTGGATCAAATTTCATACACATTTTCTTTGCGACCAGGAAACAAACACTGTCGGGGTGAAACGCGTCTACCACCCCCAGAAGCAGGGGGTGGAAATATTTAAACATAACCTCTTTCGGAATTTGGAGTGGAGCACTCTTAAGGGTGGGGGTGGAGTAGATTTATTTAATAATAAAGCAAACACAATCAAGATTGGACTCAAATCCAGGGTTATGGTTGTCCGTGAGTTTAATTATGATATTCAAGCTGCCGTTTAAGTCTCCAAAGTGGGGGTGGTTGGGGGGTGGAAGTCTTCATACATGCTAACTCAGCCGATTTTTGAGTCAGATAAATATTTTCCGGGTAAAAGTGATTAATAGTGTTTGTACCAATGTATGTGAGTAAAATTTCAAACATTTTACGGCTTGGGAAAGAAGAACTCTAGGGGGGGGGTGGAGGAATAATACAAAAAAATAACTCAAATACAAACGAGACTGGAGTCAAAGGAAAGTAATAGATAACGCTGAGTTTAATTATGCTATAAACTAGCAATTAACCTCCCAGGGACGGGCGTGGTCGGGGGTGGAAATTGTCAAACATGTTAATCAACTTTGCAACTAAATATTTTTCCGGATCAATGATATTTCTCTACATTTTCACAGATTATAACTTCAACCCCTTTCGGGCTTGTCAGTAGAGCACTTTTAGGTGTTGGGTGGAGGAACGCTGCAATAAAATAACTCGAATACAACCGAGATTGGAGTCAAATCCAAGGTTATGGATGTAGCCCAGTTCAATTATAGCATCAAATTGGCCATTTAGCCCCAACGGGACAGGAGTGGATGGGATGGAAATTTTCTAACATATTAAATCATCGATATTAGCGTGGAATAAAGAAATGCCGGGACCATTGACGTTGATAGTATTTCTACCGATGTTGTTTGTAGGCATGGTGGGGGTGGAGAGGATTTCCTTGAAAATAACGGGAAAACAACCGAGATTTGAGTCAAATCGAAGGTAATGGATGTCGCTGAATTTATTTATGACAATCTGGACAAGACGCGGGTATCGGCTGGGTTGGGATGAGTTGACCGGCTGTTTTTTGAGTCGATTAAATATATTTCGGGATGAATTAGATTAATAAAATTTCCCTTCATGTTCTCTGTGTATAATTTCAACCCCTTTCGGACTCAGAAGGGTGCACCCTTAAGGGTGGGCGTGAAGTAGCATTACATAAAAAGAAACCAGAAACTATTGGGATTGTCACCGAGTTTAATTATGACATTAAACTTGACCGTTTAAGTCCCCGAAGCGGGAGTGGTCGGGGGTGAAAATTTTCAAACATGTTAAACGGTCGATATTTGCTATAATTATTTCCTGGGGTTAATTACTTTGATAGTATTTATACCGATGTTGTTTGTGTATAATTTAACCCCTGTGAGGGGAGCAAGCTTAGGGGTGGGGTGGAGGTACGTTAAATAAAAACCCGCAAAAACAACAGAGATTCGAATCAATTCAGAGACTATGAATGTCGCTGAATCTAATTGTGACAACCTGGGTAACGCGACTGGTTTGGGATGTGTTGGCCGATTTTTGTGTGGAATACATTCTTTTTCATTATTGCATATTTGTGGGGGTGGTCATCTTCTAACATGTAAAAACGGCCAATATATTTAGTCAATGACTTCATCCCCCTTCGGCATGGGAGGTGAGCACATCTAGGAATAGGGTTCGAGGAGCTTTACATAAAAATAGCGCAAAAGTAACCAAAATTGGAGTCTTATCGATGGTTATAGATAAATGACATCTCAGGCAACGCCGGGCACCCAGCTAGTATATATATATAATATTAGTAAGGATATGGGGCATTGTCAAAAATAAATGTGATATTGGTATGGAAAGGAAAGAGAGATAGCTTGTGGCTTACCTGAAAGTGAAGTACGGTGTAGCGAAAGGGAACCGAAGGTAGTTCTTCAAATTTTCAGAGGCTGTCAACCTTCTTCTTCAGGAAGGAGTGTTACACCATTCTGTTCACCGACTGGTAGATAGGAAAGATAACTAACAGTGAAGTTGAGTTACCTGAAATCAACAGTTGGTCCAGTTGGGCTGAGGAGTGAAAATATTTCAAATTTTCAAGGGTCTGCATGCCGGCCTGACAGTTCAGACTTCTCTTGGTGAAGTTGGCTCAGATCCTTGAAAATGTGAACTTTTATTTCTGCACAACCCGACCGAACCAACTGTTGTTTTCTGGTAAGTCGACTTCACTGTCTCTTTCCTATACAATATATTTATCTTTTTTAATAGGTAGGCTTACTCAGATAAAGTTTATGGTTTTCCATATTATTATTTCCATTTTTCATTGAAGGCAGAAACCAACACCAGGCAAATATATTCAAATTTCTTAAAATAGTAGTCCTGATTCCCATAAGATAGCAGATATTATTCTTTAATCCCTTAAGTTACAGGTATTATTATTTATTCTCACAATGTACTAGGACTATTTTTCACTTTTATAAGGCACAAAGAATTTGACTTCCTTTAAGTACCAGAACTATTTTGATTTTGATATATTGTAAGCATTTTTTCACCATTAAGGTACTGGAAGTATTATTACATTAGCTTTGGAAGTCACTGGAGAATTCTTGGCAACATGTATTTTCCAATGTGCTGTTTTATTAATTTAAGGGTATGAAGGGGTCCAGGTTTGGATTGGGGGAGAAAGTGAGACTCTTATTATAGACCGAAATTTCATGAAGAATCAGTGTCGCCATGTTCAACAACAAGAAAGTTTCAAATTTCTGAAGACATAAGCCTCCTTCAGAAGGAAGTACAAACCTTATGCTAATCTAGAACACAGTGCAGTTTTGGTGGTGGAATATTATATCATCATATACTAGGGTGGACATATGTAATGCAGCCTGGATTAGGTTGTCTTACAAGTTTCATTCTTCCTTTTTCACATTTTTTGAATTTATCTACGTCATCTTCTTCTTCGAGTTATAAGGATTTCGAAGCTTAGTTTAGTCTAGCTAATTCTTCTATTAGGAAACAAACATTAAAAAGCTATATTTTGGGAGATAGTGTATTTTGTGTGAAGAAAGACATAATATTGGTAATGTTGATACCTGTTGTGGTTGTAAGTTTAATATGGAGACAAAGTTGCAAGTACACACAAATTTAAAGTGATGCCCACATGAAGAAAAAGTCACCTTGTTTATGGAGTGGTATGTATGGAATGTTTGGGGATATACATTTATTAGTTTCAAACAAATAAATAAATTCCCAAGTGGAACACTTACACAGCCATTTATATAATTTGTGTTATATATAATAAATTAATAATTCTCTGTAAATTGTTTTTAAGTTAAAATTTTTGTAAATGTCACTTAACTTATTCAAGTATTTATTTTTTCATAATAGTAATATTTTTATGGATATCTATTTTTAATAATTGCAGATGGTGTCCTCTGGAATTCCTGGTGTTACCAAGGAGGCTGTTGAATATGTGCAACGTGCACTTCTTCCAAATCTTTCAAATCCTGAAGCTGCTGCAACATTTGCTCGCATGATAGAGAGTTCTCTTAAATCATGGTTTACACAATTTAATTTTTTCCTTCACAATTTGGCCCAACTTAGATTTACAGGAGATCATAATGATGGAGAACTTCTTAGCTTCATACCCAGAACATACACGTAATTTTCTGCTATTTCTTCATTATCTTTAGTGGATTTTACAAATAATAAATTTTTGTATATTATCTTATATTATATGAGGCAGGTTTATTGATGTATAAAGTGTAAAATTATTAAATTAAGAATAATGTTGTGAAAAACAGATAGTTCATGGGCACAGAGAGAAGTATAGCATTTTACCAAGTTGCAGAATATTAGTTAAAGCATGGGATAAAAATGATATAAAAGTACTAGAGTAAATAAAGAAAATTATTAGTGCTTTGTATTATAGTACTTCGGGATTCAGTGACAATATAAATGATATTAGTATTTAATTTGTCAGTTACCTAGTAATTCATATTTGACTTTTAAATTGTTTTCATTTGTAATATATTAATTTTAAACTTCCTATATTTGATGCACTATCTAAGTTTGTAGAATACAGATTAATTAATTTAACGTGGTTGAGTGAGATAATTTCTTGATTCAAAAATGTACAAATGAAATTTGTCTTAAAAATTGACATTTTATATGAAGTATTACAAACTTGCCTCAATGCCATTTTATTTTAATTTAAATTGAAAAAGTTAAGAATTTGAAAATGAAACATACTAACTATTGTAAATACTAAATATCACTTTACTAATATCTCATTCCTATATGTTATATATATTCCATTATGTTACATTTGAAGGGGGGATAGACTTTAAACAGTGTTCCTCTTAAATTTGCAGTATGCAGCAAGAGGGAAGAATAAGAAGTGTACATGTGTATGGCTACCAAAAACGATATGATCCGGAAAAGTACTATGTCTACATTCTTCGAGTTGAAAGGGCTAACCAACCAGATCCAGTGTACTTATTTCGGTCATATAAAGAATTTTGTGAATTACATCAGAAACTGTGCATTCATTTTCCGCTTGCCAAGTGTTACAGGTAAGTTAAGAATACCACAAAAGTTTCTCTAGTACAGAAATTGAATTTTTAAATTCATTTGTTTCAGATCAAATAACTTTAGTTTTCAGGAAATGAGTAACTTTGTTCATTTTTTATGGTGGAAACTGCTCAATAAATTTAGAATCACATGTACATGACAAAATGAATCAATAGAACTCCTTCCTCTTTACTTAGTACATGCAAATATGAGTATCCTTTCACTTCCAATGTCAAATGGTACATTGTTATTATTATTATAAATCAACTTTTCCTTGAGGGGCAGTGATTGAATTTGTTTTTCTCATGATTACTCAGAATTCACTTTATTCTCTTCTCTTCCCAAAAACTCTTTGTTCTTTGACTGTGCTCCAGTTCCCTTTGCTCTGCCCACAATGTTCCTGTTTTCTTCTTGTTGTTACCCTAAATTTCATGTTCATAACTATAAAGGTAGACCCAGATGTACCTGATCTTAATGAATAGATGGTGGATTGTTTGAAAAACAAAAGTCTAAAGTACCAACCTTATAAAGCTTAAGTTTGAAGACACTACATTGTTTAGTGTTTGCATGACAGCCATCAATAGTGAACACTGAAAAAAAAATGGTGATTTTCATGTGATCATTTGAATGGTTTCAGCCCCCAATATCAAAGTCGAACTAGATTTACTCAGGATAAATCAACTCCTTTGTTTACAATATATATATATATATATATATATATATATATATATATATATATATATATATATATATGTATATACAATATTAGGAGAATCCATTAAGGAACTATTTCACATTCAAACTTGGATAGTGAGGAAGGATAGAAATAAATAGGAGAAATAGGAGGATTGCGCTTTATGTGAATTCATATGCTCGGGCGAAGAATTATGCACATAGAAAAGCATATGTTCAAAGCAGAGAGAAGGATGGAAGAAGAAGGAAAGACTCAAAATATCCAAGTTTGAATGTGAAATAGTTTCTTAATGGATTCTCCTAATATTGTATTTATTCCTTAATGGAAGGTCCTAATACTTCATTCCCTCTACTCTATCCATTCCTCCACTAAAAACTATTAATTGTCCACAATAAGACTGTCTATATTTGCCTGGTCAGGAACTTGACCCGGTGGCCGAGATGGTTAAGGCGTCTGTGTACTAAGCAGAATACGTGGGTTCAAGTCCCGCCTGGGTCAAATATTTTCAGTCTTTCCTTCTTCTGCCATCCTTCTCTCTGCTTTGAACATATGCTTTATATATATGTATGTATGTATGTGTGTATTGGGTGGCAGAGTTTAAATGAGGTCATATGTGTTGCCAAGATGAACATTGCACTAGGTTGACCAAATGAAATGACCACTTAGGAAATTATAACAAAAATCCACAAAATGGTGTATGATAATTCTTGACTGAACGTGAACAAGCTAACAGAAAAGATAGACACTTCAAAAAGTGCTGTACATCACATAGACTGAAAATTTGGACATGAGAAAGATGTGTTCAAGATTGGTGTCATGCTTGCTTACAATAGAACATAAATGGTATTGTGAGGATGTATCAGTCGAATATTTGGCAATGTTTCATAGCAATAAAACTGAATTTTTGTGTGGATTCATAACCATGGGTGAAACATTGGTTTGTCACTTCACACCTGAGACGAAGGAACATACAAAGAAATAAACTAAAAACAGAGAATCAGCTCCAAGGAAGGCAAAGACAGTTCCATCTGCTGGCAAGGTCATGGTGTCAGTTTTCTGTTGGCAGGATTTGTTAGATGATGTACCTAGAGGAGAGGAACCTTCCTTTTAGCATTTTAAATGTAATGTATGATTCAGATTAAACATTTGTTGATTAATTTTAGAATTATTGTTTTCCATGGCACAGTGTAAAAAATATAGTCACAGTAAACTATAAATTTAGATTCTACAAAATATTCACTACAGATGTACTTACTGAAAATTATAATTTTGTAATTAAAAGCAGTGTATTTAAATAAGCAGATTTATATCACTAATAATTTTTTAAATATAATCTGAAAGACATAAGGTGTTATATGGCACCCAATGAAAACATTTTCATGTAAATAATTTTGATTGTTACACAATACTTGAAGCATCAACTTGCATATTTAAAATTGTTTCACCCAAATTTATGAGTAACCTTTTTTAGTTATAGAAAATAGTTTAAAATCATGTCAAATTAATAACAAACTTCTATTAGTGAATGTAGATTTTACTGGATAAAATTTTCTCGGGCTTCCAACTGGGTAGTGTCGTTTAATTTCCACAATGTTTTGATGGCTTGCACCACTGAATATAATGAATAAATATTTCTTGTGTTTCATCACAGGCTACATCCTGTATGGACACACAGTGTTTTGATCTCCACCATTGTCATCAGTGACTGGTGGAGCTAGCTAACAAAACATTGTGTTCCACACTGGATGTAACAAGAGAACTATATATTCATTAAATTTCTATATATTTTCAAATACATTTTCTGAATTAACACTAAAAATTTAAAAATTAATTAACTTAAAACATTGCTTTTGATTATCATGTAATCTATTGCATTCACATTGAAAGAATGGAGATCAATCAGTATCTTAAAAAACATTAATTTATTTTCAACACTTCTAAATATAGTTCTTCATTTACATTGACTTATACATTCAATTATAAAAAATAAATATTTGGCATTCATTCCATGTTATATTAACATTTGTCACTTGTCAATACTATCATTATAAACATTTAATAATACACAGTCTTTGTGATTTGAATATAAATGTTAAACACCTATTGCATTTCATATCACAGTATGTATATATATATATATATATATATATATTTGAAAAGAAATTATGTAAATACTTTGTCCTTAAAGTTTCACATTGTTGTCTATAAATGTTTCAATCATACAACTGATGTAAACAGTTCATATTTAACACTTTTTCTTTAGTCTTATTCATATTTGTTTCATTAACAGAAGAGTTATTTTACCACACTGAAAATTTTCTATTGTTTATTTTCACCCTGGTGTATATAAGAAGAAATTCACTGTCTCCTTACTTATTTCAATATCACTGTCTTCTTACTTATTTCAATATCACTTTCACAAACAAAATTACTGTTATGAAAATTGTTTTTGTATTATGTGTCAAACTCTTCATAATTAAGAAACTGTGTTCTAGATATTGATAGATCATCAAAATTCATTCTTGTATTATTGTTTGCAAAGGAGTGGGGCCTACCATTTGAAGTAACAAAATTTAAGTTTCCAAGGTCCAGTTCATCCTCTTCCTCATCTTCATCCTCTTCTTCGCTGTCTGTTTCAAAGAAAGGAATTCCTCTTGCAGCTTGTATATAATCATTCTTATGAGTTATTGAACTTTCCCCATGAAATACATTTTCATCCAGATGTTCTTGTTTGTTAAAGTTTTCTTGTTCACGTTCAGCACTACTTGAAGGAATTGCTCCATTTTGTTTAATTTTAACCTTTTCAAACATATTATTAGGTAATGGACCATCAGGAACTGAGGGTGTCTTTGGTGCAGGTGCCTTTGATGTTCGAGATTTTGGAGTGGGTGCTTTTAATGTCGTGTTTTTTGGTTCAGTTAACTTTATTGATTTTGAATCTGTTGCTTTTGAAGTATTAATCTGGGGTGGTTTGGGCGCTGGAGCTTTACCTCTACCCTTATTTTGCTGAGCCACTGAATTATTTGTAGTTTTAACTCCATTTTCCAAATTATTTGAATATTGATTAGATACAGGTGTTAAATTAGGCATACTTTTGTGGTGTGGGACTTGCACAGTACTTCGTGCGGTATGATTCCGACTAAGCAATTGCCCAGGTCCCTCTGCATCTCTTGTACTTCCCACATTGTGATTTCTAAAACTATGTCCTAATTCCAAGTCTCTGTATCTTGGTCTGTAAGTGCCTGAAACAGACCCGTAACTTGAACTGGGTAATTGTTGCCGTAAATTGATTCTTGCTCTAAACCAGCGAAGTTTGAGACCCATAAAAATTACAAAGCAAAGGAGAAACACTACTCCTGATGTAAAAATGGTGGCATTGGAGCCATGGACTTGATTTCCTGTGAAACAAATAATTTGAAAATGTACAATAAATATTAAAAAAAATTATAATAATAAATATAATGTTAAAATGAAAAATTTATGTCTGATTGAAAATAATGAATACGAAAGATATCACTTTTTTGTCTGAATTGAATAACATAAATAACACGACGTTTCTGGAATCCTTGTCCCTTTTGTCAGGTGTGAAGAAGAACCTAGAGCGACACAACTGCACTTGTCAGTTTTTTATATCATTTTATTGTTCATAATTGAATACTTATTGTAATTACCCCAGATTCATCAATGATTGAAAGTAATTTACTTCAAGTCGCAGTCAAGGGTAATACTCACATTAGATGAAACATAGTGAATGTTCACAGAATATAATGACATTTTGTTATGGCATTGTCATTCTGAAATAATTGTATTAATTTAAATATTATTGCACAGCTACATTATGACTTAGAATTTTATTATCAGTCAACAAACAAATTTTCATTTTAAATATTAATGGCATAATAATATTTAATTAATTGTATCACATATATCATATTGAAAAGTAATTATTGCAAAATGTGTGTGTTGTTAATATTGTTAAGAATTATACACTGAAGTTTTTCTGCATTTCCCTTCATATTACATCATCTTAATAATACAGATGGAAGATACAATTCTCTGGATCAAATATGCTAAATATTACATAATGAAAAATTATATTATTTGGCATGTATTAAATTTATCAGAACAATGTACTGAGTGAAAATTAAAAAATTATGTCTGATTGAAAATAATTAATAAGAGAGATAGCCAATTCAGACAAAATAAGTGATAATATAAATACCACATAACATTTCTGAGATCCTTCTCCCTTTCCTCAAGTGCGAACTAGAGCCTAGAGCAACACAAGTGCACTCGTTAGTCGACAAAACTCAAAAGCCAATTTTTTAGATTTGTCAATTGACTAGTGCAGTTGTGTCACAACTCTTTCTTTGCATTTGAGGAAATGGTCAAGGTTCCCAGAAACATATTTATATTATCACTTATTTTGTCTTAATTGGGTATCTTTCTTATTAATATACTGAGTGTTCTGGTATGTTAGGTCAATAATATTCAGTGATCCAAAAAGGTCAAATAAATATGTGGTCACTGCCGCAAAGTTAATGAAGTAACCCCTATATGATTGTATTAGCCTTGTAGTTAGATTTTATTTTATTGTTTGTTCAGAGGATATGAATTTCATAAACTATTGTAAAAACTTCCACTATTTGTCTTGATGTATTTTGCAAACTGTGATGTGTATATTGTCAAAGATAATTGGGACATGCTCATATACCAGCAAACATATATTGTATGTGAGACAGAAGTCCTTGTGTGTTAACTTTCCTTCTGTTTACCTCAGATTTCAATAAACTGCAGAAACAAAAATCTAATGAGTTGAATTCTGGATATATTGGTGCTAACATTAGTACCATGATCAATTGTTTGAACTGTGAAATGTTTCTGAACATAGTGCTAGTTATTATTAGACTTGTATCAACTAAAATACCTTCTGTTCAATATAAAATGCATCCATATTTTGTTGTTTATACACACTGATGTTTATATAACAGTTGGCCCCGTCGGGCTGAAGAGTCTAAAAATTCTCAAATTTTCAAGGGCCTGAGCCAGGCACACGGTTCAGACCTTCTCTCCTCATGAAGGGGGCTTTGGAACTTGAAAATTTGAGAATTTTTAGACTCCTCATTCTGACTAGACCAACTGTTGATTTCAGATAAGTTGTCTTCACAGTCTCTTTTTCCTATCAAAATTGTTATTTAATTTGACCTTTTCACATTTTCCTTAAAATGTAGTTTACATCCTTTTAGGTTAAAAAAAATTGTAAACTTCTGCTAACCTGCTTGTATTTATTAATGAAGTAACATTTTCAATCTTATTAAGATAAGCAGTTAAAATTACTTCTAACAGTCTATAGTTTAGTGTGGCTTTAAAATACTGGTACTCATTCTAATTTTAGTCTATGGGTAGTCTTAAAAGTTGTGATGTAATTCTTGCACAATAAATAATGAGCAATGTATAAAATAAAACAGTTTATCAAGGGTTTTAAATTTAAGCCAACAAGAATTTAGTTTTTATCTAAAGAAGTAATTAAATGTTAGAATAAGTGTAGATGGCCAATATTTGTTTGTATATGATCTTGTAGTTAATGACATAGAGCAAAATAATTTTAAAAAGTTGTAAAGTGATGAGTTTCTGTATTTGTGAGATAAACAGTATACTCTTTATGATAATTTCTCAGAAAGTTTGCTTATTTAACAGTGTCAGAAATGTTGTTTTTATGTTGTAATCTTTTCCACTATCAGTTACATTGTTTTTAATATTCATACTTATATTTGTATGTATTTATTTAGTCTACAAATGGGCAGTTTGCCTGGTGGCAAATATACCTGGTGACATATTTAGAAAAATATGGTTTTACAGTTGTTTTACTGTATTCACAATATATATGACAATAATGGTTATATTTGGTCTAGTATGGTAGACTATACGGTATTGTGTACTATACAATTCCAATCTGAAGTCATATTATTGATGCTTCAAAACACTGCCTATGTTTGTGTAAAAAAACTTGTGAAACCGGTATTTATGTTAATTTTTTTAAGCAGATTATTTACAAGTTTAAAGTGGACACTCAAGTTAATATTATATTAATTCATTATCATGCCATTTTACTTATATTTATATATTATATTTCAACAGCTCATTTTAATAGAAAATATAATGCCACTACCACACATTAACTTACGTTCCAACATGTCTTCAAAATGTAATCAATATTTACATAACTGATAGTTGTAGTTGACCTGAATGCTGAACAAACTAATATGAATTATCACTTCTCCTTGTATTGAAGCCTTAAAAATGCTATCAAACCTGTCATTTAGATGAACTGATAAGATTATACTGAGTGAGATCACTTTGAATAGTTCAGTATGTGAGCATTGCATAGAATGAGTGTTATTACAGAAAACTGATAAACGTTGGTAATCCAGATTAGATAAGAATATATCTTCTGGATATATGAGGATCATAAGATTAGATACTGAATATCATGTATTTTCATGGTCTTTAAGTAAATAACAATTACAGGCATTGAAAATGATTTATTCTGTTTTGCACATTATTCAGATTCTAATTAGAATGTATGAGAAACTTTTTCAATGTAAATTGACCAATGACTTCCTTCTTTTGGATTGTCTTACTTTGCTGTTAAACTGAGCAGTGTGTGCTGAAGTTTTTCCCTTTTTCATTGGAAAGTTTTATTTAGTACTATTCTCTTAATTTAATTTTTGTTTTCTCTCTCTTGTACCTTCTGTCAATTGAATGTTTATTTATATACTCACCTCTCACTTTCATTCTTTTCCACCCCTCCCCTCTTCTCCCTTTTCACATATATTTTCATCTTTTGTTTCCTATCTAACTCTGCCTTCTTTCCTTACCCTACCCTCTCTTTTTTGCTATTCCCTATTTACTTCTTTCCCTGCTTACATCTTTGCTGTTAGTCTTTCCCTTCCACTGTCTCAGTGATGTTTCTCCTCTTTCTTCATGAATACCCATCTACAATTGTTATTCAATTGCAAGGTATAAGCTACTTAAGGTGACTAGTGTTTGATTTATGGAGTAAGAGAGCACTTTAGTACTGAAAGATTTATGATTGTGTGATAGGCTTATTGCGTATTATTAGAGGTTATTGATGTTGACTGGAATCAAACTGAAAGAGAATTTCATCCTTTTCATTGCCATTATTTCCACAATATAATTAATTTCAAGGTAACATCCCTTGTCTTTCAACAAATATAATCTCCTTTTACTGGCACATTATGTGCTACTCTTATAACTCTTGGAATGTCTCCTTTGACTCTTGCAACCTCAAACTTATTAATGCCAAGTCTAAAATAGCTCATTTGATTTACTACTTTTTCAAGAAATAGCATTCGGACTCATCATACCCAGTACTCAATAATACTGTCAATTCCCAGTATTCCAATATAGATATTCTGCATATATTGTGGTAAGGTTGTTTATTGAGACTCTCATAATTTTATAAATAATGAATTAGTTTATTATAAATTTATTTGAATTTGATAACAATATTATTTTGATTGATAATAATACCAAAATTTTATACATTTCATCCTCACATATACAGAATGCGCACAGTTCTATTAGAAAATCTCGGGGTTGAATGCGAACAAACTATAATGAAATGACAATTGATATTAACAAAGGCTTCTAGAGTTTCCACCCGGGTGATGTAAAAAAGCGACGTTTCGGGTCTGTGACAGCCCCCGAAACGTCGCTTTTTTACATCACCCGGGTGAAAACCCGAGAAGCCTTTGTTAATGCAATTCACCGGGAAAGTCTTCGATCTTTAGTGACAATTTATATCTTTTTAAAGAAACGTAATGAAAGATAACCGCGGGATTTGCTTACGTAACCGGCAGATGTCATCCGGAAATGGCGAGAAACGTCCGTTCTTCTTCTTTCTGCTACGGAAAAACCTCCATCGTCCTGCCAGTTGTAGTCTCCGGATTCCTTGCAGTCCTCTTGCCAAATCTTATCGGGGCGAGCTTAGCAGCTTATATTATTTCTGCTGTGAGACGCACCTTCCCCAACTCGGATCTCGGTCCGTCTCGTTCATTTTACGAACAGCTTCCTCGATGTCCCGCAAGCAACTCTTTCTCCACATCTGGGCTGAACATTCAGTTTCACTGCATAGTGACCACCCGCTGCGTTGTCAATACAAAAAAAAAAACTTTCCCTGCCGCTTCCCGGCGTATAGCATTGTTTACGCAAGCAAATTATTTTCCCTTGGTACGCACTTTATATGTGCTGGTGTTAAGTCAAATCAAATAAAATTTTATATTCCAAATTATGGATAAATGAGGGATACGATCACACCACAATATTTCTTCAGATAACTTGCATGTATTAATGTGGTTTTGCATTTATTTCACTTTACTATTTTAATAAACTGCGAAACAGGCACTCCAAAGTTTTTCTCGTTCATTTACATCACAGTTTAAACTGCTGAAATAAATATTTTACATTAAAAGATAGGTTTTGACATGTAGCATAGGAATAACACAGACAAGACACGACACGACCAAAATGAAAGATTATTGAGTATATTTTATAATATTTTCTCCCCTTACAGTTTGCAAACAGGAATGTCAATGGGCCGCTCAAATATAAAACAAGTTGCTGAGAAACGGCGTATTGATATAGAAAGATTTCTTAAATCTCTCTTTTTAATGGCAGATGAGATTTCTCATTCA
Source organism: Zhengitettix transpicula (assembly GCA_037074705.1). Classification (NCBI taxonomy): domain Eukaryota; kingdom Metazoa; phylum Arthropoda; class Insecta; order Orthoptera; family Tetrigidae; genus Zhengitettix; species Zhengitettix transpicula. Next base: position 25,043,146 of record CM073593.1, on the reverse strand, counting down.
GATTTAGTGTACACATTTTTCCACCCACTTTTGAGAGATCAACAAGAAGCAGATATTCGAGCACTCAAAGTGAAAGGTAATATATTTATAATCTTCTTAAATTTACTACCCTTTCTATCTGTACATGCAGAAATTCAGCAAGTATAAGTTTTCAGAGCCGAAGGTGCGTCAAGAGCCTCGTTATGAACCATGGCAAATGAGAGGACAACTGAAACTATCAGTTCACTATCAACGAGGTGTGTTAATGGTTATGGTATATCATGCACGGGATTTACCTCTAGTTTCTGGAGGTCAAGAACCTTCTACATATGTGAAGGTTTACTTATTACCAGATCATAACAAAGCAACTAAAAGAAAAACCAAAGTTGTTCGGAGAACATGCCACCCTTCTTTTATGGAAATGGTATGTAAAACTGAATCTTTTAGAATTATACTTGCCCTTAAGAAAATTATTGGGTATTTCTTTATGCAGTATTTTGTTACTATTTATGGTATATGCAAAAAAAAATAGAAAAATTATTTGAATCAGAACCATATGTGGAATATGGACATAGTTTATCATTTTTCTATCTTATATTATAGTAAATAATATATTCTAAGTTTACTCAAAACTTAATTATTCGTGTCAAATTCATGATTACTGGCTAATGTTAATTAATACACATTAATAATAAGTTTATTAATCTTTAAAATTGTCTTTTTAATATAGTTGGAATACCGCATTGCTCTGGAAGTAGTCAAAACTCGCAAGCTCCAAGCCACAATTTGGAACCATGACACACTCCAAGAAAATGAATTTCTTGGGGGCATTGACTTAATATTGAGCAACATGAGCCTTTCAGAAGAGACTTTAGAATGGTATTCTTTAGGGAATATCAGTAGGTGATATTAAACATGTATGGAAGTTCCTACAAACTTTTATATACTCAGTAATGAACAAGATTGATTTTTTATATCTGGTACATGTTCAATAATTCATTCTTTGAAACATCATTGCCTCAAAATTATTATTTTTGTGATATTTTTTGTATTTTCACATAGATGTTTCAATGATATGTAATATATACTGCTCTAATGTTACAACTAATTTAGTTATTTTCAAATATCGGTTTATATAGATTTGTGTAACTCAACTATCTAATTAATACATACTTACACTGTGTACTGCTGTGTACACATTAACTTGTAAATAATATGAATGTAACAGGCTGTGTATTTTTGTACATAAGATTAATGCTAGCTATGTAGTACAGTGCAGGTCAAAATATTGAATATATTCAATTGTAACTGAATATTATGTCCTTTGTAATTTCTACATTGTAAATATTAAAAGATGTATTTTTGTTATGAAGTACAATGAATGAACTTAAGTAAAATTATTAATGAAAGTAAATTTGCTCACTTTGTACTAACCCAATATTACTGTTGAGAAATGAGCTATAATTTATGCATAATAAAAGTTTACTGTCAAATTGTTGTCTTTATTGTAGAATTTTTCTCACTGGAAAAAACTGAACTGTAAATATTTACTCTCACATTCTCATTTCTCTTATAAGGATACAACTTATTTTTTTTAAAATAAAAAGAAAGTACTTGAAATTCCCTAGTTGCTCTAAAATATTAATCAGTTTTCTTCATCAATTTTGATTTTCCTTACTATTTTTATTATTCTTCATTGTACTAACTGCAATATGTGTATCTTTAAATTTACCTAGAGCATGATGGGTTTCTTGATCTTATTTTATAATACACCTTAAAAGCAGAGTAACATTTAAAAAGTTTGTCAGTAAATAACCTAGTTTTTTGTGTGGCACAATATTATGGAGATTGAGGCTGAAATGCAATTTTATTTGGAAGTTAAAGTTCTGTACAGTTTCATTGAGGTTTAGAAGATCTGTTTCCTGATTCATTTATCCCCACAGATTAAATCAAATTTCTGATGATACACCCAAAAATAAAGACTGTATAAGAATATTAGGGAAAAAACTCAAATTTACTTTAACATCCTCATTGTAAATAAATATATGAAAAGATTCAACACCATCATCAATTTTTCCATCATTCCTCACGTGTAGGCTAGATTATTCTATTATTTTTTCATGTATGATGTTAAAGAGGAAAGTGTGGTCCTCTTTCATTTTTCTGGTAATCACTCCATTGAATTGAATTGATGATTTTGCATTCCATTGCAAACCTGATCTTTTTCAGTCATTATGCATCTTAACATTACTAAAAGTTTCTGTCATAAGTAAGGCATTGTTCCCAGTCTTAATTCATTTAGTAAAATAAACTGTTTTGCTGACTTTCCTTCTTAATTGTATTAACACCATAATTTGAAACATATTGTACTGGACTGAAAATCTCTTCATTGTAAGTATAATTACTTTATGAAAAGAGTATTCTCATGAAACTGCTGAATCTGTTTAGAACATGTTCAAGAATGTTGTCAACACACCACAATATTAAGATTGAAGAGGAAAGGGCCAAGGATGCAGCCTTGACAGATACCAGAGGAAATAGGGAATGAATTTGAAAGGATATTGTTTGTTTTAACAGAGAAGGAGCAGTTTGTAAGATAATTAGTGCAGATTTTGAAGAATCGTTAAGTGAATCTTTATAAATGATTTACCAACAGTAAATTTACATAATGATGTAATAGAAATAGTTAAAAGTTAATAATGATACTGTCACATGTTCAGAAGTAATTTTGGTTTCACCCATTGTTATTTTGTATTTGTTAATAAATTTGTAGAAACATCAAAGAATACAATTATTGAAACCAGGAGATAAATTACATTCAAAAAAGGTGTGGCAATTGTATAATTCTTTCCTACCCGATTTATTTTATTGGAAATATCTGGATACACTGTTACTGTCTGGCCTGAATTCTGCATTGCCCATTATACTACCATCCCTTACCATTTCAAGCATTTAAAAATTCTGCTATCATTTCATACTATACGAGGCTTGCCTTGTCTGTAATTACACATTCTCAAATGTAAACCTAATTTTATGTATATGTATAATACTATTCTCCAAGTTATACAGAGAGCATGATTTCACATCAAAGATGAACGATATATCCCACCCACCAGACTAATTGATTTTTGTCCATTACAGTTTTCACAAGTTTACTTATTCAATTGTATTGAAGGTTTGAGAATCTTTTTTCCACAATGTGAAGAAAATATGAAACTGAAAGAAAATAATTATTTTTGGTTTTATATAGTCTGAGAAGAAAAGTGGAATTTGAATTAAAATAGAATTCCAGTATTATTAATGAGAAAAGTCACATATCAAGGAAAGAAAGAAAATAAGAAAACTTTATAGTCTTGGGTAAAGCATTATTATGAACCTGTACTTTGATAAACCATTTCAGAATTAATAAATAGGAAACAAGGCAATATAATTGGCAAATGTTTATAATTTATTTTAAGTGGCAGAGAGTGCAATTTCTAATAGTCGTGTGCTTTTAATACAAAATAATATCAAGTGATGTGTAGAGCCTTAGAACAAGTGTGGTCTAATTGATCACAAATAACTATTATGAATATACCAAAGAATTGATCTAAATCAAGTTGGTATTTGAAATCAAGTAATGATTTACTTCTACAAATACTGTAATTCAGAATAATACTAGAAAAGTAGCATTTTAATACAGAATAAATTGCAGTGTTTGATAGCAATGTTACAATACTGGTCACTTTTACTTTCCTTCAGTATATCAAAGAAATGGCATATCTCAAATTTAATGTTCTTACAAAACAAGTTTTATGAAGGACACAAATACTGAAACAAATTATTTAAACCACATATAGAAAGAGTTGAGAATTTGTAAAAACCATATAGAAAGAGTTGAGAATTTGTAAAAAGTATCAAGTATGATGTAAACAATTAATTTGACATCAGGGAAGATTTTAACATGCCCCTACTGTAGTGATATCCTTTGACATGTTGTCTCTTAAATAATCTAATAATGCTAAATTTTAAGATGTTAAATTACATTATTAAGCAGAATGAAGTTGGACCATAATGAAATACAAATCTAATTCATGTATTCACAATTGAACTGTGCAGAAAAAGGGTCCATTTATTACAAAGAGGAATAAAACTTAAATTGTTCATGTAACAATGTTAAATCATTCTGTTAACAAGGAGTTTGTGGTACTGACCAATAAGCTCTTTGTTAAACTGAATGAAAAATAAATTTAGTAAAATATTTTTCTTAATTTACATTTTATTATAATTGTATTTGCAGGGTTTCATACCTATAACAGTTTAAATCTCAGAACCAATTTTAATTTTGAGGGATTTAAAGATTTGTATGAAACAAAGAACGAGTCATCAAGTTTCACAAAATCATCCTGGACCTTAATTAAACCATCATATCTAGACACAGTAACTTTCTTCACATAATTTACATCTTTCACACGTAGAATTTATGACTTAAGCTTTGTAAATACCGAATTCCTATAATTTTTATTTGGTTTTATTCAAATAATAACAAAGTTATATTTACTGCAACTTTTTTTCTTGTTATTAAAGGCACTTAAAAATTAATTCTTAAGTATTACTTAAAAGATTCATATATTACTTGTATGTTTTCAATAATTATAATCTTACTTTCATGTACAAAAATTAATAACCCCACAAAACTTCAGTTTATTTTCGCATTCTAGTTCGTTAATTATTTTAGAGGCGTAAAAACGCAGTCAATATAAAATATACTAAATTTAGATCACATTTATAATCCATAACGCCTCTGGCTTGGAACAAAAATACTGTATGTTGATGGATTTATTAAATTATTAAATAAGTAACCATTTAGTTGAAGTTTGTTGCAAATAAAATGTTTACCAGCATTAACTGGTTTCATTGTATTAAATAAGAAACTGTTTCCTTTATATGCTCAATTACTGTTGACATATATAAAAATTTTACTCGTCCTCGTTTAAATGAGTTTTACGATAGTTTTAAATCACTAAATAAACGTATAAAATGTCACGGGCAAAATAGCACGTATCACCACTCAAATGGTTTCGTACAGGGTTTATGTAAAGAAACAAATAGTCAGATGCTACAGTCAATGCAAGAATAGTCCGAAGTTGGGTTAAAGCTAATGTTAGCGAATTGGTTTATTATGTTGGTAAGAATTAACATAAACAAGTGAATATACAAATATTATTTAAAGTGATATTTAAATATTGTAAGGTAGTTTAGACTCGAATTTATAATGTATTTCATATATCACTTTGCCGAATAAATATTTGCCGTACGTTAGCAGCAGGAATGTATGTGTATTTCAGAAACCAAACCCTGACTGCTGTTGTTATACTGACTACGCTCTGTGATTCGTTCTTGCTTGCTTGGAGAAAATAGACAATGGCGACAAGAAAGTGGCGTGTGTTTGGCTATGCGAGTGTATAAATAACACATAATGTTTGTATCAATGTAGACATTTTCTTAAATTTCATTTGTGGTTTATAATTTTTGTGAAAGTAAGAATCCGATCAGTGATGTGGTTTCTCACTGAGAATTGATGAAGAGGGTGGAATTTCTGAAGACTTGTAAAGCTCGTATATTTAAGAGTGACAAATGAAACCGACTCAAAAAATGTCGTATGTGTAAAATGATTGAGTGAGTGAATAAAATTATGCGTATCTCTAAGTTTAATGTATCGTACTGTAGCTGTAAATTCTTTCCAACTTGATTTTCCATTAAAACTATAAAACAAGAAGTTAGAATTATAGGTTAGGATTCGTGATTTGTTGATAGTACATTCCATTTCTATTATAATATTGTAATAACTCGAATAACCGTTCTTTCATGTTCTTTCAGATCACTTAATCCCTTAATATCGTTTTATTTGAAAACAATAGGAGGAAGTTAATGAATAACAGAGGGATGGTAAAGTGAAAGGACATGAGCCATAATATTGCAGGGATGGCGCCCTTTGTCAGGTAAATATTGTTACTAGATGTTATTATTGATATAATCACTGACAAAGCATAACACTTTTTGTTATATCTTGCAGCATGCCGAGGGGGAGGAATCACATGTACTTTCAGGGCCCAGGGGGAGATGCACAACATATGCAGAGGGGCCCATGTTTTCATGATGATACAGCTGATAAACATCTTGCAAATTCTTGTGGGTAAGTATGGATGTATGATTTAGTGTACTTTGCTATTTTAATATAATTCCATGAGTTACATTTTCTTGAATGCACTCACAACGTTTTATTTTGGAGACTTGCTAATTTTTTTTAGCAAAAGGTACAGCTATTTTAAATTAAAACACATAGAATGTTTGGAAATTTAACTTTCATATCTTTTCAACATATATTTTTATGCTATATAAGAGTCTCATTTAGCCACTTTTGATGATGAATTATATGATAAAGGGGTCATATGTAATTATTTTGATGATATTTGTTTGACATTAAGTATAATCAAACAAAATAAATTTGCAAATAAAGTCAGAAAATTGGATATTTAATATGCAGTTAAATTTCAGAATTTGAAATTAACAATACAAAAAGAAATACAACATTTCGTCACAATTTTGAGACCTCATAAGGTAATTAAGTAATGATATTCAATTTTTATAATTATTGCCTAATTTATTTGTTGTAATAGTAATACTGGAAAATGTATTTATTTTCATGCTCAAGTTTTATATTTTCTGGTGATAGTTTTCATTTGAAAAAAATTTGAAAATAAATGTTTAAAGCTCTGATGGATATAAAACTATTACTCCTTCAATTATGTTCTGTCAGCTGGATCTAAAAGTTTATTAACTAATATGGTGACTTGTAGATTTTTGAGTATTCCCTTCTGTCAGATATAGAGAAGAATAAGGTAGGCAAAGATACAGAGAAAGTGTGAAATAATAATTTTTCCAAACAAAAGAAATTTAGAAAATGGTGTGGAAGTAAATGATTGAAATATCAGATAATAAAGTAGCCAGTAAGAATGAGACCTGAACATAATGAATTGGGAATAAGTTTCTGAATGAAAAAGATAAGCCCAGAATTTTGAACTAATTAACCAAATTGCACAGTCTGCATTCGTAAGTTTGTTCAGACTTCTGTATCCTTATTAATAAGATAGCCAATTGAGACAAAAAAGTGATAATACAAATACCACACAATGTTTCTGGGATCCATGTCCCTTTTCTAGAGCATCTGAATTGACTATCTTTATTATTAATTATTTTCAATCAGACGTATTTTTTTTCATTTTAACTTCTACATCCTAGTTGTTCTCCCTTTTCCTTAGCGTTAATAATATTTAGTCTATTCTCTTTATTTTGTTTGTACAACATCTTTCCACACAGTTCTGATTCTTGTTTTTAACCTTCTTTTTAATATTTCAATCATTGCTTCTTTCTTCAATTTAGCACACTTTAACTACATATTTGCTTTTCTTATTTTCCCCCATACTGCATACAATGCAATATCCAAAGAAAATGTCTAAAAGTTCTGCCATGTAAACCTACTTGTAGTTTTCACAGGATATTTCTTCATATATATATTAAGTAGGTATAGGTGAGAGGTATTAAGTGTGATATACATGAATATATTTAATACTATAAATGAGGAGGACTTGGTGGTGGTTATAACATACAGATTCGAGGAAAAAGTGAAAAAATTAGTAAAATTTCCACTGTAAGAAACATTTAAGAAAAGGAAACTTTGAAAAAAATGAGCACATTCATAATAATTGTGCAAGGAATTGTACCACATAATTAAATAACTTTCCACTTCCTTAATAGCTGTTCGTCAAGCATGCATAATTATATTTCTGAATGTGATATATTAATAATGTATTCATTAATTTAAAATCATTATTTTTAATGTAATGTTTGTATACAGGATGCCCATTAATCCTCCACCTCCCAAGAAGAAAAGGCGCTCATCGAACGCAAATACAGCCCCTGTTATTCAGTCTACACCTCCAATGCAAGATCTGCTTCCTCCCCCTCTTACAGGTATTACTGCCATTAGTTTACTTGTTTTACTTCTATGCAATCTAAATGTTAAGTTTGATTTATTTTTCATGGACATTGAATTCTTTGTATTACTGGAAGTTGGCATCACCTCTTAGTAATTATCATGTCAAATTTTCAAGGGGGTTTAGATACTTGATAATTTGAAATGCCACTTGCTATATAATTGATGCCTACTTTCAATTTAAGGTATGTCAGCAACTCTCAATGTCTCTTTTCTGTCCATATTAATTGATTAAGCAATGTCATATAATCCTTGGTCACTTTAATAATTCTTTTTTATAAACAATTGGTATGGAAAGAAAAGAGTGAAAGGTGGTGGCTTATAGCATTACATCGTAATTGAGGATAGGAGGAAGTTCTTGAAAATTTCAGAGGCATTAGCCTCTTTTGGAAGAAAACAGCCTGTGCACCCATCAAAAACTTCCTCCTGTCACAAATGGCTGTGCAAACCTTCAATTTCAGATAAACCCACCAACTTTCTCTTGCACCTTTCAATACAAATTTCATATATATATATATATATATATATATATATATATATACACAAACAATGTGTGACTTTTTGAAGTCCTGTTCTGTCCTGACTATGGATAGGAATGAGAGACAGAGGTTTGCATGCTTACTTTAAATTGAGTGCCAGTGTCACTACACTGGACAGGAAAGAGCATTTTACATTTTCTGCCGGGAAGATGTGCACTGTGTGCTGGCTGACTGCACAATGTTAAATTCAAATTTCAGGCTATCCGTTAGGCAGCAATAATTGACACTCAACAAAACCAATCATTCACACTATCTTTCAAGAAAATGTCACAAAAAAGGAAAATTGTGAGAAATAATGAAAAAATATATACATAAGTTTTATGTCTAATTTTTCTGTGAACTTTTCATGAAGTACATCCTCCTTTCTCAGAGTTTCTTTGTATGATTGTGATGGTCTGTAAAATAGAAATGCTCCACTATTTTTATTAGCTGGATCTAACTTTATTTAATAATTACATGCTTTAATAATTTTAGCAATAGCTATTTCCAAAGTATTGGTTAAAATTAATTGGCTAAATATTATCACAGTCTGTAAATAAATCAATGTAGCTTTTCATATAGTATTCAGTGAAACTAAATTCTGATAACTACATAAACCAATTGATAGAAGTTTTCAACATTTTTGAGCAACAATTAACCTGTTTTTATCCACCACAAGTCACTTCCACACATTTTAATGAGGTATTTAGAAAAGCATATTTGCCTTTTAAAATATTAAGTATGTGTCTATGGTAGCATAATGTAAGCTATAACCAATCACTTAAAAGTACAGTAGACTATTGCCTATGCAGTCCTTTCACTGTTTACCTTAGTTGAAGAAAATAATCTTTGCAATAACTTATAGAAAACTGTAATTTACGTTGGATTGATGTTGCAAGAGAATGTTTAATACAATCCTCCTTTGTTCGATAAACATAACAGTAGTTGATACATGCAAAGCACAAGCTTTCTCTCAGTTGTATATTGAATGACAAGTGCAAAATATGTTTATCTCTGTAGAATGCATAATAAATATTGATGAAGCACTAGCCTGTAATAATAAGTCAGAAAATATTTATAAGAGTAAGTTTTGACTCCTGCCTGTCTTGACATTTTGTTTTCTGGCCTGCCCTTCTGTCACATTAAGCCAGTTGCTAGTGAACTGTTACATCTCTTAGTGTGTTACCCTTCAAGAAAACATTTTTAATGGTACTTTTAATAATGCTTAAAACTATTATTAGATTAAGTGGTATTTTACATCTATATTTTAAACAGCAGTCTATTTGGGTTCAGTTGACACAACACTGTTATCTTAAAATTCAAATGCCATCGTAGCAGTCTGTGAGAATTATACCTGCCTTTGTAAAGAAAATCTCAAAACTCCAGCAAAATAATAAAAAGAAAGTCACATTTAGGTGACCTATTCCTCTCTTGGCTATTCTTGTAATTAATAAGAACATTAATTGATTTTTAACAATGCTGAGATATTTTAAACTTAATTATATATGTTTCATTGTAAATAATTTGAAGTTACATGATTTTTTAGGAATATATTTGACATATTTTTAAAGTGGCAATTGTTTTATTTTTAGGTTATGGAGACACCATTGTTGCCTCTAACCCATTTGATGACTCCCCAACTCAGATAACGTCACCCATGGGAATGGCTCATGGTCACCATGTCCATATGAATCACCACCACCACCATCACATGGGGGGTCCACCTATGGGTGGTATGAGTCCAATGGGAAATATGGGTGGACCCCCTATGGGGGGTGGTATGAATAGTATGGGAACGCATAATATGGGTGGTCCAATGGGAGGTGGACCTATGGGTGGTCCTCAAATTAATAGTGGACCACCTATGGGTAGTCCCATGAACAGTTGTCCTCCAATGGGTAGTCCTATGAATAGTAGTACTATGGGTGGACCACTCAATTCAAGTGGTCCAATAGGTAGCCCAATGAATAGTATGGGAGGCCCAATGATGAGCAGTGGCCCCATGGGTAGTCCTATGGGTGGACCAATGGGAAGTCCTATGAACAATATGGGGGCTCCAATTAATAGTGGTCACATGAACAATGGCCCTATGGGAGGACCTATTAATAATAGTCATATTGGAGGTCCAGCAATGAATAGTATGGGTGGTCCAATGAGTGGTCCGCCTATGAATAGTAGTCCAATGAGTGGACCTTCGTTGAATAATGGACCTATGGGTGGTCCATCTATGAGTAACAGTCCTCTGGGTGGGCCTCCACCCATGGGCGCTCCATCAATGAACAACATTTGTGTTCCACCTATAAACAGTGGTCATATGGGAGGTAACATGAATATGGGGCCTATGAGTAACATGGGACAAATGAGTCCAATGAATCACCACCATTCACCACATTCTCATCCAATGGGAAATATGGGTCCAATGGGAAACATAAACAGCAACATGGGCCCTAGTATGCACCCAATGGGAATGCACGGTCCACCTCATCCTTCACATGGCTTTCCTGGTCCTGCAATGGGACCAAAACCAATGCCTGTATCAGCTGGTAAGGTATGTGTACTTTAAATTGCACTACACATTTTTGAAAGAAGTCTCAAATAATATTCTCATGTTTATATTTCCTTGCTAGTTATAAATTTAATATTTTGACATTCACAAACAATGTTGTTACCACAGTAAATAATTAATTTTCTAATCACTTTTTAATTCAAATTGGAAAATATCTTTTTCACCAAATTTTTCATTTTTTAGGATAACACTGTGTATACAATATGTAGTGCTAATTTTCATTTTATTAAAATGTTCTGATTTTAATCTTATTAAAATACTTCTTATCAAATTGACTGGTTTATTCAATTATTCTGTGTCATACTTAAACTGCATCTTTTAGTAACCCTATGGTAACTGCTAAATAAAATCAAGATTTAATGTTGATGCATATTCATTGCTGAATTTGAATTTTTTTTATGTAATTTTGTTCAGGATACAACTTTTTAATTAGAAAATGTTAATTTTTTTAATAGTAAAATTTTATGTCAAGCATTCATTTACAAATAATTTTTAAAAATAAATGCTTCTGTCAGTAGTTGAAATTAAAATATAAGTGTATATCACTAACATAGTTTTATTTTTAAAAAAATACTTTCAGGTGTATCCTCCAGATCAGCCAATGGTGTTCAACCCACAAAACCCCAATGCCCCTCCTATTTATCCATGTGGTAATTGTCACAAAGAAGTACATGATAATGACCAGGCCATTCTCTGTGAATCAGGTTGCAATTTTTGGTTTCATCGGTAAGTAACTATTTTAAATATTTAAATTGGTATCGTGTTATAAAAATTATTTGTGTTACTAAAGTGCATTGAAGTATAATTTAAAATGTATTTATTTATTATTAATAATATTAAGAAAATATTTGAACTTCTGAGTGTATATAAGTTTTATTTTGCAATTCTTGTTTTAATTTCCAAATTTTTTGAAATTATATCTGAATCGTAATTTGTAAGATTCTATAATATAATAAGTTATTTATTTACTTATGAATACTTTCCATTGAATAAATAAAATGGTCAAAATTACATAATTTATTTTACCAAACTTCATGTTTTGATTCTAATGTTGACTGTAATCATGCAATTAGTATATGTGACACCCATTTTATTTTCATCAGGCTTGTCTTCACATCAGTACTGAACCATAGCTTAATTATTCAAATTATAATTTTTATGTTTGTTTTCTGCTATTATATTTATTAAGTTTTTTGGCTTATATTCTTTCATGTGTAAAAACCTTTCTATTCATCAGAGTTTAAGTGTTCTTTCTTATGAAATTGTATTATATGTTAACAGTATTTAACGTGCTACAATTATCAATCACAAATTTATAACAACTTTAATTGTATAAACTGAACAGTAAAAGTGAAAACAGGTTAGACTTCAACTTGATGGAAGTGAAAAAATATAAAGTATAACATGTTTATTTGTTTAAAAAGTTATTGATTAATTTTCTTTGTTTATTCTGAATTATAAAATTAGTAGTAATGAGACAGTGTAAAAGTTCGGTTAATAACACTATAGCAGCCTCAGTAGTCAAAACTGGTAGAATTTCTCTTAACCTCTAAATTATTAAGTACATATTTGTCTGTTTTAACTTTTGTCAATTTTAGTCCAACTCTCAATACTTTATATCCACTGATTTGGTCTTCTGAATATAGTGCTGCTTTATCATCAGATAGGGTTGCAATTAAAGTAATAAAAGCTGTAGAGTTTTATTTAAAGCTTTACAACTACTAAGAAGGAGCTTTAAGTGTTAGTACTGTAATCCAACTTGAGCAATAACAATTTTTTTTGGCCTGAGCCTCCTTTTCATGAGAGAAGGATGTAACTTCATGTCAGAGGGCTGAAAAGTGTAGAATACAAATACTGATGTGTCAGCCATTAGGCAGCAACAATTTACATCCAACAAAGCCAAGAACTCTGTCTTGTCTTAAGGTCAAGACAATGAAAAAATAACTGAATTAATACATACAGACAATACAAACACACACACTGGAGGTTCCACCTCCCATATGCCGGCCATCGAATGTTGCCATGTTGGAAAGAGACTCGCATAGCTTACCTAAGAATGAAAAATCTCTTCAGGTTGTCATTAAATTTTTTTTGTGGGTTTTACGTTACTTGGGAGACAGAGGGCAGGCTCCTTGTCTTAGTAAACTGCACACTTTTCACAGTGATTTTTAAATATGTTTTTCAGAAAATTAATTTTTTTAAATTGCTTCTCAATAAGAATTGCGTTAATTGATTCATCCTTTTTTATTTCAGAGCGTGCACAGGCCTAACAGAAGCAGCTTTCCAGCTTCTAACAGCAGAAGTGTATGCAGAGTGGGTGTGTGACAAATGTTTATCTTCCAAAAATATACCATTGGTGAAATTCAAACCTTAATGAACAAAGTAGTGCATACTTTGGATTTCCTGCCTGAATTGCCAATCTTTTGGCATAAGTTGAGTGTACATGAGAACATTATTTAGAATGAATGTTAATTGTGTGAATGGTTTGCTGTTGCGCAAGAGAAGAAGCTTGGCTGGTGAAGAGAAAAAAACGTTATCGAAAGCCACAAAAATAGCTGTAATCTATACATACTTCCCTCTTGCAATTCTCAACTTTTGAACATATGTATTTCCTGTTAAACTACTTAACCTACTGTACTTTTGACAAGAGTGTTGTTTTTATTTTAGATATTAGGCAGCTAACCTCATTTTTTTACTAAGTGACAACACAATCAATTTGGTGACTATCTTTGTATGTAATATTGTGTTCATATTAGTTGTTTGTTTCACAGAATTGAGGAAAAATTGACTGTATTTGATATATATATTTTGAGATAATTTTTTGTACATACTATACAAATAATGTGGTCGGGTTTTTGTCATGTAAGATTTATTTCTTCCGCGTGTAAAATAATCTCGTACAAAAATTTTTTGCTAGATCACATGGTCACAAAGAATATTTAAGTTTGATGCTCGATTGTAACTAATAATTGTAATAATTCTATAAAATGTCTTGTAAAAAATTGTCAAAGAACCTACTTAAACCAACTTTACCTGAGTATGCAAAACTATGAAGAAAGTGCATAGTTTATTTTTTATCATGTGAATAAAATATATTAGCAATAAAATTTGTTATACATTACAGTAATATTGTCATTTATTTCCTGTACTTTCATGTTCCCCAATCAAAAAGTGATTACTTGCTTGAAACTATACATTGAGATATTATGGACTTCTTATTTGAATCAAATTTAACATGTAGTCTTTCAAGTTCTAATTACAGAAGTGTTCCTCATTCATTAAGTCCAAGGTTTTGTTACTTATTTTTAATGTTTGCTTACACTTCTAATTTGGATTTCAAATTATTTGACAATGGTGATGGAATATCATTATACATATATTTTGGGTATTCCATTGTCTGATAAAAATTTGTGTAATGATTCTTACCTTTTTTCTTGTCCGTTTTTCTTATTTCTGCTTTTCTATTTCATATAAAACATAGCTTCATGCATTTACATTGTTAATTTATCTACTTATTTACTTTCTTATGATTAACAATTTGTTACATGATTTTGATATCAATGTAGACAGTCTTGATGTGTAAAGTGTACTGTGGTATTAAGTTATTCAATATAAGTAAATAGAAACAAAACTTGTCAGAGAATTATACCAAATTTAGAGGAAATCTGAGCAATCATTTCACTCATAATCTGAGAATATTTTATGTAACCTAAAATGAAAGGTATAAATGAACATACAGGTATTTAAATTTAAATGAAGTAGTTCTTGGAGAATTTCTGCTTGAAACTACTTTGTATTTCAAATTGATTATGATAAAGGTATTGTACACATTTGATGTGTAAAGAGTTTTAGCAACCAGTGCACAATTGGACTAAAATAATTACCAAATTGTATTAACATTCTCCCTTTACAAATTAGCCACCACAACTTTAGTGTGCATGAATTGCAACAAGTAACAAAAACAGCGTAAGTTTGTAAATTATGGATTTTTCTAATCAATTAAATTTTAAGTACATAAAATGATTATGAATGAAATTTTAAAGATTTAATGTAAATTGGTATTTATACATCTGTTTAAGAAATGAATTACATGAAATATATTACAAAACAACATTGACAAGTCAAACATTTAATATTTAGAGATGTTTCAAAAGAAAATTCTTGGGCAACATAATCTCTGGTTAGAAGGTTTAGAATATTGGAAGTCAATCTTAAGGCAATTTCATAGAATTTGGAGGCTGTCTTGATATGCAGCTAAGAATGAAACAATTGGCCAAACTTCTCTGCATGTTCAAATTAGTGCAGCTCTGAATCAGTACTCTTACTTTAAAATCAAACATATAACTTTCACTGAAACTAATATTTTCTTTAATCCAAATGGCTTTAAACAATTGCTCCAATTCTTAATTGCTGCTAACTCTCCTAGCATGGCTGCAAAATCCCTATGTCAGTGTTTTTCCAATTTTTTTTGGTTTTTTTCCCAGGTATCCTTGTCAAAAACATGTCTCATATCAAGTGATCTGCTACACGAATAAAATTTTGTGAACAGCTGCCATGGTTTTAGCTTCTAACATTTTCATATATTTAATTTTTTAAGTACAATTTTTCTTTAATATGAGTTATTTAACTCCATTTGCACTTCAAACTTGCTGCTAGTTGAATATAATCAAGTTACTGAAATAGTTCCATAATGAATGTTGCCCACATAGTGTTGCAATTTTGAAAAACTATAATTGTTTAGTAAACACTCAATAATATCTATACTAATTTTCTTTATTTCTTAACATACTGTACAATAATTGCTTCAAAACTTTTTGGACATTACGTGTGGTTAAACACGCAAAGTAGTTTAGTAAGTTTTTATGAGATCTTGCGTTTCCTCAGATACACCATTCCATGTTTGATAAATTATTCCCAACATATGTTGGGAATGTAATTTAATGATTGGCATATTTATAATTCCAGAAAAAATATGCACCATCATAGAGAGGAACAATGACAAATACATAATGAGATGTTTGCAATAAGTTCCTTAATAATTTATGACAGTTTTGCCTGTTATATTTCTTTAAGATTAATTCATTTTCTTATATTAGTTAAATCAAAATTAAAAGCTTCAGCTGTAACAAATATCTGTGTTGATTGTTATAACAAATCTTGAAGTCAGGTGAGGTGAAACATTAAAATTAAAAGTGTCTGCCTTGATATTTGTGGTAAAAAACACCCAATTAGAATCTGAAAAAATAATTTTGTATGCAGTAATGTTATGATATTGCCTATGTCAGAAGATAAATTTATTCCAAAAGAAATATTACAAGTTTTACGGATCATAAGTAGAGTGGTTATTAAATAGAGATGCTTAATTATAAATTTACACATTTATTAATGGGTTGACATTTTTTTTTTTTAGATTTGTAAAAATAATTTTTAAATTACAAAATATCACAAATGTTGAACACATGACAACATACAAATCACAAAATAAACGCATATGCATGGATGATAAAGAGATCAGAGTAAATAGTAAATTATTGTTGTTGACGTTGTTCTCTTTTCTCTAGTTCTTGCAGCCTGACACAATTAGTAAGTGACCTGGCAACTTGTGTCTTAGTAGAACGGAAGTCTCCATCTTTCATAACATCATCTGTACACACATTAGATGGAATGCATGGGCGAGTGAATATTGGAACATTATTACATGTAACTTTCAAACCTGAAATGATATTTTGAGATTAAAATATTGACTTTCTGTGACTAAATGCAATTTTAAAATACAATATATTACACATTATGAAGTATAAAATAATGAAATATGGTCAAAACCAACCAGAATAAATTTATTCACTGTTTTGTTTAAAAGGTACATTAAAAAGTTAATTTTAATTGCAGTTTCCAATAAAAATTTATTAAAAACACAATGCTTCTGCCCTATATTTGTGCCCTCTTCAGGTGTTATATCTAAAAATTAGTGAAAATAATGAAATGATCAAATATACAAAATTAGTCAAAATATACACCTTACATTGTGAAGAAACGAGTTCAAATTTATTCTAAATATCTTAAATAACAAAATATTTTATGAATTTATGTATACAGTTTAGACAGTTAAAGAACTTATATTGTTGTAACTGAAATTATAACAGACACAAAAATTAGAAAATACTCAAAACAATAAGAAAAATTATATCATAATAGAACAGAATCATAAATAAACTTTAATTTTGGGTTTCAGATTTTAAAATAATAGAATTTGTGCTTGTGCTAATGTGAATCATTCCTCTTATAAATCTTGAATAGTAGTTACTCTTTTCATCCAGAATCTTAACATTAATACAATCAAGTGTGTGGATGTTCATGTAAACATAATTGAAGGACAGAATGTTTTTGCACTGCTTGAATTAAATTCGTGAAATGTTTCTTGTTGAAGAGCTCTTTTTTGTCTGACTAATGTAACAGGATTTATACATTTTCCATACTACCATCTTCACGTGTACATCTATTAATTTAATTACATCATCAAGATAGAAAAGCCCTATATAATGATGAACACTTGATTATATTAGATTAACTCATGTAATACATACAGTACAGTAGCATGGGTTGCAGCCGCCCACTTATTTTATCTATTTGAATTCAAAAGGCTCAAAAACTTACAGAATTTACTAAATTTGGGCACCTAAAGCAGGTCACCGTGCTATTACACTGAATACACATAACTAAAATAATATAATGCAGAGTTTGTTTTCCATTATGTGGATTTTTTAACTGTATTTTGTGGTTGTGTCACTCTAGTCTCTTGTGTTTTTAGTTTTCTTAGCAGCTAAAGAAAGGTACAAGGCTTCCATAAATGTTGTGTGGTGTTTATATCAACACTTTTTACTGTATTTGGCTATTTTATATTATTATTAATTCTAAAAACAGGCATATATTTTTAATTTTATAGTTGATTAAAACTATATAGTGAATGCCAAATACATCATTATTGCCAGATTAATATGATTAAAATTGTAGTCAGAACTTAACACTACCTGAAAACAGATGACTTGAGATATCACCAGAAAAAGGTTGTAAACAGTCTACTAGCTGAACTTCTTCATTCACTGAAAAATTAATACATAACATTAATCGAAGCTCTTAGTGAACAGTTTAATGAGAAAATCAGTTAAAATTGAGCAGACAAATCAAACATTGTGAGTTTCCTAAATAATAATATTAAATATAAAGTGGTAGTTTGGCTCATGTTCTGTGTAACAAATATTTGTTTATATTTGTTTCCTCAGTCAAGGTACAATTTAAAATACTTTTGAGTATCACAGGTTTATCCAACTTAAAAGCTATGTACATAAAGTAAATTAAATTAGCTACTTAAATGAAACAGAATTGAATTTAAAGATAATGTAATTACTAATGCCTCAAAAAAAACTATGTTGGAAGAGCAAAGTACTCTGTCAGTGATCTCTCTGCACATTTAACGGTTTATTTATAGATAAATATATTAAATCCTAAATTATGTTTTTACCTATCTCAAACTTTGCGATTCTTCTTATTATGTGGATTGAATGCCTAAACACACTTATAAATTCAAATTTTAGTTTATAAGCTATGACAATATCAGTAGAGAGGGGAAAAAATAAGATATTAACAATTAACCCTGAACAGGTCCTAAAAAATGATGAAACATAATTTATTGAATGTTTTGTTAATAAACATAATTTACTGATATATATATATATATATATATATATATATATATATATATATATATATATATATATATATAAACAAATACATGACCTTATGTAACAAAATTATTATTAAGAAAATGTTAAATTCACAATGTTTCATCCTTTTCAGGTTTAATTTACAATTTATAAATTGATAATGTCATTATTTATAAAGTTTTTAAATGAAAATTACAAAATATTTTAGTAATTTTGTAAATTTAATATTGAATTTTATTTTATATTTTTAAATTTAATTTGTTAATTTAATTTTTGACATTTTTGTAACATAATATAGTAATGAAAATTAAAACTATATGGTATTTTGAAGGATACAGGCAACAATACATTGTTTTTGGACACACTACAATGCCACCTATGAGTTTTATTTTGGTTTCAACAGGCATACCTCTAAATTGTTTTGAATAATTTATATACAAAATTGTAAGTAAAATGAAAATAATGAAAACATTTTTAAGTGTTCTTTAAAAACTTTATAAATATTATATATTAATTTCTAAATTGTAGATTAAACCTTAAGAGTTGTTAAAAATTGATGAAACGTCATTTATTTAACGTTTTGTTAATAAACATAATTTTCTGACATAAGGTCATGTAGGTATATTTGTTTATTTATATTCATGACAATAAAGTTTCCATTGAGTTGAAGTATGGATGTGAATAACAGAAGAAGTTCTCGTTAATGTAGGTCTAGTTAACACTTATTTGTTACTAGCTGGGTGCCCGGCGTTTCCTGAGATGTCATTTATCCATAACCCCCGATTTGACTCCAATCTAGGTATTTTTTAGGATATTTTTATGTAACGGAACTCGACCCCTATCATTAAATGTGTTGTCGGCCGGTTACATTGTTTGAATATTTCCACCCCCACCCCTATGTGTGCTTAGCTCATGCCGAAAGGGGTTGAAATTTTACAAAAACCATTGGTAGATATTTTATAAACGTCATTGACCTCAACAATTATTTATTCCACGCAAATATCGACCATTTAACCTGATAGAAAAATTCTACCCTCCGTGTAGCCCCGCTCCTGGGGGTTAAATGGAGAATTTAATGTCATCATTAAACTCAGCTACATGCATAAAACTGGATTTGACTGCAATCCTGATTCTATTAGCGATATTTTCTTGTAATACGCGTCCACCCCCAACCCTAAGGGTCCTCCGTTCCCATGATGTTGTAGTCAGATAACATCGGTAGAAAAACTATCAATATCTGTGACCCTTAAAAATATTTATCCGACCGAAATATCGACTGTTTCAGCATGTTTAAATATTTCCAGCCCCACTTCTGGGGGTAGTAGACGCGTCTCAC
Organism: Zhengitettix transpicula; assembly: GCA_037074705.1. Lineage (NCBI taxonomy): Eukaryota > Metazoa > Arthropoda > Insecta > Orthoptera > Tetrigidae > Zhengitettix > Zhengitettix transpicula. The sequence continues at coordinate 25,022,991 of CM073593.1, read as the reverse complement.
CCCGACAGTTTTTGTTTCCTGGTCACAAAGAACACGTGTACGAAATTTGGTGAAATTTGATCCACCGGTATAGATTTGTTTTCTCCACCCCAAACGCTAAGGGGGCCCTTTTCCCAGGGTGTAGAGGATGAAAATTATAGTCACAAAACATCGATAGAAACACTATAAATCTCTTTGAACCCTAAAAATATTTATCAGACTGAAATATCGGCTGTTTTAACATGTTTGAATATTTCCACCCCTGTCCACCCCCGCTTCTGGGGGTGGTAGACGCGTCTCTCCCGGTCGCATGGAACACGTGTACGAAATTTGGTGAAATTCGCCCCACCGGTGTAGATTTGTATAAGGAACATACAAATATACAAACAAACACTCTGCTTTATTTATTAGAAGAAGAAGATAAACAATTTTCCCCACTGGATTTAAGTTAGCTAATATAATCTCAGTCTATAAGACAGGTAGGTAATCATTCCATATTTGAAAGTTATAGACCAATTTCTATTGTTTCTGCTGCCTCTAAAGCATTTAAGTCTATTTTAAACAACCTAATTCTTACTTTTTTTTTTAGACAAAACAAATTGTTAAATTGCTCTCAATTTGAAGATCGAAGGCTTCACCGGTGTAGTTACAGAAGAAATAGTTCTCGATTTCCACACGGGTCACACAGCGATTAAATAGCTACGTTTCGTCGGTCCTCACTCGCCGTGAGAAAGGGTATACATAGGGCAAACTGTACTGGTCGGTAGGGACAGAACGTGCTATGGATACAATACCAGAATTTTGGTACGGGTCAATGGCAACTGGGATAGTATTATCAATGAGGCCATATATATCAGGGCTTACGACAAACACGAGGTTTCAACTCAGCGGGGCTTGTGACCCGGCCTTGACATTGGTACAATAGGTGGGCCGCCGCGAGGCCGGTAAGAGGGATGGAACCCGAGTCGCGATCTGGAGAGGTGTTGACAAGGCCCAGACGGGTCCGACTGAGCGCTGATTGGTCCTTACAGCGCGATACCGAACTGACCAATCACCCGCTGGCGTGGGTTCATATATCACTAATGGAGATGGTCTTGACACTTCGCCTGAAAGATGACGACCGAGCTTGCGGTCATCGAAACGTGGCGGTTTAATCACCGTGTGACACGTGTGATAACTCGAGAACTATTTCTTCTGCTCTCAATTTGGCTTTCAAACTGGAGTTGGGGTAGTTAAAGCTGCTGTCTCCTTATTTATGCACTTATTTAATAATAATTCTGATATTCATAGCTTCAAAGAAGAAACAAAAATAATCTATACAAAAAATGTAAAATTAATAATAAGAAAGATAGCCAAATACTGACAAAATAAGTGATAATATGAATACAACACGTTTCTGACAATTGCAATTGTGTCACTCTGCATTAGATATATTAATAAAATTGTATATTATATTTTATGTGAAACTTATTTATTACCTTTGTTCTGAGAATATTTTTGTTTTATCGTTCAAAGAAAATGTGTTTATATGAAGTAGGGACAAGGATCCCAGAAACTTGTGGTATTCATATTATCACTTATTTTTTCTGTATTTGGCTGTCTTTCTTATTATTAATTTTCAATCAGACATAATTTTTTTATTGAAAAAAATGTAAAACATTGTCAATTGCACAGAAAGGTATGCATTATTCTGGGATCCCCATCTTTAACAGACTGCCATAAACACTCAAACAGTTATCCAATAACCAAAGTCAATTTAAAACTGAGTTATCTTCTTATCTGCTTAGCCACTCCTATTCAGTAAAAGAATTTATAAAAGAATCAGGGATGTACAATTAAGTTATAATGTAAATAGTCAGCATGAATCAGAATCCTGTTTGTATGTTGTTGCATAATACAGTACTATTATTATATGACTGTAAATAGCAAGCATGAGCTATTCATAAGTTTATGTTATAGAATATTATTAGTCTATTAATTGATAGTATTATCATAGTATTAATGGAATAAATGTACACAGAGACTCATTCCACATCCTTTAAGTTTATCTTCTCTACAGGATCTATGGAATATATTATTATTATTATCAACTCACTTCCTTACTAAATTAGAGCACAAGAAATTCTCATATGACAAGTTCTATAACCTCTCAAATGCATTTGACATGGTATCTTATATTCTTCTTGTTGACAAACTGAAATTCTATGACTGTCTCTCAATGAAAGGTCTTAATGCTTTTGAATTAGTCAACTGCAATTGTGCAGTTTATTTGCTCTCGTGTTTCTTCCAATCATCTGACAAAAGGATCAAGGATTCCAGAAAAGTCTTGTAGTATTTATATCTGTATTTGGCTAATTCATCTAATTATTATATTTTATACAGATGTAGGCCTATTATATTCTTATATCACCTACATATCATTAACTGTGTCAAATAAGATCCAATATTGGTGTACAGCTAAGTTACTCAGTTGGAGTGAGAATAAAATTCAAAACTTGTATCTGAACTCTTTAACCATTTTCCTTAAAAAATCTGAAACTATGAATCTTAAAGTATGTCAGAAATTATATCTGATAAACATATAATGACTGGCATGCAATCACCATCAAAATAATAATGAAAAATATTGTGTTGTTTTTTGTAAGATATAATAGGATATAATAATAAAATATTAATTAGCTTTTTTATGATTACAATGAAATTTAATTCTAATACTGTAACAAATATTTAATTATTATGAATTAAATACAGATTCCACTGCAATATTTTGTGGACTTTTCAAACTAATAATGCAAAAAGAGAAAGGAAACTGTATTTTGCTTACCCTGAGTTTCCACAAAAATTGTCCTTGGCTTATTTTGTGGTTGGTGCTACAAAATAAGATGATGTACATGTGAAAAAACCTTTTAACAAACATCCATATAGTATTATTGGAATTTATCATAACTTTAATATGAAAGTGAGAAAAGTAAATTTTTTCTCAATAACTGCATAAAATTCTTAATTATAAAATTAGTAAATTTCCTATTTAATGTACAATTTTATCATATCTGTAAAATACTACACAAATAACTTTATCTTTTCAGAGAGTAAAACAAAGAATTGTTTATAAATATATTTTTAGGTAATTGTAAATAGTGTATTTATTGCCATATTGCTGATGTTTATGTACATGTTTGTTGTAATATAGAAATAAAGGAAAATTATTTAATAAACTACCACAAAAATTAATATAATCCAAGGAAAGGTGAATTCTGATATAAAATATCTAGCTGATATGGTAGTTTATAATATTAAAGTGTTTTAATGTCTTAATTATGTTAATAGTTGGTTACAATTTGACTGAAAATATTTCAAAGCCAACAGATGGTGAATACAATATTTTTAAAATATATGTGGGCAATAAAGAAAGAAGAGACAGTGTTTCCCTACTCTGTTAGGTTTTCATTGCATGAAGCCAATACAGGCAAATAAAATCATTATTTGACACATTTTTGTATGAGATGGAATTGGAATTAAAAATCAAATAAACAAAAAAGTATGGTTTGTTTTCAGAAAAATATTTTTTGCCCCCTACATTCAAGTTCAGAAAGCATGATAATATGCAGTAATTATTACTGTATCATAATTATGAAAAAATTTGAATCATATTCACAAGAAGAGTTCATTATATGTACATATTGTTTACCTCAGCTACACTATATCTGAGCATTGCAATAAATTGACTTATTTTAAAAAGTAAAACAGTTCATAGAAATAGAAATATTATATTACACCGTAAAAGTTCAATCAAATTTTATTCACACTGATCTAATTAAACAGGATAATGGGGAAAAAGTTTCCTTAGCTTTGAAAAATGTGTTTCCTTGTGTTAATATATACTTCTCTCCATACTTTAAGATATGGAAATTGGATTTATCATTATTGAATTATTATGTAACAAATAGACTACAATGTTCTGAGTTTCAAAACAAACAATAGAAATATTATAAAAAAAAACAAGGTCTTCTCTACAACAAGTTAAGTTAGGTGCCACCCAAGGCTCAATCCTAGATCCAGTCTAGTTTATTTTATACATCAATGACTTTGAATGTATCAGTTTCAATAAAGTATCTCAATCTTATATACAGATGGTATGTGTCTATTATGCTGCAATAAACCTTGAAGTTCAAATTGAACTTCCAATAAGTATTTTGTTGATAATGGACTACCAAATAACACAAAATCAGTTTTACTGTATTTAGATACTGCCATTCATCCAGATAACTATCATACAGATCTTAATGTAAAGATAATAACTTCAAGTTATTAGGCATAACAACAGTTTCCAATTCCAAGTTTGACCTCAAAATTAATGATGACTGTAAACAACTACTTAGATGCTTGAATAAATATGCATCTACAGAGATACTTGAAAAGGCTGACTATGGCTTTATTTTTCCCTGAACACCTTTGGTGTTTTGGGAGCCATTTCTAAAAAAAACTTACAATATTTGTTTTGGAAAAGAGAGCCTTATATAAGTTATATATATATATATATATATATATATATATATATATATATATATATATATATGTCTTACAAAATAGGAAATACAGAGACCTGTTGTAACATTTTTATCTTCTTGTTATAAATAAATGTGAGTGTATGTATGTATGTATGCATGCTTGTATGCATGTTTATTTGTTCCGCATACAAATCTACACTCGTGGAGCAAATTTAACCAAATTTCGTACACGTGTTCTTTGTGACCAGGAAACAAATAATGTCGGGGTGAAACACGTCTACAACCCCCAGGAGTTGGAGTGGAAATATTTAAACATGCTAAAACAGCCGATATTTGAGTCTGACAAATATTTTTAGGGGTCAAAGAGATTGATAGTGTTTCAACCTTACAGTATGGGAACAGAACGCCCTTATGGGTAGAGGTGGGCGGTTACAAGATAATAAAGCGAATAGAAGCGAGATTAGAGACAAATCCAGGATTATGGATGTAGCTGAGTTTAACAATCAATTGGCAATTTAACCCCCAGGGGGTGGGTGTAAACAATGGTGGAAATTTTAAAACCTGCAATCACAGCCGATATTAGTGTTGAATAAATATTTTCAAGGTTAATTAGATTGATAGTGTTTCTACGACTTTGTGTATAATTTCAACCCCTTTCGGTATGAGTGGGTAGCACGGGATGGGGTGGAGGGGACTTATATAACTTGAAAACAACTGAGATTCAAGACAAATGTGATTATGAATGTCGCTTAATTTACTTATGACAACCTGTGTAAACCATGGAGGTGGTCGTGGCTGGGCAGACACAGGCGAGGGTAGAAATGTTCAAAAATGTTAAACTGTTGATAATTGCGTCGAATAAATATTTTGTGGAGTCAATGACACTCATAATATTTTAAAATATATTCTGTGTATAATTACAACCTTATCGGCTTGAGAACCATGAAGGGTATGTGGAGTTTCGTTACATAAAAATAATGAAAAAACTGAGATTAGAGTTGAATCCGGGGTTTTGGAGATTAATTATGACATTCAACTTGCAGTTTAACCCCCACGGATGGGACTGGACAGGGGTGGAAATTTTCAAACATATTTGCATCCAATAAATATATTTCAGTGTCATTTAAATTCATAACATTTTGATAGATATTCTCTGTGTATAATCAACTCCTATCGGTATGGGAGGGGAGCACGCTTAGGGGTGGGGTTTCGTGGAGCGTTACATGAAAATAATGAGAATAGCCCATACAACCCCCTACTGAATGTGAGGTGAACTCATTGGGGAATAGGGGTCAAGTTTCGTTACATAAAAATAATGCAAAAGCTACTTAGATTCGCATCAAGTCGGGGGTTATGGATAAATGACATCCTGGGCAATGCTGGGCACCCAGCTAGTACATAATAAAATCAAAGCAGTACCTGCTTTGTATGTCTTTAAAGTTGCCCTTCTTGTAGATAACAACTCTACTTTTGTAATAAATAACTCAAGAATGCAAACTATCTATAGAGTACAAGCTTCATATAACCAACAAAAACCATTAAATTAGTGGATCAGTCTTGTAAATAAATCACTAATGAAATAATATATATTTTAGTTTCTTGTGTTATATATACATACATACATACATATACACACATATATAGGCATATACCTGAAACAAAGAAACACCTGGAATCTGCTTTCTTGAACCCGCTGTTATCATTTTATTAATATAACCAACTTTTCCATAGAGCCCATATTTCTTTTCATCAGCTTCTCGTAAACTGCCATTCTTCATCATTGCTCGATAGATCTGTAACAGTAAAATACTTTTTGGTTGGGTATAATAAAAAGTAATATGAAAGAAAATTGTGAATGTGAAGTTCAGTTGTAATATATGTGTGTCTATATATATATATATATATATATATATATATATATATAATTGTGATAATGGTATGGACAGGAAGTGTAGCCATAGGAAACCAAAGGTAGTTTTTCAAATTTTTGGAGGCTCTCAGCCTCCTCCTTGAGGAAGGAGTGTTACACCATTCTGAAAATGTGAAGAACTACTTCGGTTCCCTATGGCTACACCATACTTCATTTTCAGGTAAGCCACAAGCTATCTCTCTTTTCTGTCCGTACCAATATCACAATTATTTATATATATATATATTATATATATATATATATATATATATATATATATATATATATATATTAAAAAAAATTAATCTATCATCTATTTTTTATTACAATAATATTCAATGACAAAGTAAAAATTGAAGAATAGAAATATTTTACTGAAAATTATAGCTTAAGTCATACCGACTTAATTTTTTATGTTGCAAATGTTTAAAATAATATTTTAATACATAATACAGAAAAATATTGTATTTTAGTGAGGCTACTTCTAAAATGATGATAAAAGGATACGTATAAAACAAAATACAGTTCATTTTAATAACCATGTAATTTCTCTATTCAGTACAAAACTGTAGAAATTAATAAAATATCAGCACTCCCAACTTTATGTATCCATTAATGTTGAATTTTGAAATTTACTTCTAATATTTTAATTGTCAATAATTGAACTTGAAATGTACCTAAAATATTCTATTAACTTCATGAATCAAATTGTATGCAGCAAAACACAACAAAACTTTCTGTTCACAAATAACAATAAATAAATGACTTATTAATGCCTTTATAGATATATTTAATTAACAATGCTAAGGTTGATTAAAGGACATATGCTACCTGCTCCATTATTCCACAACTCCGTATGAGAAAATCACGTTGGGTAAGACTTGTAATACGTTCCCTTTCTTCTGATTCAATAATTGGTTCTGGATCAAATGAATTCAGTTTACAGTTTTTTGTGTCGAGCTTTCTGGACTAATAAAAGGGAGAAGAATAAAGTATAAACTAGTGTTTATGTACAACAAATAGTATAGAAAAATGTTTATAAATCAAATTGTAAATAATACATTATAAATGTTGTTAAAATAAGTTGTTTATAGACATTTAGTGTACATCATATAACTATATTGCAATAATTCCCCTATTTACCAGCGAATGGAAAGTCTGTTTTCTTCGTTTGGATGGTAATGGTTTACATTTGTTTCTTTCACGATTTACAGGTGACTCTGGTCTTACCCGGTCCATATCTTTTATCCTCATTCCTGGTCTTTTTGAAGCATCAACTTTGGCTCTAATCTATTAAATAATTTTAAGAATTTTAGATCTATATTTTCTTAAATTAGTTCAAGTTTGCTTATATAATGTAAGTTGCTTAATGCACCTGATCTTTAAAACTGATTCATATAAAAAAGTGAAAATTTATGCGAATGAGCAACCTTTTATTTAGTGTAGAACTACTTTTAAAAATGGTTGTACAGAATACAAAACCTTTAATTACATAACCTTGTATACAGGATATAAAATCTCGAAGTTTATGAATAAAGTGAAATTTCTGTTAATTAATAATAATATGTTGTCTGATAAATAAAGTAACTAATTACAGTTGTTTTGTTTAATGAAATCAGTTATTTACGAGGGTGAATCAAATAAAAACAGGACTTATTTTTTTAAATATTTATTTTGATTTTAAACGCACAAACAATCATAGTTTATTTTTCTACATAATCTCCTGATTTATAAACACATTTTTCCCAGCGTATAGGTAATTTTTTAATTCCTTCCACGTAAAAAGAGTCAGGTCGTGTTTGTAGCCAATTGCGCACATATGCTTCAACCTCATTGTCGCTGTGGAATTTTTGCCCTCCCAAAGCTTCCTTGAGAGGACCAAAGACACGGAAATCACAGGGAGACAGGTCTGGACTGTATGGAGGGTGTTCCAGTGTCTCCCAACCCAGTTGCTCCAATTTTTGTACGGTCAGGGCTGCTGTAAGGGGGCGAGCATTGTCATGGAGGAGAATCACTTTGCTCATCGGAAGGTCTCGTCTTTTGCGGCGATATGCAAGTCTGACCTCAGTCAAAATTTGGCAGTAGTATGCCGCATTAATTTTTCTGCGCTCATGCAAAAAATCAAGGTGCAGCAGGCCACGCTGGTCAAAAAAAAACGGTAGTCAAAACCTTGCCAGCCGATAGTCGTGACTTGGCTTTTCTCCTTTCTTCCTCCACTCCATACTCGCTTGTTTCGACTCAGGGGTGTAGTGATGCACCCACGTTTCATCACAGGTGACAATGTGAGAAAGAAATGGGTCTTCTTCTTCCCGAAATCGTGCAAGAAGACGCTCACACACTTGAAAACGATTCAGTTTCTGGTCAACTGTGAGAAGGCGAGGAACCCACCTGCCACACACCTTGCGATACCCTAGCTCCTCTGAGAGTATAGAATAAGTGCTCCCATAACTTATTCCAACCTCAATTGCAATATCCGAAGTTGTTAGACGCCTATCACCTTCAACAAGTTGACGAACACTGTCGATGTTGCCCGCTGTAATGCTTGTGCGGGGTCTGCGGTCATGGCTCTCATTTTCAACACGTTCACGGCCCTCCATGAACTGTTTATGCCAAGGAAACACTCTAGCTCGCGACAGCGTCTCTTCCCCGAACTGTGCAGTCAATCTTCTCAAGATTTCGGCCGGTTTTACACCTTCTGCAGCTAAAAACTTGATAACAATACGTTGCGCAATAGAGGGAGGTACCTCCTGCTCTGACATCGTAACGATGGACACTGAGCGAGTCTATGATGATGATTCACGTGCTTCCCCCACTCCTGACAAACCAACCTAACAGCCAATAACAGCGGAACGTTCTTCCAACACTATTGCGCGCGCAGGTCCAAAAGTCTCGTTTATATTTGATTCACCCTCGTAATTTTCATTAAAATATATAAAGGATAGTGATCACAAAAAAAAGGTTCTTTTAATGGAAAATCAGTTTTCTTATATAATTAATACGTCTTGATTGAACAAATTCATTCATTCTAAAATGATAATTTTAATACCTCCATTTCTTCTCGCTGAAGGCGAGTACATACTTCACGAGCTCTAGATGCTGCAGTGTCTTGAAATACAGATCCCTGTTTCTGGTTAAAGAATCTTTCAAATCTATCACAATCATCAGCAGGATAAACTTTACGGAAGTTTCCTAAGTGTCTGTTCTCCCACTCAATCTGGTCTTTCAGTGGTGATGGTGCATTGCTTGAGTTATTACTGATTTTTTAATGGACATAAATAAATTATAATTAGTATAAACATGGTAATAAATCTCGGATGCCAAAAATACCAATAATTACTTATTGTCCTTTTGAAGTATTCCTTGCAGCAGTCTATCTCTCACTCGTTTCCGATCTTCTTCAAGTATTTTTTTCTTATCTGCCAAAGCCAAATTTAATATTCCAAATGTGTCCATTAATAGACCTTCTTTGATGTCTTTGTCAATTTGAGAATCAGTATGAAAGCTTGGAGAATGATTTACCTATAAATTTAATACTGAATATTACATATATGCATGATATATACATAAAATTGATGAAGAGAATAAAATGTTTGTTTTTAAAGAATAGGAATACACCACACAGTTATTCTTTCCTACTTACTGAACATGAACAAATAAAGTTTCCTCTCTCTGTTAGTTACATTAAGGCATAATGCAAATGGTTATAATTTAATATTCTTGGAGTTAAATTTATGTGATAAAAACTTTATAAATGATGACATTTCTGAATCAATCCAAACTATTTGCAACCATTCAAACTTTGATTTGAAAAGGAAGTAACAAATATACAGGTTGTTTAAGGAAAAAGTTTATTTGAAAACTTAAAAAGATCATATTTATTATAAAATGAATATATTTAATGAGAAAACACTTTTGAAAAGCATAAGAACATAATAATTAATGAAGAAAGAATTCCCTTACCTCTAAAATATATGGTTTCAATTTATAGTCCAATATCACATCAAAACCAAGAAGTTCAAAGCATGCATAAGTATATTCATGACCTGGAAAGCAAGCTTGGTAGCTGTGCTTAAGAACAGAATAAGCAGATATTATTGTTTTTATAATGACATCATCAATATGATACCAAATCTCTTCTACATCCAGGTCTTTCTTTCGAAACCAGTTATTCAGAGTAGAAATTTTCCTATAAAATAATGGAATATTTCAAAAGAACTGAAATACTATTTATATTGAAATTCAAACAAATCATGAATATATTTATTTTCAACACTGTACAGTCTTCTATGACCTATGACTCACAAATCTATTTCCTTGGTGAAGGAGAATATTTGTGAACTATGATTACTGTCAAATATGGCTATATTAGATATTTATAATTCAGAAACACTTCATCAATGTATCTTGGACACCTACAAACAGTATGCTGTATCTCTTTCCTAACCAAATATGTTAATTAATTTGACCTTGTCACATTTTCCTTAAGTGATTTATATACACACACAAATATACAAATACAAACATATATATATATATATATATATATATATATATATATATATACACACATTCAAACTTGGATAGTGAGGAAGGATATAAATAAATAGGAGAAATAGGAGGATTGCACTTTATGTGAATTCATATGCTCAGGCAAAGAATTATGCACATAGAAAAGCATATGCACAAAGCAGAGAGAAGGCTGGAAGACGAAGGAAAGACTGAAAATATTTGACCCAGGTGACCCTTGAACCCACATATTCTGCTCAGTACACAGACGCCTTAACCATCTCGGTGTATGTGTACTGAGCAGAATACGTGGGTTCAAGTCCCGCCTGGGTCAAATATTTTCAGTCTTTCCTTCATCTTCCAGCCTTCTGCTTTGAACATATGCTTTTCTATGCGCATAATTCTTCGCCCAAGCATATGAATTCACATAAAGCACAATCCTCCTATTTCTCCTATTTATTTCTATCCTTCCTCACTATCCAAGTTTGAATGTGACTTTGTCACCAAATTAGTTCCAATTCCTTAATGGATTCTCCTAATATTATATATATATATATATATATATATAGTTTCTGAAAATTAATTTTTGAAGTCAATATTAACATTCCCAGAATTTCCAATTATCAGAATAATAAAAACTGTTAGATTTGGCACTAAAATAATAGTAATCAGGAACAATTTTAATTGTACAAAAAATTTGTAATATCCCCACATTTTATGAATGTGGGTTTTAAGTACAATTACTAAGAAACTTCAGTATTAACGAGATAAAGTTGCAATAAACATCTGATCATGATAAAAATTAATAATCTTTAATACAATTAAAAATTCTTAAGTATGTCAGATATATTTTTCAGATTATACTTTATTAATATGGCATTATTCTGCAGATATATATTGCAGATACAGTATACTGTTTTGTAATCATTATGTAATTGTTCTTTGAGAACAATAAATGAATTGAATATTCCTTACCTTTGTGTGTCTGTAATTTACATATATGCTGACACTTGTAGCGCCATAAAAATGAATGAATTATTGATAATAAACTATTTGATCAATTTTTTTAAATATTATCTGAAGGCATACCGTTTACTTCCTGCTTCATCATCAATTACATATGTCCGGCTGTATTTATTCACAGCATAGTTTGTCAAATGCATGAAAACATTAGATACATTGGACTGTGTTGGTTCTCGGTAACGACAAGTTGCAAACCTGCAGCAAATATTAATTTAAAACTGTATTGTAGAGTTTTTGCATGAAATAAGATAATAATTAATTTTTAATTTATTAAGTAAATGTAGAGCATTATTATTACTATGACAGTAATAGCATAATTGAAAATATGTTAATAAATTAATATAAATATATAGTTATTTAAAATATTTCAATATTTTGTTAGTACAATTAATTAATTTGACAGTTACATAACAAAAAGTTATGAAATTTTTGTTTACAACCAGATTAAAGACAAAATTTTATATTCTAAACATTAGCATTTATTGCAGGAAGTGCAATTTTGATTAACTTCAATTTCGATTAGGTTCATTGAAAGTTTCAATTTAGTATATATAACCTCAAGTTGATCTTTTAGTGCAAACAGGGTTTATAAAATAATGCCATTTCTGAAGAAACTATTTTGATAAGCACAGTTTCAGTTACTAAAAAACAACTTGGATATATAAATGATTGTTTATGATTATTGAGCCTTTAAAGTGAACATTAAAATATTAAGTACAGAGGACCCTGAGGTTACAATAAACTTTTGGAAACTATTTTTGCCTTGGATTGCAAACACTACTTCAATTTACTAATGAGAAATTTTCTTTTAGTAAGTTTGTGTTATGGGCTTCTCATTATACAGCAAGGTGATTCAGAGTCAGAAATGACTCAAATTTGACCCTTCAAGATACTAGGACGGACCACTTCAACACCTTATGTTAGATCAATTTAATTGTCCCCGAAAGAGAATTTGACATGTTTGATGAAAACACGGCAGCAGTTTGTGAAATTGTTTGTGGGCTTGGGTATTGACAATGATCACAAGTAGAGATTATTGGATTCCCATTATAATGAAATCACCATTTAAGAACTTATTGATTTGTAGAATCTAAAAGTAGAGCATTCACCAAAGGATGAACAGGTTAGGGAGGAGGCTACAGGAAAATTGTTGAGAATTACCAACTGAACCATGCTGTGGTAAATACAGTGATTAATATTTTTTGAATGACAATTTTATGCCTTGCTTGAAGAAAAGACCCAAATAAAATGATCATTTTATTTTTGTTAATTGTATATATGGTCAGTGTGGTTGGTGCATATGTGCTCATGTGCCACAGCACATTAGAAATTTAGGAAGAATTAATTTTTCTTAATTTTAAAAGCCTTTATAATAATTGTGTTTTAACAGTTACTCTCTATCTCTGTGCTACCCGTGGTTTAGTACAGGATCTTTATCTCTAATGAGAATTGTGGATGTGCAGTATTATTAACTAATTTGAATAAGAATGAAAGACAGAGAGGGCAGTTCACTTACCTGAAATTGACAGGTGGTCGAAGTCAGCAGGTATAAATTCATAAATTTTTGAGGGCCTGAACTCCCTTTATCAGAAAAAAGTAGGTCTAAACTTGCGCCAGCCTAATGTTCTGAAAAAGGTGCCTCAGGTACTTGAAAGTTTTTAATTTTATTTCATCCCTGTTGACTTGGCCACCTATCAATTTAAGGTAAGTAAACTGCCCTCTGTCTCTAATTACTATCCAAATAAGTTATATATATATAAATTTGCAATGTATCAAATCTTGGGAATTATTTATATAGAGACAGAATATAGAGCAAAACAACAGACCTTTACCTCACAAGTCCATCATTGTAGACATATATCCTAAGAGGGTCACATGATGTAATCAAAACATAAATACGGAGATCAAATTTGTATCCATCCACCAAAAAGGGCTGAAAAATATTGCAGTATTAATTACTTCATTGTGGACCCATAAAAAACAATTGGACTAAATTACCATAGTAAAACTGTGATGACCAAATTACTAAAGTGATAAAAATATTATATATTAATTCTAAGCATTATCTGACATATTACTAAATTAATGATTATGTGTGACCTCTTCACGTTATTTAATGTCAAGATTAACTTTAAAACAAATTTTAAAGTTTTTTATCTTAGGTATAACTTACATTTAAATGAGATAATTTCAAAATTACTTCTAATTTTCATAAGATGACGTTGATTACATCCATAGGCAAAATGAGAACAATATTTTGAATGTGAATATTTTGTATTCGTGTTTGAAATTTACAACCCTACCTATATTTCATATAAATTTCGATCATTGGTATGGAAAGAAAAGAGAGATAGTTTATGGCTTACCTGAAATTGAAGAATGGTGTAGCAACAAGGGACCAAAGGATGTTCTTTAAATTTTTGGAGGCTCTCACTCTTCTTCTTAATATGTAACACTCCTTCCTGAAGAAGGAGACTGAGAGGCTCTAGCAATTGGAAATCTTCATTCAGTTCCGTGTGGCTACACCGTTCAATTTAAGTTAAGCCGCAAACTATCTCTCTTTCTTTTCCATATCAATATCTTATTTTTGACAATGTAAGATTCTTACTAATACAGAAATATAGGACAAAGGTTGAGAATATGCTCTGAAAAAAAACATATGCTTTAGGCATAGTTATATTCTCAAAGGAGGCATACGTTCTAGGCATAGAGAGGAAAGGAAGAAAAAGGAAAGACTGAAAATATTTGATAGGGCCAGGTACCTTTGCTTTGTATGCAAATGCTCTACCACTGAGCTACCATGACTTTCTGTAGACCTACTGAATATGTAGGGGTTGGAATAGATGGGGCATGAATAAGACTGATTAAGAATATTTTGAAACTATACCAAATAATATAAAGAAATGTTATTTCTCACCTTGCACAAATAGACTTGGCATATCATTTTCTCAAAAGGTTTTATATCTTTTATATTTTTAGTTAGAAAAATCCCTTTTCCTTGGCATCCAGCATCTGGCTTGCAAATAAATGTGCTGTTTCGTTTTGTGCGAGCGTAAGCACACATTTCTCCTAAGCTAATATATAAAACATAATTTTAGCCAATATTTGTAAAGTAGATGTTCTACAGTTCAGAACAAATATTAAAATAAATAAACAAAAAATAATAGAATTGGATGAAACTTTATGTGATTTTGGATTAAAAAAAATACCACTAGTTATGCTACATCATTACACTTGTAAACTCTTAGAAACAATTTATGGCAGAAATTGAAATTGAAAGCATAAGGTATTAAATACACATATTGATGGTATTAAAACTGAAGGGACAAGATTTGTAAAGAGATTACACAAAAATTATTATAATCTAAATTGATTTACAGATGTCTGATACAAGTTTACAAAAAAATGTAATAGAAAAATTGTTTAAAAATATTTGGGGAATTCATTTTAAGTGTTTAAGGAAAAAGTACCATTCCTGAACATTTCTCTGAATTATCATCTTCATGACGAGTTATCATCATGTGTACTTAAGTCATAATCTCTCATTTTTATTCCCATTGTTAGAAAAACTGCATATGTAGGTAAAACTATGACAAGAATTATTTTTTGCTTAAACAAAAAAGAATTAATTTTAAATTAAATAAAAGAACAACTATAAAGAATAATAAAGACTTATACAACTGATGATGAAGGAGAATTAAAATTAAAATATTACGAAAGAGTCAAAGAAAAGACAATATCCTGTTTTGAATTGAAATCTGCAAGAAAAAGTACTTACTCAGCTGGAAGACACCATGTTTTTGGAAAAAAATTGTAATCCTTAGGAAATATTTTTAACATTCGAGTCAGATTTCTTGCTAAAAGGTCTTTGCGGCAAATTTCAATCATTCCCGGAAAATGATTGATTTTCTGTTAAAAATACAATTGATTTATATTATAAATAAACAATTACATTATGTTTTAAGTGAATAAATAAATTATATTAACCTTAATAATGCATTTTTATTATTGCATAATTATAGGAGTCATGTTTTCAATATTACACTACATAAAAGTCAAACATTTTTTAAACAAACAATAAAATTAATTATTTATTAAATCACATGTTTCTGTACACAATCTAGATTTTTGTTTGTTGTGTGTATGTGTGTGTTTGTGTACACACATGGTATTTTCATAGCGAGAAACCAACTTTTGTATTCCCTCTTCTTAGAAATATACATATTATACATACATATACACATTTAGATAGGAAAGAGAGACAGTGAAGTTGACTTACCTGAAATCAATAGTTTATCCAGTTGGGCTGAGGTGAGAGAATGTTCCAAATTTTTGATGGCCTAAGTCTCCTTCAACAGAAAAGAGGGTCTGAACTGTGTGCCACTTGGGCATGAATTGATTTTGATAGACCAAATACCACTAGTGCCACAACTACTTATGCTGCATCATTACATTTGTAAGCTCTTAGAAAGCAATTTATTGCAGTAATTGAAAGTGAGATTAGTGCCGACACACAGTCCAGACCCTCTTTCTGATGAAGGGGGCTCAGGCTGTTCCTGTTGGGTTCCGAAAATGTTTACAGATGTTCACAAAATGAAGTGACTTGGCAGTGATGTGACATTTCTTAACTGATACAGTGATGAGGGAGATGAATTCTTAAACAGTATTGTGACTGGTGATTAAACTTGGGTTTGTCATGTAACTCCACAACAACATTCGATGGGAGTGGTAATCTCTGTGTGCTTTTATGAATTTCTTTATGTGGAAGCCGCAACTATATAATGAGATTTTGCAAACATAATTATCCTCATTCTGTTGTCATTGTTGAAAGTATGATTGCTGTGGGATCCAATTATTGGTTTGAATATTTTATTTCTTGCCACATGGGCACTCAGGTCAGCTATTATTTTGATATTATGGTCAGGGCAAGCATCATATGCTTTTCCATGATCTTCATAAAAAAAATTTTTTTCCTCATCATTGGCTCCTGTTAGCACATGAGTGTTGATTATACTATAATTGAAAAATTTCCCTAACAATTAAGTTAACAAATGTATTCTCAATTTCTTCATCTTCATATTTTTTTTGAATGAAAGGCATTTTTAAGGTTCACATTATGTCAAGGATAAAATCCTTTGTACACAACTACAGACATGGAGGATTTTATACCACATAATTTTTGTGTGTGTTTAACTATGGTAGTGTTCCAATTTTACTGGGAAACTGAAAAATGAATTTCAACGCTTTGCCACACAACCATTCAAAGTAAGCAAGTATGTATTTATAAATAAAATAACTTGAAACCACAATATCATAGTTAAATTTTACCTTAACTTTCTACATTACTGTGATACATGATACACACAGCTTTTAAAAATGGGAAAGTTATATGGTTAAAGTGAATTATTCACAATTTATGAATTGTCTGTTCTATAAAATAATAAAATTGTGCAGATACACATGGTCATTTTGATATTCAATTAACTTGTCATTCAAATTACTGTACTATTATGTTAATGTAGATTATGCATACTTGATATCTCTTCATTTCTTTGACTCTGTCAATGGAAACAGACAAATCTGTCCAATATACATTCCAAGTATCATCATCAGATACGTCTCGCAAACCAAAACGTTTTGCAACTCGTCGTACAACTTCATATTTACAGTTTGAAGTGCATATAGATATTCTGAAAATAAAAAAGAAATTTTACTTCTTCGCTATTTTTCAAATTATGTAAACTAGGAGATTAAATCATATCCAAATTGAAGTTCTACATATCTTTGAAATTACAGTGAGTGCACTTATATATATTTAATATTAAAAGAACACCTTATATAACAGTCTCCTGAAGAAATAGCTAGTGCTTCCAAAAGTTTGAACTGTTTCTTGTTCAAAACACAACTTTAATTTGAGGTAAACCATCTATTCTCCCATTCTTATCCATATCAATTGTTTTGAAATGATCACATAATGCATAATATATAACCATGGTTAACCGAACTAAAAGAGGTGAAGCCATTTTGGATATATACATTTTTTGGTTAAGTCATGAACGTCTAAAGCTATAGAAAATATTTGTGAAAGGTTTTTAAGATCAAAAATCTCTTTTTAGGCTACACTTATGTTGTTTATTAAAGTTAAAATTACATTATTATGATTAAATTTGTAACATTTGAATTACTCCACGCAGTCCAGTATTATTATTTGGAATTGTGATTTTCGGAGGCATTTCAGTTAACCCAAGTTCTTTTAATTGGGGTTGTACTGTATGTATGTATGTATCTCTCTCTCTCTCTCTCTCTCTCTCTCTCTCTCTATATATATATATATATATATATATATATATATATATATATATATCACTCTCCTTCACCATAAATTTGAAGAACTTCCTTCGGTGCCCTGTGGCTCCACCATACTTCAATTTCAGGTAAGCTACAAACTACATCTCTTTCCTTTCCATACCAATATCACAAATATATATATATATATATATATATATATATATATATATGAGATATATGAGATAAATACCTCCAAAAATATGATTTATTCCTTGTATCCTGAAACTTCAATTTCAGATAAGCCTCTTAATTTTCAATATGAATTATTAAAATTACACATATATAAATATATAATTTTAAACAGTCATGTTCTTATCAATTTAAACATTTTCATTGAAACATAAGATTTAAGTTCATATTAACCATACTTATTCCATCAACAATATCCCTTTTAGAAACAAAAAGTCAGACAAGTAGAAAAAATTATTTAACAAATATTTTAACCATTTTCTGCTGTCAGGGCATTTATCACTTACTTGCTTCTCTTCTTTAATTTTTTCTTCTTATTGTTATTTACTTTATCCTCTTCCTTTACATATGGATTTAATAGTATTATGTCATTTTCATCTGGTATGAGGATGTGTGCAAGTGTTTGATCTGAAATAGTATGAAAGAAATATACTATATGATCTTTGAGATTAAGCAGTTTATTCTATGGTGCATGCATTTGTTAAAATATATTTCACTTAAAAATAGCGTAATATTGTGTTCCGACAGAGAAACCATTAATTGAAAATTTTATCATCTCTGTAAGCTGAACTATAAAATGTTGTTAGTTAGCATACAAATATTATTGTATTTGTGTTTTTTCTCTCACATATATGAGTAACATGTATTTTGGAAAAGAGAAGAATGATGGAGAAAGACTACAGAAATTTTCTAAATTTCATTGTTAGGTAAGATTTTCACTCTCTTATCTAACCATACAAATAGTATGTGTATTTGTATAGTTATCATTTTCAACATTCAACCCACATAACAGGTTATAGAGAAAATAATATAAATGTTTTGATTAACATAATTTATTATATTAAATAATTAGAATAATTGCTTATCAAAATATCTTTAATGGAAATATAAAGATGGTCTTAAAATTTGTTGTCAATTTTTTTATAACAGTGGTTTAAAAAGAAAATATCAAGAAAGTATGAAGGAAGAAGAAATAATGTGTTAAGGAGTGAAAACTTAATCTCCAGGAATACAGAACCTTTAACAAGAAACAAAACACACCTACTGACATAAGCTAACTTGATATAGTCTTTTTTATGCTTAGTTGGAATTGTAGTTTGTTTAATATACTGGATTACTTCAGCCTAAAGTTTGTTGGAAGTGCATAATTCACTATTGAAATATTTGGTTACTGTAGGCTGGATGTCCCATTGTGTAATTTTAAACACGAAAAACTTTATATAAACAGGAAGAAAAGGAGAAAAATAGAGTGAAGGAGTAAAGTACAAAAGAAGGATTGAAAGGAATAGACATTTTGAACAGCAATTATCATAACATCATTCAGATGCAGAAAGCTGTTGACAGCTGTCTCCCTAGTCTGGACTGTACAGCTCCTTGTCAGACAAACATGCACATGCTCTGAACTGATGTTCCTTATTTTCTGAAGATGAACAGAGATAAAGTTTGAAACATTTGTTTCTTTGAAGCCACTTTTCTCCTTCAATTGTTTCTTTCATTTTAATGTGAATGGAACAGGCATCATACACCAATCAAATGTTAAGTCCTCCTTTGTCATTAACTTTCAAATCTCAATCACTATTGAAACATTGTAGAGACTCTTTAGGCAGCAATTATCAATTATCAAGTTTTAAATTTCAAATTTATCAACAATGGTGTAGTAACATTATGAGATGTGTTAAACAAATATTACATTCTTTGAGGAGGAAGAAGAACCACAAAAGGATTAAGATCTATAGAAAATCAACAAGAAAGACTTTAGGTATTCTGTTTGAAGTTTCCACTACTGTCTTACTCATTGATTTTCTACCTTTTGTTGATCTTCAAACAATTAAATACTCAATTAACACTTCCAATAAAGTCTGTTTTCAATAATGGTACAATGTTGTGCTGGGAATTCATGAAATTTTTGAAGAATATTATGTAATAATTGTATTTGTAGACCTACTAGCTTACCTGGAGCAGTGAATAATTGACAAATGATACAATTGCACCTCATTAACACATGCCCATGAACATTATGAGAAAATTCTGATTGTCTCTACATTGCCCTTCCTTCATTAGTCTTTCAATTACATTTCTGAACAAATGTGCACATAATTTTCTTTAAACTGCAATTTTGGGGAAACTCAAAAATATCCATCTCAAGGCAGTAAAATTAAACTGATTATAAAGTTTTTTCACTTATAGCCATTATAATAAAATTAATGCAAGGAAAGACTGTTATTAATATCACCATCATTATATACAACTCCCAAGTGATGGATTCAACGAAGACGATTGTTTAACTCTCAAAATTAGTTCTCCAGCAAAAATTAACTTAAATATTTATTCCTCTTATTGGTTGCATTCCATGAACGATATTGGTTGCGCATACTTCTAAACTCTATCAAAATTCCTTCCAAAAATAAAAACTGTTCAATAATGCAGCCTAATGTATACATTTTCTCTTTCCAATAAAATTCTATTTTATTTTTCAGCTTACGCAAGGAGGTATTTTCGTAAATTTGTCATTGTTATCATATCGTGTATTAGGCGTTTTTAAATAATTTGAATGATTGTGAGTAATGTCTTTTAATAAATCTCATTTTCTTCTATTTTGGGAATCAATACAGCGTTGGTAATATACATTTTCTTTTCCTTCATATTAAACAGAATTGTTGCTAAGAAATCAATTTTATTCGCAAACTAATGAGCTACCAAAATGAGCAGGTTAGTGCGTCGTGAAACAAGTGGGAGGTTTGAAAACTCTGGTATTTAGACCTTTACATAATTCCTAAAATAATCAAATTCAATTAATGAACATTTAATACTCATTGTGAGTTTCTAAATCGAGTACTTTAAATATTAAAAAAATCAAAGCATACTTAATAATTAAGATACAGTGATTAGTGTTGGTGAAAATATGAAATAAAATACATAGGAAGAAAGGCTAGAGGAATACTATGAGACGGTTATGTTTTTAATTATAGACTAATATAATTCAATACAACAAAAATAATCTTGTATTCAGTATAATGCCACTTTTCCGCTGATTAAATATTATCCGTTGTGGTGAGCTGCTGCTCAATCTGGATTTAATAAAGAATTTTTGATAGGTTATTGGCTCTAAAAGACGCCAGATTGAAAATGGTTGGTTTTTATCCAAACGAAAACAAGTGTACGCACAAAATAAATTCATAAGCAGTTTTGAAACATTAATCAAATGTTGGAATTTTTCGACAGAGTTCACGGCGTCAAAAATTTCATTTATATTTCGTACCATATTATTCTCTTACTTTATAATTCATGTTTTATTCTTTCCGCATCGAGAATATGAAACAATATCGGTATCATAATTTTTGGCATACGTTTTGTTGTTTCTTTAAAATAGTTATTTCTCGTGTAGATGAAATAATTATTCAACTCAGATATGCATCAGCAATTTTGATGCGTACTTTTACTGTTTGAAACCTGTTTTCGCTTAGATACCAATCTCATGATTTATGGACAGATAAAAAAAGTTAATTCAAACAAACTAGAAGAGCGACAATATAAATTTTGTAAACAGTAAATAAACAAAATAGTATTATTTATTCGAGAATTTTATATATATATATTATTTAACAGCTTACCTTTCTCTTGCAACTTCAATAATGATGGTTCTTCGCCACAATCGACGTTTAAATAATTATGTAATTCACCTCCAAATAAATTGTCAGTATTTGGAAAATACGATTTCGTATAGAAATCGTCTACCAGCGTCAAACCATCATCTACGTGTTTATTATCGTTCAATGTTACACTGAACACTGCATTGCTATATTCATCGTCGCTATCGGTTGAGCTTTGACTAATGGTGCTGATACTATAAAACACTGATCTCCTTTTCTTTCCATCACTGTTCATGGCAGGTAGTCATGATTGTCACGAAAACCTGTTATAACAGACAATTTTGAAAAGGCCTAAGGTAAGTTGCAATACGTTTATATACAGAATGCTTGATAGAAAACAACTATTCAAAAATAATCGTGTCTACTGACATTCAATATGTCTGACGTTTCAGCACCAATTGTTTCTTAGTTCGTAATAAAATTTGAACTAAAAGTATTACTTAAGAAGCAGCAGTATATTTTCCTCCAGTTTCGCAATATTTTTCGAATACGGGGAACCACTCCGCTTTACCTTTTGTTGTTTCAGGACTTAAAATTTGGATTAGTTTCAACAATCGTTATAATGCTGCACGTGCCAAAGATATATTGTATAAAACGATTGTATTACCAGAAATTATACTCTGCTAGCAGAATACGTTGGTCCTTGAATGCATTATATATTATTTACAATTTTTGACAAAATTTCGAGGGAAAGTAATTTTTTGGAACATTTTACATTTGAATTGTACACTTGATATAGATGCATCCCTGGTTAGCGCAATTTCACTGCAGATAAATAAACGGGGAGTATCGAATGGTTTGAAGAGAATTGTTAGTGTGATTTTGCGGCGCACACATACTATAATATCATATAGGCTATATATACCTTCTAATTAATAAAGTCTACCTTACTGGTCATAAGAAATTTCTGTAAATATGAAATAAAAAAAAGAAAATAAACCAAAAGCTTACCACTTATAGGTTTGCATCTCATAGTAACAAACGTTAAATAACATTGAGCTATAGTAATGGAAGTCCAGATGAGGGGACTGTATGACACGTCGTCCACTCACTATATATAAATAAATAACTGAAAATTATAATGCATGTGCTTGTGTACGCGATACAGTATTCCATTTATTGATTAAACAACTGCATTGAATATCTCAGTAAACAGCAACTCACTGCTGATACTATAACCTATAATTGAAACGTTTACTTAAATTACATTCAATCGAAGATATTCGGAATCTCTCTTTTATCCAATCAGTCGACAAATGAGAGGAAACTGGGTGCTGAATATTATTACGACAACGCCATGGTCTCTCTGAAGGAGGAAAATAAAACATACATGAGCAAACCAAAAAGCAACAAACAAGCTTAAATTGGTTTCCAATATATATTTGTTCTTAGTTACAAGATTAATTAAGGCCCCACTTTTATACATGTCTGTATATATTTTGCGCGTTTAAATTTCTACAATTGTTGGCTTGACAAGGGATATTCGAAACCCATGAAACTTGGTCCGAAAGGCAGATCTGTATATATTTTGCACTTTTAAATTTCTACAATTGTTGGCTTGACACGGAATATTCGAAACCCATGAAACTTGGTCCGAAAGGCAGATCAGGATAATTTTCAGGTTGAATCTCGCGGGTTGACAATTAACCAAAGGCCGCTTTAAATGTTCGATCATTACTGATGCTTATCATGTGCTGTAGCGGTACTCAGAGTAAAGAATTAGTATACGAAATTTATTGCTGGCACCTCTTTTTTTATTTACTTCAATATTAATTATTGCATTGAATTTTTAAATCTGATTTCTATTTTCCCCTTTACAAAAACTTAATAATTTTTATAGTTATCAATTAATCTAGTTTATTTTAATATATCATAGGATAATTAGTCATAGATAATCAGGTAATTTACTTAATGTTTGTTTTTTAACTAATTACAATTCAATTACATTTCTCTTGTGCATGTCAACTTTGAGGAAATTTTATGAATAAGTCATCAACTGCTGCATGCTATTACGGCATGTAATGTGAGGCACTAAAAATCATAAAATATCTATCAACAGCCTAGTTGCTTTAATACAGCATTATATACAGGATAGTTCCTAAGGAATAGAAGGTAAGTGTTGTTTGATAAAGTCTAAAAATGAGTCTAGATGCTCTGGAAGGGAAATATCTAATTGAAAGCCAATTTGTTGGGTTTTAGTAAGATGCTTTATACAGCCCCATACAAAAACCTAATGGAAAAAACTGCACTTCATGCATGGATCAGTCTTAAGGTTCTTTAAAATAAATGTATAAGGCAGAATAAAAAATGAGTAATAATATATTCAATCCCACCAGCTGAAAGAAACAATATCCCACATAACATTCAATACTGGCTGGGCTGAAGCTTTTCATAATATCTATTACACTAAAACCACTACATATCTGGTTCCAATACAACACACCGGAAGGATACTCAAATGTATTGTTTTCTTTCAGACAAATTTGCACATGGAAAAATGATACTATGCTGATAGTCATTAATATAGATCAAAATCCAACAAGAAGTTCCTAAAACAGCCCTGTCAAAACTTGGATCAGAATTAACTTACTGATGATAAGATTTAGATGCCATGCCTTTTTTGCCCTATTCTGCATACAACTTGAATATGGAGTGAAATTTTGGGATACACTCTTAGCAAGCAAGGCAGTCTTAATTTCCCACTTTGCAACCAGATGAAAATCTAGACTGCTTTTACAGGTTTCATGTGATATCTGCCATGGGACGGATGCTTCAGACAATGAACTCTCAGGCACAACATGATCATCACCAGTATGTGACTAAGCACTGTGATGACTTGCCCTGATACTCATTCAGGCCACAAAGTCTTTGGGTCAAACTGTACTATTGAATGTCCAAAATATAGAAGTTCACTTGAATTTGGTGTCAGAGATTTTTGTCATCAAAACATTGTCATATAACTCCATCATAACCTAGTTGGATACTGCAAAGTTTTTTATTATAGAAAAAAAATCTGCCTGCCATGAAAATGCTTGGAATTAAAAGAATTTAGTTTATGATCAACCGGTATATATTATTGAAAAATTCTTTGAGCCAAGTGAAATTATGATAAATTTACTCATGTGGCTGACATTTATTTATTTCTGTTATTGGTAATAAGTATAATTTTTACAAGTGAAATAAACTGATAAAGGTAAACTCTGTTACTTCTTATCAATTTTAATATATATGCATTCTTATGCATAAAGTAAAAATATTCATGTTTGTAATCAAGTACTGCCTTAATAGACACATTTTCAAATAAAACAATTATGTTTATAAGAATTCAAAATGTTGATGAAGTATTAAAGATGTTATGAATTTAATTCCATATGGAGGTATAAAACTAGAAACTCTTTGAAGGACACAATGATGTTGTAAGGGGCTCAAGTACGAATAAAACAACATATGATACCTGCTACATAGTGGTCCATGAAAGTGAGTTATTTATACACATATGATAGTTTTATTTATTTATTAATAGGGTACACTTAATTACATACATTGTAATTATGATAAAGTGACTTGATGGAAATAAAAAAATACTGTCAATTCAAGAACCATTCTGGTACATAAATTTTAAGCAGACAGTTGGGCAGTCAAATTTGTGTCTTAATGCTTTGATATTACCACATTTTTCCAATTTGTATGATTATATCCATCATGAATCTCACATTCTAGAAAAAATTAAATGTATACTTTATTCTTTTAAAGAATACAAACTGTGCTCACTGTTATTTATATTGAGTGAAGGTTTCTTGACATTTAATGGAGAGAGAAACTGTTGAAGAAGTTAACAGATATGATGCTGTGGAAATAAATTTTATATATTATTCATTATTATTATTTTCTTAAACATCTTTCTCAGGTTTCATTGTAGACTGTTGATGATTACAACTATTTTAAACATAATTTAACGTAATAATTTACCAATAATAATACAAGAAAATATAGGTTTATTCATCATATTCACAATGAATATCATTCATAAGTAGACTGTTTTCCATAAATGTCTCTTATAGCTACACTTTTTCAGCATTATTTAACTATCAGAGAAAAAGATACAGTACATCAAAATTTATCATAATATAAAAAGTAATATCAGTCAAAGACACACATTTATGATATTAAGGTAATGGTTGCTTGTGATTAATAACTTCCAGTAAAGTAGATTGAATGGCTTTTAACAGCACATTCCTATATTCTTATACTTTGGAGGGTATATATATAATAACTTACCACACACACACACACACAAAATGACCACTTGGCAGCAGATACACCAAAATTACATGTTTTATGCCACAACTGAGAATAAACTGTATTCCACCCATGGAATTTCAAGGTGCTTAAATTTTATATTTCTGAGGTTGAACACTGTTCATTTCAAGTGTTGTTGTGCGGTGTGCCGATCTTAAGGCTCTTACTATTTTTGGAAAACCTGGTGAAAGCAACAAAGATTGCAGATACGTTGTTGAGTGGTATTTAATTTATTACTTATTTTTGTTTGTTATTTGACTATTTATTTACATAATTAGTTTCTTGGTTACGAAATAATCTATCAAATTTATGACCAGTTAACTAATCGCTTTTAAAGTTTGCGTATCGAGGAACATTTCAACCTAGTATTAATAAAAATAGATTGTAACAAATTTCTTGCCAAATGCTGCAAAAGATTAAAAAAATCGATATTTGCAATTTTCCATAAGGTCCTCAATATATTGGTTGAAAATTTTTAAATATTTATATGCAAATGATGGCCTGTGAATTTATGAAGATTTGATTCTTTGTTACCTTTATGATTTTTAAATGAAAAAACTCTAAAATTATTTTGAATCTATACCGTCAGTATAAGAAACTGTTTGGATCCGATGACTGGTAACAATTTATCCACACGAGCTTCGTCGCAAACATTTTTTCTTGGTGTTTTCAGCTTTTCAACAAAATTAAAGTGTGTTAAATGTTGGTAACTACTGTGGAAATCATATCCAGCAGGCCTGTTTTGCAAGTGGGGTATACTTCTTCACAGTTCTCACCCCTTAATCCGCGTTCTTCGGCTTCGACGAAGTCGCTCGCGAGTGTTTCCCCCGCGGAGGAAGAGGGCCTGTGGAGCAGTCACCATTTACACGAGAATATTTTTCTACACGAAAAAGATTTTAGCTATGCCAGTGCAAACTCACGTGAAAATTACGTGCAGCAGATCGCCAACGAGGCCGCTTTGACGAATTGGTGCTTCGGCAACTTCGCAAACTGTTCGTAAAATGCAAGCTCTTCCTCCAAGCCCGTCACTGAAACCAATTGTGTAACTTCATCATTGTTGACGAGTAAGCCATGTCATTCTCACATCCCAAATCAAAGTTTTAAACTAGGAAAAAAGTGAACTGGCAAACAATTACCGATTCTACATCAGTGTTGAAATCAGAACACTAATTCTAGATTGAATTAACTGTACACACTCTGGAATTAGCGGAAGTATTCAGTATTCTCTGTTGTCGTGGCAAATTTTTAGTCAGAGTTTCTATGTAGTTGGTTTGTGATCAGTCACATATTAACAGTCTTTTGAGTGTAACAACATAAATGAGACTTTAGTTTGAGTATATTTAGAATGCTGTCGTCTGTCATGGCAATCATTTTATTCAGATAGACTAATTGACCTCTGTTTTGAATAATATCTACGGGAAAGATCAGTCACAAAATTGGTTGTTTCTGAGTCCTAAGGGTGAAAACAGATTGTGACAAAAATGTATTGCATTAAAGTTATAATTCTTTTAAAAATGAAGGACTCCTCCGAATTGAATGAAATTTAATGTACAACGACCAGTGTTGATACAAAAAAACCACAGTTTTTGGTTTTTTCTACTCATCAACGTTCTTCGTCAACAGTCCTTTTTACCATAATGATTACAAACTTATTGGGACACGGGTTCCAACATTTTAATGAAAAGATCTAAAGTATATAAAAAATGGCGAATTAGACCTGGATGTGTGATTATTATACTCATAAGCTTAATTATTTTCACATTTTATTTAATTGACGTTTGAGTAAAAAATTTATTTAGTCCTTCAAAAGTCACATTAAGTAGGCATTCACCTGTCAAATTTTCGTTCCAGAAGCTCGTAGGCATAACTCCGATCAAGAGATCGTTGTGACCTTGCCGCCACTGGAATCGCCAAATCTAATTCCGACGCATTTGTAGGAAGATTGTAGTTGGCTTCGAAATTCCAAGATACAGACACATCTCTGTTAGGTAGATCAAGTGGAATACCCACAGCCAGGAAAATCTGTGTAAACAGAGGCGTTGTTACAACAAGTTAGAACAAGGCCATTAATTGGTAGAATCACGCTGCTAAATACACTTTGTATAACATTAAATTTTATGGAAGATTAATAAATACAGTACCTGCTTTTAAGATTTAATTTGACAATGGAATTGAGGGGCCGGTGTCGTCATGTCGGATATTACCTGTCCGACGTGGCGACACCAGCCGTATATTTCAGTTAAGCCAGTCTCTATTTCCTGTTATTATGAATTAATTTTATACTTGTGTGTATACTCGTATATGCCATGATGTCATTTTTCCAAACATTACCTGGGAGTAGCCTTCCAAATTTACTAACTTCACGATCTTGATATACGGGCTATTCGCGTGTATTTATTTTTACATTGTCTGTTCACATAAGTGCCCGAGTGTCCTCCTGCCTTTTTTTTAATAGATACTTTTGATAACAATTAGTAACTGTTGTTACCCATCGTCAGCTATCTCGAATTTATCTTGTATTATCTTAATCCTGCGTCTTCTGTCGGTATTTCGTGAACAATTTCTATCAAAGTCACACCTTACACACTTTTTACATACTAATTTGAACT
This sequence comes from Zhengitettix transpicula, assembly GCA_037074705.1. Lineage (NCBI taxonomy): Eukaryota > Metazoa > Arthropoda > Insecta > Orthoptera > Tetrigidae > Zhengitettix > Zhengitettix transpicula. The sequence continues at coordinate 24,993,971 of CM073593.1, read as the reverse complement.
ATTCGAAACTCGTTCACAAGGATGCACGAGAGCATCCACAATTAAAATGCTATATTTACCGCAATAGCTATTATTTCACGGAAAGTTCCCTTTTCTTAATTTTCGTTTTGCACATATGAAGTATTTCGGTAAAATTTCTGGAGCGTATTAATTCATACGTAAACTATAAACTGCAGATTGCGTTTACAAAATAAAAACCGTTCGTGTTTTACTGTCAGGAAAATATCATTTGTATAGGCCTATAACTTATACAATTCACCTGTATTATGTACGTCAGACAATGTATCGGAAAATATTTTGGAAACGTTAATGACCGATAATAAGAAATAGGATTTCAACATTGGGTTCTGACAAATGGTTCTCCCATTTACTGTGTGATTAAAAAAATATATTTTTAATGTATTTTAAATTCATAGGATTTTTTTTGGGAGTCTTTAAAACATATTCAGATAGTTTCCGTACACACGTTGTTCAAAAGTTGGGAGGAAAGCGAATCACGTGCATCAACACGAAATAACGTAAGTTGCCCGAGTAAAGAGAATCTTTTATTGTTAAATCAATATTCAAGTATGATTGGAAGCATTGATAAATATATCGTGACACACAAATCTCTACAATCGGGTACTTGAAAGTATAAACAACTGGCTGGGAAAAAATGGTCTACAAGATTGGAAAAGCAATATCAACTATAATTTTAGACATGCCTATAAGTTTGATCTCCATCAAAGTTATCGAAAAACTTGTAATGTGTACATAATTTACAAGATATCAGTAGCCTTGATTCACACACTCACGATTAGATAAACTCAACACATGAAGTTTATCGTTAAAATGAAAAGAACAAGGTGTTTGTTACGACTTCGCGTGTTTGTAATTAAAAATATTGGGATTCAGGTGTTCTCTATAAACTTATAAAATAACGGTTTCACTAATGTATATTTGCAATGAGACAAAGTTTCTTTGGACATGATACCTCATATTCAGTGAAATGATTCTCAGATTATTCATAGGTTGTAACTACGTATAAGAAACATAAAAATCAGTACGAAGACATAAGCGTAGGTAATTCACACATACTAGAAATAAAATCGTTAATAAGAAATAAATTATTATTAGTGATACATTTCAATTTATTGATTCACCTGTTGTGAAGAAATAGGCAAATTATGAACTTGATTAGATGCATATATTGGAATAAGAACTGCGAAAAATTCTTTCAGTTAAAGAAAGAAATATCGAATATACTTACTGCTTCAGTAACACAGGTATTTTATTTAATTGTTCACCTAAACGTTTTTATTTGCTTCAACACTATAAGTCAAACTATAAACATTTAAGTCAATATAAAATTAAATAAGAATTAACATATAGTGCATAATTAAATAATAGTAACAAATACAGAAATTCATTAATTGCATCAATTGCATACGGGATACTATTTTTTTGAATGTGTTTCAGAATAAATAATCACTTGTGAATTATTTATTCGTTTCATTGTATTTAATGTATCATGGTTGTGAAGGCAGAAATATGCTTGCTGTTCTTTCATTTTATTTATTTGATGCTATGCAATGAATAACCTCCTTTCCACGCCAGTTTCGTAGAGCTTTCAATTAGAGATCAAAGTCTTTTCTCAATCCTTTGTTATAAAATAATTTTAAAAATTTACGGTGTTTTGAATTCTTCCTTTGACTGGGTTTAATTGGAACAAGAGCATATGAGTGATTGACTCATAATTAGGATTATATTTTTCTTAAGGGAATTTACAAATAAGTCTTCAAATTTTATTTATAAGAATTAAATTTTAGTTTTTAATCATTTTTCCTACGTAACTGGACCATAGTTTCAATGTTACCACTTCTTAGTAATGGGGTAACGGTTGAGGAAAATATATTATAGAGAGAAATAAATATGCTAGTCAGTAATTTCACCAAGTCTCTTGGAGCTATTTAAATTCTTTTTAGATATGATATTTCACTAATTTGTTTTGAGATTGATGAAGAAGATAAGTCCAAAACGTATATAGTTAGTAGTGGCGACATAAGAATATGAAAAAGTAGATTCGTAAATACTTTGAAAAGTATATTTGAAGAAATATATGTAGAATGAAGAGAAATAACTTTTAGGTAACGATGAAAAAATGCTTTAATAATATTAATATTAAATTTATTTAGTAGAGGCCGTGTAATATCTTCTTGGTGGTTTGAGGATTAATTGAGAAGACGTTCGGATTCCGGGTGAAAGGCTAATATTAATACAATGCGGAAATTTTTGGAAATTGGTTTAGCGTAATTGGGAATTGATATTTTAATAACTCGATTTAGACTCACTCCCATAGTGCTGGTATCCGGGAACAAAAGAGTCCTTTTCTGCCTCGATAAAACAGTTTTCTGGTTTATCTGGCTCTGTGTTGCAGCAATGAATAGGAACCTGTAAGATAAACCACAATTTTTCTGTTTTCCTTGTTGCTAATTACTGTAAAAATTAGGTGAACGTGACAACTTTATGGAACATGATAAAATAAATTGCTTTTATAGCAGGTTTTAGCTTGCATAAATTTTTTAAAAGAATACTCCATTATCATGTATCAGCAAAATAAGTTAAAGATTAAATAATTTCGCCATACTTTTTATTTAATTAACACGTTAAATATCATGTTATGCTGACTTAACTGACTTTAGCTTCGTTTATCATATTTCGGAGTTTATTTCTAATGTGATATATTCTTTAAAATACAATATTAGAATAGCACCTGGATTAACGAATAATTTTGTACTTTTGAAATAATATAATGAGCAAACGATTTAATCCTGCGTTTAATCATTATAGGTAAAGAAAAAAATGCTTTGTAATTTACGTTTGTCACGCCGCATCGAAAACTAAATTATTTGCTTCTAACGCGGCGTCAATAAATTCAGGATGAGGAACAAACCTGGGGATTTTATTTGGATCAACCAATTCAAATCCGAACATTCTAGAATAATCTAATTATAGTATTAAACATAATATTAATCATTACATACAGAATATAAGATGAAATAAATTAATTAACTGAAATATTATACTTGACCATTTACTCTTGTATCCTGTTAACTTGATTTCCTTGCCTTTCAAGGAAATTAAAGGTACTTACGAAAGGAGCAATTGTTTGAGAGCCATGTGTGCTGCTCACTGCCGACGAACACACTGCAGTATTCTGCTCGTGCTTGCACAGCTATGGTTAGCTAATTGAAAGTAATTAAATAACGGCACTCAAATATGCACCCTCTTAACAAATACGAAGCCACTCTTGCAGATCAACAACTGCTGAGTGTTTAACACCGAGTAACTTGCGTTGCATAATGAAATGGACGAAGTTCATTCTCAGCAAAATAGTTTGCGAACAACTATTCACACTATTAAATATCCATTAATTTAGTTCAATTAACAAAATTTTATATTCTGCATTGATGTAGCTTTCTTTATCAACAAAATCCGTTAAATTACATAAAATACAATTCAGATATCAAACATCCAAACATATATATTGTATAGATAAACAATTTGTAATGTACGTTTTATTTAAGTTTTTCTTTAATATTATTGCCGGCGTAATTATTGAGGCCAAAGCATTGTTTGGCGCTAGAATGCGGAGACTGTAAAGGTTGCTACGCGATTATTGTCGGAAAAGCGTATGTAAGACGCTGAAAACGTTGGAAACTATCGGTGTGTTTTTTGGAGCCTGACCGGAGTGGTCACAGGAGTGTGTTTTTGGAGCCTGACCAGGGTGGTCATGGCTAGTCTGTGTGTTTTGGGAGCCTGACCAGAGTAGTCTTGGAGCGCAAATGATGAACGTGTGTGGCTTTGGAGCCTGACTGGAGTGTTTATAAGAGTGCGTTTTGGGAGTGCAAACGATAATGTTTTGAAACTTGTCTTGAAACTTTAACCATTCGAAATAAATAGGACGACGTAAAGTTTGTGAACAGTTGTTATAAAGGCGCCGAAATTTTGTGAAGTGAAACGATATAGCAATCAGTGTTATGATCTAATAATTAAATATTTTTCTTTAAAATAAAATAACTGTGGAGTGAACAATACGATACCAGAGTAACTCTAAATAAAATTGTATGCAGAAACAATAATTTGTAAACAATTTCTCTAGTTTTTTGTTAGATTCTTTTATACAATTCGGTAATTGTAAATTTAATTTGTATTTTCTTTTGTAACTTTTGGTGATAATTGCAAATCACTATAATTTATTAGAGGTCCTGTAATCGGCCCTGAAGTTTTGATTCTCATTATAGCCGAGGAATTTGTTAAAAATGTACAAAATTTAAAGTAAATCTAAATCGTAATAAATAACTATTTGTTATCTCTTTAATCATTTTTTTGGTAAATTCAAAGTAAAATCCTGTTAACCTTCTTTCTTTTAAAAGTTCGAATACCACATAATTTGGCACAACTTGTCTATTACAACATTGTTATATATATATATATATATATATATATATATATATATATATTGTAATAATTAACTATAACTACAAATGGCTGTGGCTAAATAAAAAGAACTATTACGTGAAAAACTACAAACAATATTTATTAACAATTTTAAATACACAATAATATTTAGGATCTCAGGGTCTTAAACTGGGTTTGATAAATGGGTGAATTTATACAATCAAAATAACATTTACCTTTTATGGAAGTTAATGCGTCTGAAACATAGACGAAACTTGTTGTGGAAGAAATAATACTACAGATTGAATTTAAACAGTTTTAAATTTATCAAGAATTAACGATCTCATTTTATCGATATTTAAATAATTAAAATTAAAGAACGATCTGACTTTTATCTTTTAAAAACGGTTTACAATATGATTTTAAAGTTTTTCTACTTACGGCCGCCCAGGTCACATTTTAGGTTTTTCGTGCACAAAATTTGGGGATATCACTGATTCTAGTACTCACAGACTCTAAATGTCAACAAATTCTAATTGGTGTAGTTTTGTTAGTTGGTCTAACACAAATTGGTAGATTCTTGATGCTTTGCTGCAACCTGGATTTGCAGATCTCGTGACTTTAGTTGGAAATGTACTTCATTAGTTTGTCTATGGCCAGCAGGTTGAATTTATGCTCGGCCACCGATTACAACATTAGTTTCACTCTCTCCTTCCCGACTGCAAAACTTTTTATAACATGAATTTTCTGGTCTTTACACCTCGCTGTTCTATGCCCGACTGACTTCCTCGTCTCGTCCATTTTGAGCGCGTAAAATTCTCAGTCAATCGACAACAATACTTTCTTTGCATTGCCGCCTTGTTGCGGCGTCCACTCTATATCCAATAATAATGAGTCCTCTACAATCCAACTTTCCAATTAGCACAATGTCTTAATTACCAATTACTACAATATATATATATATATAAGATCCTAAATAAACAGTTTTATGAATGTTACGAATAATTTGCCATCTTAATTTATTATAATTAAGTATTTAATGAATGGAAATGTGCTCATATTGTTTTTAAATAAGTTATAATATTTTAAATTGAAAAATTTACGTTTGTTTTTAAAATTATTATGTTAATATGAAAAATAGTCAAATACGCACAAAAGAATCTATAAATTGTTTTGGTATTTATATAATCATTTATTTCGTCTGTATTTGGCTATGTTTCTTATTATTATGATAATTTTTTTACAGAGATTCTTCATGATACATTGTAAGAATTTACAAAATTAATTACCGTTTGAGGCATTCATTCAACCACCATTGAAATATTTTTACACCTTTATTAAACTCATTTTAGAATAAAGAAGGATGGTTGGGACAAATTTAGGAATAGTATGCAATGCATTTGCACCACAAAATAATTAACTACGTACCAGTTGTGCCCGTGATCCGGTTTTTCTGCATACGTGTAAATAATTTGTTGAATGTATTTATATTCGTATTGAGTGGAACGCCCTGTGATTTAGATGATGTTATATTACCTTGCGTGTTGCTAGCGGTAAAGTAATCTTGAAGATTCTATAGAAAGAAGCAAATGACTGTCGAAAAACTATAATGCCAGGATGTAGAAACCAACCGACTGCGGAGAGAAGTTCAGTCATATGTGCAGTAAATATAAGTTATTTCTCGCAATATACTCTTCATATTAACAAAGAATGAAAAAATGTAGGTTATCCTATAAGATATTGGAAAAAATTACCATTGCCTGACACGAAGTAAGAACAAAATTACACAGTCATAATATATTTGTCGCAATTATTGATACGTACATATAAAATATGTCCCATAAAACACAGGCGTGTATCAATATATAAACACGTTAAATAACTTGAAGTTTAACGATGTTAGTACGAAGTTCAAGGAATATGAGCTTGCTTCATGTAAGCGACAAAAGTTTTATGGATTTACGAGAATAAGACAGACGAAAATCTTGTTATTAGATAATACATATATAAGTAAATTAAACATAATTACAATGAGTGAAGAAATAAAAATACAAAAACTTTGTTTATACAGATATTTTATTTTTCAAATTATGAGTATTACAAACGTAAAACGACAGCCACATGAGATGAACTCTGAATACAGAAGTACCTCCCAGAGATACAAATTTCTTTTAGTTTTTTTTAATGATCACACTTTTAGTATTGTAACGTATGGAAGAATGACACAAAATCGAGCAGACTTGTATTGCAATTGCCGTACTTTTTTCTGCAGCTTTCTCCTTGCAGACCATGCTTCTCAGCATCCGTGAACTCCTTCGGAAGACTTTCATCGGCCGATGACGACGGTCTGAAACGACACTCTGCTTATAAGAAACATCCTCGAAAAAGTGTATTGTAAATCGTGAAATCAAATCATTATTATTAAATACGTAATAGTTTATTAAATGACTAGCCTGATTATTTTGAGCACCCTATCAGTACTACTTTGCACCACCTTTTGTCGTCCATTCTTCTTGACAATGAAATCCACGATATTTTGAAAGGCGACGGGAGGAATCTTAACACCACGCCTTATGAATAACACTGTTTAATTGACATTTAATGTTTGTGGATCCAGCTGATGGATTGCTCTTTTAACTCCGCCATACAAATTCTCAATTGTAACCCAACCAAGGTAAAGTACCTCTCATGAACATTGTACTCGACGCGTTTCTCATGATCCTTTGTATCCCATAGATTCAATTTAAGTTTCGAAGAGATAAACTGAAGTAAGTATAGAGGTACCCAAGATTAATTAATTATTCAGACTTTTTGTCGTATTAAGTACAGTAAGAATAATAATTTATCGGAGAATTATACGAAGAGTCAGATATGACTGACGGCTACGGAAATGTCGTCTCGATAATGGAATCTGTCTAAGTAAGGATGTGAATGAATTGATAAGCACATTTCCAAGTCTGTTCATCAAGTAAACTTATTTTCTCCCTATACATTAATTAATGAGGCCATTTATAAATAGAGCAGTATGACTCCGGGAATACATACGTAAAAATTATGTGTAATATGTCCCCCAGGAGTCCACTCTGCCGGATTGGTGTCTCTGCTACTTCACAAACTACACGTAGAAGGCAGTTTCTTCCTTGTAAGCCAAACCTGAAAATTTTAATACAAGTTGGAGAAATGAAAAAAAGAAAAATATTTGTGTATAAACCATTTATTTTTATTAAGGCTAATATTAAATTGTTAAATAAATTTTAGGTGTAAGTAACAATATACAATGGATGGACAAATCTCGTGCCAGGCCTGGAGTCGACTCGGGCAGCTCAGTGGTCAGAGCACCCGTGTACTAAGCGAGATTTTTCCATCCTGATTCTATTGTAATAATTGTTTTCGATTTATAAAAACGTTCCAGACAGGGAAAGACCGTATAATATATTGGTTACTTATAATTTCTGATAAATCTTGGTAAAGAGTAAATGTATTTTTATATGTATGTAATTTGCGTATTATAATAAAAAACTTGAAAATTTAGGTGATGTGAAGAGAGGAGTGGGAGATAGCCAAAGCCCTCGTTGCACCGGCCATCTTGACGGACCCATTCACTTGTTTCTGTATTTCTGTAACCCGTGGATGACTTCAATTAAATTATGATACTTGTATGGCTTTGTTTAGTCTCGTTTATGAAAGGTTTTTCACAACGAATCGTTACTTAGTGTATATGTTTGAAATTTGTCTGTAAATTCATACTATTGCTACAATAGGCGGGAGACAGGTTGCCTTCATTCCCAATCGTAAACCGAGAATAAGATTAATTGAAAATAGGGTAACACTGACCTTCGTTCCGCGTAACTATAATTTGTCTAATTTGGATATCTAATCACAATCGGTTAGAAAATTAAAAAAAAACTACATTATAAATTCTTCAACAAAAAGTTCAGCTCAGGAGAAGAGAAAAGCGAAACTCAACACGCGTAGTCCACTGGCTCGGATGGTCTATGTGACTATCACCCATAATAACATCCGCATAACTGATTATGGTAGATAAACACATACAGAAAGCAGTTCGATTAGAGTTCTGATAATGTATTTTATTTTAATATTGACTACTAGCAAGGGATGAGAGACTGGCGAGGTTAATCTTTTTTCAGGTAGCGTCGGGACTAGATTTTCGAACATTCCTGACAGTCACGGACGAAACTACGAAAAAATAGGTCATAAAACCATTTTGATGATCGATTGCGGGAAAGCATACAGTTAGGTGACGAAATTTTGATTGGTTGAAAATTCTCAAGATGGTGGTTGGCAGTTAGACATTTCTACAAACTTTCTTCTTACGGTCTTATATAAAAACGTAAGATTCAATTAATCTGCCCCTCAGTTTTCTTGTAAAAGGTGAACAAAATAACAGTTACACATAAATTTCAATTACATCTTTTTAGGATCCCATAAAACATGAAACTTAAAGAAAAACTAAAATCATAAGTTTGAAAGCAATGTACAGCTAAACTATTATTTATTTATATACATATAATCAATATGCGGTGAAATCAACGAAAATTAAATAATTTTGCTTCTCTGTAATATTCCAAGTTTTTTCGATCTTTCTGGACTTCTAGTTTATGTCAGTATCTTTTGACTTGTTACATTCTGTTTTGAACATATATACAGTGAGATTTATGATAGCCGATATCACCTTGAAAACGAAGGTATCTGATAAATGTTATGACTCTGCAGTGTCACTTCAATGACGCTCTACTTATAAATTTGGCGGCACGTTCTTAGATTAAAGCTCTATTAGCGTCAGTCACCAAACGTTAACCTTATCTAATCCCAGTCTATTATAAAACCATCGTTTTTTAAGTTACAGAATGATATAAGGCATCTACTACCAAACGCAATTTCATTTTTATATTTAATATTAAAATTGGAGCTTAGTGACAGAGAACTAATTATGAATTAAGTATGAAAATTAGGCATTGCAACATATTAGTTACAGTTTTACAGTAAAATTATTAAACAGTACAGATAACAAACGTCATAGCCTGATATAAATTCACAGACATAACAAAACAAATTTTAAGTTCTCTGGTGTATTTTCAGAAATATCACATTGAAGCATAGTATTAAATTTCCAAATACTTTTCAATAGTTATGGCTCCTAAAACATCAAAACAACAGATATTAGAGGCCGAAATCTTCTCATGTACCTGACAATTAAATAAAACACTTTTAAAAAATTTTGAGGATTGTGTATCAGAAACATGAAGTTACTTGATTGTCAAAAATTATTAAATGTGGAGAACAAAATGGGGGTGATCCGAAACCTGATTTTATCTGCTTGGCGATTTTGTTCGCTTAACGTAAAAACTGCAGAACGGGTTTTCTTTGAAGCGACAAATATATGATTGAATATCGTAAATTATCATACAAACCTATAAAACTATAAAACTTAAAAGTAAAGGAGGTTATTACGATGAAGTTCTGAAAAAAAAATTAAAATAAAAGTCATATTAATATTTTCTGGGTTTACATAGTTCAAGACTGTTTACATTGATCTTAACTCGATTATTTATTTAATTTTCAAACAATATGATACCCACCTCATACCTCCACAGTTTATTTCCAGCCTCATCTCTATAGCTGCTACGCAACTATATGCCGCCCATTAAAACCTGTTAAATCGATAAGTTACGGAAAATTTGACGACTTATCACCTTATAGATAGAACTAAGCAGTAAAAAACAGTATCAATTAAAATAAATTGAGAATGGTTCAATGGGTAATAAGTAACGCGTTAAATAATAGATTCAAGCCCTATACAAATATTAGTTCACTCCGTTACTAATATTTGGAGCAAATGCTATCTGATAATAAAGAATATTTTGTTACTCGAGTTCGGAGGATAACCAACCAGTAGGTTATATATGAATTGGAGATACAACTACCGTAACTAGCTCAACCAACCTTATCCATAACGATTTAACTTCATATTGAATTCAAAATATTCCGTCAATAAATTAGAATAAAGCAAAAATATTGGATTCCTTTAAGAACTGAAATTCGATCTCACCATTATACACCATTTGTCACGTTGATTTCCCCATAATGGTTTTCCTCTAAGCAATTATCCGCATGATACGTCAGTCCTCATATTTTGTGTGATGTACGTTGTCAGGATATCTTTGATTGTCGATTTCCCAATCGGCAGTGCTGACAGAACAGCACAGAAACAATATTAATACAGCAAGTGTGCATTTACTGCCACGACACGTATCTCTCAAATATGTGCTATGAATAATAGTAATTATTATGAAAGACAATAACGTTTGAAGATATTTAAGAAAACAACTTTAAATTCCTTAAGGCTACGTATAAATTTGTAGTAATTACCCGTTGAGTCGTTTCTCCAGAACTTCATACGCCATTCGTCGATCTATGTCCCCCAGCGATCGAATTCCTCTGGCGACAACCACGTCAGTGTAAAAGTCTGGTAATTGGGTCGTATTGTACGGCAGGTAATAATTGCCTTCGAAGTTGAAAGAAGTTGACACGCTGTGCTTAGTTAAGTGGACTGGAAGGGCCAAGGCAACAAACAGCTGAAAAATAGTGAAACACATTAGAGCCAATGTGACAAATTTGACCTATAATTTCGAAATTTTCATGAAGGCGATATATATGTATGTATATATTTAAGTGGATGCATGTGAGTCGGTTCTACAATCACGCTGAAACTCACGCAGCCTTTTCAAGAAAAAGTGTTGCATATATCACAATAATGGAAAGATAAAGGCAGAACCTTGTAGGAGAGACGGAAAGGGTTACCTTTGGGGATTCCTTTTCCTCTCTCCGTTTTTGAACTAAGGTTCCCAGAAGCCGAGGCACCTCGGCCTGTTTCGAGAGGTGTATGTTCCGGGGACACAGATCTTGGGCATACGGTAAGAGTTGTCTCTGTCTAAATTGGAACAGTCGGCCAGGTGCCTCCTAAACTGGTCGAGGCACGGAGAAGGGAATGCTGCGTCCCCACAGCATATTTCTCTCTCACTATCGGAAGGGCGTGGGACAAGTACCCAATGCCCGACATACCTGATTCAGGTTTTTCTAGAGTTTTCCCTGCATTACTTTTAGGCCAATGCCGGGTAGGATCCTTAAACTATAGCCCGGGGGCCCTAGTTAACCCTTGGCTACCTTCCTTTACCCTTCCGCATCGCCCCTTTCAAATCCCTTTCCCATGCTATTAAAGGGGAGTTGCCACTATGTGGATTACCCTCAGGTAGCCTGTTACCTAAAAAAAAGAACTTGTAGGATTCTCTCGTAGAGAGAGCTCTGGAGGAGGTTACATTTGGGGACGCCTTCACATCTCTATGGTTTTTGAACTAAGGTTCCCACATGCCGAGGCACCTCGGTCTGTTTTAAGAGGTGTATGCTCCAGGGTCGCAGACCTTGGGCATACGGCAAGAGCTGTCCGCTTTTTCTATTGGAATAGTCGGCCAACCGCCTCCTAACTGGTCAAGGCACGGAGAGGGGATAGCTGCGCCCCCACAGAAAACCCCTCTACCACCATCGAAAGGGTGTGGGACAAGTACCAAATGTCCGACCTACCTGATGCAGGTTTTTCTAGAGTTTGCCCTGCATCAATTGGAGGCGAATTGTCATAGCGCTGGGGCCCTAGTTAACCCTTGGCTACCTTGCTCTACCTTTCCGCATCCCCCGTTTCACTCCTTTTCCTATGCTATAAGAGGGGAGTTTCCATTATGTGGCATAGCCTGCCTACACCTTTTTTGTAAAAAAAATATAAAAGAACGTTGAGTAAAAGACTCACCTAGCACCTGAAGTTGAAAGGAGGTGACACGTAAAAATAATGCAAAAATGACTGATATTAGTGTCTGATCAATATATTTTTTATATATTTGTCAATAATTAAACTCCCCCCCCTCATGCAATAATCAAATTTCTATCCCTATCATCGTGAAAATGCGGGGTTGATGCCGAATTAATAATTTGGGGTGGGGCGTGGGAGGGTCAAGTAGATTATTGGTGACAGTACTGACCTATATAAGTAAAAATTGAGCGCCTGTTAACATGACGGTGAGAGTCTGGCTCAGAAGGGATGATAATAAAATGTCCATAAATACGTAGGTTATTGTCGAATCCTTTGTTTTCGTACTCGCGGAGATAAATATTGATAATCTACATGTTGTTTAAAGGGAGGAGGGATGTAGTCTGATATAGTGTCGAAAAAAGTGAGATTAGTGACGAATCGTTAAGCTGATAAGTGACAGTTCTGAAGGCATAAACTCACGGAGTGTAAATTAGAGGCAGGGATATGTGCTTGAAATGACTAGGAAAGGAAGTGCATCAATCTGTTTTTATCATCGGACGCCATGAGATTGCAATTTCCATCGAGACTTACATTATCGATTACAATAAGCAGCGAACAGGAACATTTTTTCGTACGGCGGAGAGGATTTGAGATCTCTTAGTTGTTTTCTCCATGCTGGATTCAGTAAAGAATTTATTAATTTTGAGGCTGGAGCTCAAACTAAAAATATTGATTATATATATTCAGAGAGATTTTATACTACTCAAAGAACACATTAATTTCCTCCCGTTTATAAGAAATAAATACTAGGAAAACGTGGAGAAAACAGTTAGTTATGTATAAATAGACTCTGATGAATATTTTATGGAATTTAAAGATTATTGTTTCATTTATCAAATTAAAAAAAATTGTTTACATGGAGGGCTAAAGTTGAGCAACACGATTGTCATGCAGCCATTAAATATGACGAAATTTCACCTGTACTGGAAAAACAGAAACTTTGATGAATTCCCCCAGTGATTTATTTAGTAAAATGTTTAGGAAAGTAGTGAATAAACGCTATTTCCTAGTAATAATATCTAGCTGGTAAAAAATTAGCGAACGTTAACTACTGAGAAAGGTCAGCAGAAAAGCATGCATGTGACTGAAAAAATTGTAAAAAAAAATAAAAAATAAGCACATTGTGCGAGTCGTTCCTGGGAACTGTCGTTCGAGAAAAATTATGTTTAAGTGCGATGGACTTAGAAACAGGTAAAATTTTAAAGCCATACAATAGGATGAATATATATAGTATATATAACTAATATAAATACATATTATTCATATATATAAATAATAAATGTCGTGAAAATCAAAGCAATGTAATAATTGTGTGATTTTAGTTAAGACATTAAATTAAATTTATTTGAGGAATGTTGAAAAAGATTTTCAAATTATTGGTTCGATTCGGAATTTAATTTAATTCCAGCTAAGTGAATTATATGGACGAAGGAAACATTAATTATGAATATAACACTATAATAATTTTATACTATCACAAAAATAAAACGTGTGACATCTTAATGGAGTAGAAAAATTCTTATATCAATTGTCTGTACTGAACAGCAGTAAACTTTTATTTTAACTGATAGTGTGTAAAATAAAACTTACCCCCATATAGGCACCTTGACGAAATAATAATGATCGTTTATGCCGAGAAAGTAATGGATGAGAAATTTCCGGTTGAATAATTCCCATGTTTAACGCAAACAGAAGTACGGAAAATATTCTGAAAATAAAATAAATATATTAAGCAATTGATTGTAATTTAAACATCTTGGTTATTGTAATGATGCAAAACAAGACTAAACGGACGAAAAGTTCTGATGTGCGTTTCAAGATCCGGTGAATTAATTTCCTTTAACTGCTTACTCACATATATTTACATCTTTCTGTTACAACAATATAATAGAACAAGAATAAATTTACTTTTGGAGTTATATTCGTATATTTGTAATATCATTCTTTACTTGCGCAATGTCTTTGTTCATATATTTATTATTATGGGTAGTTATCTTCCGCTCGATATGATCGTCATATTTTCCAATCTATTGCAGTTTACAGTCCTTTCTCTCGTGAATTATGGTTCTCTTTGTCAAAGATTGATTAATTTAAAATGGTGTTTTATATGCAATGAGTTAAACGTATTTTTTTATTTATGTAAACAAAAAAAATTCTTCATTGGCTATATAATACTTATTCCATGAAAAAATGAACAAAAACTGTCAGCAGGTACGAGCACAGCTTTTTAAAATCTACGTATAGTCATACTGCGATTCTCTAATCTGATGCAGGGAATATAATTAAATTCAGAATCTCAGTATTTATATAATTAATTATAAGTTCAATACATTCTGTAAGGGCGTGTTTTTGAATAACGCAGGTTCACTGTATTGATGTTTTTATATGAACCGACGTACGTCCCAACGTTCTTCTCACAAATGACTATATAAATGGTAAACCAATAAGAATTAAACGAACTTGACAATATTTCTTGAAATTATTGAATGATGTTATTTTATAAACACAAATGACTTTTAATATGTATTATTATGTATGGTTTTTTACATAGTTTTGCACATCGATTTTTTTTCTGACAGTGTGTTAAATGATCTAATTTTTTTTAAGGATTTGGACGTTGATTTAAATATTTGTTCCCTTAAGGGATTAAATTTTATCGTTTGTGTATTGAATAAATTTTATTTATCTATTAAATACATAAGTTTTATGTCTTAGATTTTAAAACTTTCTAAATTAATAAAAAATATGAAATTTCTGTATTTAAGTTTCATATTTATATAGTAATATATATTTGTTTATTAATAATTCAACGATGGAATTAAGAATAAGGCTGATATTTATAAAATTCAAATTATTCAATACTTAATATAACAAGGTGTCCGTGATGTTAACTGGAAGACACTTTAAATAAATGCTGCTAAAAATAAGTTTTTGTTTGTCTGATAATCATGGATTTTATAAAAAATTATTTTTATATAAATATATAGTTAATATTTCTGGATTATATTTTCCCACTAGAATGTTTTCATTGAAGAAAAAATATTATATATGATATTTCTTTTCCTTACATTTTTCTCGGCTCGGTAGAAAATAGATTAATAAGATTGATATTGAATTAATCTTTCAATTATGCGTTTTCCCTTTTTTTCGTTATATTTGTTCACGTTGAATATATTTATATAATATAATAATATTTTGGAAATTTCAAAATGTTTCCTACTCTTACTCACAATCCAAGATTATCCATATAAATGCTTTTGTATTATAGTTATTTCGGATTTTCTTAGAAATTTTAACAATATTTTCGATACTTTATCGCAAATAGGAATAATATAGTTTGACATAAATTACTGGTATTAGTTTTATCTTGCTCTTTCTATTTTTCATATATATATATATATATATACCTTATTTAAACATATATATATATATATATATATATATATATATATTATTTAAATCAATAAAATTGGGAAATCATGCAAAGCAATACTTTTTCAGAATTTTGCAATTATTGGTTCCAATTCACAATTTTGTCGTTTGAACGTTTTATGCCGGAACGTTGTATGCATGCAAAACTAAGAAAAGAAAACTAATAGTAGAGAGTAATGGTACTTACGGATAGCGAGACATGGTGTCGAGTGTTCGCCCCAGTCCGAGCTGTTTCTTCCTATTGAAGTGCTAAGTGCTGCTCAAACATCCCGTGCCAGCTTCCTGGCACTAACCAGTGGCCTCTCGCACTTCGAAACACGTGGACTTCTTCCAGTTGCGAATGTTTACTTCACACGGCGAGACAGGCTACGCCGAGTAACGTTCACTCGCTCAACGAAAAGAAAAGAAAACATCGCACACAAGATCTGGGCTCGATTCTCTGTCACGTAAGAATTTCACTGTGTTATGTTGCTGTGCGAAAACGTGTTTAACACTCACACCGTCTCTAATTACTCGATTGAACACAGCCTATCGCACCGACTTGATTTCATATTAATCAGGCGATTATATATATATATATATATATATATATATATATATATTAAAAGGGAGAAGCGACCACGTGGATAACACACGTGAAGCCCGTTACTCAAAAGAAAATGTATGTATGTTCCACATGGAAAAATTTCAACTAAACTTGACACATGCATGACTTACAATCTGGGAGACAACACTGTGGGGTTAAGACACCTATAGCAGCATTGTTGTGTTGACACGTTAGACTACAAAATTTAGCGTCTAATCAATAGCTATCACGATCACTCCATATGCTGTTCAAGTAATATTTCAATCCCTATTGCCATTGATGTCAGACTTGTTTGAATTATAAATTATGACTGAAATATGTGTAAAATTTATAGTTTTTTGGGTCTCTGAGACGTGAAACTCCACTAACTCGACGTTAAGTCCCAATCAGCATACGAAGAGGTTTGGGGGTAATCAGAGGTGAAAAATAAAATGTACAAAAAGACCAGGACTACGAATATATCCTTTGTTTTCGGGGTCACGGGGATGAAATCACGATCTCGGTTAAATAAGGCGTTCAGCTCCTGTCAGTATGCGTAAGAAGTGAGAAAAATTT
The DNA here is from genome assembly GCA_037074705.1 of Zhengitettix transpicula. NCBI lineage: Eukaryota > Metazoa > Arthropoda > Insecta > Orthoptera > Tetrigidae > Zhengitettix > Zhengitettix transpicula. Next base: position 24,977,079 of record CM073593.1, on the reverse strand, counting down.
ATCTTCAAAATTTTAGAAAGACCTAAAGACTAGACCAAGAGAATTATTTCATTTTTCTGTCTAACAAAATTCGGGTAAATAACCAGGACGACTCTGGGAAATCAGGTAGCTGTTAATAATAAAAATTAATTGACATCATACATATTATTATCATACTCAGAATAATTTATAAAACTTTGAATTTATGTGTGTTAATGTAACGCGCCCGCTATACACTCAATTATGTGGACATCTTATCAACCATCAGACTATTTAATAACTAGTGACTACTTAATTTAACTTTGAGTCGTCGGACACTTTATTCAGAAGACCCTGCAAATTTCATTGATTTAAATTTAATTAATGGATTAAAAAATTATGAACATTTAATTTTTTATGGTTACTACTTTTAAGTGAAGACAAGTATAAAATTACGGCATACAATTTAATTACACACTGGGTACTTTTTTTTTAACAGATCGAAAGACAACCAGGCGTGAGTTTTGTTTCTTCCTAGTACCTTTGCTTATTAAATATTTCAAACTAATGCTGTTTATGATAAGACAAGGGCACTGAAAATTAATGGATAAAAACCAAGATATTACAAATAGGCCAAAAAATTATGTATGAATAATTCGTTATTCTTCTTATTACATTTAAATTCATTCAGAATTTTGAAAATATGTAACCGATCTGAAAAAAGTTGTTTTAAGCCAGTTTCCTATACAGATTACACTCTTAAAGTATCTTCTACAAGATGTATTTAAAGTAGAACGAACCCACAGGGAAAAAATGCACATTCATTGATTTCTATGAAATGTAAGCTAAGAATATTATATTTTTATGTAGATCTTTATCTATTATTATGTTAACTAAATAATTAATTTAATTTTTAATAGTTATATTTATGTGACATTCAGTTAAATAAATCAATAAATAGAACCGCTAATAGGTTAAAAATAATTTAATTCAAAATAACACAACGTTTCGTTCCTTTTTTGAATTTTCTTCAGTTGTGAAAATTTTTTATTTCTGGTTTTCTTGTAAATAAGCGCACGTGTTTAGAAGTTTCTCTCCAAAATATTTTCAATTATTGAAATTACCTAATATTACAGGTAATTAATTATATTCATCAATTGCTTTATTTTACTATACCTGAAGAAGTTCACAAAAAGGAACGAAACGTTGTGCTAATTTATATTAAATAGTTTTTGACTTTTTGATCGTTGTATTTATTTATTTTTCTCAGTCCCTAGTTTCTTCCGCTTCTCTGAAACTTCTATTTCAGTTTGAAATAATTGTGTACATAAAATGTTTTTGTTTATCCATGTAAATAATATCCGATAATTATTACATTTCATTCCCTTTATAGTTTATAAGTATCCATATAAAAGGTATCCGTCCGTACTTTATTTCTATATAGAATAAATACGACTTTCTTAAAGCTTTAGGTTTTTAAAATATATGTACAGATTGTCTCATTAACGCTCCAATATTAAAGGTAGGTGATCGCTAATCAGATCGTTCGTTATACAAAGTTTGGGCACAACAAATGTGTATTTAATCTCGTTCATTCAATATAAATTAGAATGTGTTAAGACGTTGTTGTGTTCTAAATGATGAGCTTAAATTAAAATCGTCAATAGTGAAATCGATCTTCGTTATCTTCAGAACCTCATCCGTAAATCCCATTGGAACGTTGGATATGATTTAATAATCCAATTCGGTTGCCACACCAATGTGGTATTGTATTCCGAGGTTCTCATTTCGGAAAATAATCGTTAATGTATTATAATTATAATTTTACCAGACTATTCTAATACGATCAGTTCTTTTTTTGAAATTTTATGGTTCGTATGCGATTTCTATCGTAAATAACTTAATTTACTTCAACGATATCTGCATGGTTTTTTATGTTTACTTACCACAAGTTTTAATAAGTTTTGGTAATATTACCAAAGAAAAAAATTCAATTTTATACATCTTAGTAAACGAAACGCTTCTCCATATTATATTTATTTAAAGTAAATACTTGAAACAACAACTATATTGCAAAAATATGATTTCTAATAATGTGTGTAATACGAAGTAACAGAGTTACGGTGACTTAAGTATATTAAATTTGCAATTAACAAAGTCAAGCATCCGCAGGAGCCAATATTCTTAACTTTAGTTTAAAGTGAAGAAACGGCTCTCTCATCCCCGCTCGTGACCCAGAAAACAGTTGCATGCAAGAGAAGAAATTAATTGTGAAGTTACGTTCTGAACAATATTGCTTCTGAAGAAAAGTTTATTTATTTCTACGATAACGACAAAGTTCTCTCTCTCTCCTTTTCCTCGCCAACCGTTTTAAATTAGCAACAGTACAGTTATGAAATAAATCTGCAGATAAATCAGACAAGTATTAATTCCAGCTTATTGCAGGGCGACTTTCACTGCCAAACAAATGCGAATTTTCGTGAAGGAGACTGCGAGTGAATGTTGAAGTTGTAGTTACAACAAGTAAAATATATTCTAGCCAACAGAATATTTTCCCTAATTAAAAATCCTAAATAAAATAAATGTTGACTAAAATCAACACAATTTATATGAATTTACTAAGAGTGATATTAGTGGTGTCGTATTATGAGCGGCCGTGCACGGAGCGAACAACAGTCCCATCCTCAATTCTCTCTTCCGCAATCCTGATCGCTGAGCGAGCAGGTATAAAGTTTTCCGAAGAGCATGGAAGAGCAACTTTATCAGTCTTGGTTTTAGCATGAAGTGAATGTAATACAAGTTTAATGTATAACATTTCTGAAACTTATCTGGCTTTCTAATTTCTATCTCTATTTATAATAATCTGGAAACTTTTCCATTTGGTAGTGATTCGTTTAATAAATATTCTTAGAAATGATCAATTAAGATACAAATCTTTTAACTGTTGTATTTACCTGGCGTCATTAAATAAATGAAAACATCAACCCGTTTATTTTATAAATTTGTTATTAATTTAAATTTGTAAACATTATAATAGAAAAAACTTTGTCAAAGTTTCATCCCTACTTTATTAGGACCTCTTCAGGTGTTATAAAGTCAATTAAATAATATAATTTCAAAATCCGTGTTTCTAAAAATTCTAACAAACAAGATTTTACAAACATGATAATTAAATAAAAATAATTTAAAACTTTATTGAATATTTCTTAAAGTAATTACATGAAAGGTAAAGGATATAAATTTCTTAGATGCGATTTACCCACACTACATTTCACGTAATTAATTTAAGTAATGTTCAATAAATTTTTAATTAATTGTATTATAAATTATCATGTTTGTTGGAATTTTTAGAAACTCGGATTTTGAAATTATATAATTTAATTGACTTTAAAACACCTGAAGAGGTCTTAATAAATTAGGGATGAAACTTTGAGAATGTTTCTTATATTATAATTTTAAACAAATTTAAATTAATATTAAATTTATAACTAAACAAGTTGATGTTTTCATTTATTTAAGGACGTTAGATAAAATTATAACTGTTAAAAGATTTGTATCTTAATTGATCATTTCTAATCATACTTATAAACGAATTCTACCACTTGGAACACTTTCCATATCATACATAGAGATAGAAATTATAAATGAAAATAAGTTTCAGAAATGTTATATTAAACTTTTATTACATTCAATTAATGTTAAAACCAAGGCTGTTAAATCTCCTCTTCGGAAAACTTTATACCTGCTCGCTCATCGGTCAGGATTGAGGAAGGGACTATGGAGGTAGGGACTGTTGTCCGCTCAGGGCACGGTTGCTCATAATACGGCACCATATTAGTGGTATTTCTTAATCATATTACCGCATACCTTTTATCAGTAACATGTAATAAAAAGATAAATTTCTTTAAAGTGTTTATTTAGAAGTTTTTTAAAAGTATATGTAGATGTTTCGGAATTTTATTTCTTCAGCTTCATATTCTAAACAATATTTTGTATAAAATTCGTGAAACTTCATCTTATCCAAACATTTTCTTCTGGTGTATCCAGAATGTATTAATTATCACTCTTAAGAATTCTTGAAGAGTTGTTAAGTATATGTTACACTATCTGGAGTATTGCCAGAACGTAGTTAATTATATTTTAATTTTTCTTCAATGTAAAAATTATCACATACGAAAGCATGTCTTACATGTTTCAACTAGCCGGCTTCTCGTTTTCCCGAAGCGCCCATTACGGTTTCCGTTCTCTGTGAATAATAGTGTTAATTTATTCCGGTTTTTTATTTTTGCAACTCACAGAACATACTTTCGATATTGTTTAATAATATAAGTTACTGGTTGATTAAGTTTAGCTCATTTTGAACATACTACGATATTCTGTAGCGAATTCTGGAGAACGTGGGATAAGTACAGAGAGTCCGACGAATCTGATGAAGGGTTATATAGACTTATCCTTGAATTACATGCAGACGAATGGAGGATAGGATTCTTAAACTATTGTCTACCGTGCTTTCTATTCCCCATATACACTTTCTTCTCCTTTCTATGCTATTAAAAGAGAGAGGCGACAGCAAGAATCATGTGTGAAATTTTACTTTGTTTCGTTAATGAGGTGTTACTGTAAAATGTTTAATGCAATATTTAAAAAAATGTTATATAATAAAATTTTACGTCCTTAAAATGATTTGGAAGACACAGTTTTGTGTACAATGAATTCCTTCTGCAACTGAAACAACAGACAAATAACCATGGCGTTTATTGTAGTTGATAGGGGAAAACATAAAAATTCATACACGCTTGTAAATAATTTTTTGGTTTTGTATTTTACTTACGTTGTGTATATTTTCGAGATGGCGGCTATCACTCCGGGGGTTTAACGAGCGAAGCAAGCATGGGGCTGAGCCCTCCTGGTGATAAAACTAAATCTCGGTTAACTTTATATTTTTGAATTTCCACACGGAGAAAAATTCCAGTGTTTTACACTCATATAATAAATTTTGTTGAATAATCTGCAGGCCAAATCATAATACGGTGGTTATTGTATATGTGAATGGAATTTTTTCAGGGTGGAGGATGAATCAGAATCTAATAACTTAATAAGGGGGAGTTTGTTTTCTTTATAATAACCTTTAAGTAAGCATTTCTCAATTGTTTACATGTAAAATAAATTTTAGGGTGTGGTATTGAGCAAGCACGAAGTCGTACAGTTACGAAACAGTCTGGACTAATATTATAAATTGAACTTGGAAACACCACTACAAACTGTTCCATTTAAATATCTAGGCGTTTCCTTCTCAAATTATGAAAGTTTAGTTGTTTCGTAGTCTTCAATCAGCAAAGTTTATCAGCTCGAATATCCCAGACTGATGTTTAGTTTAGGCATTCTAATAATAATCCTTATAATCTCCAAATCAATAAAACACTTAACTGAAGCATTATATCTGGAGCTCTAAAGAACTCTGTGGAAGAGATCGAACACCGACAGAAAATAATTATTAAAAAATGGAATAAGAAACTTATTCTGAGTAAATGAAAGCTGAACGATTCTCATAGTTGATGATTTTTATTTAATAAATGCTTGGAACATCTTTATAAATTCTTCATTGTTATTAGACATTGTATCAAGATGAGGTTTCTGTAACTGCAAATGGAAATAGAAAATAAATTCACTCCGCCACCTTCCTGAGAGCCACATATTTTCTGTCGAGCTCATCTGTCACGAGTCCTGGGACCGCTGACTGGAGTGGCAAACAATAAACAGCTATATGGCCGGCATATATGAATAACTTACGACGTCGACGTCTAGGGACAGAGCCAACGACCGCTCTCTCAACACAGTATCATGGAACCCCACACGAAAATATTATAAACTAATTAATAATATCTCTTCCGTAAAAAGCGTTTATTTTAATCATTTACTTATTTCAACTCTTTCAAACTCTTACAATCATATCTAAACAACATTTAGAATCCCATTAGCATGCATCTCGCTTTACTGGATTTTTACGGTGGATGTCATTGAAAAATTAAATGTTCTCACGGAACTCGAATTGCACTTACAAAAGAAAAAATACTTACCTCTTTACAAAAGTGCGAAGTTGTTCTCAATTGAATTCCGCTTAATTCTCAGAACAAAAATTTTACTATTTCCAACTCTCTCTCTCTCTCTCTCTCTCTCTCTCTCTCTCTCTCTATATATATATATATATATACCAAAACAACCAAAGGTAAATTTTTCGATTTTTGCAATGGGTGATTTTGTTGAGCAAAGAACTGGCATCAAATTTTGTTTTCGGAACGAATATTCTTGTTCGGACACGTTGAAAATGTTGCGGAAGGCCTTTGGTGATCAAACTATGCCACAAAAAAAGTTTATAGTTCAAAGAGGGCCGAGAACGCGTTGAAGACGAACCGCGCTCTGGGCAACCATCAACGTCTACCACGTCCAAAAAATCAAAGATTTGGTTCTTGAAAATCGTCGATGGACAATTAGAGATCTCGCTGATAGTGTTGAATATCATTTGGCTCAGCCCAAACCATTTTGAAGAATGTTTTGTGTCTCAACAGGTCAAGTCTCGATTAGTGCCAAAATCGCTCAATTTTTGGAAAGAAAAAGCGTCTCGTTGATGTGTGTGAAACTTTGCTGTCTGACTATCAGGACCAATTGAAACGCATCATTACTGGAGACGAGACTTGGTTTTACGCATACGACCCTGAAACCACCGACCAATCCAGCGAATATCGTGCAAAAGGTGAAGCAAGACCGAAAATACCACGGCAAAGTCGATCGAAAATCAAGGTCATGTTGCCAGTTTTCTTTGATTATCGTGGTGTGGTGCACTATGAATTCCTTCCGCCGGGCCAAACTGTCAACAAAGAATATTATTTGAGCGTTATGCGTCGTTTGCGTGAAGCTATTCGTCTGAAACGGCCGGAATTATGGGCGAACAACTGTTGGTTCCTTCATCACGAGAATGCACCATGTCATACTGCATTGGTTCTTCGCGACTTTTTTGCCAAAAACTCAACTCATATCGTTCCGCAACCACCGTATTCGCCTGATTTGGCTCCGTGCGACTTCTGGCTATTCAGAAAACTTAAAAGGCCAATGCGGGGACGCCGTTTTGACACGATTGAGGAGATAAAAACCGAATCGAAGAATGTCTTGAAGGCTATACCGGAAAAAGACTATTCCGACTGTTTCGATGACTGGAAAAAGCGTTGGAAAAAGTGCGTTTTATCGGACGGGGATTACTTTGAAGGGGATGAAATTGATTTGGAAGAATAAATAAAGAATTTATATTTTATAAATAAATTCACCTTACTTTTTGTTCACAGTGGTATATATGAGATTTTCGGTGTTTCAATAATTAATAACCTACGAGGAAGTAAAACAACTATAAGTAGTTTTCGTACCTTTTCTAAATTTGTCAAGGTTATTTATTTCATGAGCATTTTCTATCTTGTCAATCTCTTATAAGATATACATTAATATACTCACTGTTTCAAATACCTTGTGTTCCTGTATATTTCACATATTGGCACGCGCCTTCGATTGAACTTTATGCAGCTTAATCCTAACATAACATTATGCCGCCATTTACATTTACTGTCATTCTGAATCAATTTTTTTTTTTTTTTTTAGGGCAACAGGCTACATGAGGGTAATCCACTAAGGGCAACTCCCCTTTAATAGCATAGGAAGGGACTTGAAAGGGGGGATGCGGAAGGGTAGTGGAAGGTAGCCAAGGGTTAACTAGGGCCCCCGGGCTATGGTTTAAGGATCCTACCCGGCATTCGCCTAAAGAAATGCAGGGAAAACCCTAGAAAAACCTGCATCGGGTAGGTCGGGCATTTGGTACTTGTCCCACGCCCTTCCGATGACGGGAGAGGAGTTTGCTGTGGGGACGCAGCTTACCCCTCGCCATGCCTTGGCCAGTTTAGGAGGCAGCTGGCCGACTATTCCAATAGGAATAGCGGACAACTCTTGCCGTATGCCCAAGGTCTGCGACCCCGGAACATACACCTCTCAAAACAGACCAAGGTGCCTCGGCATGTGGGAACCTTAATATTTAGCACCGTATAAATCCACACAGCAATGGCTATAGATATGCGAGTATTTAACAGAATTTAAGCTCATCTGTTTGAAAGTAATTAATATACCTTCGAATTAAAGGCAAAGCGAATTAACTAATACAAAATGGATGTACATAAATTTACTATACAGCTATAAACAATCAGACGAAACGGTAAGTCTGTATATTATGCACTATGACTGTGCTTTCAGTATTACTACATATTTGAAGTGATATAAATAAATATTGTATAATGTGTGTAGCTACCAATAATACGTTTCTATCTAAAAGTGTTATATTTCTGTATTTAGGGAGAGTTAACAATAAACATGCAATGTCATTGAATTAAGAAAATTTAAATTAAGGAATACTCAACGATTTCATGAATATAAGTATTTTATATGCTGAATTCGTTAATATGTTAAAAATATATTAATTAAATTTGTCAATTGGTTTCAAATCATGAATATGTTTCCAGAGTTTTACCCTCATTAAGAGTCTCGAAGATGTATGTAGTTCTTTCAAGAGTGTCGTTGAAGAAGTTAACGTCGCCTCCGTTATAGAACGCATAAGTAGATGAAATTCCTGTACTCTTCCACAGACTTCTCGTGGAGACAGAAACGCGATGAATTTTCGCGTTTGTTTCTTGGATAAACATATTCATGTCAATTTTTAGAAGTCTAATTTTAAGGATATGCACCTATTTTTAAAATCTTTGCTTATGTATTTTAAATGTTCAGGAATGAAACTCAACGCTTGCATTCTGTTGCTCGTTATCTGGATAACTTCAGTTGCAAAAGTTTCGAGTTCTCACAGAGATAAACGTTATGTTCTTTTTCCAGTGGGAGGAAGCTATATACAGGTATTTCCCAAAAATAATACATAAATTTTAGAAACAAAAATAATTTCGAAAAATACTATTTCAAAAAACTTTTCTACTTTTCTTATTTGTAATGAAATACAAGTTTTCATATTTTATTAAACATTTTGTAAAGTATTTTTGTTCATTGTGACCTATAAAAATTCGTTATCTTTATTTAAGATTCTTCTTGTTGTATAATTTATAGTTAATTAATGGTAATATCAATACATATCTTTTAAAAATGTATTTCAACATCATTCATTCTAAAATTAATATTCAATGTACGTCAATATTCTGGCCTTTCATCAGATTCCTGAATGAAAGGAGTGTGAGCCAAAGTGTTGGTTAAAGGATGGAGAAATGTCGCACCGGGTCGGGATTCGACAAGGGTTAGCTTAGTGGTCTGAGTAGCCTCCCGGTGAGCGGAAGATCCTGGGTTCTATTCCCGATCGATATTTTTCCATCCATATTATTTAAGCTTCCCATGATTTCTTTGAATTTATACATCCAAAATTAAGCGGAAGATCCTGGGTTCTACTCCCGATCGACATTTTTCCATCCATATTCTTTAAGCTTCCCATGATTTATTTGAATTTATACATTCAAAATTAAGCGGATGATCCTGGGTTCTATTCCTGATCGACATTTTTCCATCCATATTCTTTAAGCTTTCCATGATTTCTTTGAATTTATACATCCAAAATTAAGCGGATGATCCTGGGTTCTATTCCTGATCGACATTTTCCCATCCATATTCTTTAAGCTTCCCATGATTTCTTTGAATTTATACATCCAAAATTAAGCGGATGATCCTGGGTTCTATTCCTGCTCGACATTTTTCCATCCATATTCTTTAAGCTTCCCATGATTTCTTTGAATTTTTACATCCAAAATTAAGCGGAATATCCTGGGTTCTATTCCCGATCGATATTTTTCCATCAATATTCTTTAAGCTTTCCATGATTTCTTTAAATTTATACATCCAAAATTAAGCGGAAGATCCTGGGTTCTATTCCCGATCGACATTTTTCCATCCATATTCTTTAAGCTTCCCATGATTTCTTTGAATTTATACATCCAAAATTAAGCGGAAGATCCTGGGTTCTACTCCCGATCGACATTTTTCCATCCACATTCTTTAAGCTTCCCATGATTTATTTGAATTTATACATTCAAAATTAAGCGGATGATCCTGGGTTCTATTCCTGATCGACATTTTTCCATCCATATTCTTTAAGCTTTCCATGATTTCTTTGAATTTATACATCCAAAATTAAGCAGATGATCCTGGGTTCTATTCCTGATCGACATTTTCCCATCCATATTCTTTAAGCTTCCCATGATTTCTTTGAATTTATACATCCAAAATTAAGCGGATGATCCTGGGTTCTATTCCTGATCGACATTTTCCCATCCCTATTCTTTAAGCTTCCCATGATTTCTTTGAATTTATACATCTAAAATTAAAATTATCATCTCAACAACGACAGGATTTGAATAAAGATTGTTCGTTACATATAAACAAATTATAAGATGCGGCCATATGAAGATTTGTAACGTGAGTCAACTACTACCAGTCATCAGATTCGATTAATTTAGGTGACGAATAACAATCGATGCTATTTATGATTTATCTGTTGTAACAGGTAATTATGGGGATCGGGCTGCCAATTAAACTGCACCCTGAGGATTTAACGATGGGGATAGTAACAAAGTTCTTCTACAATTTGCCAGACAACGCGTCATTGGTGACCAATCCACTGTTCACTTTGGCTACGAGTGGACGGAAATATGTGGGTTCGCTCAATAGGTGGCAGTTGTACGCCATGGCTGAAGCTGTCATATCAGGGTTAGTTCTTCTCAACAGGTCCTTGTTTGATGTTCCACGCCGTCAATAAATTACAGATGTGCAATGCACGCAAGACATTCTTATTCATACCATTGTTTAACCATATTCAAAAATGAATACAAAGCTTCAAGGTAGGATTGAGAAATTTTAGCTTATGATGTCGATGCTCAACTGTTTGTCCGCACGATGCTATAAAGTTAATGGTAACTGTGACTATTATAAAGACTATTAGAAAGATAAAATTTATTAACTATATTCATGAATCACTGTCAGTTGATTTATAGACAAAGCTCGTTTTGTGTAGGTTGGGCGCCAACGGACGGCCATGTTTGCTTCGAGCCATTTGTGAGGCATCTGAGACGCCGATTCATCAGGATTCTTTACTAGGGGAAATGGGCCATCTTTTGCTCACGTGAGTAGCGACGATATGCTCTACAGTATGCTTTGAGTTTAAGGGTAACGTGTTACCTTTTCCACATTTCAGTCCTACTTCAACTTACGAGGAAGGCTCCAGTCACGACGCTCAGCCATATTTGAGAGCTGAGGAGATGGGAAGAAGTGAAGAAGGCTGCAAGGACTACTATCCAGAGTGTGACGTCAGCTTAATAGACTATATAAGCACGATGACCTGATGAAATTTTATATAATGTCAAAATATTATGCTAAAATTCTGCTTGTGAAAGTGTCTGTGCAAAAGACATTATTAATTTAATAAAAACTTCTACGTTAAAATATGTTAATTAGATAAATAAATAGCCAAAAAACAGGGTAAATAAGCGCTAAATTAAATTGTATAGTATTTAATTTAGAACTTATTTTTGGTTGTTAATTAGTTATTTAATTAACTAACCATTAATATTTATTTGCTATAAACTTACATATTAACGCCCGTATCAGGGGTAACCGTAGAACCGGTTCAAACGTTGCATATATCAAGATGAATAAATTTATAAATATTAACATTTTTTGAGCGTTAATTATTTTTTGGAACATTTAAACTAAAATTAATTTTAAGTTGTACAATAATATTTTCTGCATTGAAAAAATATAATTTTTTTTATCGTAGTGTAAGATACATTTTCATAATAACCATCCTTATTATTCCATAAAAAATACGAAAACATTTAAATATTCACAAAGTAGAATCGACAACGCCGTGTGACAATTTTTGATTCAAGAAGTGTAAACTTTTAAACAAAACTACATCCTTAAAAATTGACTTAATTGAAAAAGAAACTAAATGAACTATTCATTTGAAGACTATTATCCTTTAATTTTTAATTTTGTGAACTTAATAAAATAATAGTAAGGAAATAAATAGGAAGAAAAATAACTTACGCTCAGCTTAGGGTGAAGTAAATTAAAAAGAAATTTTATTAATTGTAAACCGAATATGTAAATAATAATTATCGTCAGATTTCGTATTTCAATAATTATTTAAGTCTGGAATATTTTACATTGTAAGTTTTAATTGTCATTTTGTAACTATCTTCATTGGAGGCCCGATTTGTAAATTAGATTATTAATATATATATATATTATATTAGTATATTGTAATACTAATTAAGGAGGCCATTAATTGTTTAAATTATAATGAATTGTTTAGCGGAACCGATATCAAAGAACAACAATGACGGCAAGCTCTGTGTCGGCAAGCTTTGTTGTGAACGGCGCGCATTGTACGGAGTCAGTTGATTTCGATCTGGCGAATGGGTACGAAATTTTAAGAGTACGAACAGCGTGGTAAAAATTTAGTAATTTCAACGGAGAGACAAGTTATACAAAAATATTAAAAGCCCCGTTCTAATATATATGCGCTCTGAATAACATTTTCCGCAAAAGTCATCGAAATTTAATACGTCCAACGGTTGACTGGAGTTGCAGATAATCGAGAATTGTGTTCCAAGCTTCGAAATAATTAAGTCTGGTACAAGAAGGCAGTTGTAAGTACAAACCAAAGTAATTAAATTTTTGTAAACGGTAAGTAAGGGTATAGTCAGATTTCGTTTCTTTCATTTCGTATTCCGTTAGTTTCAATTAGTTTGAATTGTTAATTTTTTAAATTTATAATCTTGATTGTTTCTTACTTATCAAACCCAGTAAAGACCCTAAGAAGAAGAGTAATTAGATGTAATTGTTTGTAAAATATAAAAGTTTGTATTTTTCCTAGAAAGCCACAAATTATAAAAAATTTTTTTGCCCGTATTCTTGGAAGAAATACTTTGATATTAAAAAATGGATTCTTCGATACGTGACACTGAATTATTTGAGAATATATAAATTTTTTGATGTTTCGAAGACAAAGATTTATTCAATCCAGATTTCCCCATGCTTTTTTATGATAATAAATAAACGTAGTAAAATATTGTCTGTTACAAAAAGCCGGAATTTCATTTTAGTCACTGCGCGTGGTTAGAGATTTAAGTAGCTATGTTTTCATATTAAAGTTATCCCTTTTCCCAGCGATGTTATTAGCATGGCTAAGGCGTGAACTCATGCACTCTGACCTTTGGTTTGGTTCTTCTGTAACGTCAAATGAGTCACAAACGTACTGTTATTTTAAACTCTGTCGCAGGGGCGAATGGTATAAATTTAATTGTCATTAAGAATAAGAGACTGCCGCCAACGGAAGGACTTGAAAAACTAACGATTTGATTACGATTGTTTACCAAATTTAAGGATAAAAAAACAATGTGGAAATAATTAAATGTAAATATGATATTAACGAAGTTGAAAATAATTAATCAGAAAAAATATCATATATATACGCGTATCGACCATAAATTTTAATATTCATGACAGTTTGAGGGCATTAGCGTTCCATATAAAAACATTTTGTGTTTATCATTTCAGTTATAATTTTTACCCGTCATTCGAATATGCATTTTGAAATATGTTTAAAATTGGCAACTCAGTGCAAAGTGAGTCCGCTGGCCTTTCAGCTCAGATAACTGTGAAGTTAAATAATCAAAATTGTTTTGACGATGTACCGTTTGTTGCCTCCCTATCACCAGGTAAACTCTCCTATGAGTGAGAATTTTGTTAGTCTAGTAACTATAATATAATGTCTCTGCCTGTGGTATTAGGCGATTAATGAAAGACTTTCCAAGAAGGAATTTACCGGCAAATAGGAAAAAACACATTTTCTTATCGATAGCAATACCAAGTGCAACAATAGACTATAAGAAATCGAAAGTCATAATTTAGTCTTAGTAATTTTGATTACACATTTTAAGTTTCGGGCGAACTTAAAACGAAAAATATAAGGAAATGTGACATATCAGAAATCTTCATGTACTCATTCATGTTATATTTTTAATATAATATATTTCTTCAAAAGATATATTGGAAGAAGTATTAATAAAGTTTTGATAAAGAAATTATTGGGAATATAAAGTGGATTATAGATCCAATGCTTCTATACAATTAGAGTACTTTTATAACTATTTACAAGTATACCCGTATAATATAAAAAATAAAAAGGTAATGAAAAATACTATCATTGGCTACTTCATTACCTATTACCTAATACCATACGTTTTAACATTTTCAACTTCTGACGTCTAGCCTTTTTACTAACGTTTTTATTTATTATAATTTTTGCTTAATTTCAGCGTTCATATTCATAAAAGTTTCAAAACTTGGTTGAAACTTGCTTACAAAATAGATATTTCTAGGATCTAGCGATCTGGCTTATTTACAACATTTAAATAAAAAGCTTAATAGTATTTTCAAATTTAATAACTTTCATAAAATTCAAATATAAAATTAAGTGTTTACAGACTTTAAATTATTAAATTCATACATTTATTCATTAACTGCGCAAATTGTATTTCATAAGAAAATTATAACTAGATTGGAGCCTACCAACATGCTTTATAAATTTTTCTGTAGCGAATCCTATCGTTTAAAAAGATGTCTCTTCTAATCTAAATTTTTCTAAAGTTAAGAAGAAGAATTTCTTAGTCTGTTTACCGTTTACAACATCTAATTTTTAATTTTCATTTGTTACTGGCGTGCTTATATTATCAATTGTTAAAAATAAGTTATTGTAAAGATGAACGAGCAACTTACCTCTACATATTCATTCGTCAGAACATTGACTGAGAAAGTTTAGGAATAAGATTCCCCTGAGGAGCCCGGAACTGGTTCGCAACAGATGCTGCGGTAGCAACTGGATAATTAGTGTTAAGTAGTAAACTTAATTATGAGACTGTTGTATTTGCAGTTAGCTCGCAACTTTGTGTCAGTAGAACCATGTGCAGCAGCCAGGTAAGTTCTGTCAGAGTAATTTATTAATTAGAATTAGATTAATAAAACAGACAAAGACTTAGTCGGTAATGTCCGCGTTTATTTAAAATTCATAATATTCGTTCGCAATTTTATAAATGAGTACAAAATAGATTGTTTTAAAATATAAATGTAGACAGTGTTGAAACTTTCTTAAATTATTTTAAATTTAAATATCAATCATCGAAGCAAAATGTTCCTACTTTACAGTAAATGAAATGAAGCACGTTATCATTCACGATTGTGATGACAGGTTTATCTTTGTTCTCCTTGAGAATTTATTTGAATTAAAAAATTTATTAACTGATTTATTAGATTTATATGTAATTTCAAATTTTTAAAAGAAACTGTTGTTAAAATATGTCACAATTCCTAGCGAGATACTTTTCTGGAAGTGTTTTTGACGGGCATCAAATGGCATATATTTACAAACGCCTGTGAATTAACGATTAAAAGTTTTATCTACTGTCGATCCTGTCGTCTGCTATTTGTGATACTATGTACCTGTTATTGCTGTCCGGTTGCAGCCCTACAAAAATATTTTCGTCTGATCTCAAGCTCATCTCCGTTACAACCGTCTAAGTTCTCTTATTGTCAAAAACGACCGAATTTACTGAAAGGAATGAGTCCAGTGTATATCTATTTTCAAACCTGTCACTCCGTCTTTATCTCATATCTCTAAAAATGCTGATCCTAATCAATCTAATCATCCAGCCCGCAACCGACAGACTGTCAACATTGTGCGTCACAGACTTCTCGGGCTTCTAAGCGAGTGGAAAGATGTATGCGCGACGTTTAGATGACGTTCACTGTCATCGTCTTCTAGCAAAGATAGTCTTATTATCGATGATAGAAGGGGAAGATTGTTGTTACTACGTCTTAATCGTCAATCCGTTAAAAGCCGTGTAAATAATAAAGCTATTAATTTGTGTGCCAATACAAGCATGACCTGTATTTAGTAATATTGACTACAATTCACAGACAGAATTAATATAAGAAGCACCTATAACTGGATAGAATAACAGGAAAAATATTTCGCACAAAACTAATCGCTAAGAACAATTTGATTTGAAATTAAAACAATAATATTTTTTTTCCAGATATTTGATATTCTACGGTGATTTTATTGACACCAGACTAATTAAAAGTAACAGTCAAGGAAATAATGCATTCTTCAGTTATAGTTCTAGTTATTTTCAGTGTAATATTCATGTTTTCGCAAGTTGGTGGATTATCACGAATCAAAAGGGCAGGTCTCGTATATCCTCCAAATGGAAGCAAAACTCAGGTACAATATTTTATTATAATATCTTTACAAAGAGTTAATTATTTTAACAAATTCACTTTATATATATATAAAAGTTAACTATATTCATCAACAGACAAGAATTTGACAAAGAAGTAATATTTTTTTCGTGCCAGTTAGTGCCGCGAGACTAATATAAATTGTTCTAGAAATAAAATACTAATATTAGAAAGTATGACTGTGAGAGCTGTTGTTAGCTCTCGCAGAACCTTTTAGGAGAGATGGAGACGACTACCTTTGGGCTGCCTTCTTCTGTCTCTTCTTTTGATCTAAGGTTCTCACAAGTCGAGGAACCTCGGCCTGTTTTGAGAGGTGTATGTACCGGGATCGCAGACCTCAATTTTATGTTTATATATGACGTACGTTAAGAGTTGTTCCCTACTCCCATTGGAACAGTCGGACAACTGCCTCCTAAACTGGTCGAGGCACGGAGAAGGGAATGCTGAGTCCTCGCAGAAAACCTCTCTCCCGAAATCAGAAGGGCGTGGGATAAGTTCGTAGTGCCTGATCAAACTGATGCAGGTTTTCTAGGGTTTCTCCTGCATCATTTTTAGGAAAATGTCGGGTAGGATTCTCAAACTGTAGCCCAAGGGCCCTAGTTAACCCTTGGCAACCCCTCCTCTATCCTTCCGTATCCCCCGTTTCAAATCCCTTCCTATGCTATTAAACGGGAGTTGCTACCACGTGCATTACCCTCATGTAACCTATAATTAAAAAACTACTAATATAAAAAAACATTTAAATAAACTAAGAATTGACCATTGCGTAATAAATGAATATTTTCAATCAATTATGAATTATATATATATATATTGTAATTATCACATTATTAATTAGATTTTAAATGAACAAATTAAAAGTTGAAATGATAGGATTTGAAATAAAAAAACAAGAATTTAAAATATAACACAAAATTAATTTAATAACAACAAATTCTTTTTTCCATTGACATTTTACAAGTTGGTAATGTGCCACGGCTTAATTTCAGGGCCGCCTATCGGGTCTCCAATAAAGATTGTTACAAAATGACAATTAAAAAATAACTTATAACTCCTGACTTAAATAATTATTGAAATACGATATCTGACGATAATTACACATTAGGTTTACATTTAATAAAATTCCTCTTTTTGTTTACTTTACCCTTAGCTGTTCGTCTGGGCTCGATCTCACTCGATTTTTGTTAACACATCACAGAAAGGTCATATTTCACTTAATTTAATGGATGTTTTAGTTTTCAAACGCAAAGCACTTCCTGCTGTTGAAAACGTTTTTGTAATAAAACTTTGATAATTGCATGAATATGCCAATAGACGAAATACTTCAGACTGGCGACTCGTAATTCCAAAACCCGGGACTTTAATATAATATGTCTCAGCTGCCTAATTCCACTTGCTCAAATATGGTACCAGGAACTTTGAATCAGGGACATCACAAAAAACACCTTTCGCGTTTCTGGTCCAAACAACTCTGAATACCTCAAGTTCTGTGCGTCCCAGTGCTGCCTGAGGCAACAATGCAACCCTAGCAAGCTAGCATTATAGGCTCCATAATCTTGTAGACAATCCTCATATTTACCCCGCCAATAATGAAAATGGTAAAATTTTGTTTATTAAATAATTATATATTTTTAATTACTACAATATATATATATATATATATATATATATATATATATATATATATATATTTACAACGTTGGTAACTCATTTAAGCCCAATTTAATGTAAATTTAGTGCACATAAAAAGTGATTTCGTTTACGTCCATGTAAATCATCTGTTCGGTTCACTTACATTCCAACCCTCCTTCTGTTACTAGAAAGATTTAGTGGATTCCAGTTCTCTTTGGGGGTCAAAATCTGTATCAGTTTCGTCGAAACAACCATTTCACGTTTTCCATGATAAAAACGATAGAACATATAAACATATTTTATATTTTTGATTATTATTATTATACCAGATATTTAAGTTTTACGCAGTAGAAATTTTTCTACTGGTCAATGAGCCTGAGTTTATTTTTTTTAAAAAAACTAATTTCAACTGGTTTAATTTTTATGGTTTAAGAATATTACTTTATTATTTCACTTAGATGATTATTGGTTTCGGCTTCCCGCTGATGGTTGACTACCATTCGCTAACCATGGGCTTAGTGCTGAAGTACAACTACTTTGTTGCCACCAATGCCAGCGAAATCATTGGCGATTACGTCATCCTTCAGCGCGGAAAGACGCGTTGGAACTTTTACTCTCTGATTGGAGATTTTGTGTCCAGGTATGGGTGAATTTATTTTTAAACTAATTCTGTAATTTTTTGGTTAATCCAAATTATTCTCTGCAGGTTGGGCGTCGATGGCCGCAAATGTATACTACGAGCAATTTGTGAAAGTGCTGAGATGCCATTCAAAAGGAACGGTTTGGCTGAAGAGTTGCTACACATACTGCTATCGTAAGTTGAATTTTAATATGGTTCGTTCATTTGGCATAGTAAAGCAACATAAATTAAATCACCTTAGTCCTAAGATATTATTGTTATATCAAACATCTTATGTTAAAAATAGAACTTATTAGATGCATTAAATTCTTTATTTTAACTAACTATAAAATGAAAAAAATTACGTCTGATTGAAAATAATGAATGAGAAAGATATCCAATTCAGACAAAAAAGTGACAATATAAATACCACACAACGTTTCTGGGATCCTTGTCCCTTTCCTCAGGTGTGAAGAAGAGCCTAGAGCGACACAACTGCACTTATAAGTTGACAATGATCCCATAAACGCTGTGTGGATTTTATATTATCACTTTTTTGTCTTAATTGGCTATCTTTCGTATTCGTAAGTTTATAAAATTGTAAAAAGCAGTACTCTAGTATTTCTGGACGAGAGTTACAAAAAAGTTGATACTGATATTTTTTGTATTGTTTGGGAACTTCAGTTATCCATATATCATCAAAGTCGGACGCTTAATAATTATATTTTTTTAATGACGCAGCAATAAGAGATATTGTGATTGGGTGAATTTTAAGAAGAGTTGGGACGGCTCGCGCAAAACACATCGCTACGAGGAGTGAACCACGAAAATTCACGTTTGTTCTTGGCTGACATAATCATTGTAAATCAACAGAAAGTTCATTTTCAACAATGTTGCTTCAATATAGTGGAAGTCACGATACGAGTTCTGAAGAGGTTTTAAATCGCAGGTTGCAAGCTGGTGGACAGAATGATGTGTAATATTGATAAAAAAAACGTCATGATAATCATTTCTAAAAATGAAATTTGTATTTTTAACGATAGAAGGCAGCGTATATACTGCATTTAGAACTATTTGATAAATATGCTTTGTTTTTAATGGAATGAATTATTGCATGTAGAAAGAAGCATCCAAATTTTCAAATCTCAGTTCGTAATCAGTGATAAACGGGTTCGAAAGTGAACTGAGTATAGAGAAAATACAAACCAACTTCGCTTTTTGTCTGAAAACTATTTAATACTGAATTTCAGGTACAGGATGTAACAAAAAAATGGTCATGTATAATTTAAGTTAGAAGAATTTCAAGATGAAAATAATAATTAAGATGTGATTACACTTCTACTTAAAACTTACGAACGTTCTACTGTTACTTTCCGGAGTCTAGCAGAATGAATCAATTGCTGGTGTTCCCATCTTTTAACCAAAATATTTAGCTGTACTTTTTATTGGTTTTATTACACCGTTACATTTTTTTTGTAATAGCATAAAGCGTTCAACATTGTGGTTGAGAGATGCACCGAGCCTGTGGCAAAAATTGTGCAGTGGGCACAAAAGCACTCGTCAGTTGACAAACCTTTTGAGTTTATATTATCACTTTTTGGCCGAATTTGCTATATTACTTATTAATTAACTAACTATAGTTTCAGCTGTCTGATGGAATATAATAAGAACAGCTAGATACTCTTGAATAATATACACGTTAATTTCAACGCGATAGGATGTAAAAATTCTACTTAATTCTGAAATAAGAACAAATGTTACGAGTCCACATAATAGATGGATAAAAAATTAAATATTATAATTATTGGGTCGAGTATTAATCTGCTCACTTCTTTACAAAGATGCTGGATTCTTGGCAGTATAGGTTAGGTATGAAGTAATAGTTCATATTTAGAAAAGAATAAGCCGAACCTCATTACAAGAACCATTAATAACAATGAAGCACATCTCTTTATAACGAAAAACTAATTGCAATATATATTAAGGACCTGCGAATAAATTATCGTATAATCATAATAGCACGACTTAGATCTTTCGTCCACCTATTTATGAATTTAATTTTTACGTCTGGTTATATTTAGTAAATAATGCAGTTTTTCTACCAATATCAGACTATATTTTCCTAATTCCCTTTACATATATGGAAGTATAATTTAAAAGGATTTAGACATCGCAGTCAAATGAGTCAAAAAAAGTTTATTAATATCGAAGTAATGTTTTTTTGTGTCTAGGAAACCTGCCTAGAGAGCTCTGGCGGAGGCTACCTTTGGGGATGCCTTCACATCTCTCTGGTTTTTTGAACTAAGATTCCCACATACCGAGGCACCTCGGCCTGTTTTCAGAGGTGTATGTTCCGGGGTCGCAGACCTTGGGCATACGGTAAGAGTTGTCCGCTATTACTATTGGAATAGTCGGCCAGCTGCCTCCTAAACTGGCCAAGTCATGGCGAGGAGAAAGCTGCGACCCCACAGCTAACCCCTCTTTCCCATCGGAAGGGCGTGGGACAAGTACCAAATGCCCGACCTACCTGATGCAAGTTTTTCTAAGGTTTTTCCTGAATCACTTTTAGGCGAATTGCCGGGTAGGATCCTTAAACAATAGCCCGGGGGCCATAGTTAACCCTCGGCTACCATCCTGTACCCTACCGCATCCCCCCTTTCAAATCCCTTCCTATGCTAGTAAAGGGGAGTTGCCACCATGTGGATTACCCTGATGTAGCCTGTTACCCCAAAAAAATATTTTATTTTTTGTCTTACAAAAACGTAACTTTGTAAAGTGAAATATTTCCAAAGCTTTAAATTTGTTGACATAGCGGATTTTATGTTGTTGGACATGATCCAGGTTTCATAAACTAGAGATGCATCATTCATATATTTCAGGCCTTCATCGACAACGGAAGACTACCATCTTCCAGAACGAGATTTCCACGCCGCAGAGAGGCATGGAGCCAAGGGATCCGGATGTGACCAGTACAGAAAAGACTGTGACATCGATCTCTTATCCATGTTATCAAAAATTTCTTAAAAAAACCAACATTAATGTAAAATAATTGATTGTTATACAACAATTAACTACACTAAGAAAAAAAATAGACATTTTCCATATTTTTCATATTAATGACTGCATTTATTATCGTTTCCATCTGAACAGCAAAAAAGGAATACCGTATACGAAGTTTAGTTAAATAAAGCATTTCATAAAATCATGCAAATGCAACATATACACGAGTTATTATCAGTGAGGTCCAAATATTTAAGTGTTTAGGCCTTCGGCCTTCAAGCAGATGTTTATGTCTAAGAAAATCGGCAAATATTCTGTAAATATTTTTAACAAATGGATATCTTATATCTATGAAATGTTATTCACAGGATTATAGGTTAATTTTAACATATCAAAAAATTATAAATCAGGAGTGGGTTTCGTTTTGTGTAGTAGACAATTAATTTAAACTTACTGAAAAAATTAACGAAAAAATCCTCACTCGTCTTCTTCCGTTGTTAACAGAACGGATTCATAGGAATCAATAATTTGTATACCTTGTAAAAGAGACAAATATAAATTCATTTTTGTGTTATACATTAGTTTATTATTCTTGTTATTGTTGTTTGTGAAAGAAAATATATTGTGTTAATGTTGGGATGGAGAATCTGTGAAGTGACTGTGAAAGAGTATTTTTGGCGTAGTTATAAAAGAAGCACGTAATTTTATTGCATAAAAAGTAATATTATTGGTTTCGAAATTGTGCAAATAAAAAAATGTTAGTAAATACAGTTGATTATACGTTGAGTGTCTTCATCCGTGGAACTGCGTCCCCACAGCAAACCCCTCTCCCGCTATCCGAAGGGCGTAAGACAAGTACCCAATGCCCGACCTACCTGATGCAGGTTTTATAGGGTTTTCCCTGCATGCCGGGTAGGATCCTTAAACTATAGCCAGGGGCTCCTAGTTAACCTTGCTCTACCCTTCCGCATCCCCCCTTTCAAATCCCTTCCTATGCTGTTAAAGTGGAGTTGCCGCAACGTGAATTTCCCTCATGTATCCAGTTAACCTAATAAAAGAAAAAAAAATTACAACCTATGGATCTAAAAAAAACTGTCTGCGAGGGCAGAACCTGCGAGGGACATTCTCTCGAAGGCAGAACCTTGTCGAAGAGACGGAAGGGGCTACTATTGACAAATCCCTTCCTCGAAGGAAGCCTGCGAGAGGATTCTCTCGCAGGTAAACCTTCCCAGAGAGCTCTGGCGGGGGCTACCTTTGGGGATGCCTTCACAACTCTCTGGTTTTTTGAACTAAGGTTCCCACATGCCGAGGCACCTCGGCCTGTTTTGAGAGGTGTATGCTTCGGGGTCGCAGACCTTGGGCATACGCTAAGACTTGTCCGCTATTACTATTGGAATAGTCGGCCAGCTGCCTCCTAAACTGGCCAAGGCATGGCGAGGGGTAAGCTGCGACCCCACAGCAAACCCCTCTCCCGCCATCGGAAGGGCGTCGGACAAGTACCAAATGCCCGACCTACCTGATGCAGGTTTTTGTCCTGTATTACGTTTAGGCGAATGCCGGGTAGGATCCTTAAACTATAGCCCGGGGGCCGTAGTTAACCCTTGGCTACCTTCCTCCAACCTTCCGCATGCCCCTTTTCAAATCCCTTTCCTATGCTGTAACAGGGGAGTTGTCACTATGTGGATTACCCTATACATAGCCTGTCTACACACAAAAAAATCCCTTTTTATGCTAATAAGGGGGACTTACTACCATGTGGATTACACTTATGTGGCCTGTTACCCTAAGAAATATAAAAAAAATAAAAAATTATAACCTATAAAACGACACAAGGGTAATTTTTTTTCTGGTAAGTTCAAAATTTAGTATTATAAAAGATATTTTTCGGAAAATAAAATAAATTTAAACAATTAAAACTCTTAATTATTATCCACCGGAAAGACCGCACGAAATTAGTAAATTGCCGGATTTGATTTTTGTGAGCCGTCTTAAGTGAATAGCTTGAAAGATTTTAGTTTAATTAAATTTTGTGAATACTGTTGTAATTCCGCTCGGGTGGTCATTACGTTACTGCTGTAACTATGAGTATTCTTTGTGAAGTCTTTCCGGAAGAAATTTCTTTGAAAAGTAAGTTACTATGAGCGTGTATTCAGCAATAAAAGTTAAATTGGTATGGTAATCTCGATAGTTGGAACTTTACTGTTTGTTCTGCCTTACGAATTACCCTTAAGTAGCTCTACAAGAAGCTTTAACATATCCGGAGAGTTTTAGAACCAGAATGAACTGAAAGGAAGAAGTTGAACTATCAGATTTTCTTCGTTTACGTAGGAAACAGAATGAAGTTAAATTTACTGCTCAGATCCTCAGGATTTTAGTAGAGCAGCTTCCCAGAAAGAATTTAGTTGGACTTCTATACCTTTCTTGCGCCTTTAAAGTTTGATTTCGTTAGCGAATTTAAAGAGATGAAGTAGCGTTGAGAGTTTTGTCATACAAAACAGTAACATGAATAAGCGAAAAAGAATGAATAATTAAGAAATTAACATTATACATAATTATAGACAAAAATAATTTATATTTTCAACCAGATAAATTATATGAATATGGAATGTAGACTGCGTCAGAAAAATTGATTCTGTGAATGCAACACGCAACACACAATTATTAGATTCTTTTAGTCGCCTTCGATTCGTATCGATAGAAAATATTACACTCATTAAAAGACGTCTAACCAGTACGTGATTTTCTGCACAGTTTCTCAATTCAATTATTACCTTGTTCATATTTAGCATACATGCATTATAAATAACCGTAAAATTTTATAACGTCTAATAATTTAACAGACCACTAAAGCTCGAAGGTTTGATGCCGATTTTTGACTGCTAGTTCGAAAGGAACCACGGAAAACAATATTCTCTAAGCAATATTTATTAAAGTAAAACCTTTGTGTTATTTAAAATGAAAGTGTGTCATAACATTAAAGTGAATTCCTTATTTTATTTCAGAAAAAATGACTTGGTAAGAAGATAAATTGATATAAAAATTAAAAAAACAAAATATGATTAATTATTTATACTTTTGAGAATGATACCAAATATATTTCAATTATTAAGAAAAAAGTCGTCAAACTCTCACGATTTATGCAATTATGTTAATGTATTTTTAATTAATTACCTTTAAGGAATACTAGTGTTCAGTTTGGATAATTATGATTATTAAACGTAATGCATCGAAAACCCTAGAAAAACCTGTATCAGGTATGTCGGGCATTTGTTACTTGTCCCACGCCATTCCGATAGCGGGAGAAGAGTTTTCTGTGGGGACGCAGCATATATATATATATATATGAGGGTAACCACAGGGTGGCAACTCCCCTTTAATAGCATAGGAAGGGATTTGAAAGGGGGGATGCGGAAGGGTAGAGGAAGTTAGCCAAGGGTTAATTAACTAGGGCCCCCGGACTAGTTTAAGGATCCTACCCGGCATTGGCCTAAACGTAATGCATCGAAAACCCTAGAAAAACCTGTATCAGGTATGTCGGGCACTTGTTACTTGTCCCACGCCATTCCGATAGCGGGAGAAGAGTTTTCTGTGGGGACGCAGCATTCCCTTCTCCGTACCTCGACCAGTTTAGGAGGCAGCTGGCCAACTGTTCCAATGGTAACAGGGAACAACTCTTACCGTATGCCCAAGGTTTGTGACCCCGGAAAATACACCTCTCAAAAAAGGCCGAGGTGCCTCGGCTTGTGGGAACCTTAGTTTAAAAACTGAGAGAGGAAATGGCATCCCCAAAGGTAGCCCCTTCCTATCTCTGCTACAATGTTCTGCCTGCGAGAGAATAGCCCTCGCAGACCTCTCTCATATATATATATATATATATATATATATATATATATACATTTTTAGGGTAACAAGCTACATGAGGGTAATCCACATGGTGGCAACTCTCCTTTAATAACATAGGAAGGGATTTGAAAGGGGGGATGCGGAAGGGCCTGAATTTATTTTTACTTGTGTGTATTTCCCTTAGGAGTGCTAACTTAAACATAAAATTTAGTTTCAATTACATAATATAAAATTTGATGTAAATTATAATTACCCTTGGGAGAATAAAATTTATATTCTTACGTCTTTCAAAATCTCTAATTGAAGGTTACACGTAAATTGAACCAAAACAATTATGAATCTGAACTCAAATATCTTTTCCATTATGAATATCATTCGTTAGCTTTATTTGGTATCTGCAGAAATTGCTCATTATGGAAAACGAGTATGATGTGGCGCCAAAGATTCGCCTTCCGAATAATTATTAAATCATTTAAAAATAGGGACTCCCTAACTTTATGCTCTGAAGCATGCCCTAGTTTTTGTATTTAGAGATTCCGTGCAATACGTCGCTGTGAAGAATCAATTGCCTTTCGTGAGAGCGTCTAACGGGAGTGGCTGAGGACCGTTTGCTATTTCGCCAGTTAGTCTGCGGTCTCCGCTATGCTGACGCGAGGTGCTTTGCCTATGCTGCTTCTCGCCTCCTTCGTCTGGGGTCTTAACGACCATCAGGACGTTATCCTTGACCGAGAAAAGCGCGCCCTTATCTTCGGAAGTAACGGCGTCTTACAGGCGAGTGCTAACTTCTCGCTAAGGGGGTGGACACTTCTTACTACTATTTATAATTCTTCTAGCTCTAGATTTGCATTGAATAACAAATGACTTATTATACCTTCATATTTTCGTCCATTATCCTTCAGTACGTATTTGCTCTTCCTATTTCCATATTTCCCTTAACGGGAACATAAGTGCCAAATTATTGCTTGTACAATATTTGCCTAATTTTAAATTTAAAATCTAATGGTTTATTTTCAACAAACAAGCTGACACTGCATTTTCGTCATTCCGTTTAATTAATCAATTTGTGATTTGAAACGATAAAAATGCTTATAATTTAATTATGATTATCCTATTATAGTCGGCGTCACGAAAATGTAATATCAAGATCAAGTTCCTCATCCTTCACGGTGTTACCAGATTGTACATCCTCCTCGCTACCAGTCGCGCCTGTCTGTTATTGGTAAAATGTTTGGCAATGAAGCCGCAAGGGTCTGAAGCCTTGGTAATACATTTTTGTGATGCAAACTAAAGGTTAGATGCATTGGTTTTTAAATGATGAAAAACCTTAATTAGTTTTTTTTAAATTTATATTTGATTCACAGAATTATTTTCCGTCGTTTAAATCAACAATACAGATTAATAAATTATAAGCATGAATTTTGTTAAAACTAGTTAATTAATTACGGTTGTTTCAAATCTGAATAAGTGAAACTGTCAGATGCTATTAATTACATTATTTATTATTGCAGTAGTGCAAGTTACGAATAGTTAAAACTTTAGGCTTCTTAATTAATTTATTCTTTCCTATTTAAATTTTCAATTAAATGATATTTGGTCTTTCTGTAAATGCGACTCAGAATAAAATTAAATAAATAATGATTCATTTTTAAAAGGATATTTTATAGCATTCGTTAATAACTTAAAATACTTTTTATGTTTTAGATGATGTTCGGCATAGCATTTCCTCTGGACATTCCAAATCGAACGGTGAACATAAACTACGGTTTCCAGGCGCAGTACAACATGCCAACAAATGCCACTGTGTTTGAACCACTTTACGTGGTAAATCAAGCCAGAAGTGCTCGTTCCATCTATCAGCATATGGAGGCAACGATGCTGGAGAAAGCATGTCTCTTGAGGACTATATGCCAAGTGGCCGCGGAGCCTCTAGAAAAGGCAGGCTTCCTGGAGGAATTGCTAATGATGCTTCTAACGTAAGTAGAAAATTGGTAGCAAACTAGGAAATAATATATTATTAGTTTGAGTTTAAATTTGAGAAGAAAACTACGCCATAAGAAAACGACAAGAAAATAACTATTCTAAGCGTTTGCTGAATAATCAGATTGAATAAAAAATTAATGTATTTTTTTAGTGAACACAAAAAGTGGTAATCTGCGAATGAATTCTCTGAAATTTTTAAAAATTTATTACATTAGATTTGGATAGTTTTAGAATAAGTTATTTATGATAATACATAAAAAGTAGTATTCGATACGAGAAAGATATTTTATTGCACGTAATAATAAACATACTAATTAAAAAATACTTAAGTATTGTTTATTTTACATATAGATATTTTCATTGATCGCACTGTCTTCTTCCCAAGAGCAACAATATTATTCGAGACGCACATCATTCTTCTGCGATATTTAATCAATGTAGAAATAAGCTTCTCTTAACCAGGTAGTCTCTAATTACCTCTGTAGTAAATGCGACTTAAAACAAATATAATACAAAAAATAACTATTCTGCTTTGTTCAGGAACTGAAAAGTGGCGTCGCCAGAATTTAACGTTTAGCAAATTCATCGAGTTTTGGTACCGTACTACAAATACATAAAAACGTATTTCACAATATATGGATTGTGAGATAGCCATAGGAAAAGTACGTTTTAATTTTCACACGCTTGCAGAATTTTTACCTACATAACTCTAAAAATAATATACGCAATCGGAGAGATACATAATTTATTTTATGAAGGAATCACTCGCCTTTATTGTATGTTTTTTCAAGGATTTTGTCTGTAATTTTTGAGACTATTAATTCTAGATTCTACGGAATGCTTGGTACCTATTAATTACACCTCAACAAATTTCTGTAAATTTACTAGACTGATATTCAAGTCAATTTTTGAGTTATATAGACTTAAGTTTCTTTATCAGTCATATAAAAAATAGGAACCTATTTTTAAAATCAATTTATTTGGATGTTGAAGTAGATTTCGGCGTTTGCCATCATCAGTTGAATAATCCATATAGCTTGTATAAAATTCCTAAAACGTCATTATAATCTGTTCCAACATTATTTCGTACATTGATCAATTTAGGTGTAAATAGGTGTATTATTTATCACTCTTAGGAATTACTGAAGACATGGTAATTATATATATTACATCGTCCAGAAAATTTCTGGAACATGGATATTCCCTAATATATAAAATCGGTCACATGCGTTTTGGTATGGAACTGATGTGGGCAAACGCCAAAGGATTTTCAACATCTAAATCGTCTGAAGAAATATTTTTAAAAATTTTTTCATGTGGCTCAAAGATTACTGTACGGAAAGTTCCAAAAATTCGATGTCCTAATATTAGCTTAATATTAATAATAAACTTTATGAAGGATACTGTATTATGTAATTTTGTGATTTCCGTGAATGTAAAGCCTTAAATTTTCTTAAATTTGTTGCTACAAAGCTTTAATGTTTATATATTCAATTCACGAAATAAGTAACATTTTGTTATGAAATCACGGATAATTTCAACGTATTAATAATAAGACTAATGTGAAGCTTTTCAGATTTTTTTCTACACGAAATGCTTACAGTAGGCCACGGGATTGATCTTTTTAGAATTAAACTCCGAAAGTAGGTATTTAATTTAATTAATGTCTCTATGTTACAGTTTTGAGGATTATTTGATTGAATCATAATGAAAACAATTTGTAAATATAAAACTAAAAATGAGTTATAAACAACGTATGTTTAAAGAATAACTAAATTGTAATTAGAAAATATTTTCTACGTTATCTAGTGATTATCATTGTAAAGTTCTATTTGTTCAATTTCCAAAAATGCCGTTTTGTTCTCACGTAATTTTAACGTCTTTGAAGAGGGCTATTTAAATCATGATTATCTCGTGAGAAAGAAAAATAAATAAAAAATACTTGTGGAACTTTCAGACCTTCAGAGGAAGAAGGTGATTCGGAAGGACTCCGAGAATATCTGCAAGCTGAAGGACTTGGAGCTGACGGAGGTGATTGTGAAGCAGCATATCCTCATTGCGACAACCCACCTCTTGATTCGTTCACGACAAAAATCTTCGAAGACCATTAGCTTTTTGAAGTTAGCATAACTTTCCCTTAAAATTTGGACTTTTAGATTACGAACGAACCTCCGAACTTTTACCGAAGTACAGAGATTCATGTTCCGTATCTACTATGTTCAAAGAAAGAATATATAGTGCATTTAATTTATTATTGAAAATTATCTCAAATAAAGTAATGTATATCAAAATATACAAACATGATTATTTTGACATATCTTATTAATTCTGTATTTTTTATTATTATTACGATTTAAGTGTTTTAGAAACTGCTTCCTTTTAAAAAAATGTTTTACAAGTTTTTATGCCTAGAGTGGAAACATTACATCAAACAAAATGTACCCTAGTAGATAATTATAAAAAATATCTATGTTTTCGATATATTTACACTGACGTATTTACTATCATAACCAAATAATGTTTAACATGAATAGTTTTTAGCCCGGCGGTAAATCGTAAAATTCAGTCTCGTCACGACAGTAACTTGAACATTTTCAACGACTATTTTGACGGCGGTTATGAATATGTTTTTCGACGTTGTACAAATACGTAGCCATAAGGTTTCATGGTTAAAAGAAGGGTTCAAACTCAATTGATATCTCGTTTACGTAAAGAAAAATTATTTTTCTCTCGACTGATCAAGCTGTAACCTGAAATAAGAATATAAAAACATCCCAAATGTTACGCTTCCAGTGGCTAAAACTTAAAGAAAGCAATTAGTAAATTTTACGAGTTAAAAGAATAACGTGGAGAGATCTACAAAACTTGATTAAAATTTCTAAAGAAAATTAAAATAAACTTTTCAAACATACTGAGATTAATATCGTTACTTACATTAAAGGAATTGTGCTCATCAGGCTGGAAAAAAAAAGAAACAGAATTATTTGCTTGTTTTCCAACGATAAAATTCTATTCTATGTTACGACATATTCGTACAACTATTATTTAATATTTTCAAATACGTAGGAAGTATGACTCTGTTCCTCTGTTTACTATATTTACGGTCAATTTACGTAGTTACAATATTGTATTGTAGTATTAGAATTCCAGGATTAATTTTATTATATAAGCCCACTGTATATATTGTGGTGCTCGATCTTCTACTACTACTATTCAAATTAAAAATTTGTAAGGTGATAAGTCAAATGAAATTTACGGTAGATTATTTTACAAAAGAAACATTTCTAATATTAATTTAGATATTTCTGTAAAGTAAAAATAAAAGTTTACGAAATATTAGTTTAATTTTTCTCTAACACGTACATTTTTACTGAGACTTTCTCGTAATTGGTTTGATTAATTGTTTGATCATTTCAGTTAATATGAAATATAAATTTACCATACTTTTGTAAAAGTGTTACTACAACCGTTATTTAGTATGGATCAATGAACTAGGCCAGTTCGTGAAGAAAAAAGAAAATAGAGATTTTATTCCTAATTTTTGTATTGAAACGTCGTTTTATAAATTATGGTCAGTAACGACCACAGTTAGTTAAGCTTGTGTGAATTATGATTTCATTCTGGTTGTACAAGTAGCGTCCGTTACCGTTAAGACATTACAAACGGCTTGTGGACTTAACAGTTGACAAGGATTCGATGAACTGTACCGTGAGAATCACTGCTAATATATGGTAAGTGAGAAGACATTCCCAGAGGACGTTTGCCTTAACGGAAACGATACGAGAAGGCAACTGGTACAATACGATGCAGTCACAAGTCGGAAGATGGAGCCAGTGATAACCGGGTGAGTACAGTTCTCAGAGAAGACGAAGTCAGGGTGTAAATTACTTATACGATTATAAAGCTTATATACTTTATTAATAAATTTTTCGCGGTTGCTTAACCAGGTTTGGATTTCTCGATGTGGACGTTTCTGCTCTCATTTTCTACCGCTGTCTTCAGGCTACGTATAAACGTAACATCGAGAAATCTGAACCTTGTGCTTAACAGCGGAAAATTTATTGATAATTTACACCGGGAAAACTTACATTAATTACTTATATATTTCCCCCTTTCATAATATTTTTGTTAATTATTAGTTTCCTATTAGCGCCGTCACAATATATCTGACGATGAATGACGTGACGTGAACGCCTTCAACGTCGACCTTGACAGCAAATATGAATATATTTTTTGACCATATATATATATATATATATATATATATATATATGCCCTCAACCCTAAATGGGGCTAAAAACACTGTCTTTCTATCATTACCTACGCATTGTATATAATATTTCGGTAGCAGTGTTGTACTTTAAATTGCATTTGTCAGTCAAGAATAAATTTTACAAACGTTCGTTTCGTTTGCCAATTTATATACATTTTCTACTTTGACTTCTGTAATTATAATTTTTAACTATTAATTATTGATGAATTCAAAAATGAAATGAACCGAAAATAATCGGAATTGGTTAATTAAGCTATCTACTTTGCACACTTTGTTCTTATTCGTATTATAGAGCATAAAGAAATAGAAAATTTAATTTTTAAAAATAACAACCACTGAAATAATTCTTCAAATAGATTTATTCCACAACAATGTTCCTTTACAAATTCAAATAAAATTTTTTGATAGTTTTCAAGGAATCACTTTTTTATGCATAATTATTGAATACTTTACATTAATACCACGTAAAATATTTCTATCATATTTCGAATTATTGATTATTTAAATTTTTTATTATAATAAATATCGGAGCCCTGTAAGAGCAAGATTGAGCTGTAGATTTTCTTGGTATTCGAAATACCGCCGATTCTTGTTAAAAAATAACATTCGATTGTGATTTTTATACAGAATGTACGAATATTTACCTTTTTGTAAATATAGGGTACTTTAAAATAAGATATTTAATTACTGAATGGTTCAAATTGTTTTATGATTTCGTTTCTTCTTACGGCCGACTCTCTGTATCATAGCACTGCAAGGACCAGAATATCTACATGCTTTAAAGTGAAAAGTATATTTTTTTAATTTTTAACTCTTGTGTATTGAAGTATTTTTCTTCTCAGGTCGAATTTTAAAATATTTTGCATAGTGATCCCAGTTCTGTTCGCTTCATACGATCTCGTCATTGCTGGACGGCAAGAAAGAGCTTTACCCCTTGTATATCCTAATGGTGGGATATGGAAGGTGAGACTATAAAAATTAATTACACTATGGTTGAAAAGTCTAGGATGTTCTATGTACACAAAATTAATACAAATATAATAAACATATTTTCTCGTGTTTTATGAGAAATATATATCAATTGGTTGTAGAATAATTTTAACATAAGTTATATTTTAGTATGATAAATTAGGCTGGATTAAAAGTTAGTTCAAAAAAATGCTTTCCTGAATGTAAAACGTAAATGTATATATTTTACACAAATAAAGTATTCACAATTTTGACTTATAAACCATATAAGCAATAAAAATGAGACAATATGTACTTGTAATCGAAGTCGTTATTTTAATAACGTTTATGTACGTAAAATTATTAATATAATTAAAATATTTTTCTAGTGTATATTTGAGTTTCTTGTAATTTCAGTTCAATATTGGATTTGGTACTCCAGTTAAGTATCCAAATAGGACAATTATCATGGGGCTGCAGTTCCAGTTTCAGTACGCCCATATTCGAAACATCAGCGAGGTGACACAATATTTATCTCTATTTCTGGGCGGACGAGGGAGTACATATAGTATGATTCAATCAGCCATGAGCAGGTAAGTCGAATGTAATGTGAAACAATGTAATTAAATTAAATTTTAGTTAGCTTTTTTTGGACAAGTTAAAGTAGTTGTTTTGTATACGTGTGTTTTGAACAGATTTGTATTCCACGAAAAGACCACAGATAAAACTTCCTATTCTTAAACGCAAATTATATTAATCAGGTTTAATTTTAATCGTAAATTTCAGTATTCCAAACTGTATAATTTAGAATTAATTTTAAGAATTTGTGACGAATAGTTTTGGACTCAGAATTAATTTCATGCTTTCATATAAAATACTAAACATATTTATGGTTGATTGTCTTCTTAAAAAAAATTTGCACACTCACGTAAAGTATCCCATACATGGCAAAGTTAACATGCATACATTTTACAAAATAATTATAAGCAAATATTTATCAACTTATGCACTAAAGCCGTAAATTCACCAGTTAAGCATATTCATTTGGTTTTATTTACTCTCAACAGAGTAGGAATCAATGGTAAATCGTGTCTTTTACGAGCGATTTGTGAAGCAGCAGAGACGCCAATGTTTCACGACGGACTCTTCGGAGAACTGTTGCATTTGCTTCTCACGTAAGTCAATTACTTCAATTACAATGGCAAAGAAATCGCAGAATCAATAATATAATTATTTTTAAGTGACTACTCTTACAAATTATTGACAATGTAATTTTTAGTAATGTCAGAAAGCGTTAATGTTAAAACAATCATTCAGCGAATAGAAACTAATAAGAACATAATGTTACCAGTTGTCGCATCTTACCGCTGTCTGCGAGGGCTATTCTCTCGCAGACAGTACCTGCGAGGGATGTTTTCTCGCAGGGGCTACCTTTGGGTATGCCTTTTCCTTTTAGTTTTTGAACTAAGGTTTCCACCGCCGAGGCACCTTGGTCTGTTTTGAGACGTGTATGTTCCGCGGTCACAGACCTTGGGCATACGGTAAGAGTTGTCCGCTATTCGTATTGGAATAGTCGGCCAGCTGCCTCCTAAACCGGTCAAGGAACGGCGAGGGGAAAGCTGCGACCCCACAGTAAACCCCTCTTCCGCCATAGGAAGGGCGGGGGACAAGTACCCACCTGATGCAGGTTTTTCTACGGTTTTCCCTGCATCACTTTTAGGCGAATGCCGGGTAGGATCCTTAAAATATAGCCCGGGGGCCCTAGTTAACCCTTGGCTACCTACTTCTACCCTTCCACATTCCTCCTTTCAAATCCCTTCCTATGCTATTGAAGGGGAGTTGCCACCATGTGGATTACTCTCATGTAGCCTGTTACCCTAAAATAAAAAAGCTGTCGCATCTTACGAATATTGACGGGACTTTTACAGGTGAAAGCAATAAGAGTAATTATTTATTAATATACAATAGGAAAACACACAATCATTTGATGATATTTTACATTGACACACATCATAACCATTTTCACGAAGTCGTAACGTTTATTTTCACCAAAATTCCGAAATAAATACTTTTGTTTATTTATCACGTGGCCACAAATTATTTAATTACATGGTTGAATAAGAAAACAGGTCCATTTTTCTCATTAATTATCAAATATCATGGAATAAAATAAAACGCGGAAAATGCAACTTTCAGCAACTCACCTGTAAAAAAGAAACGTATATCGAATAAGTATGGTGAATAATACTGAAATTAAAAAATGCTATAATAATTATTACAGAAAAGACATGTCTTTATTATTAACAAATCTAAATATCTGATTTTTATAAAAATATTTAATTGCAAGCACTTTTGCGGAAAGTAACGTTATTTTTAATTTTTTCAGTCCTAGCAGAAACGAGAAAGGCCTGGAGCAACATGTAAAAGCTCACGATCTGGGAAAAACCGAGGGCGACTGTTTAAACTACTACACCGACTGTCCAATAGGAACTGGATTGCTCGACTCAATAACACAACTGGTTCATTTCTGAAAATGAAAATAGTTTTACCAAAAGCAATAACCACATCGTGAAAATTCTCTGAGCGGAACACAT
Source organism: Zhengitettix transpicula (assembly GCA_037074705.1). Lineage (NCBI taxonomy): Eukaryota > Metazoa > Arthropoda > Insecta > Orthoptera > Tetrigidae > Zhengitettix > Zhengitettix transpicula. The sequence goes on along the minus strand of CM073593.1, from coordinate 24,941,852 downwards.
TTATACTTTTATATAAATTTTGGCTTTAATTGAACAGAATTTGGGTCTAGATCAGGAAAATGCTTTACGTCATCGCAATAAATCGGAAATTCTGTGAATATCTAGAGTTTGGATTATAAAAGTGTGTGAAAAAAATAAATATATTTATGTTTTTTGTTGATTTATTTTATTTAAATTATCAATCTTAAAATTAGTAATATGTTATAAATTAATTGATTTGAATAGTATATAGATATTATAAAATATTAAATGTTTGCGTTAAAAGTAGTGTTTCTGAATCACCCAACGAAAACAGTAAGGATTGCAGAAACATAGTGAGATATTTACATAATCACTTAATTTTGTCTGTTATTTTGCTATTTATTTTATAATTAGTATTATTCATGTAAATATATGGCGTAATGATCCTCACACAAATCATTAAGAATGTGGGTGATTGAAAAAATATAATGAAATATAGTTTATTTCTATACTGAACACATTCACATGAATGGAAGACATGATGCAGAGAGTTTTCATTGAAGTTTTATCTTAACTATAATTTACAATGTATGAAATAGCCAAAATATTTTTACTGATATAGAAATATCGAGATATGAATTATATTTCCTCCCAAAATAGAAGATATTCTATTTATGAAACGCTAAAATTTTTCTGCTTTCTTTGAAAACTATTATGACTGTATTCTAACCAAGTTTGAGTCCATCGTAGAATTTAATTAAAATATGGTTTCAACCTACAAATTTCAGGTATGGCCAATATTAAATAATAGAGCGACCTGGGAATGATTGAAACTGATGTTGGTGAATAAAAACTGGCTCAATTAGGATGTAAAATAATCTTTACATTATTACATCGATTTTTTATTTTCATTTCCTTAATAAAAATTCTGAGAGATGTGTAAGGTATTAATAAAAGTGGGAAACTGGATGACTCAGGAGTTAACAGCCAGTAAAAAGTCAGACATTTACTGTGTGTAATAACTATTATCCAGGAGTCCGTTCTTCAAATTGGAATAAAAATATTGTAACTGTTTTTATCGATATGTTTAAATTTCGGCACAAAATTTATCAACATTGTATGTTATTTACAGGTTCGTTATTTAATTTTCTGGGTTACAAGTTCATTGCTCTAGTATCAATATTTTTCTTTTTTAATCATTCTTTTTTGTTATTGGATCTATCTCTAGTGATTGTACGTCTATCTTCTAACCAATCATGACAAGTTTTTTTCTTTTCAAAGAAATACATGGCTTCTTCAGAATAAAATAAAATAGGGATGTCTGATTGTTAAACTTTTAAATTTTATGTATGGGTATCAATTTATTATTGCCTCGAAGTTATTAACCACTTAAAAGAATACCGTTCAGCAGTTTTTCGGTAAAGAAAATTAAATTATAGCAAAAGAAGTTCAAATCATATTTTGCAACGTTCGTAATTAAATATATTATTTTAAAATGGCTGAAAAACATCTCATATATGGAAATATTAAAATATAAATTTAATCGAAATAGATCCGACAGTTATGCAGAGATATTCGGACATAATCATGGGACAAGAACGTCTGTCAATTCCAAGATGGCGGATTGCAGCTCGGATCTGTATAACAATCATATAAAATTTCATCGTGTTCGGTCCTACTGTTTTCTTCTGAAAAGCGAACAAAGCAGTCAGGTAAACGAGGTAAGAATGACATCATTTCGATTTTTCCTATGTGAAAAAAAAAGTGAGGATATGATAAAATTACTCGATTACACGCAATTTACAGACAAAACTATCTGTCTATAAATAAGGTAAACAAATTTTATTTAATAATTGGTTGGACATATATTATGCCTAGTGGAGATTTGATTGGAGAAATTAACACACGAATAGTAATAGTTTTTAGTTTATTAGCTGTACCACAACTTGAAGATGATGTTAAACTGTTGAGATTTCATTAGGGATGAAAATACCTGACTTTAATGTGACAATAAATGATCATATATTCAAGTAGAATTTTATATTTTAATAGTTCATGAAGTAAAACACTTCCATTGTTTTCCCGTGCGGGCCCTAAAATAAAAATTTCTCAGACTGTTGTAGTATACGCCAGGAATTAACGATCCCCACACAGGAAGCATGTTTAATTACTAGTGGGATTGCAGATCTCTTGAATTCTAATGTAGCCCTTAACAAAGTCGGGACTCCTTCCGAGATGCACTCTATAGCTCAGACACAAATGTGTTGAACTGGAGAACACAGCAGTTAAAGCTCAAGAGGGCGAAAAGCAAGGATTTTTACAGGGCTATAAGCCTGGAAGACGTTTTCTCAGAAAAAGTCTTACGGTTACCTCGCTCCACTTGTAAATTACATTCAACTTTGACGGGCTTCAACCGTCCCAGATGGTGAATCAACAATTCGGACGACCTAAATCACTAAAAAATATCAAAAGTCTTCACGATAATATATTGTAATTTTAACATTTCAAATGATATTAGAAATTCCACGAAATTAAATAATTATAACGAAAGTATTAAATTAACAATTAAATAATAAAATTGACAAAAATGATGTGAATAATTAATTTATAAATTATGTGAATATCTTCTTATTTATACATTAGCTATTCACATAAATTTTGAATATTTTTTTTGCAACATTTAATTTCTATTTAAGATTCATTAATATGTACCGCTCTTAATGTACGCAAGTATTGTCCTAATACACGATCAATCAATTACTGTACTTTTTGGTACTGATAACAACATTAGATATATAAATTTAATATTATAACAAGTAGCGATACAAGTGAAGAAACTGTTGGCTAATATAATATAATTTTGGCAACATACTTTCCCATTTAATGATCAGAAAAATTAACAATGACGTCGAGAATAGAATAGACTAATATACTGGAAAATAAGAAAATAAAAGAAAGACATGAACGTTCACTCTGTGAACATTTCAATTACCCACTTCACCCTCGAGCTCACTTCACTTGCAACCCCTTTGCAGTGTAATACAACGTGAAACTTCTGTAAATGCCTTCTCAATTTGACATTATTACATTGCAAGGAAAACATTATTAATTGCCTTAGAGATCTAACTAAAGAAACAACGATAAAAGTTACTGTCCCAGCAGTTAACATATTTATTTTGGAATGTTAACCAGTCTCAACATGGTGGATAGTAGTTTATACTTTTTACGGCTGTATACAGTTACTGTAACCATTAATAGCAACGCATCTATAACTACCCCGGAAATATATGCCATAGATATGGAAACAATACGATGCATGGAAGAACGAAACAAAAATAATTGAATCCTAACAGGCTCTCTGGTTAAATAAATACAATAACCAACCAAAATATATAAAATGGTACCGCCAATAAAATATGAGGAAGCGTTATGGCTATTCTAAATAGCAATAATAAGGTAATGATAGGATGGATACCGGCACGCAGAGGAATAGAGGCAAACCAAAGGGCGGACAAAAGTCCAAAGAATAAAAACAGCAGTCCAATATGCACTTTATGGGGTACAACCCTATGCCAGAATATTGGAGAAAAAACGGTACAAGTGTAGAAGAGGAAGAAATGAAATGATTTTTCACAAGGAAGTCAACAACTTCAAGGAAATATCCTACGATAGCAATCTGTCACGGAGACAGCAGGTGGTTGTTGCTAGGTTAATAATTCTCAATTCACGCACTCCCATCTATTCTCTAAATCACCGAAACCTACATTTGATGTATGCAAGCCTGCCCTAACGATCCAGCATATCCTCTACGACTGCCCAAAGCACGACAGAACTAGAGGTGTCACAATTCAGAAATACACAAATAAGGGATATGTGCATAACAGGAGAAGCAATAAGTAACCTACTAAAGTTTAGCAAGGAAACCGTCATTCAAGATCTAATCTAAATAAACAATGAATCTGAGACTAAGAATAAAATGTATAATTAATATGAATCAATTGTAATAATTTCGTGTATTAGGTATGGTAAGTCGCCAATGACTTTTGTGTTCATGCGACTATAAACAATAACTTAAAAACAAGTAAAGAGAGTATGAGTCACCTTTAAGAATAATAATGACATCGGCTTCGGATATCCTAATACTTTATTCTTTATAGTTCAAATATTTCTGAGACATGCCAGGAACGATACCGAAGAGATATTTTATTTTACGGTAGATTTATTGCCATGAATAAGGACTAATATTCTGAGGTAAGTTTGATATTTATATTTTGATTATAATTTTTCCTTTATATCCACGTGTACTTTCTCACGTGTACAGCAACAAGATATATGTATTTGAAAATTTTAGTCTTATATATAACATATGTACGTAAGACCAGTTTATTATAAAATGTACTTTTAGCATTATACGTTTGAGCTCATTGAATATGAAATTATTTGATTTGTCTTACATAAGTTATTAGTAAAATTTTTTGACATCGTGATCGATGTACAATTTAACGCTAGGAAATCACCTCGTAAGTGGTTTGACGATCATTAAAATTCCCTGAATCTTTTAGCGGACTAATTGTTTTTGTTTTGGATGTGGCTCAATTCAACAAAAAAAGTTCCAAGTTCCGAACAGCGGATGGCATTATAATTTGAGTCAGGAGCACTGAAGAGCGTGTTTTGCATTATAATGGAAATGGCGGATCGACTGCCCATGCTGAATTTCTCGTAATATTGAAGAATTCAAATACGAGATGAAGATACTTTTTTATTTTTACATTTTTCAACTTTTATGCCGTTTACAGGTATACACGGTTCTTTGTAAAATTAAACGTTGATTAAGCAATACACGACATCTACGAGTTTAAGAATTATTCTTTTTAGGATAACAGGCTACATGAGGCTATTCCCCTTTAATATCATAGGAAGGGATTTGAAAGGGGGAATGTGGAAGGGTAGAGGAAGGTAATCAAGTGTTAACTAGGGCTCCCGGGCTATATTTTAAGATCTCTTCATTGCATGCGAGAGGGTGAAATGGTGATGAATTCTTGTTTTGGGGTTTCTGTGGCACTTCAAAACCTGAGAAATACAGCCCCTTCCCCTCATGGTGTTGACTCTTGAGGAAGAAAACTAAAATGGACTCAACCTGATTAGCGTCGAGTTCTTCTTTTTGGAGGCTGCTCAATTAAATAGTGGCACTGCCAATACCAGACATTTTTTTACATTTACATGGAAGAGTGAATGGTGATTATATATTGTAAAAATGTTAATAAAATGATCATAAAGTAAATAATTAATTAAAAATGAAATGTAACGCGACCCATTTCTCGTCACATGAAATATCACCTTTTTACGTGCCAACTATATGATTTCATTCTTCTGTTAATAATGGAGGCGGAAAAAGTGAATACATTTCTTTTATGTCTCAGAACAAAATTTTTCTACTAAAAAGGTTATAGCTGTATGGCTGATTCGGATGACGTCATCTATCCGGAAGCTGGTCACATAAAGATTCATATTTGATTACTAGACGGACGCAGTAAAATAACGGTCAATATGGAGGACATTCTGTAAATAAAAGTACTTTTATTTTCCTATGCAGAATTATTCATTTTCCTGAGGATAAAATACCTATGTAATATCAGTCATTCAGCCCAGTATAGAATAATGTTCCAATCACAAGTTTTTTTTCTGGCGTTCGTTTTTACGTCAACATATAAGGCTGCTTGGTTCAGGATCACAGTTATGTTGAACGGAGGAGTGACAGGTGTAAATAAATTTGGACAATTTTTTTTTAAAACAAAAATTAAGTGACGCTCACCCTAGGGCTTACGAGTCTGTTTTGTGACGTCACATCGTGACGTGAGAATTGCTTCTCCAAATATTGCTCCGTTAGCGTCGGTGCTGGCCCTTACCGTCGTCCCCGTAGCTGTCTCTGTCGTGCACAATGCATAGCCGGAGCATTGTTATGGCATGCCTTCTGTTCGCTCTATTGATACTCACTGATGTCGACGCCAGGACTTCCAGGGTCAAGAGACGCCTTGTGTACCTCAAAAACGCTCGATTTTTCGTAAGTTCAAATTTCATTACAATTCTCTATTAAACAAAAATTTATTGTGAACAATTCGGCTCTAATCGTATTATTGGTTCTTTAGAGCAGTTATAAATTATTCCTTGTCCGTTATGGAGCTGTATATCGAATTATTCAGTGGAGTACGTTTTCTCTACACGACCACACTTGACATTGCTTATTTAAGGTAATAGAATTACATTTCAAATTTCACTGTAGGACGACGTTTATTCTCAAAACAAGCACGTGTTTAATTTTCCTCAAGATGTGGAAACAAAATAATTCGTACATATGACAATTATTTGAGAACGTTTATTTTCTCATGCGTATGTATCTTGGTGTACTTAACCTAACATCTTTGAACTCCAAGCACATCGTAATGAAGTTCAGTTTAGTTCAAAGGACTCTTATTTAACCTCAGAGCTAAGGAAGATTAAAAGAGTTTTAATAACATTACTATGAGTGTTTACAATTAAATTATTATCTATACTAAGTAAAATATTATAGTTAATGCTTGATGGAATAATTAAGACACATTAAAAGTTAAGAGCAATAGACCATTTAAAAAATTTACATATAGATACAATAAATTTGTTTAAACTATTCTATTTATATTACGAACATGTAAAAATTTACATTATTTCTTTGTTACTAATAACATGTTAATATAGTTGAAGTGACCTTAAATAAAATAAAATAAAAATTCGTTTAGAAATTAACTATCCATGACAAGAAATTTTTTTTTTTTTTTTTTTAGGGCAACAGGCTACATGAGGGTAATCCACTTAGGGCAACTCCCCTTTAATAGCATAGGAAGGGATTTGAAAGGGGGGATGCGGAAGGGTAGAGGAAGGTAGCCAAGGGTTAACTAGGGCCCCCGGGCTATATTTTAAGGATCCTACCCGGCATTCGCCTAAAGAAATGCAGGGAAAACCCTAGAAAAACCTGCATCGGGTAGGTCGGGCATTGGGTACTTGTCCCACGCCCTTCCGATAGCGGGAGAGGAGTTTGCTGTGGGGACGCAGCATTCTCTTCTCCGTGCCTCGACCAGTTTAGGAGGCAGCTGGCCGACTATTCCAATAGGAATAGCGGACAACTCTTACCGTATGCCCAAGGTCTGCGACCCCGGAACATACACCTCTCAAAACAGACCGAGGTGCCTCGGCATGTGGGAACCTTAATTCAAAAAAAAACCAGAGAGATGTGAGATCATCCCCAAAGGTAGCCCCCGCCAGAGCTCTCTGGGAAGGTTCACCTACGAGAAATCCTCTCGCAGGCTTCCCTTCCGACAAGAAAATAATCTACTCAAGCAACTTAAACTTGATTTCAACGCAGATAACTGCAAGAATTAATTGAAATATAAAACTGAAAAGTTGGTAAATTAGAATTAGAACTAATCAAATGAATGAGAGTAGGTTAACATTGGCACTGTTTTCTAGGATTGATTTAATTTGGAGAACGACAGAAAGAAATATTAAATTAATTTAAAATTATTAACGTCATTTATTTAATTTCTTGTTAATAAACATAATTTTTTTATTCAAGGCCATATAAATTTATTTATTTATATTATTATAATTGTCAGATATTTTTTTCATCATTATTATGTTTTTATGCTTCGTCTGAAATATTTAGTCCATTATATTTTGGTCTTACAGAAATAATTGAACTTCAAATATGAAATTAATAACAATGATATATGTTTAGTCTGCACAGTGTACCAATATTATCAATTTCGATCATTATTTAAATCTGAGAGTTACAGTTAAAACAATTTGTGATGTCAGAAAATTTAATTCAAAATATTTTGTTCACATTAAGGAAATAAACTCAGAAAAACGTCGTTAGAAGTATTTTATGTTACTTTAAAAATTCAGACTCTGTGCTTGTTAAACTTAAAATAGTTTTCAAATATGCAAGTATCCTATTGCCTACTGAAGTTACGTATACAACATAGTTATTCTTTCATTATTATTTAAAAGACATCCCTTCTTTCATAGGCAAGACTTAACATAAAGGAAGACCTTTTCCCGTACAGTACCGTGTTCGCCTTCGCGTATGGATTTACTGTTCTCTACGAATTGCCAACTGAAGCTAAGCAAGTAACACGACATCGTATTCATCGAAGGGAAATTTTCAACGATCTGGAAGCCGTGATGAATAGGTATGTGACTTTTATAATATTCACTTCCATCGCTCACTTGAATAATATATTTCTGATGATATTTCGTTTATATATTTCATATATAACATACGAAAGGACATAAATACTCAGAATTACATATTATTGAATTTTCACTTTCATTTCATATACTAATATAAGAAGTTTTAATTTTCATGTGTTTAAGGGCCAAAATGGTATTATAGGTAAATATAAGGTGTTATTAAAATATAATGCAAAGGAGATAACACGAAGAAACGAGTGTGTAATGATTTAATGTAGAAGAAGTTATTTGTTCGTTCACAGCTTTTAAATGATTTCTAGGTATACAGCAGTGTGACAGAACTAACAATGGCCGTGCACTTTGAACATTTAGGTTCAGTTAATGAAACAGTATAGAATATGAAGTTGCAAACTGCCCATTAAAATTAATTGAGAATCATCAATGTCAGGTTGCAGAGAAAAATATTCTGGAGTTTTCTGTTATTTTATTCATATGAAATAAAATTATCAAACTCCTGTGGCTAAAGGTTTGAAGAGAATGACGGAAAATCGACGAGAAGAGAATTAGAATGGTTGGGTATACAAAATTTTATTTCGTAATGCACAGGAAACAGTCTAAAAGGAAAGGAAATAATATATGATGGAGGGAATACTATAGTAAGTTTATTAAACTACTTTTTTATAATACAGCAGCATCCATTTATATATATATATATATATAATATATATAGTATTCTTCGTATAGTATTTTGGTTGGATAGAAAGAAAACCAGAACAAATAATTAACCGACCGTATTACGTATTGAACCCGCTGGAACAGAGTTTTACAACATATCATTTAAATTTAAAATCCTGTAATTACATGATACTAGGAAACTATTACATAAGCACTATTTTAAGTAAAATGTGAGAAGAAATTTCGTTGATGTTCTGTTTTAAAGCAAGTTAACGTCCACAAAAAAGACATGCACAAACCATTTAAATTTTGCTTTTAATTCGTGTATGAGTGTCCTAATCGTTATCCAGATTTACAGTAAAGGGGAATTGGGACTTACGCAATGTGGAATATTAAAATATTGGCACAGTGATGCAATGAACGAAAATATTAATTAAAACATCCAATTAGTCATAAACGCTAAATTACGCGTAAAGCATACACATGTTGTTTATTCCTCGCAGAGTACTAGTTGGTTCGTTATTAGAAATCAAACATTCATTTTTTATTCAATTACGTTAAAATTGTTATTTTTTCATTATTGGCTTCGATTAAGTTCATAACTTGTAAATGCGTTTTTCAATATAGAGTCACTTTGATTTTATTATATCGTTCATCTTAACGGAAGAATTTCCAATAAGATGAATGAGCTTATCCAAGAGTGAGAAAAATGATTAACAGCGCCTCCCTGTATTACTGATAGAAAAAAAATTGTGATCTAACACGAAGACACTTTCTACTTGATTAAAATCTGAATGGAAAGGGGAGTCAGAAGAGGGAGCAGCGAGAAATTTATTCTCTAATTACTCATATTGATCAGTAATAAACTTATAAAATAATATTTTATTTTTATGTATGTTATTGAAATTATTTATTCGAGGAATTTAATTTAATGTGACGCTAACTTTCGCTAAGGACAACCAGAAACAGTTTTCAGGGGCTTTGTGTATCAGCTCAAATAGGGATATCAAATCCTATCGGGTCGTTTTCCGAGAAACGTGACATGATGTCCACCGCCTCTCGTTACAGCCGGGAGATTTATCGCTTTGTGAAGGACGAAACTTTCTTCACTGGAGTTCAAATTCTGTCAAGTTTGGCTGTTAGTGTCTGTGTCCAAGCGGCACAGACCAGCGTAAAGGAATTCAATACGACGGTCACATAAAATAAATAATTGAGATCACGGAGTAGTCTACTGCTTATGCTAATTTCCGTAGGATTTTATAGATAGAAGTCGTTTTTATAATATTATGTAAATTTCCTTTTAAAATATTTACTTACTTTTAACTCAAGTTTGCTTAGCTAAATTATTTTCACGCATCGAATTTGCTTGGGATCCGGAAGTTTGCCCGACATTCACTTGCTCGAAACACGTTTTCCCGACAACAGTGTCCCGATTGACGTTTGCCTAACAGGCAATTTCCCCCAAAAAGGAGTTTTTACGAAATAAATCATTATATTAATATTGTAGAACACTTTTAAATTAAGTTATTAATTAATGCGTGGAACAATTTCAACCAAACTTGGTACTCGTATCACTTAAGGTCCAGGAACAACCATGCGGAATTAAGTTTACTCTAGCACCCCTAAGGGTGGGGGTAGAAGGTGGTGGCATTTTCAAAATACAAGATATGCGACAACTGCATATATTGGCGCCAAATAAATTATTTACGGGGTCGTTCAGAATCATAATGCCCCTCTCGATGCTTTTAGTGTTGAAGTTCATCCCTTAAAGGCAAGAGGGCAGGTATGAGGCGGGGTGAAAGGGGGTACTAAAAATTGCGATAACTACCAAGATTGGGATCGAATCCAGTGTTCTGAAAGTCGATGAGTTTAGTTATGGCATTGCAGCAGAATTAAGTTACTATGGGTGGGGTGGAATGGGGTGATAATAATTTGATATCAGCCGATATTGCTGTCGAATGCGGTGTTATGGTACTCGCATAGTTTAGTTATAGTATTCCAGCAGGGTTCAGTTTAATAAACACGTGAATAAATTTTAACGAAACTGCGTACCTGAATGATTTTACTGTGATATATTACAGGAACCAGTTAATATTGGAACAAAATACAGGCGGCTTATTGTTTAACGACAGGTTACAATACAACAACAAATGAATCCATTGTTGGCAACCGAAGTAAACTTAGACATAGGCCAACATTACATAAAAATTGAATGCAATCCTCATTACCATCAGTATACATGTAACTTATGCTCCGGAATGAAAAATAATTGGGCTGAGACAACTCTTGCATGCAGGAAAGAGGGGGTGGGGGGGGGGTGAAAGTCCAAAATGTTTTATTTCGGATGCCATAACTAAACTCAGCGACTTCCAAAACACTTGAATCGCAATTTTTTGTCACCCCCTTTCACACCACCTCATACCTGTCCTCTTGTCTTTAGGGGAAGAAAATCGACACTAAAAGCATCGAGAGTGGCATTATGAATCTGAGCGACCCCGTAAACTATTTATTTGGCGCCAATATAGGCAGTTGTCGCATAGTTTGTATATTGAAAATGCCACCCCGTCTTACCTCGCACCATACGGCTGCTAGAGTTAACTTAATTCCGCAGGGTTGTTCCTGGATCTTAACTGATGCGTGTACCAAGTTTGGTTGAAATTGTTCCACGCAGTAGTGAATAAGTTAATTTAAAAGTATTCTACAATATTAATATTATACTCTGTTTCGTAACAGCTCACCCGTCTGGAAAATGATCCATCGGGAAAATGATCTGTCGGGCAAACATCAATGGGGATATTTTTGTCGGGATAACGTGCCTTGGGCAAGTGTGTGTCGGGATTTTGTACTACACCCAATGTATTTATTTCATTAAAGGAGGAAGAGGATCGCCGTTTCTGGATACTATGTATAATGAATTAAATGAAAGAACGAGGAAAACAGGGAATGTCTAGGGCAGCATTAGTCTGATGATAATTAAAGAAAAGCCTCAAGAAGCTCTGTAGTACACAATAAATTTTTCTTTTGCATTTAAACAGCTGGAGGTAAAGTGAACCATTATTGAGGTTTACAATGGTCGTGTCGATATCGTGGTGAATAACATTTATTATCGTTTACATAGAGTTCTTATTTACATACATTAATAGTCTTAAAATTATTTGCAGATGGCTTTGATTTGATTTATTTTATTCCATTAGTCCTCGTATGAGGAAATAGGACACGTCAATACATAAAATTACAGTATAAAAATTGAATTCTACAATTGTAAATAATTAGAACTTAACATAAAAATACTAAAATTCGGGAACACTAATTTTCTTGTCTAACATAAGTAAAATAATATGAATAATATCAAAAATAATAATTCTTTAACTATACTAAGGGTATAATTTATTATTTACAGTTCTAATAAAATTATTATATATGTACTAGTAAATAATTAATGATTCGAGAATGAACTATCATAAAATACAGAATTTACACATCACACAATAATAAGCACAAAACTTGACACACGCACACTAGGAGGAAACGCAAACGACGGACGAGTCACTTCATCACTTTCTATATTGATCCAACTTGATCAGATTTAATTCTTCTATTATTCCCCAGAATCGGACAACGTGCCTCTGTTAAATCACTTACACACGAACTTGTTTATTCAAATGATACATCTTGACCAATGATCGTAACCTCAGTTCAAGTATTTTTGATTACGATCCCGCATACTAGTGTAAATATGGTACGATGAATGCGTTTCTGAGAAACAAGACAAGAGTTACTTATGTGTGGAATACGTGAATCTAACATGGCATGGAGAACTCATTTGCAATCATGTTTAGTTGGGATGAAAACTTTCAGAAGCTCTAGCATTATGAGATCAGTATAATGAAAAAAAAGTTAAGGAGCCTATAGTAAATGAAGACCCAACACATGTAATTGAGTAAGTCTGATCCATGGTAAAAATTGATAAAAATGGTTATAAAAATAATCATTATTTAATGCAGTTTTCTGACCAATACCAGACAATATTTTTTTTTGTTTACGACAACGTTTTGTACGTGTTTGTACCTTCCTCAGGTTTTTCCTGCGGAGAAATTGTACAAAATAAATTTGTTATTATCGAGAAGCCAATGAATTTATAAAAGTAGTTGTTCAAAAAAATACTATTAACACAATGAAACTAAGAAACACTCACTTAAAAATGCTAAATGTTAAAAACTATTTTCATATCCTATTGAAAAAACAAACTTTATAAGTTCTTCCGAGGCACTTATTCACAAACTACACACAAATGCGGTCAGAGCCAACCTGAATAGGATTATCAACTCTCAATAGAATTGTCAAATTCCTTGGGTATTTACGGTCTGTCCCAGCAACCTTGGGACGTGTCTCGCAAACAAATGTGCTACCTTTCATCATAAATTACTAAATTAACATTTTCACCAAACAATTATACAAAACTGATATTAAAAAAATTAAAATCAAGAATCAACATTCTAAATTTTGCTTAATTTAATTGTGAATAAGAAAGATAGACTTCAGACAAAAAATAATAAAATAAATACCACACAACGTTTTTGGGATCCTTATCCCTTTTTGTCTGAATTGGCTATCTTTCTTCTTCATTAATTTCAATCAGACGTAAATTTTTCATTTTAATTTAATTGTATCATTCTGTGAGTTTATGGTGTTTTCAGTCGTTTTTATGTATATCATTTCAGACAAATTACGCTTATACATATTTTTCTCTATATCTAAAATCTGGACACGTATCCCATCAAAATAACGATTCTCATCCAGTCTACGAGTACTGATCACATTATGGTTCGAAGTTTTATAATTGCTTTTGTGTTTCTTAAGTGTAATTTCTAAAGCTCGTTTAGTTTGCCCTATATAACATGTATTACAATTTGGTTCACTACATTTAATTTTGTATACAACATTGTGTTGCTTTTCTTTATCAATTTTATCTTTGCCTTTTTCTATAAATTTGGTAAGCTGATTGCTAATTTTGAAAATAACTTTAAAATAAAACTTAGTTAGAAATCGTATCAAGTTTTCGCTGGCATGACCTGAGGAAGGTACTAACACGTACCGTAACGTCGCCGTAAATAAATAAAAATATTGTCTGGTATTGGTCAGAAAGCTGCATTATTTTTATCATTTAAACAGACGTAAAAATACAATCTTTAAAATATTAATTATTCTTATTATATTAAGGGAAATAATTATAGATTAAATTTAGAGTTATTATTCATTCCATTAGTCTTTGGTCGAGGAAATAGGATACGTCATTATATAAGATTACCAGAAAAGAATAAAATATTACAATTACAAGGTAATAATATATACTTTACAAAAAAATTATATAACTAAAAGAAACCCTAAATATACTAATATAAAAGTAATTAAATGAATGATAACTATATTAATTTTCAATTTTCATTCAACGGAGTTTCTAACAGCAAATCTTACTTCTATTCCCGTCCAACACGAAACAGAAAATAAGTCGGCAGTTAAATTCTAGAAAATTATAATTTTGAAATAATAGGAGAACATGATAAAAAGTTGTTGTATTAAAGAGGATCTAACCTGTTCTTTCTTTCTACGAACTCTTTCAGCGAGTAGTATGCTCCATTTATTAACAAAGATTTACAACTCTTTATAAATTTTGTATAAAGTTTTTATTTCGTCCACAAGACTATTGTATAGATTTATTCCAGAATAACGAATGCTTGATTCAAAAACACTTTTTTCAATATAGAGATATCGATTCATTGATAGATTATATTTTACTGGTTTCAGACATGGATTTGACGGACGGGCGTGTATAATGCGCAGTCTTTGTGAAGCTACTCTAGTAACAAAGAGCCACGGCCTTTTCCAGAGACTGCTAAAGCATTTGTTCACGTAAGTACTCGTTACTTTAATTCACAAGGGTGTTTCCCGAGTGGGAAATGAAGTTTGATTTGTTGTACACAGCGTTCCTGAGCGGGAGAAGCGCGATATGCACCCTTATCACGCGCCGAGTGACTGCGCCCTCTTCAGTTCTACCTGTCTTGTATCCCTGATGAACCTCCAGATCTCACCTCTCTACGAAGCTCAATAACCATCCTACAGATGAAGATAACACCCCACCTACAGTTTTACACTTATTTCATTGCTGTATTATGTAAATAAATTTATTAAATGTATAGCTGTGTTGTACAACATTATTTACCTGTATTCATTAACTTAGTCGGAATTAAGAGTCAAAGAATAATATAAAATTATAAGTATATTGAGTCCAAACAGAAGAGGTCCAAAATTGCAAAGGTGGGAATAAATTAATTTAAAATTAACAGTTATTAGAAAGAACAAGAGTAAATATCCAGGAGATTGCCACATCAAATGAGCCTCTCAGGCCACAGTCTTCACCTTCAGCTTCATTTATAAGAATGTAATGGTGTTGCAGTGACACAGTGACCAAATATGGGACTGGCAAAGCCAACGTTCGTAGCCATGCGTTGCCTAAATCCAGCGTTAGTTAATAATTTAATTTCAGTGGGAATTGGAGGCTTAAATGATATCACTACAAGAACTTAAATCCGCCTAATTTATTTTCCACTATAAAACTGGTGGCTAATTATCTAAGTAGTAACTGCAGTTAAATTAGTTAACTATTTAATAAGTCCAATATATTGTTCTCGGAGTTCAACCGGGTTTTGCATAATTGTTGAACGCAACGTTTCGACGACTAAAAGCTCTGTCGTCATCTTCTAGGCGGTTCTAGACTTCGCCTAGAAGATGACGACAGAGCTTTTAGTCGTCGAAACGTTGCGTCCTACAATTATGCAAAACCCGGTTGAACTCCGAGAACAATATATTGAACAACTGCACCGGGAAAGGCTTCAATCTTTATTTAATAAGTTCCCGTCATAAAAATTGAGTGCCCCTTTCCGAATGCAATAAGCAACACACCTTTTCGTACGGATGACATATACGATACTTATTTTAATAAAAAAATACACTAAATGTCACAATTTTTAGTTCACTTTAATAATTTTATCACTTCATTTCTCAAGTGATCGATAGTTGAATATTGTGAAAGGCGTTCAGAAAAACTTTAGGTTTAACAGTATAACAACATTTACGTCTCATTAAAGTTTTTGGAATTGAAACTGAATTTGATGTTCCTCGCAAGAGAGTCAGAAATATTAGCGAGGAGAAAGCGAGAAATTAATGTCCCGTTATCACTAAGGGTGAAAAGAAATGTATCACTGTTTCTTATTGAAAATTTTATTTAAAAATATTATCGAATTGAACATTTTTACATTTAACGTGACTGATGACATTTAATTTAAGTATTATAATTTTCAGGTTTTTGCTTCAATAGTGGGAACAGTCGTTTGGGTAAAAGTTGTTAACATTTAATAAATTATGCAGTTACAGACGAGCAAATCAAATGTTTTGGCTATGAACGTTGGCTTTGCCAGTCTCATATTTGGTAAGGAGTAGATTTTCTTACCCTTCTAATTTCCTTGCGGCGCGACTATGTCAATGCAACACAATTACATTTTTATAAATCAAATTAAACGAGAGAAATGTAGCTTTATATTTTGAAAATAAAACTTGACATTTTCTGGGTATTTATGATGCGTAGTTTTAAAATAAGGTCTAAGGAGGAAAGTGAATACTTGAATTAGGATATCGTGTGGGAAGATAATTTACTCGTTATATGTATTGTTATGGGAGGAGCTATTTTATTTCATAGTAAGTAAGGGACAAATATACCCTTCCTACCAAAGCTGTATTTTTTTTTTCATTCAGAAAGGAACGCTAGATTTTTTTGACGAGTATTGTATCTAAAGTATGATAATTTATTGAGTACAGGAAGGGATGTTAAAATTATAAAATAACTACCGTATTACATACTTAATTTGCCAAGAATTGAAATGAATGAAAGTGGATAAACGAAATTTTCCTCCAACCCCGTCAATAAAGTTTGAATGGGTAAGTTTTATAAAAGTCCAATAAAATTAGAAGAACTCATTATAACACAACGTATAAATTGTGTTCAGAAAAAGTCTCACCATTACTTAATTATATACGAAAAAGTAATTCAACTCATGGCCACACGTTTAAAAATAACTTTCACAATACAATTATTAGCTACTGTAGAAATCTTTTTCAGTTGAGATATAATTTAATGCCAAACTATTTCAAGGAATGGATAAAAATTTTCGTAACAGGGTAGATTGTTCGCAAAAATATAGGTCAGAATAAATTGTCAACAAAATTTACTTATTATTATATTCATTAGTTTTTCGTAATATTCCCTCCAATGTTTTTTCATAGTCAAGGTAGTGAATTGATTTTTTTTTATAAATGTTGGTTTAAATTAATTTTTTAGAAGTAACAGGCTAAATCAGGGTAATCTACATTGTGGAAACTCCCCTTTAATAGCATAGGAATAGATTTGAAATGGGGGAATGAGGAAGGGTAGAGGAAGGTAGCCAAGGGCTAACTAGGATCCCCGGCTATAGTTTAAGTATCCTACCCGGCATTCTCAAGAAAGTGATGCAGAAAAAACCATGCATCAGATAGTTCGGGCATTGGGTACTTGTCCCGCGCCCTTCCGATGACGGGAGACGGTTTTGCTGTGGGGACGCAGCATTCCATTCTCCGTGACTCGACTAGTTATGGAGGCAGCTGGCCGACTGTTCCAATGGGAACAACTCTTACCGTATGTCCATACCGGAACATACACCTCTCAAGATCGCCGACGTGCCTCGTAGGAACCTTAGTTCAAAAACGGAGAGAGGAACTAGCATCTCCAAAGGTAGCCCTCTAAATTCAAACTTTCCGTTTCTTGAAAGAATTAGGTTTAATTACGTCTGTGGGAGTAATATTTTATTAAGAATTATAATAAAGTAACCAGGTCCTTATTCAGTTGTTTAAAAGAACAATTTATGATATACTAATTTCTTTAAAATCTTTGTTTTCTTGTCCATAAAATTAACAATAACTTAATAGTTTGTGCTCATAAATATTTTAAAACTATTTCATTTGAGATTTCTGTTTTTTATACCAAATTCATGTGATTGCTAAATAAAAGTTTTAAAATATTGATGTGCGAATTTGTTAATTTTAAGGACAGGAAAATAATTGATTTTGTACAAAAGTAATAAAAATGTTTATATTTTCAAAAGTTTCAAATGTTATAGATTATAAAATTCATAAAATACAATATATTTATTACACAAATTTTTGATTGTCTGCTTAAAAAACATTGTAACATGCTCAAAGAGGAACCAGGAGCCGTGTGTGCGTGTGCCGTATCTCAACTCAAAGGATGAGAATTGGGTTAGGGTAGATTATTATGTATGCTGTCAACGCCGAAGTCTCTGTGTCAAAAAGAATATCATTTGCGACAGCCTCGTGTAACGGTTCTTCCCCTGCAGTCAACCAGAATCAGGTTCGCTGATGAGACATGGACTCGTGCAGGTACGGATTACTACACGTCCTGTAACTATTTAAAGCGGCTGCGGTTAAATATAATGTATGTTTGTGCTTCACTTTTTTATATTATTGTGAGCCAGTAAATAATATTTAAATAAAATAAATGCATATTTGTCGTATTCTGTTTAGCGTCTATTTAAGGAATTTGCGTAAGGCAAATTTCGTTTACTTGTAACAGTAGACCTTGAATTTAAATTCATTATTGCAACATATTTACTGACTTTGTCCATTGGATTAGAATAATGAATATGCTTTTAGAATTTAGGTTTTTTATTAAAAAATGGGTATTTAATTGTAAAATATATATTAATAGCCCCCCGTCGTGTTGTTCGACAGTGACACCATCGGTTCTTTAAAAAAAAGAGTACGGTTCCTTGAGACGTTGATAGCGAAAAGCTTTCGTGTATCGAGTCGGATTTTTCGATTAACTGTCAAGCTGAAAGAACATTCATGCAAAGTTGTACGAGCCGCTGGAACGAATACAGTTTTTTGGCCCTCAAGGAAGATAATTAAGGAAATTAAAGAACTTGGTAGCATAATATTTGTGATCATAGTTTCACTTAGTTACCACTGATTGACGGAAATAATTTTTGTGGGGTAATATGTGACCTTATTTACATATAGTCTTCTTCTTTCTGAGTTCATACACTCAATACTAATTTCATTAATTGAAGGAGTATTTCTTCTACGTATTTATCTCTTCCATTTTTTAATTTACCGTTGCTTGACACTTTACTCCGTTAGTCTTGCCAAGTCCAGGGGACCGACGCAATTAAATTCGTTGCTATCTCCGGAACCACGACAGATACATGCATAAACTTTTATGACATCTCAGATGAATGTGTTTACCATATTCTTCCAAGGCAGCACTCTAAAATGAACCGTAGTTTCTCGGAAAATGACGTTTCTATAAGAAAGTAGCTTATTTTAGGTCCAGGGGACCTACTGCGACCACTCCCGTCAGTATTTTGGAAAATGAATAAAAGTATATAGAACTTGAAAAATCCTCAAAATGTAGATGAAATTCATCGTATTCTTTTAGAAGAATGTAATTATGGCACAAATGTTGTACCGGGCGACGATATTGAAGTATATTATCAGATTGAATAGGACACTGAAGACATTTTATGAACTAGGTCTGATGACTCGGATACGTATAATGGAATTGCGAACTAGATTTAGAAAACACTGCGGGAATTGTTTCAAGGAAATACAATATTGTTGTGAAAAGTTTGAAAGTTTTTGTGTTTGCCCATACACACAAAAATAATTTTCCAAGAATAGCTTAAAAAATTAAAACAAACTGATTGACGTATTTATTTTACTAAAAATATAATTATTTAGATTCGTATAATAAACACAAATTTTATTTATGAGCATTTCATCAGCGTTTTCACAAAAATAGAATACTTTAAAAACTCAATAAAAATTAATCATATAAATATGCTAACTGTATTTCGATCACTCTGGAATTTTTTGTCCATCTTGCATCTAACTATTAGAAAATTAGAGTCTCAATATTTTATGATTATAATTCTGAAGGATATTGTGATATTCGAAAATTAAATTTTTATGATAGTAACTTTTCTTTAACGCCTGTTTTGAATTTTCGGCGAGTTTTAATGAAACCCGTCTGTAATTGGAAGTATATATATGTCTAAACATCGTATGCTAAATGTCTGTAAAATGATTCGAAATAATTCATTCAAAAGAGTGATCCTCAACGGAATAGTTAACTTCAGGACCCCTGGACCTCACTCGACTAGCCGCGTTACGTTGGGGGGCGTGACTAACGGAGGGTTAAGCTTTGCTTCTCGTGACGACCTTTGCAAAATGAATGTGTTTGATTCTATAATACTAGTTAGCTGTACCTATATTACACGTTCTTCGTTCGATCCCCAGAATTACTAAAGTTAGAAGCACGGCTACTACTGGTTCGTAGGTCTTGCAATATAATTGGGGAAGAACTGATTTAAGTCTTACAAACTCGGATAATAATATACCACTGTGATAAAAAAGTAAGGTGAAATTGTCATTAAAAACTCCCGGGTATTAGGAAGGCAGGCAAATTTTTTTTCCTAGGTTGGTAGGACTGTCTATAATATTTGCCAAGCGTCTGTTTGTTAAAAGGTTTAATTATCTCCAAGTTAAACGTGTTTTTGTAAACAGCCAAAAGTGAATTTTTTCGATTTTTGCAATGGGTGATTTTGTTGAGCAAAGAACTTGCATCAAATTTTGTTTGCGGAACGAATATTCTTGTGCGGACACCTTTAAAATGTTGCGGAAGGCCTTTGGTGATCAAACTATGACACAAAAAAGTTTATAAGTGGAACAACGAGTTCAAAGCGGGTCGAGAACGCGTTGAAGACGAACCGCGCTCTGGACGACCATCAACGTCTACCGACGAGGGCCACGTCCAAAAAATCAAAGATTTGGTGCTTGAAAATCGTCGATGGGCAATTAGAGATCTCGCTAATAGTGTTGGAATATCATTTGGCTCAGTCAAAATCATTTTGAAGAATGTTTTGTGTCTCAAACGCGTCAAGTCTCGATTGGTGCCAAAATCGCTCAATTTTTTGGAAAAAAAAGCGTCGCGTTGATGTGTCCGACTATCAGGACCACTTGAAATGCATCATTACTGGAGACGAGACTTGGATTTACGCATACGACCCTGAAACCACTGACCAATCCAGCGAATATCGTGCAAAAGGTGAAGCAAGACCGAAAATACCACGGCAAAGTCTATCGAAAATCAAGGTCATGTTGACAGTTTTCTTTGATTATCGTGGTGTGGTGCACTATGAATTCTTTCTGCCGGGCCAAACTGTCAACAAAGACTATTGTTTCAGCGTTATGCGTCGTTTGCGTGAAGCTATTCTTCTGAAACGGGGCGAACAATTGTTGGTTCCTTCATCACGATAATGCACCATGTCATACTGCATTGGTTTTTCGCGACTTTTTTGCCAAAAACTGGACTTGTATCGTTCCGCAACCACCGTATTCGCCTGATTTGGCTTCGTGCGACTTCTGGCTATTCAGCAAACTCAAAAGGCCAATGCGGGGACGCCGTTTTGACACGATTGAGGAGATAAAAACCGAATCGAAGAAGGTCTTGAAGGCTATACTGGAAAAAGATTATTCCGACTGTTTCGAGGACTGGAAAATGCGTTGGAAAAAATGCGTTTTATCGGGCGGGGATTACTTTGAAGGGGATGAAATTGATTTGGAAGAATAAATAAATAATTTATATTTTATAAATAAATTTACCTTACTTTTTGTTCACAGTGGTATTTCTAAAATAATTTTGTCTAATACCGTAAACCAATTTAAAATAATAATGTATGCAATAAATATATATGTAACATACTGATAAAGCTTATTTTATGACAACAAGATTTATTTGGATTTTCGGAATTTGCATATGCATATTACCGATTTACCACTTCATCCATTCGGAACGCCACGAAAGAGGAATTCTTGTCTACCCCTATGGAGGAGCTTGGAAGGTAATGTACAACTTTCAGTGGGTATTATAAGGTAACGCGTACATTCAGAACTATAAATATTCTGATTTTTTATTTCAGTGGGTGGTAAATTTAGGGACGCCAATAAAAATACCCAACAGAACGTTAAGTATGAATCTGCAATTTCAGTGGCAATACTCGCACATCAAAGATATACACGAAATAACTAAGTATCTTCCTCTAATTAAGGGAAGGAGTCACACATTCCGCGCGATAGAAACTATTATGAACAGGTAAGTTCTTGATCACAGAGAAGTACATAATATCTATTTTCAGTTTAGAACTGCACAGAAATTCACATTAATATAAAAAATATAAATATATAATTGTGCTTTAGGATATTTCTAATTTTATATAATCATAAAAACTTAGGTAATAAATTAAAGCCCATGACTGAAATGACATTGAAATGATTATCAAAAAAATTAAATACTGAATAAATCTATCTTCAAAAATTAAATAAATAAAGGAAACATAAGGCTTTAAACGGAATAATCTCAGAATTTTTTTTGTACATTAGAAGGTATATTTCAATATATCATTAAGAATGATTTCGGTAAGAATGACATCAAACTTTACGTGCTGACACCATTTTTAATTATGTAAGGTCACTAACAAAGAAAATAAAAAATACAGTCTACTGCATTTACAATACGATGGCTAAATTATCTTGAAATCCCAACACTCCCTTCAGAATATTATTAATAAGGAATTAATAATTCCTTACCTTGCATAATCGTTATCAAATTCGCAAAAATTAAATAATTCTAAAACCATGACAAAATTCTTGAAACTACCTTAGACACTATTGAACTTAAAAAGATGACTATATCATTTTTTTAATTTAATTACTTTTCTGTAGAATATGTATGTACTTTTATGCAATGGATTATTTAATTAGATATTGATTAAAATTAATATAATCTGTAACGTGCAATAGTAAATTTTATAATACAATAATACTTAAATTAATTAGATTAAAGTTTTTAATCGAGTTTATATTAATTAACCGTTAATATTAATCTGAGTTGGTCACCACATTTGATCAGTTAATCTGCAAAGAAGGAAATTAATTTTACTTCCACAATTACAAAATTCCGTGAAGGTCAATACACGCTTGATTATTTACTACTATAATGATGTTATAAAATATATTATATATTATATGAATATTAAGAAACGCTTCTCGGGTTTCCACCCTGGTCATGGTCGTGAGTATCGATTCTGATGGGTTTAGTTCTATTTAAAGGGAAGTAAACCTCTTCCTTGCTTATGTGACCCTTTAAAAATCGACGCTTAGCCCGAAGGAGATGACGGTGCAAGTCATGGAAACGTTTCTGCCTATGGAGACAACCCGGACAGGAAAACGAGAAGATTTTCTCAATTTTGATCACCGGGAAAGGGTTCGTTATTTAACAAAGTGGAAATATTTACAATAGATTAGGTCTTTAATCAATTGCGATGTTTTCTGGAATCGTGAGTATGTTTTACGAAAGAAATACAGAACTGTATTACAAATGGCAAACTTTAATTACTAGTAACCCACAGGAATTTCCCACAAACGTGTTAAATTTGTCCACTGAACGTTACTACGTATGGTTCATCCTTTATAGGGAAAATTTCGCTGTCGTTGATGATACATTCAGTAATTAAATGACCAAATATGTTGTGAAACATTTAAAGATTATAGATTTTGAACTCAATTCCTACTGCCCCGTGGGTATAAACCCAAAAAACAAAAACACTAAACAAGCAAAACAATTTATTATTTCATATGTGTATATTGAATTCTATTGAATATACGAATTGAAGAATACAGAAATTTACACATTGTTTTTCAGTCTGTTTTTGTTCTTTGAACCACCGTTAAAGTAAATAGAGTACACATAACGGCGCTACAAACTAGTTTGTGCCGGACATAATTATGAAATTAGTGTGTTTGCGACTGATAAATGAATTTACATACGCAAACAGGATCCTTTTTTGAAATTCAATTGACTCTACGTTTCCACTGTCTAGCAATTAGTAAACCATAAAAAAAATTATAAACTGTAAATACTTTCAATATTTTGATTTTTAAACTATAGTTCGGTTAAGACTAATCTTATTTTTGTTTTTGATATAAATGAATATTCACAATTGCTAAGGAATATGTTTGTAATCCGTTATTTCATTTCAGAATTGGATTAGATGGGAATTCGTGTGTTAAGAGGGCCATTTGCGAAGCAGCAGAAACACCTCTCTTGCATCATGGACTTTTTGGAGAAATGGTACATCTATTATTAACGTAAGTTCTCTTCTTTCTCATTTTAGCTTGCATAACGTGTTATAAATGAATCAAATAAACATTGTTTGTCTAGGAATCCTAACAAAGGGTTCCAATAACAAGCGAAAATTTATATTCGATAGGGAGGTTTCAATATAAGATTCTGCGTAGCAGGAATTGTGAAATATTAATAGCTTATTTCACACTCACGGAGTATTTGACATCTGATAAACAGTACGTGTATAATAACTATTGCTAAGATCAATCAGAAAATATTTTTTTTGGGAGATATTTGGCTACGTCGCAATAGAATGAGAACTTAAGACGGAATATGCTGTATTTAGGCCTTAAAATTTTATTTAATTACATATATCTAGACTTATACTGAATGGTAACGCCAAAATGTGATCTATCAACACGCTAGGAACGTTTAAAACAAATATTTAAGTTGATAGTATATATATATATATATATATATATATATATATATATAAGTATATGTATATGTAAACATATATCTTACTGTTTTGTCTTCAGGGTGATTTAACAATGTGGCCGTGTTCCTTACAACGAGTATTCTGCTCCTAATCTCAGCTATATGGTTGCTCCAATACGTTTAAATTATTCTCTCGCAGGCAGTACCTGCGAGGGATGTTCTCTCGCAGGCAGAACCTTGTAGGAGAGACACGACGTGGCTACCTTTGGAGATGCCTTTTCCTCTCTGTTTTTGAACTAAGGTTCCTACAAGCCAAGGCGCCTCGGCCTGTTTTGAGAGGTGTATGTTCCGGGGTCACAGACCTTGGGCATACGGTAAGAGATGTTTTTAGTTCCCATTGGAACAGTCGGCCAGCTGCCTCCTACAGTGGTCGAGGTACGGAGAAAGGAATGCTGCTTCCCCACAGAAAACTCTTCCCCCGCTATCGGAAGGGCGTGGGACAAGTACTCAATGCCCGACCTACCTGATGCAGGTTTTTCTACGGTAGGATCCTTAAACTATAGCCCGGGGGCCTTAGTTAACCCTTGGCTACCTCCCTCTACCCTTCCGCATCCCCCTTTCAGATCCATTCCTATGCTATTAAAGGGGAGTTGCCACCATGTGGATTACCCTAATGTAGCCTGTTACCCTAAAAAAAACTCTTATTTCATGTCATTCAATTCGAGTATTAAATGAAATTACAAAAAATAATCCATTTGTATTTTTGTTATTAACAGAAAATCAACTGTGTGGTAATATATACAGTAAAAAAGGATGCATATTTGCATGTATGTATGTATTAATTAATTTATGTTAATTTCTATACAGATTTAAACGCGTGGACAGATTGCAACAAAAATTGGTACACATATTCTTCAAAACACGAGAAACGGTACTGTGGGGGTAAGAAACCCCTAGCATAAAGAGGGAAAGATCTATATTTACAAAATGTGAAAATATTGAGTTAAATTACTGCGCGCCAAGAGACCGTGACGTCAAGCGAGAGAGTGGCGTTACTACGCAATGAACATAGGAAATAGTTCATTTTTCCGTAATGAAATAAAGCTGAAATATTTTCTTTGAATAAAAAGTAAAACTTTATTCTATAATTCTCCATCGAATGTTAATAAAAAAACTTTACTTTCCTTGCGGAAAATGTAAGTTAATTTTCGTGCCATATTAGTTAAGTCCAATATGGTGACCATTTGTTTACATTATGAATCTTGTTAACAATTTCTTCAATTAAATCTTTCATAATGTCTGAAGGCTGAAGGACAATTATATCCTGTAATACTCAAGGAATATATTTAAGTATTCTATTCGTAAAGATATTCGGAAGTATGTTTGCACTATCAGTCGGAAGTATTTAAGGAATTAGGAACAGTTTGATTTAGGTTCATGACCAATATTTAGAATTAAATTATTATTCGGGTTTTTATGAATACGTACACGGGCACCCAGCTAGTAATCACTAAATAACAAAATTCCTTATGACAACATATAGTGATTATTAAAGGATTTGGATGGAAAAGTCTCATTCGGACCTAGATATTCGTTTGGTACGTGGGTACTCTCCCATCTGAGCTATTACAGTCAACTCCCGCCATATATGAGACTTCACCATCCATTCACCATTCCATTCCCAGTCCTGTGGAGATTTTTCCATCCTTAATGACATACTTAATTTAAATTATTCATAATTATACTCATTACTAGATATACTGGTCTATAATTCATTACCTTACCAATTTCCTGAATGAATTTAATGAAAGGAATAAATATTTTTGAAAATAATTTCTGGGCAGAATTTATCTGCGTATCGGAGATCATCGACAATAAATAATAAATTAATCAGATCCGTAGCACTCGGAACGGCTAGTACTGAGTGAGAAGGTCAATATCAAATATGAATTATTTAAGAAAATTCTAATCAATGATATAAAATGCAAATGAATAGACGAAGCAATTCACGAAATCGGTAGTAAAATGATTATGTATCGTAACCAAAAATGTAATTTTAGGTGTTTATTTACTTTGTTTTGCAGGCCGTCGAAGGAAGACGCAGATATGGAAGAATACATGAGCGCATACGATAAGGGAACATCACACGGAAACTGCACTGAAACTTACCCACAATGCCCATTGGGAAGCGGCCTTCTGGATACTATATCCCGATTGGTGCGGCAATGATAAATGAATCCGTTTCGCGCCGTTTATGGGGAACAAACCAATGTTCAGAGAGATTTGACAATGAATGGAATATCGCTTTACTATACATTGTAAACAATTATCTACATAAATAAAATATTGCTTTTTAACTGTACATCATGTTCAGAGAGATTTGACAATGAATGGAATATCGCTTTACTATACATTGTAAACAATTATCTACATAAATAAAATATTGCTTTTTAACTGTACATCATGTTCGAAGTTAGTAAAATTCCAGCCTGTCTGTCTTTGGTCACTAGAAAACAGGGCACCGATTCGATAAAACTTTGTATCTTTGTTATATAGAGGCAAAACAAGGTTCAGATAAACGTAAAACAACAACCACCATTTTGAGAAAATATGGAAGAAGTTCGAAAATAATATTAGCGATAACCAGGAAAATGGTAAAATTAAGAAGCTTTGAATCCCTGTTATCTAGCGGCGTAAGAATTAATTTAACAATATCGAGCTGACATTTGTCATCTCCAGAATTTGTGACAAACGTTAGAAAACCTTACATTCTTTGATTTATAGAAAATCGTTTTCATTTCATGAGTTTTAAACAACTATTATAGACTATATAAACAAATAATTTACGACAAAAACAGATAATATCTAGGTCAATCCATGATTACATATTGTTAAATATCATCGAGCCCATAAATCAGTAGGAACTCGTATTAATATGATTTTTTTATAATATTGATATTACTTATGTTTTATACTTTGAATGTTGTGTCGTGAAATAAAATAGAAATCACATTTATCGTTAAAATCTTTTTGTTAATTTAAAAAAAAAATAAAAATAATTCTGAAGCTAATTATTAATTAATGTGGCCCAATCCCTTTTGAAGAATAAAAAGTGTGTGTCACAAATGGCTTTAAACCTTGTGTGTTGTTAATAATAACAAAAAATTTTATCTCCTTAACATACAACCTTTACGAAGGTAAACGAAAAATTATCACAACACATTGCTTTCACTTTGGATTTTTTTGTAGTTGTCTTTCAATTCTTCAAAGAAAATACGATAATACATCTGAGAGTTAATGCATACTATTTTCTTTTATAGAATTATTTTCTGACTTCCTCCAGTATATTTTCTGGTAACATCTATTTACTCGTTAAGTTTCTAGAGGTGGAAATAAATGAAGCGGCAAATCGGAGCGGACTCGTATTTTTACGATGAAGACATGAGTCGGCATGGCTCTCTAAAATGGCAATATCAGCAAATGAATGAAGGGGATTTTTCAGTTGGAATCGTTATCTGTGCTTTGTGACTATTATACTCATCATTATCAGGTAAAACTGTAAGCCATTTCACCCAGAAAATGATTCAGTGGAGCACAATTGGAGAGATTATTTTTCTCCCTGCACGCAACTTCCATAATGACGTCCTTAATAATAATTATTCTTGCATGAAAGTTACAAATACTAATTGGGTTAGTCAAAAATCCTATAATTGGCCAATTACAGACGGGGAATTGAAACGTATGATGAGTCGATAAACGTGAAGATTTTATGGAAAACAGTGAATGTTGAATAGTATGTGAAAAGCATGAATATAACAAAGACTGATTATACAAGAAATAAATAATCGTGAACATCTTTTCTGAATATTCATTTTAATACTTTTCGCCCCGGTAATGCTTCACTTATAACTGAATGCTATTACAGTCATTACATAATTATTTTCTAAATCGAGGAAAAGTATTTTCTTAATGAAATGACGGTATATATAAGAATTACGTTCGCGAACTCATGGAGTCTGTGAATTAATAAATTATTTTTCTGAGGTGGGAAATTCATCAAAAAGTTTTATTAAAAGGATACATATAATTTTTTTGATCACCTGACGAAAACAACAAGGATTGCAGAAACGTTGGGTGGTATTGAATGTAACACTTATTTTGTTTATTATTTCGCTATTTTTTAAACTAATGAGTATAATTTTAACTCAGTCGTTTTATATTTTTAAATTTAATTAGTACTTGATGGTTTATATAAAGCAATGTCTCGTGCAGTAGAAGGAACATATCAAGAAATGGGGTCCTACTTTGAAGGCAACCACCAGTCATTGTACATATCAGTAAATGTACAACGTTACAAGCATCAGTCTCGTATTTATATGTCGAATGATAAAAATTGAGAAAGGTAATATCTTAGTTCTCATCGTTGATTGAGTCATGCAGAAGAGGGTGTTATAATTGTTTCAATGAGGCACAAATATATTCTATAAGGATGTGAAATATATTGGGCATAACACCTACCACTTCTTCCAAAGAAAAGAAGAATGGAGGATTTTTTAATGGAATTCTCCAGAAGAATGTATAAAATTGGTCTTACCAGGATGTGAGGAAAGGCGGTGATATACAGTAACTAGTAACTTTCTGTTGAATTTAAAAACCAGAGGCAGCACTACAAAGAAACTGCGTGTCATGCGCAGTGTAGGATATATATATTGTAATATATACAAATGAAAGAATGAAAACAATTTGAAATGAAACAATAATGATCACGTTAATGCATCAATTTAAATAATGGAAATTTTAAATGAAAGGATCATAAATAAGAAATTTATTTAAACTGACCAAACAATTAATTTATTCGATGCACACAGATTTCAAATTACGAATAAATATTCGATGACCTTTCACAACCTTTATCACGTACAAACAAAATTTTTACTCTTAATCTCAGGGTCTTTATCTGGGCCTTTAAATAAAGAAAAGTACTACTCTGTTTAAACCATCAAATCACTGAAAGTTATTCCAATACACAAATATTTACAATATTCAAAACAAATTCAAAATCTGACGATTTTATCTTTAATCAAAGGTTCACAATAAAAATTTAATTGAGGTATAACTTACAGTTTTTCTGGTACCAGGGCAATTTAACTCTTTCAGCAATACTTACACACACTCAATTCTAAAAACAGGCCATTCTTTTCACTGACTTTACACTTGACTGTTAGATTAGCAAGTTTTGGCTATATCTTGAAAACGACTAATTCCGCAATTATGCCAATTTTGCGGTAATTCAGATAATTCCCCAGTTATACTTTTCAAATTTATTTGGCATAAACAGGAACACTCCGAAATCTTTCCGCAGCACTATCCGGGTGAATTTTGTACTCTGACTCTACTTAACAACTTTTCAATGCTTTGAAACGTCTCGTATATTTCTAATACGACCGCTTTCTGCCGTTCTTGATCGCCAACTGCTCTATACGCCAAAAGACCTACAATGCTTTAGACTTGTTATTATTGTCCATTCTTGTGTGATTTGTATCTGTTTGCCGATAAGAATTCAAGTGCACAATGTTTTTAATCATTAATTTCCTTTAAATTCCTACAAAATTTATTTATTTATTTATTTATATATATATATATATATATATATATATATATATTGTAGGAATGAAAGAAACTCGTCAAAATCAGTCCCCCGACAAGGAAAAATATATATATATATATATGAAAGAAACTCGTCAAAATCAGTCACCCGACAAGGAAAAATAAGTACCCATACTCATACTGAGTCTCTAAAAACCAGAGCTTTTGATGTGACTTAAATAAATCAGTATAATATATATATATATTTTTCCTTGTCGGGGGACTGATTTTGACGAGTTTCTTTCACAATTCCTTGCTGGGATTCGAACCCGGGACCTCAGTGATGTGAGACTGACGCTGACACCTACACCACAGGATTGTTAAGGTGCAAAAACGAATAGTTAATACCGATTCAACGATGATCCAATTAAATTTGAGTTTTCTATATAGAGACTGTTATTTTTATTATCGTTGAAGTGTTATTAGGAATATAACAGAGTGAAAATGTGTTAAGAATAGTAGAATTTAATTAATAAGCTCTTCAGGAGTCGAAAATAACAGTAAAAGATGACAATATAATACGAATATTTATTATGTATGGTCACAGTAAATTTCTAAATAATTAATTTCTGTTTACGCGGTAACCGTGTGTAGCGAAATCGTGCTGTCTATATTAAGCTTGTATTAAAAAAATTATAGTGATGAAATAAATGTTAATTCAAGGAACACTATAAAAATCCTGACATTACAGTTAAAGGGATTCATTCACGATTAGTTGAGAATAAATATGACACAAAAAAGTAAAATAATGAAGCATAAAATTTTAAGAACGGTGCTATACGTGGTTTCGATACTTGGTAGCTCTTTTGAAAGATAATAATACTTTTTATAAATAATGTTTACTGGATTAAGTTATAAAAATATATATAAATTAATGAATGTTCACAAGCTCAAGACGTAAAAGGAAATTAAATGAAATTAAAGTGACAATGGAAAAATGTCCGAGGTTCGATTCCTGGTCTAGTCAACTAGACCTGGAATCGAACCCCGGGCATTTTTCCATCCTGTTACTTACATATATTGTAATATTCAAAATCATAGTATAATAAAAATGCCACTACGTAACAGACAAATTATGTAGCATACAAATTAATTGAAATAATACAATGTCCTACGTTGGATAATCAAATTGCCAACACGTTGGTACCAAATTATGTCATATCCAAATTAATAAAAGGAAAAGATAATTAATAGTATTTTTCCTTGGATTTAAATATAAATTTTAAAGATAACAAAAAAAAAATATTTATTACAATTTAGATATACTTTAATTTTTGAACATCTTTATGTTCTTTTTAAAAAAATGCCACAGTAATAAGGATACTCATAACCTCAGAGCCGCTTACTGGGCCTCCAATAATAATAATAGTGAATTTGAAATTTTCACCAAAAGAGTTACAAAAGAAATCCAAATTAAATTTTTCAATAACAAATTGTATAAAAGAATGCATCAAAACTGAAGAAAAATCTGACGAATTATATAAATTATGTTTACATAAAAGTTAACAAAACAAGGTTCCCACATTTAATTTTATTTAGCATTGCTCTAGTACAGAATTGTGCAACTCTCAGTTATTTTATTTTAAAGAAAATATTTAATTAACAGGCCATAACTCTCGCAGGTAAAGGAAGGAGACAATAAAGCCTGCGAGAGGATTCTCTCGCAGGTAACCTGCGAGGGATTTTCTCTCGCAGGCAGAACCTTTTAGGAGAGATACGAAGGGGCTAGCGTTGGGTATGGCTTTTCCTCTCCGTTTTTGAACTAAGGTTCCCACAAGCCGAGGCACCTCGGCCTGTTCTGAGAGGTGTATTTTCCTTGTGCATACGGTAAGAGTTGTCCGTTATTCCCTTTCCTATGCTATAAGACGGGAGTTGCCACTTTGTGGATTACCCTATATATAGCCTGTCTACACCCCCAAAAAAACCACAGATTACTATATCGTTTCACTACAAAATTCCGGCGCCTCTCTAACAACTGTTCACAAAATTTACTTCGTACTATTTTTTTTAGATTGATGAAGGCCCCCAAAACATGCTTCTCAAAAAATTATCGTTTGAACTCTAAACCAAGCTCGTACTCCATGACCAACACTGGTCAGCCTCTCAAAACCATTTCCGACTCGCCATGACCACCAAGGTCAGGCTCCATAAACACATTCATCAGGTTCCCACAACACGTCAAAGTTCTGTGCGTATTACATATGCTTTTCCGACAATAATCGCATATAAACATTTGCAGACTCTGCATTCTTGTGCCACACTGACTCAATGTTACGCCGACAGTAATATTAAAGAAAAATTAAACGTAAACGTACATTACAAATATTTGATCTCTACAATTTATACGTAATTAAAATTAGAAAATTCTTCACGTCAGATAGAATGTTATTACTGCAGTCTTGTTCACTGGTATTTAAATCTTTAATTTTTTATTCACGTAAGGAATATACCACACGATTTGTACTGCATCATACGTATTAGTGGTAAGATACATATTTTACTATCTACGCTAGCGAATGGAAATACGAGGTGTTTGTGGTTTCTGCTTCAATTAGGGTTATTATTTGGTAAGAAAATATATTAAAATACTGTATTCAAAGTTACCAGTTGATTGTCCAGTATGATTTTAAACAAATTTATATTTTATTGAATTTTATGCAACGAAGAGCGAATTAAGGGAAGAATCGATTGTAGTTTAAGTTAATGCTCACTTATTAATATTATATGAAAGTTATTTAGAAAATGATTTAATACCCTTTAAGATTTAATAGTATAAACAGTTCCGTTTCGTGGGTTATCTGCATATTTTTAGGAAACTAGGAAATGAAGTTTAACGGAACAGTATTTAATATTTACTTGCACACTTCGTGGATATTTAGAGGAAATCTTTTGCAGAGTAATATTATATTACATTTCTTTAATAGGCTACCGTAAATAACTGTTAGATTCCCGACAAAGACGAGCTTCCAACACTTCTGATTTCGTGTTTTTACCACTGCTTTAGGTGAATGATGGGGTTGCTGACTTCATGAAACGTTAAGTTGGTACTTTGAAGCGTTCTCTTTTGTGGTCGGAAATGATGCACGCTTTTGTATTACACACACGTCTCCCAGCGGTACTGGTGTACACAACAAACAGAGCTCGGAGACTAAGTGAAGCTGCTGCTGCATGTTACTATTCCAAAGGTGAACGCGAGAGCAATGTCTCGGCTTCTTGTGTTTTTTACAGCTTTTATGTTTTTGTCTGTAATGGCAGATCCAAGAGGATCAAGAGTAAAGAGAAGACTTATATTTCCTAAAGGAGCAAAGTTTTTCGTAAGTGTAATTGTTTTAATAGTTTTAACATTTTATTAATTCCTTGGATTCTTCGCCTTGTTTCTCTTTCTCCATATATGGCGATTCAGTTACAGGGTTTTGCTGTCTGCATTTATTAAATAAGGTAATAAAATAATTATTTTAATAGCTGGAATGATCTACTGATATATAATATATATATTCTAATATTAATAAGAGATTTTTTTAAAAGGAAGAAACGAGTCTAGTGTTTTTAACCCCTACGTTTACTAGTCTTAGTCAAGAATGCTAATTTAAACTTCTAGCCCCTGGTGGATAGTGCCGACCGCTAGACAGCTTACCACGTGACAGTCAAGTTAGGAACAAAGTGGCTGCTGTGTAATAATATGTATAACATCATATTTATATATAATTATATTTAACATAATTTTAACGTTAGGTATAGTAACTCATATTTATATTTCCACTAATCCTAAAAATTCCCAGTTTATACGATCAAGTCGACTTTACACAAACATTTTCTGGAAAGTATTTCCTTTATATACTTTACCATCCGACCGAACCCACAAGCACAGTCTTGTTCTCTTTAATTTTCCATCACATCTTGGTTTTAATATCTACCATCCAGCCGACTCGTGACGTTTCTCGCTCATTTCCTCATGTCACGTTATTTCTTTAAAAGTTAAATCTAGGGTCTTATGAAAAACACCAAAATATATTACAGTGAACCTAATATTATACATTTAACTTACTGGACGTTATATATTTAAATTGTCTGTACCTGAGTATTTACTGTGCGCTGCTTTAGGTTTTTGTAAGTTCTAAATGTTGACACTAAAATATTTAAATGTTTTGTACGCTCACTGCTTTGCTTACATTAAATAATACAAATAATTTATTTGCGTTCAGTGACAGGCAATAAATTACTATTGGATCTCAATTTCACTTCAAAACTTATTTAGTATGGGAACAGAAATGATTCCAAAGATCAGATCGAAAGGCTGGTGTAATTGAATATAATAATACTAAATATGATCTTAATGCAGACAAAATTCAAATTTAAATCAAGAAAATTTAGAAGTGCCGGACGTTTCGTCGCGGATTGTAGTCTTTTTCTAAAGACGAAAATTATGAAACCCTGCAAATAGTAAATTATGGGTTACTCTCAGATTCAGGTATATTTTTCTGAAATCTATTTGTTATACTGAATGGGAAATTTTTTTTCTCGTCTTATAGAAATTTTATTTAAAGTTTCTTAATATTATAAATTGTACTCACATATAGGTAATATATTTTTTTTCAGTAATTGTATTTATTCTGTCGTGAGTTATGTAAAAGCACACTTAAATTCTATTTTTACAAATTATATTACATTTTTCTTTTGTAAAACTTTACTTTTATTGTAATATCAGACCTTTCGCGTGATGAGGTATCATATTTTCGCAAATGAGAAAAAATGAAATTGATGAACGAAGTAAATCTAATCTTAGTTTTTGAAATTAGTGGACATTATTTTTCTGATTTAAAGATATAAACGTTTCGGAATCAATTTTTACCTAAATACGATTAAACTGTTCTGTAGAGACAGCTGTTCAGCACAAGGGTTTGCATTTATGAATGTATATCTATAATTAGCATTATTCAAATTTTAAATCGAATGATCTACACTTTTACAATAAGTGTACTTTCATAATTTTATAGCAATATGTAAGTTTCTCATAAATTATGAGATATAAATAATACTAAGATATATAAAATCAAATGATTTAAAACATGAAATTCTTTTTCTTTAAACAGTTGCAATATGGAACAGACATTTCTTTTATTCACGCAATTGCAAATATTTCGTGAAATGTTACTAACATTTATACAATTAAACACTTTATTATTGTTTTGGAATTAATTTATTTTATTTTATTAATGTATTTTTAAAATACTATATGACGATCTATCACTACAATATGATTTTTTTTTCAGTGTAGATTAAACGTGAAAGAGAATGTGCTTCGCTACACTCCTATATTTGCCTTCGCATATGGTTTCCGAACCGCATACGACTTACCCACGAACGCGCAAACGTTTCCATTCAAGAATGTATTCCGAAGAGCGATGTATAGTGATCTGGAAGGGCTCGTAATGGAGTAAGAAAATGTGTATAAAATTATGGTGAAATATTTAATTCTTATGTTTTAAAAATATTAAGGAAACGTAGATGAAAATTATTGTACTTGAAATTAGAATTTTAACGTCTTATTATTTATGGTCTTACCACTTGTTTATTGCGTTACGTGTGATATTAAGCATTGTTTAGATATATTGAAGAGTGGCGTGATTTGTAAATAGTGTTTTTAGATCCCCTTGATGATATTTTTGTGTTGGAACAATAAGAAATTCTTCACAACTCTTGGCTATAGTTAAGGATTTACGAATTAAGGATGTTGTATCATACGTTAATTTACTGTACGCCTATGTTTTTTTATATGTGACGTCTTCTGCAGGGAAAATCATACTTTACATTCTTGTGACTCTATTAGTTTGATTCACGAGAATAAAACAAACTGAAAATACATTTAAGAATTTTTATATAAGGAGGTGCTATTAGCATAAATGTCTTTGGCCTGAAGTAAATTGATAAAAAAACGTGCGCTATCCATTCGACATCTGTCGGAAAATGCGGGTACTATTCCGTAAACAGTTATCACGTTGGAGAGGACATGAAGTAAAAATCTGAAAAATATAGTTTTATGAGTCAAATCTCACTATAATCAACGAAATTTCACATAGTAATGATTGAATTTCGGAAAAACAACTCTTATTGTTCAGTAAAAACCCTAAATAAAGCCGCCAAAACTTATACATTGAGAAACATAATTAATAAAGTCAATACATATCTCATTTAGTCATCTTATTTTAGAAATATACGGCAGTAAAAACACAGTTCATAATAACAATTTCGGCTGAACTTCTACTCTGCAGTGTTTCTTCTATTTGTTTTAGAGTAACAGGCTATATCAGCATAATCCACGATGACAACTCCCCTTTAATAGCATAGGAAAGGATTTGAAGGGGGGAGGGAGACACAAGGGTAGCTTATGGTTGTCTAGGGTCCCCGGGCTATAGTTCAAGGATTCTACCCGACATTTACCTAAAAGTGATGCTGGACAAACCATAAAAACCTGCGACAGGTAGGTCGGCATTTTGTACTTGTCCCACGTTCTTCCGATGGTGTGAGAGGGGGTTTTTTGTGAGGACGCAGCATTCCATTCTCTGTGTCTCGATTAGTTTAGGAGGCAGCTGGCCGACTGTTCTAATGGGAATAGAGAACAACTCTTGCCGTATGCCCAAGGTCTGCGACCCCGGAACATAAACGTCGCAAAAAATGTCGTGATGCCTCGGCTTGTGGGAACCTTAGTTCTAAATCGGAGAGAGGAAAAGGCATACCCAAAGGTAGCCCTCTCCGTCTCTCCATAAAGGTTCTGTCTGCGAGAGAACATCTCTCACAGGCTTTCCCCCCTGTGATTTTCCTAATTTAAGTGTACATATTGATTTATATATTTCACAATTCATCTATGCAAGTAGTATTTTTATTACGAGAGTGAAATATTCTTAAAAATATTTATCATATTTACTTCCTAGTAATATTGATAAATTAAAAGTATACCAATGAGCTCAAAGGTAATACTGATATTATAATTCTTGTTATTAATGAGCTTAATATTTGTATTTTGTAGTTTATATAATATTGTTGTAGCTTTAATTTGGTATTACCTCTATAATTATGTAACAATATATAAGGCGAATAATTTAACAGATTACTAGCGAAACCGTTTGGTAAATATATGTAATTTTAAAATTGCTTCATGTATCACAGTAGAAATATTTTATAATGACCATTGACTTTTATATTTTATGAGCAATTAGTAAAGTGGATCTTCAATGCTCTTAGAGTAAATAGTAACTACCAGAGTTACTCTGAGAGAAGAACATTCCCCTTTGCTGTACGGCATACTGAAAGGAAATTAGCTAAAAGGCTGGGAAAAGTGGAAGCATTAAAGTGTAATTGACGGAGGTAAATCATGTAAGCCTAACATGAAGTACGTCTGACATAACGAGAAATTAATTTCTGTTAAATAATTTGGATTAGGCATCTCCATTTCTGTGTCGTATTTTGCGTTATTGAAGCAATATTTCTGTGGGTTGTATTGATCAAATTATACGCCGAAGAAATTATTATAATGAATAAATAATTGATTTATTTTATTTTGAAGACATGGATTGGATAAGCAGTAACTTAAGAAAACATGATTTTTCAGACCAGAGAATGTAAGAACAATAA
The DNA here is from genome assembly GCA_037074705.1 of Zhengitettix transpicula. Lineage (NCBI taxonomy): Eukaryota > Metazoa > Arthropoda > Insecta > Orthoptera > Tetrigidae > Zhengitettix > Zhengitettix transpicula. The sequence goes on along the minus strand of CM073593.1, from coordinate 24,903,988 downwards.
AGCCGTCAAAAAATAACGGAAACAGCAGATATATCGAAAACAAATTTTTGCGCCTATCAAATTTACGCGGAAGATGTTTACTTTGGCTCGAGATCGTTGCACCAGCAAATCATATTCTGGGTGTGCCGAGATTTGTCGATTTCAGCTGATTGGATCACCGAAAGCGACGCATCGAGAATTGAGAGCTAGACCGGAAGTTGTGTTTGTGTCGATACACAGAATATTTGGAGAATGAGAAAAGCATAGAAGCGGAGAGACAGAAACATTTATAAAAGAACAGAGAGTTTTCAAGTAAGGAAATAGCTTATTTTTGAGAATCGTAAGTTGACGGACGAACGGATAAATCTAGAGTCCGATGAGTTGGAGATCTGTAGAAGAAAGAAGTCACGTAAAATGTTTATTTTCGTCACAAAAGTGAAAAGACTCGATGAGGTATGGGAAGAAAATGTAGCAGCTACAAAGTTTATCTCTTAACGAGTTCCTGTTTCGTAAGAACTAATACCAGATTAAATATACGAATGAGAACTCTGTCACTCAGTACACAGTTATACTGTTGGTAATACGTTCTCAATTCAAATAAAGCCAAACTGTTTGAATATTAAATTAATTTAAGTACTGTAATAATTTTTCTTTCGAAATCAGTTTATTTATTTAAATGTGTAAATTTCCTTTGTTATATAATTTTAGGTTCAAAAATTATATATACATATTTTTATTAATTCTTAAAATTGTCAGGCATAAATTAAAGTGGTTAAATTAAAATTAAACAACTAAGAAATTAATTTTTCAAATTACAGTGAGCTAAAAATCTCGTGCGAGAAAACTTCAGTTCCAGTAGCGTAATTCCCAGTAGAGAAACATTATTGTTGTATCATGACATGACTTTTTATGCTTTAGGGGGTTTGAAACCGATGTAAATGTCTGTCACGCTATTTTCGTTCGTATTTCACAAGAAAACGTAAGGACCGGCAGTAATTAAATGTTTTATTGTGTTAAGTAGAGGCGAAGGGAGGCATTCCTCAATCCTTACTTAAAATAAAGAATGTTTAAAAATAGGATTAAAAGTCCCGGCACATATTTTTATTCCCTTCACAGAAAAATGACTGAACTATTTTTCTATGAAGCCGTAAGTAACTATGAGGAAATAATAAAATAGATACATTTTCGATAGATCGTCATGAGAAGAAAAGCTTCAAGGATGTGAAAAGACTCATACATTTTACATCATCGTTCTGGCCCTTTAATTAACAACTCAATTTCCATTAGAATCCTCTATAAGACAACTTGTAATATTAAGTATTTTATCTGTATGAAACAGTTTTTTTCTATTCACAGTATGTAAACAAAATAATAATAATTATTTTCCTCTAAGACATTCCAATAATTAAAAATTACTAATAGCTCATGAAGTATCTTAAACTCAAGTCAATTTATAGTTCTGTTTATTAAAATTACTTTCGTTTTTAAACGGAGTGTATTAGTAGGCAAACGAAAGCTTTGTTGCCAAGACTAGGCGAGCTGAACACTAATCTTATGAATAGAGCCGAGAAGTAAAGAAAGCAATCAAATGAATGTGTCTGGAAAAATGAGTTATAAGTAACGTGTTAAACGAAAACACTATAGTAGTATTCATGAACGAAGGCAGGTGGGGCAGATTGAGGAAGGTGACGTAGCGCGGAATTAATATACACACAAGATGGTGTAACGTCGTAGAACTCTACACACTTAATTAATTTTATTTGTTGCGCAGGTGGAAGGAATATAACCTGCGAAGAAAAACGCTAAACTGGGCCGCCAAGATATTTTACGCGCACTATAGCTTTTCAATTGTTGACAAAACGATGAGCTAAACGATTATTGTAACGTTACGAACCGTGAAATATGGTTTACAGTAGCTGAGTTTGTATGTCTCATTGGTTATGGGAACAAGTTTGCCTACTCACAGTGCACCGTTCTTCAGAATTATATGTGAGTGTTAATATTTGCATGTATATGTTAACGTAAAATTTTTATTTACCATCACTGGGTACAATTTCAATAGACATTAATATAGACCTACTAATGTGTTGTTAATGTTATCTTTGGCAGGCATGGACACGATGGGCGAGCCTGCATCCTTCGAGCCGTCTGTGAAGCGTCCAAAATACCGACTGTTTCTGGAATTCTGCTGAAAGTCTTAAAATTTATATTCACGTGAGTGTATACTTGTTGTTTTTACCATTAATTGCCTACAGCGATAGTAAAGGCTCATAATCAGCTAACGCTTTGTTTCAGTATTCCAAAAGACGAAAATGAAGGGATGGAGCATTATTCTTCAACAGATAATTGTACTTCTGCAATAGAACGGTGTCCGTTTTCACTGTTACGGACGGTATCTACCGGCCAATACGAATTAAGATACAACATGTAATAAATGTTAACCAGAATTACTGAATTTAAAAACTATCAATACTAAAACTAACGGAATTAAGCAAAATAATTTTCGTTACTCATTTTAAATCAATTATTTTATTTATTTTCGTTATCTTAATTTTTTGTACAATTGATATGATTTAATATGTTTTAGAAAAAATATATAGGACGATAAAGCTCTTATTATTATATAAACAATCTTTATTTTTCAATATACGAGACGGTTCTCGGACTGATAGAGAAATGATTGAAATGGATTCAACAACTTTAAAACAATTATTTTTCTAATACATTTAAACTGTCATTCTTATTATTTCCCGTTACCTGCCCATGACTACTTTTTGTGGTCTTTCATTCGGGCCCGGTAATAAATCTATACATATATGCAGGAATATGGAAGCTATATGACAACAGCAGTCATTTAGTTAGAATCTTATTGTTGTAGGAGGTTGAAAACCCGATGACAATAATTATTACGAAATATTGAAATGCGAACTATGATGTTTTATGTGACAGTTAATATATTTTGAATGGTTGAACGCAAGCTCAATTAAATTGTAATGCGCAATTTCCTCCTCAGAAGTATCCATTTGTCTTAACACTGGACAGCACCTGACACTCTTGTTACCTGAAATTTTGCAATAAAAACTTGTAAAGTTGGGCCGTGTACAGATGGCGCGTTACTGGTCATTAAACAGGCAATTTATCATGGTTTCATCCTTCTTATTTAACGTCAGGTGCTCTCTTCGAAGTCTAACAATTTCATATATATCACAAAATGTTCGTCTAAAATGTTGGTCTTCAACAGATGTAAATTCAATGACAGTAAAACAATTAAGTGGGTTTTGAATGAAAATTCGGACATATACTCTAATTTAGAACGTTCTAATTAAAAATTCTCGCAGGTGTGTTCCCGTTATAATTTCCCCATCTGAGTGTGCAAAGGCACCTCGATCTGTTAGGAAAACCCTGCGAGAGGATTCTCTCGCAAGGTAACTTGCGAGGGATGTTCTCTCGCAGGCAAAACATAGTTTATAGATACGAAGGGGCTACCTTTGGGGATGCCTTTTCCTCTCCGTTTTTGAACTAAGGTTCACACAAGCCGAGGCACCTCGGCCTGTTCTGAGAGGTGTATGTTCCTTGGGCATACGGTAAGAGTTGTCCGCTATTCCTATTGGAATAGTCGGCCAGATGCCTCCTAAACTGCTCAAGGCAAGGAGAAGGGAATGCTGCGTCCCCACAGAAAACTCCACTGCCGCTATCGGAAGGGCGTGGAACAAGTACCCAACGCCCGACCTACCTGATGCAGGTTTTCCTAGAGCTTTCCCTGCATTTCTTTAGGCGAAAGCCGGGTAGGATCTTTAAAATATAGCCCGGGGGCCCTAGTAAACCTTGGCTACCTTTCTCTACCCTTCCGTATCTCCCCTTTCAAATCCCTTCCTATGCTATTAAAGGGGAGTTGCCCAAAGTGGATTACCCTCATGTAGCCTGTTGCCCAAAAAAAACAACAAAAAAAACATTGGGCCTGTTAGGCTGAACCTTTTAGGAGAGACGCAGAGGGCTACCTTTGGGGATGCCTTTTCCTCTCTCTCCGCATTTGAACTAAGGTTCCCACAAGCCGAGGCACCTCGGCCTGTTTTGAGAGGTGTATGTTCCGGGGTCACAGACCTTGAGCATACCGTAAGAGTTGTTTATTATTCCCATTGGAATAGTCGGCCAGCTGCCACCTTAGCTGGTCGAGGCACGGAGCAGGGAATGCTGCGTCCCCACAGCAAACCCCTCTCCCACCTCGGAAGGGCGTGGGACAAGTACCAAATGCCCGACGTAGCTGGCGCAGGTCCTGCATCACTTTTAGGCAAATGTCGGGTAGGATCCTTAAACTATAGCCCGGGGGCCCTAGACAACCATAGGTTACCCTTCCGTCTTCCCTCTTTCAAATCTTTCCTAAGCTATTAAAAGGGAGTTGTCAGCGTGGATTACGTTGATATAGCCTGTTACTCTAAAACAAATAGAAGAAACACTGCAGAAGTGAAGTTCAACCAAAATTGATATTATGAACTGTTTTACTAATGTATACTTCTACAATAAGAAGATGAATAGGTTTTGTCCTGCATCACTTTTAGCGAATGCTGGGTAGGATCCTTAAGCATATCCGGAGTCCCAAGTTATTCCTTGGCTACCTTCCTCTACCGTTTTTCGCATCCCCCCTTTCAAATTTCTTCCTATACTATTAAAGGGGAGTTGCCACAATGTGGATTACTCTCATGTAGGCTGTTACTGTATAAAAAAAATCTGTTTGGAGGTAAATGCGTCTAAGTTTTGTTCCGTTACTACCATTTAATAAATTCTGGTAAGTTTGTCCTTTAAGCCATGTCACTGTTTACATGTTTACTTTGTCTCAAGTTATTTTCTAAATACAGCAGATGTTTGGAGAATACAATAAATTTTAACATTCGTAAAGCATTAAAAAATTAACAATTTGTAAAAATTTCCCACAACGCATTTACTGGAATTTTCGCTGTCTTCTGATGAAGGTGTTTTTAATTTAAAAAATTATAATAAATTGTTTTTGTTAGGGAGATGTAAGAATTATGGTGTTAAACAAGCTCAAAAATATGAACGTACTTCCGCTTCTCTGAGAATCGGAGGTTGACTTAATCTCCCCGAATTAAATTTATATATAGAACTCGACCGGACCGGGAATCTAACTCGGGTCTCCCGATTGGTACACGGCCGCAGCAACCGCTAAACCATACAAAGAAAGAATTGGAGTATGCAGCGTTAAAATATTTAAACAAACTCCAGCCAGGATTAAGTATTCAAATGTGAACATCACAAAGTTACGCTTAAAAATGGCAACCCGTTGTGGGAACAGCGTTGTGCGGATTATTAAAATATAAATATTGTAAATAGCTAGAACGAAATATTATTCATTAAAACTATAAATTTAAGATGATAACTTCATTTAAATGGTCATCATGAACTATAGCTTACGGTAAATTATGAGCATGCAATTATAGGAAAACGTCTAATCCTGTCTGAAGGATATGACAACTGTTCAAAAATATGCATCTAGAATACTTTAGCTAATCAATAATTAGTATCATTATAATTTTTCTTATTTCACGGAAATAATACAGTAGCAGGTACAAAATATATTATTCAGAAATAGATAAATATTGACGTGAATGATTTTGGTTGACGAGAGCAGTGATTAGTTCGTTGACGTTGCTGACGACTTTTAGAAGTATATTTTGAGATTTGATTTTGTTATGTTTTGCTGCTTATCGTGGAAAATAATGTCGGAATTTAATTGCATACATCTTCTGGAGTTTACTTACAGGGTTGCAAACCTTTACCAGTGACACCACCAAATATGCACGTCAATCAATCTCTCTCGCTCATTTATCATTAATCTTAAAACGATGTTCCTGAAAAATAAGTTCCTGAAAAATAAGTAAGGGTGATAATAAAAAATAGAATACATACGGAGTGATAAAAGTTACTTTCTTATCTTGTTCCTAATACCGCCGCTACCTAAATTTTTGGGACGATTTAATTTTAAAATTTGATGCAGTAATTGGATAAATTTTTTGCGTTATAGTAGTATAATATTATTTAATCCAATCGAATTTCATAATGGAAGTAAGTGAAATAAAACTAATTTTAACACGGTGAGATGGTTGCCCGCTTTTCTTGCGTCAGCCGAACTAACCACCGGTCCTCGGGACCAGACCCCGGCGGAGAACTGTTATGCATTATTTGATGATGGAGGTCGTCCACTGATATATGTAAGCAGGTCAGCCGTTGCCGGTTCGCGCTGGTGCTAATTGCGGAGTAACTGTGAGGGAACGCTCCGGCGCTCATGCCACCACAATCCACGACGCCACTGCCGGAGGAAGTGTTTTGGCAAAAAGCCCGATTCACCGGAGGCACAGGTGAGAAAGAGGCCACTTTTTTCTTTTTCTCCTCTTTCTTTTCATGCTCCTTGTGTTATCTGACGCTTTGGAGGGAGGCCCTTCTGCGCTGAATCACTAATCCGTTGCCTCACAAACGGAAACTATTTCTTTTCATAAGACCGCGACAAGAGATTTGAAAACGTGGGGCGTTATACTGAAACTTTAGAACCATTCTATATTATTATATTCGTTCCTAATTTGTACAAATCTTAATGACAGATTTTTATTATCGTTTCAATTAATCGCGTCTTGTTCCAGAGATCTTGGCGTTATAGATGGTAAAAGTCTCTTTATAATTACCTGATAGATCCTTCAGTCGTTAAATTATGGTTCCTGGAAGTTACGTAGTTCTCATGGTTGTACAAGTTTTCCTTTCTGAAAGCAAAGAAATATATAAACCAATAACATACCTGAATGTCATAACCCCAGACAAGACAATAGTAGGGGTTTGCCGGCATAAAAAAAACATTATTAAACTATACATAGGGAAAACTAGTTAATATTGCCTCATAAACATAGTACTTAATGTAAATTTAAGGTTTTAAACCCTAGTTCCATTCTTTGGAATGGCGTGGGACAAGTACAGAGATCCCGACCTACGCAGATTTCTCTAGGGGTTTTCCCGCGTCACTTTTAGGTGAAAGCCTCGTAGGATGCTTAATCTATAGCCAAGGGGCCTAGGTAACCCTCGACTAACTTCTTATTCCCCATTTCTATCTGATCAGGTTTAAATATTTTAAATTGATCAATAAAATATTTTGACATGTAAACAAACTTTTCTATGGTTAATCATAAAATTGCCACAAGAAAACTTTGCCAATAGATACTAAATATTAAATAGACATGTTTTTCAGGAAAGATGAATGTGGTGACCGTTCTGACAACGATACTAATTTTCTCTCAGGCGGCTAGTCACTCTGTACCAGCAAACTGGACCAATGGAGGACGAATCCTGTCTCGGCGAAAACGCTACTTATCTTTTCCCGAAGGCAGTTCCCTTCAGGTGAGTATTACGGGGCATTTAGTGAGACATTTCTATATCAAATATCTAGGTTGGTCCTGGACTTATCTTTCGATGCTGGTGGTATGAGGATTTTGTACGCGGAAAAGCTAATCCCGTCATTTTTGCGAATATTTGTAATTTACACGTGATATAAGATATAATTTAACGTAAATAAACTGAAATTTACTTATATGTAATGTCCCCTTTGGAGGGTTCTCAAAATTTATAAATTAATAGTTTCAGAAAAATGATTAAGCGATTCCTGTGTATTAAGTTCTAACCGATATATTTATCCATCGGATATGATAAATTACTTCAGTATGGATTGTTTCAGTTGGTGTACTGCTTAACAGTTCCCACCCTCATCCCCAGCACTATTTTCAACCTGGGTTGGACTGCGGGCTTGGCCTGGGAACTTCCCAGCGACGCCAAAGTTCTGCTTGCGAAGAAGTTCAAGCACCGAACTACGACGACAACGACTACGGAGCCTCCTCATCACGTCTATCACGACGACTATCAAAACCACTACCAGTACTTGGACTACGACCCTCGTAAGAAATATCCGTACAAGCAAATGCACGAGGGGGAGGTGATGATGCACCGGAGGGATCGGCGACAGATATACTCGAAGGCAGAGACGCTGCTCAATTCGTGAGTAATCTTCTTAGATAATTTAGGTAGTATTCGAAGAATATAGAAAAGCTTTCATGGAACATTTATGTAACGAAGACATTTTAACGAAGACATTTTATAAGCCATTTAGATTGAAATTCCCCTATTTTTCGTCGTCTCAAAACTAAGAAGAATACCTAAAACCTAAATTACAGTAAACTCTGAACTATCCGACAAAATAGATATACTGACTTTCCATTCCATATCTATTTAGTACGAAGTGTCTTTTATACTATTTATTTATTTATTAGTACAGGCCAAAAGTTAAAAAAATATACGTTTTAATAATTTAATAACGAAAAAGAGCCAAATAAGAAGATGGCACAGTTGTAATTTATAAATAAAATTTCGTTTTTTATATTAGCCAATTTGGTAATCTCCTAATATAAAAGAATGAATGTAGACATGCATGAAGCTATTTCAAACAAACTTTGTATTACTTACGATCTGGGACTGTAGAAGTAAGAAACCCCCCCGCCCCAAATAAATTGAATAAAAGCCACTTCGTACTAAATGGATATGAAATGGAAAGTCGTGTATCTATTAGGTCGGATAGTCAAGAGTTTACTGTAATTTATTATTTAGGTATTCTTCTTACTTTTCAGACGAAGAAAAACAGGGTAATTCAAGCTAAATGGCATCCCAGTGAGTGGAGATAGAAGACGGTAGCTCTTTCAAAAAACTACAATAAAGACCGACATTAACGCCGAATAAATACTAATATTAACAACTAATGGAGAGAGATGATTTATAAGATTTTACTTTAAATTTTTCTAATCGTATGAAGATCATGATTTTTGTTTTAAATAGAAAGCTTACAACATTAATTCGTTTTATTTACAGAATAAGAGAAAATACTTATAAATTGAGCAATGAGATATTGTTTGAAATTTAGCAAATAATGGAAAGAGTGACATCATAAATGACCGACTGCATCTAAATTTCTTTGGAGAATGAAAAAATGGAATCTGAAGAACAAAATTCGACTCGTACTAAAAATCATAAAGAGTTACTTCTTATTTTTATTGAATGTTAACTTCTGATGGAAATTGAATAATATTAGTATTTACTAATTTTACTGTAAATGAATGTTTTATTCTATTTTCAAAAAGAACGGAAAAACATTTTCTTTTACAGTAGACCGGTCGATAAACAAATGACAAAACATAGAACATTTAACTTCGAGGTCCTCGGATCCTTTTATTTCTAAACCACTTAGTTAATTTATATTTATTGATGACGCGAGAATATTATAACATAATTTATTTAGATTTTTTATTCTAATTATAGTGGTAAACGCTTTTATTAGACGTATATGTTAACTTGCCAGCTTCATTCTAAGGCAAAACAAGACTTAAAATTCAATGTTTCTCGTTTATAGATCTTCTTGACGAATTACTTGTAGATTTACTTGTTTTTTCTTTTTTGTGGAAGTGGTTTCGGGGTGGACGAAAGTGGATATGACCTTAAATAATGTAATATCAGAATTACCGGCATGTAATTTAAACTGAACCTTTATTCACCACCAGTCTTGCACGGGAACCACCTTAATGGATAATAATAAAAATTGGTTACGCGAAAAATGGGAGATTTTTCATAAAGAGGAAAGAATTTAAAATTTTTATATATGCATGTTTTAAAACTCCACGTACAATATGCAATATTTTTGGTATCTCTCTTAGTAATTATCCAGTCTTTTGACTAACACCATCATAACAATAATATATATTGGATTTTTTATTACGTGAAAAATGTTGCAATATACATTATATTACCTCTCTTGATAGAAAATATAGTTTCATGGTACAGCTATGAGACTGATTTTATATTTATTTTTGATTCAAGCGTTTATCTTAATAAAACACCTGAATAGTTTATTTGATCCCAGTTTTATTTCAGTAATACATTTGCTTACACTACTATTGTTACTCGATTACTTCTATATTCTCAACTGTTTTTCTTTACCGCTTACAGAAACTTTGAAAATAAAAATATAACTTCTTTGGTGAATAGTTCTAAAATCGAAATACTATAATTAAACTTTACTACAACAACGATACCTGATAAATGTGACAAACAAAGCCATTCAGTATTTAAAAACACGCCAAGAATACGAAATTTTTAAATTGGGTTTAGTTTTATTATTTTCGACAGTTAAAAGTAATTCAAACTTATATCATGGGTTTAATTGGAAAAAAGTACCGTATTGACAAGGAATAAACAACACCAAAAAATTTCTAAGTTACAGATTCTGATAACTGTGGCCTAGGAAGGTCGAAATCTCCTGATTTTTATATATGAACGTCAGGGGTTATTTATATATCTGATAATATTGTATAATACAGTCAATTATACTATGAATATTCAAATGGCTTTGACTTCCACAAAGAATCATTGTACGTTTGTTAAAACGGTCCATTGTGAAAGAAGGAATATAGCTCAACTGACGGTAAAGAATCGTCGTGAGACGCCACTTGAGATACAACGTTGGTGTTAAATGAGAAATAGGCTATTTTACACGTGCCTGAGAGACGTCGCTTGTGCGTACGGTTGGGACAAAGCGCAGGAAGCCGACAGATTGACACTGCGTATGCACGCACTGCGCAGTCGTATCTGATACGAACATCTCTGATTTATGTTGCGTGCGTGCTTATAATGGAACGATTCTCTTTGTCGAACGCACCGTTCATACAGAAGTTTCCAGAAGCGCTACAGAAGCCGTTTCCCGCAGCAGTTTACCAACGACCATTTTAAATATTCAAACTTAACGGGATTATAATTATATTTCCTGTTTCAGAAAAGTCAGATTTGTATATCAGAAATATACAATGATTTTTAGAAATAAATTTGCCGCTGAGTGAAGAGATTATTCATACCAGACTCGTTGAAAACAGTTCCTAAATGCGACCAATCGGTGTAAATCGTTAAATATATTAAATAATAGTTTTTGTTCCTTGTCAGTTATTCGACCAACATTATATATATATATATATATATTATATATAGCGGCACATTATGGGTACTCAATTTACCATGTCGTGCGTCTGATTAGATGACAGTATCTCTCACGCACACAAACATCCTTGCCCTCACCGGGATTCGAACCCTGGACCCCAGTGATGGGAGGCTGTCACGCAGACCACTGCACAACCATAAATTGTCGCAATACTTAATGAATTTTTCTCCCTTTCATAGACTATTATTGAACTGCACTTTTTCAACGTCTATCCCCAGGACACGAATGTGCCAGTTTTAAAATACCCTATATATCTATTTTTTATTTTTGTCTTGCACTGTTCAGAATAATGCAAATAATTTATATCATAATATTTAATCAACCGAGATGAACTATAAAAGACTAGCAGTCTCTTTTTAAGTATTTTGTGGCCTCAGAATGAAGTTCGTAAGTGCGGATTTACCTCCTTAACCATAATAATTCAAATCCAAAAATTTAAATGAATTATGTTATAATATTCTTCGTTCGTCAAACATATTAATGAAATAAGGTAATTGGTTTAAAATAATACTCGTCCAAACTTCTGTAAATTAAATGCATTTTTTGCCTTTTTATTGGCACGTGGTACTCCATGCTTCAATGAAAGTAGGATGTTCGGGAGACGGAACAAGAAAACAGTTGAATCCCTTTAAATATTGGGAATAACTAACAAAACTAAATTCTAATATAGTAATAACTTCTTCAAATCAGAAAAAAATTACAGTGTTTCGGCAAGATGTGTTTGATTATAAAATAAAATAAATTGACTTGTCCTTTATTCATTTTAACACCATTGGAGACGTACTCAAACCTTGGGTCCGTTATTTTACTCAGTTACTATTCGCTATGTAAAATTACAATAGTTCCTATTTAAAATTGCAAAAATATAATAGTTGGATATCAGTAAATATAAAACAAATAAATATAAGCCTGATTTTTATGATTGAATTTACGTGTCTGTCTGTCAAGCCGAGTGGACTTGGTGGACTTATTTGGACGAAATTTTTTGTGTATGTTATATATGTATTATATATATATATATATATATATATATATATATATAGTTTCGTATCGGTACGACCCTTTCCATATATATATATATATGAAAAGGGTCGTACCGATACGAAACTGCTACCGCCTATCATGCAAAAAAAATGGTGGACGGAAAAAAATATTACTGTAACTGTTTGGAAAGTTGTTTGCTTTACGCGACCAACATGATAAATAACTTTGAAATTATCTCAAATAAATTCAGGAAGCAAATAAATATTCCCAAAGGGTTCATTAAAAACAACTGATTTAAGAAGCTTTAGATTTGATGCAATATTCAATTCACATATAAGAATACAGTATTGTTAATATTTTATATACAAATTTATTAAAAAGGAACGTCTTTTACATGTTTATGTTGGTTAATTATTTAGCATACGTTTCACTGCACCAATGTACACTTAAAATAAAAATAAAATATATCTCGTACAATTTTCATACTTCGTCAAAACAATAACATATTATTGTGTGGTCAGAGCATCTTATAAAAATAGTTTTATATGTTTTTTTAAATTCAAAATAAACAGCATAGTTATAAATTTGTAAAATATACGCGAGAAGATAATCTTGTAGGCAGTGCTAAGAAGTTACAAAGAGTATTAAATAAAACAGATTCGATACGGGAACTATATAAGTACCAGGGTGAAAAATTCACAATTCTCTGCTATCAAAACAATATTTGTTACGAAAGAAGACCGTAACGTATAAATGCGGTGTATGGTGCGTTCTGAAAGTCGCTGTGCGCTAGGCGACGGGCTACGGATGTAGATCTACTTTGTAAATTAGAAACAAAACTGAAATAACTTCTTATCACTGCGTACGTGAGAATCATATCGCATTAAGATCTGCGGAAAGTGTTTTCCAATAAAGTTCTCCGGTGATAGTAGTTAGTCTAATTTTCGGTAATCATGATGTAAGAACTAAAATATGTCAACATATCCGTTGAAATACGTATTTAACCTATCTAAATGAACTATAGAAAATATTGAAGACAACAGTTATAAGCCATAATTAAAGTTTGTGCAATTTATCGTTGCACAAATTATTATATAATGACATGAATGCAAAAATTGTTTATGCTACTTTGAAGTTGTTGAGAAGAATACTTAACCTGATTTCTATTATTAAGACAGAACACTCGAATGATAAATGAAGATATCGTTATTATTTAAAAAAATAGAAAACGGTACTCGTAGTTTGATTATAAGGAAAACTATACTTCGACATTATAATCTAATCTACAATTTTCTTATCTACTACAAGTTTAGAGACGTTACAGATGGTAATCAATAGTTAAGTGGGTCAATATTAAAATATAATGACTCATTATTTAAAAAAATTGCTTACTTTTAATAAGTATTATAATAATAAGAAAGAGAATATTTTATATGGCACAAAAATTATTATTCTATAAAAAGAAAATCAGTTGCTATGGCCAAAAATCCTCAGAGAAAAATTATCCATTTCAGAATAGAAAATTTATAGACATTTTCAACTTCAAACTATGTTTTACTATTCAAATTAGAAAGTATCGGGGCTAAGTTATCTCAACGGTTAAATACTCGTTGTTTAGAAAAGTGCAGAGGCAGCAAAAATCAATACTGAAGGAACTGACACTCAAATGAACTTGAGTCAGAAAATTCTAATATTTATTCCAAAAAATTAATTTTCCGACGTTTCGTCCTCTTTTAGGACCTCTTCAGGGTTGCACATATTTTAATAATTTTGTTTATTATTCATGAATACAATTTATAGGTAAGGTTTTGCCTGTTGCAACCGAACCTTTGACTCTAAATTTTATGCCTGATTTATATAGCAAATTATTAAAATTTGTCCAACTTGAAGAGGCTCTAAACGAGGACAAAATGTTGGTAAATTAATTTTTGTTCATATAATTATAATTTTCGTACCAAAATTTTTATCAATTTCATGTTTTTTCAGCTAAAGAACTTGTATATCTATTACTATAGAGTGGAACAATTTATGTTCGCGAGTTCCGGTCCCATATTGTGAGATGACGTCACCCAACTCTACTGAGTTGCATTCACACTCCGATAAATATTCGTCTTGAATTCCTGAACCGTATTGAAAAAGATATATTCATAATTATGATAGCTTACTATAAGCTTGTAAACTAAAACAGATGTTTCAAAATTAAAAGCTTTTCTTTTGAGTTCGTCACATGATTCATGCTGTTGAGACTCTTTCGTTAATTGAATCGCTTGTCGAAAGAAACAAGGATTACAAAAACTAACTGCATCCGATTAGGATATATAGCCGTTTTTCTGTTTTTTGTTTCCAATTTTGCTCGTTTTCTCCCAAATCTGCGTCTTTTCGCGTGAATTAGGTGTCTATCCCCATGGAAGCGGCCACGCTGAACACGATGCCGTAGGCCGCAGGTCGCTAACTGCAGCCGTTTAGGAGATATAGCCGTTTTTCTGTTTATGTGAGGTATTAATTTTAGTATTTATTTTTGTCTGTTTTCTGTTCCTTGTTACTCAGATAACTGTCACAGACGGTGCATACTTTAACTGCTGGAAAGTGTCTATATCTTAAAACGAACGGTATTTCAGTTTACACAGTCGCGAAGTTATTTTCTGGAAATTAATTCAACATTATTTGTCACGCTGATTCAGCAAACGCTTTAGCCTCTTTCATGTGTTTTTTTTTAATTAAAAAAATCTTGTCCCATCGCTCATGTCTCAATCTGAGTATACAAAGCAAATTATGTACGAACTCACATAAGCCGCTATTGTTGACATATTTTATAACGCAGTAGCTGAGTGCTGGCGTTTCCCGGGTCTTTATTTACCTCCATGGTTAATGTAAAAAATTCATCTCAGCGAATACTATAAATCCGGAATCAGCACAAATCTCGGTATATTTTGCATTACTTTTTTATGTAAACCTCTTCCACCACTACCAGTACGGTAAGAGTGATTCCCTCCGTTGCCTATTGGAGTTGAAATTAGACACTTAAAAATTCTAGTATGAAACTATCAAATTAATCGACCCAAAAACGTTTTATTCCACACTAATAATGGCGGTTTAGGAATCTTTTCAAATTAAACACCGTCCACACCCAACCCTAGAGGCGGAAGGCGTCTCTTAATCCCTCAGTGATTTTTCCTGGATCGTAAATAACATGTGTATAAAGTTTGGCAGAAATTGGTCTATGCATTTACGACAGTATACGGAAATTTGTTTAACCCCCTTCCAATCCTACATCTTAACCAGTATGGTAAGAATTAAACTCAGTGACTTATTTCACTCCAATCACGATTGTCTTGCGTTATTTTTATGTACCGTCCGTCCACCCCCTCCATTATTGTTGCTTTAACGGGTTTAAATTATGCACTAAAACATCTATGTGGAAACTATTAATCACATCAACCCCGAAAACTAATTAATCGACGCTAATATCGGTCACTTTAGCATGCTTATTCACCCCGTTTGCCCCTTTGAAACTGCCTAACGCTTCGAAAACCCGACATATATCTTTGCGGGAATGCGCACAACTCACCAAAGCTTCATCGCAATTGATTGATTGGTTTAGGTGAGCATAGGGAAAACTCACACAGACATTTATATATATTAGGGCAACAGGCTACATGAGGGTAATCCACGTTGGGCAACTCCCCTTTAATAGCATAGGAAGGGATTTGAAAGGCGGGATGCGGACGGGTAGAGGAAGGTAGCCAAGGGTTAACTAGGGCCCCCGGGCTATATTTTAAGGATCCTACCTGGCATTTGCATAAAGAAATGCAGGGAAAACCCTAGAAAAACCCTCGCAGACCTCTTTTATATATATATTGTATATACCTAATTATATATATATATATATATTTACCTAAGTAAAACAAATCTCCTGCGTAAATAAGTATGTACCAGGATGAATATGCCAAGATAAATTTTGCTAATCCATTTTAGTTATTTTATTTCATGGATTGTGTTTTAAATTAGTCAGATTTTTTTAATGATAGTTGCGTTAGAATAAATATCTCGTTCGTGCGCATTATTATGAAAATTAATTGGGCGAGTTAGTAGTGTATTTGAATAGAAATGTGGGTTCCATGTCCTCAGTTATTTTATTACTCAATTACATAAACGATGATATTAAATGTTAAAAAGAATATTAGCATATATTAAATATAGGGAAGTTTGCCAAGCCCTGTCAACGTTTTCTGTAATTAATTTTACTATTAATTTGTGTAAACATAAAAACTGGTGATGGATACGGTATTAACAAAACACTAATGCAAGAGTGAAATGTAATCTCACGTTCTCAATATACGTTCCCGTCGAGTGTTTTTTCAACTAACAGCCTCGCGTTAGCCGAAAAGCCTTTGTCATTTGTTTGTAGCTTCACTCCTACTTTCCTTCAACGTTATGCCATTACTTTTAACGGGAAGTTCCACTCACACAGGCAATACGTTATTCGCTTCTCCCAGTGAGCGCCTGCATGCTGGAGATATATAACTCACATATATTATTTTTATAAAATACTTTTCGCAATTTTTAAAAAATTGATGAATTTATTACAATTAGAAGTTGTTATAAATATTGAACCTGGTTTTGGTTGTTCTAAATTAATTATAGTAATTATAATTGAATATAAGAATATTAACCATAATTGAGTTTGAAACAGGGAGGTTTTTTACGTGCTGATGATACGAAAACTATGTTATTTTATTAATCGTAATATCAATGCTTCCAGTTTTGGGCCATACGATACGTGAAACTCACTCGCAGCAATAAACATTTGAGGATCGAATTGAAATGAGACGAGTCTTTTTAATGGGTTTTACTATATGCAGTTGAAACAATAAGATTGTAGTGACTGTAGATGCTATCTACATATAGTTCAAGTGATTCAATGTACTCGGGTTTTATGCTATCAGTATCATGGATACAAAAAACAACGGAAATTCAGAATCCGTCTGATATAAAACGTTTATTTTATCCGAATATCTTCAATGAGCTATCTAAGTAAATAGATGAAAATTAAAAATTAGGTAATTTAGCTGCCAATAAAAGAGAAAATTAGGAGTTTAAACAAATACCACACAACGTTTCATCCTCCTATTTTTGGCTATGATAGAATGTAGGTCGTTACAGGACATCCAACGAGTACCGTTATGCTGTTTTTCGTACAATTATACATATGCTGACGGGTTGAAGACATAGACAACAGTATGTTCCAAGAATCAAGTTATACTTGGAAATAATAATATCTTCAAATCTGAAAAATATTAGTGTTTCAGCAAGATGTGTTTGATTATAAAATACAAGAAATTTACTTGTCATTTATTCATTTGAACACCATTGAAGACGCACTCTAACCTTAGTTCCGTTAGTTTACTCGCCTACCATTCACTATGTAGAAAAATAGGTCTTAAAATTACTAGGGCGTCTAGTAAGTATGCTAATTTTTGGTACAACTAAATGTTTGCAGCCGGGTTGAAGGCAGATTACAGACAACCATATGTTCGCACAATCATGTCTCGTATTGGAAATTATAGCTAAACCGATTATTAAAGAAATACTGGTGTTTTGGCAAGACGTGTTTGATTATGCAATACAATATATTTTCTTGTCCTTCATTAATTTTCTCTCCACTGGCGGAAAACCCTGTCCTCTGTTACATAAATAATCCGATTAGAGCTCCGAAAAACTCTGTTCCGACGACAAATATGTCCGTTTGAACATTCAATAGCAGGAAAAGATGACATTCGACGCCTTCCTGCCGCTAGCCGATCAACCCACTGGTCACGCCTGCAGTTCGATGATAACGAAGAGTCTGTTAGCTGAATCCAACCAGACTAATCACATAAAAATTCAGAGTCCCGATATCATTTTATGCAGCTGGTATGACACAATCAATTTTTATCTGTAGTCTAGCGAAGGTCAGCTTTGTGCTGCATTAACTTTACCATATATGAACATAGCTGGAGATTAGGCGCCTTCATTCACTGATACTTTAACTACAGCCACATGATCTAAACATTGAATACAACGTGCAGTTCATTTGAGTTTAAATGTTTGGTGAAATTTCAAATAAAAGAAACATGTTTGTATTCCTTTTAACATATTATAGATCTGTAGTTTAATTAATGGTGCTGCTAATAAAATACTTAAATTTAATGTGTTTTATGCTAATTCCTCGACAAATAATGATTATAATTATTCGAAGCTTTTATTTATTCTTCCAGTCTCCAATAATGCCGGCTAATATGGACAATGAAATATTTAACATCTTTACCAAATATCTGAACACCAATATCAAGAAACTTCAAAACCGAAAGATATGTTACATAAAATAATACAGTTAAATGATTATTCCCAGATGTGTACGAAAGCGCGGTAAAGTTTACAGTGAAATAGTTGAGTATATCACAACTATAATTTACGGACGTTTCGTAAACGTCTTATGGGAATAGATAATAGGGGCTGATTTACAGTTCCCCGATGGAACCAATAACTCACTGATAGCTATCTGGTCGGTGACAAAGTTGAGTTGGTCCGTGTAAGGCTGCTGTCATTACCGGAAATTTACAACAAGTTTCCGGGCGGCTTGTGTCAGTTCTCCCAGGAGCCGTGGTGTGACATGGCGCAGTTTGCGGCAGCTAATCAAGCGCTCTCGCGAGAGACTGAATTATAGTTGGCGCCGTGTTACGGCCATCTCATTAATTTGCCTTCGTCTAGCATTCTCGTGAAGCAATAGTAGCGAGGTACAGGCACCGCTGCTGCAGTGAATGAGTAAACAGTAGCACAGTAAACATTCGCAATAATGTTTGAATATTTAAACACTTCTGATGAAGCGCTGAAATGCCGAAATGGTAATTCATAAATAAAATGTTTTATTAAAACATGAAATTTTTTTACGTGCATTATTTGATAATCACTAGACTTTCCCGTATTTTAGAGTTGCCAGTTAGGGATAGTGAAATAGAACTGGTGGGGTTAATCCAACTCAAATAACAATTACCATCTCATCTTACACGATATTTTCAAAACCTCTCGTTACATTTCTCCACACTGTTCTGATAATGTTGCCTTGGACGTGAGATACAACCCTGGAAAAGTTTCTGATTCACAATTATAGCATATAAATCTACTTAAATTAGAATTTTATTTCAACGACTGTTTTAAATAATATTAAGATATATTTAATGAATTTTTAAAAAATAAAATTTTTTTTAGTTAACACCGCTACGGTTAGGTACTTATCTGTACCCGTTTCCGTCTGCGGACCAAGAGAAAGGTTTGTCTTCGAGTTATTGAAGTTTCTCAGACTTGCTGTGTTAAGAACCATCGGTTACGGGTACATATTATACGTATTATACCTAATACGGTTTTATTTTCCTTAATAAATTAGGTAATTAAAAAATTCAATTCATATATTGTAATAATTAAATATAATATGAATGTGGCGTTTCTAAATGAAAGAACTTAAGTGAAAACTATGAAACAAGATTTATTAACAATTTTAAAACAAGTATAAAATACACAAAATATTTGGGATCTCAGGGTCTTGAACTGGGTTTGATAAATGGCAGAATTTATATAATCAAAATTACATTTACCTTTTATGGAAATCAATGCGTCTGAACATAGACGAAATTTGTTGCGGAAGAAATAATACTAAAGATTGAATTTAAACAATTTTAATTTTATCAAGAATTAAGGATCTCATTTTATCGATAATTAAATAATTAAAGAACGATCTGACTTTTATCTTTTAAACACGGTTTACAAATGATTTTAAAGTTTTTCTCTACTTACGGCAGCCCAGGTCTCTTTTTAGCTTTTCATGCACAATTTTGGGGACATCACTGATTCTAAGTACTCACAGACTCTAAATGTTCACAGGCTCTAATTGGCGTTGTTTGTTAGTTGGCTTAACACAAATTGGTTGGTTCTCGATGCTTTTCTGCAACCTGGATTTGTAGATCTCGTGACTTTAGTTGAAAATGGACTTCATTGGTTTGTCTATGGCCAGCATGATGAATCTACGCTCGACCACCGAATACACACTTGTTGCTCTGTCTCCTTGCCGACTGAATATTGCTTTACTTTTTAATATTTGAAAGCATGTTTGTGACTGGACCACATTCTTTCGTTCTGACTGCCGACTGTAAAACTTTTCGTCTGATCTATTCGCTGTCTGCTGCCCGACTGTCCTATTCGTCTCGTAAATTTTGAGCGCGTAAAAACCCTCTCGACCGATCAACAATGCTTTCTTTGCCTTGCCGGTTTGTTGCGGCGTCCGCTCTATATCCACTAATAATGAGTCCTCTACAATTCAACTTTTCAATTAGAACAATGCCTTAGTTACCAATTACTACAATATATATAACCAATTGATGAAAAATACTGGATTTTACAGTAATACCACGTCAGTAATTAATTTTATGTGAATATTTCAATGTTCAAAATATTTTAATTTATTCATATCTAATGATAAAATTTTACATTAATGAAAAATAAAATAGTTTTGGGTATAAAAATTAAAAGTACATATATCAATAAGTTTGTTAATATATTTTTTTGCGGTTAAGCACCAGGTTCAGATTTCTCGATGTTGACGTTTATGCCGTTAAGATCTACCGCTGTCTTCAGACTATGTCGCTGCGTGACGAGTGCGTCGGACTCCCAAGTCTCTATGCTGCGATCTGATTGACCGTTGAGGATCGTCTGACGACAATGTCAAGGACACATGGGTTTTCATTTCGCGTAATATTTTAATAATTGGATTCCACGTGTTGCTGATTTGGAAGCCAGAGTCTTTGTTTAAAAGACAGTTACGTATTTTAATTTCTATGGCTTCCAAAAATGAAACTGTCGTCCGACTTTTAAGAATGTTTTAATCTGTACGTGTCCAAAAAAAAACTATCTTGGGTCCTTTCATAAGAGTATGCTCGGCTACAGCCGATTTGTGAGGCTTTTTTTTAGAAGAATATATCTTTCGTGTTCGCTGCAGCGTTGTTCGATGGTCCTCAAGATTTGTCCGATGTATTTTCGACCACAATTGAAGGGAATCATATAAACTCCATCAGTGTTTAGGGCAATGTCATATTTTACAGAACCCAGAATCTGTCGAATTTATATTGTGTTTCGCGAATCTTTGATGTTGTTGGCCCTGCATAGGGGAGGAAAGCTAAGGCTATAGGATCCCTCTTACGTTTTTTTTCTTTTTTATTCTTTTTTTCATATTAGCTCGACAGTGTGATTTTGGAAGCCATAGAAATTAAGATACACAACAATATTTTAAACAATTACTCTGGTTTCGAATTTAGTACGCGTGGAATCCAATTATTAAAATATTACGCGTCATGGAAAGACCTTGACACTGTCGTCCAATCAGTATCGCAGCATGGAGTCCCACCCAATAATTCCAACGCATACGTCACGCGGCGACATAGTCTGAAGACAGCGGTAGAGAAATGACAACATCGAAAAATCTGAACCTGGTACTTAACCGCGAAAAATTTATTAATAATTTACACCGGGAAATATTACATTCATTAATAAATTTGTTGTTTCGTAATCGTGGAAACCTAACAAGTTATCTTCAGAGGCAACGTTTATAACGTCAAGTATAACTTTCAGTCGGACCATAGTCGGACGTTGGTACAAATAAGTACGAAAACGTATCGCTGTTAACTATAAAAAAATTTTAATGATCGGAGGTTGACCCGGTGTTGTGTAAAATCTTCTCGGGAAGTCAACCGGGTTGTCAATTCGTCAGGACGATACCACCCGGTTTACTTCCCGAGAACATTTTATACAAAAAATTTTAATAATCAAAACTCTGTTAAATAAATTGAATTAAATTAAATAGATTATATTTATTATTAGTCGTTGGCTTATACGTTACGATACGCCACTACAGAAAATTAAAAATAATTATAAAAACTGTCATACTAACTTATAATGAATAGCACTTAGATTTTTTACAATCTCATAACTCGAAGGCAGAATACAAAATTTCACTGCGCAATATATAAGAACATAAAATATTTACAATTACTTAAATTCGATCCGTGACGTTCCGACGAGGATTAGTCACTTTGAGTTAGGCAATCAGATAAGTTAAAGACATTGTGGAGGACAAAAAACAACAATTAATATTACCGCACTTTGGACGCCATTTTGTAATATTAATTTTTGATTTGTTTTAATATAAATTTAAGATTTTTTGTCCTACACAACATCTTAATCTTCTCGGCTTGGCTACCTCAGCCTGCCGTCTCAGAGTATGAGAACTTTTACACTGAGGCTTTGGTGGGCCATTATGATTGCCCATGCTCTGTCCCGTGATACAGCGTTTATTGAAAATGTTGTAATACGGCTTTTCCTGTCGACAACATCACTGCCTGGCAAAACTCCGGGTGACTGTTCGCATTCCCTTTACATTTCGGTGGTGTTCGATCCCGAAAACAAGTGACCCCCTCCATTGGACACTTGTAATTTATGACCTGACATCAGTCATCTTCCGGTCCTAAAATTCCTTTGCCACGCAAACTGCGGGCAGCTAATCATTACTACATTACAACACTTTTTCTCATTTATATCAGCAAATCACAAAATACGACACCAAAACATTCCGGTGTACGCTTTTTCTAACATTACCGTACTCTTGATTTCATAAAGAACCAGTTTGAACATTTTCATTAAACTGTGTTGAAACTATAGTATAATTAACATGTATTTTCATAATTTTGCATCCTGTTATTAAAGTATTGAGCTTAGATCGCTTATGTTATTAACGATTCATGACGTTTACAAGTAAAGTGAAAGAAGTAATCTTTATATTATAAAATTAATAATTTGAAGAATTCATATTTACTTCCGTTATTTTATTAATTAATAGTTTTTTATTCAATAATTAATGTAAAGCATTATTAATGAAACACTGAAGTGGGCCTAAATAATTTTGCCCTTTTATGTGTAACAATAATTACCAGAAAGATAAGATACACGCTGTGATTCTTGTTCTCTGTTTCACCTTCACCAAGTGAATGTTGATGTGAGATCAGAATTTTGTTTCTGTTTAATATTTGCTTTGCCGTCTCTTACTACTATTTGATATTTTATGACCACTGATTGGCTAAACTCCAGGATACGTAATAATAATCCGGTTTATAAAACTATGATGTATATTTTGTTAGGATTTAAAATAGCTTTTTATAATGTGAACTCTATGCAACTAGATGACATCTGTTGCAACAAATGAGTCAATTTATTTTATTAAGATCCTATTTAATTTTAATTTATCGAATTATGGTATCCATCCGGTATTTATTAAACTAATACATATTTACAATCTTCTGGAAACGAATGCCATCTACAAGATCCCATAAAATTATTTACAGTTTAAACTTTAAACGAATGTAAGAAAAATGTACAGGTTTAAATACTACACAACTGTAAAGAACAATTTTAATTAAAATTAGTCAAAAAGTAATGCGAGATTAATGAGAAGAAATTCAGTTTATATACGAAAATTTATCTTGATCAAAGATGGAAGACTTTCTCGGTGTATCTGCTGCAGAAAACGTTCATCTTTGTTTAATACTGAAATCTTTTAAGTCTCTAATTCACAAGTAACGAATAAAAACTTGTATATTAAAATTTATATTAATTCACGACCGATATTTAAGTTAGATGTTACTGATTGAAATGAATTCTTGAATACCATTCACGTGTTCAATATTTTAATTCGTTACTTGTTTGTGGCCTCTGACGTAGTTTTTTATTGAACATTGAAATAATAAGTACTGTCGAATCTAGTTTCAAAAATTGTTGAAGTAACATTTGTACAATATTGTAACATTACAGAAAGTATGGGTCACCTCTGAGTCTCCTAAAAACGAAAAACTTCGCTATATTTTCAAAATATTGGATTATTTGATGGTATGACCTTTCATTTAATATATTGTAACTATTTTTATCGTCTATACATTTTAATTACTTATTCTTTCGATTTCTGTCTTGCATTACGTTTCATCTATTGAGAATTCCAGGATATAACATAAATTAAGCATGTGACTGTATAATTTCAGTTTGGGACTTGAAGGCCGTTCTTGTATTTTGCGAGCCTTGTGTGAAACAGGACAAAAATCTGAAACAACAGAGAAGGGTACATTTCTTCAAGAACTACTACGAGTGTTGTTCACGTAAGTAACAAAAATATGATGCCTAAACTTTGAAAATACTATATTAAAATTTCCATACAACAAATTTATTCGCCACTCAACGAAACGTAAATTTTAACATTATCTATAAAGTTTCATTGCTGCCACCCTAAACTGAATATCTCAGAGCTGTACAGTATTAAGTAAAACAGTTTAAATTTAATAACTCAACTTTCTCATGCACTCTCCGTTTCATTACGGTCCGAATATTATATAATTCTAATTAGCAAATAAAATTGCGTGAACTTAAGAAAATTATTTTCATATTTTTCCACTGGAGTAGAGTGCGAGTAAATTTTCTTCGCGACCCAGTTTATTGGCTTTCTGCGCAGGTGCAATCCTCTATCCGCGTTAAATAGTCCTCTTGTATGTATTTATTCCGCCACACCTTCCCTTCTCTCCCTCCTTCGATACTGACGCGTGCTATAACTAAAATATTTTCAAATAGTTTTGTTTCTATATTTTTATTTAAAATCGAATATTTTTAATGTAAAACTAAAGATAAAAATCCGTCCCTTTTTCTTATAAAAATAAACATATAAGGTTAACTGCTGTGAAGGTGCAATAATTAGAATTAGGAAGACTTTATTACTCAGCTATAATAATTAATTTTATTTCTATTATTTACCAAAAATAAGCGTAGTCATTATAGTTATTCGTTAAAAAATTCAAAGTTTAATTTCAAGAAGGATCTTTTTAAAGAAAAATAAATTATTCTTTCATAATTAATAATTTGTTTACATGTATATTTTGAGGTATTGTTTTTTAGGTTACCCCAAGCCCGCGTAGAAGATTTGGACGAAGGGGACCTGAGGCACTACGACGTAGCCCACCAGCAAGAAACCAGTGTAAACTGTGCAGAGATTTTCCCTGAGTGCAGCACATCTCTCCTAGGATGAAATGCAAAAAATAAAAATACCTTCGCTTTTCATCAGACTGAAAGAAAAACGTTCCTCATAAACGAGCAGGGTAAACCACGGCTAAGCTGAACTTCCACCCGACCCTCCATAAGTGTTATTTGAAATTATCACCTTACGGACATATACGAGTGAAGTGGATATGCTTTTAAATTAAAACCGGCGCCGAAATTTAGAAATAAACATCTCTTATAATGCTAGAAGTCAGCGGTTAACCGTAAACGTCAGTTGATCCTTTTCAGAATCTGTGTGGCACAAAGATTACTTCACATATCATCAAGAAATGCATGCTTGATAGATGTAGTTTCGTGTATATAAAAGTGACTAGTGAAACAAGAAATGCACATTAGCAACTTGGACGTGGGAAAGCCAAGTAAATATAATTTCCTAATAAACAAAAAAGTAAGAATAATCTTCGTCAGTTTTTTTTTAATTAATGGATATCACTAAAAATCATTTTATATATAGTTTTTTAAAATGTTATCAAATCGGTTATCACGAAAGTTTAGTTTATAAAATGATTATTCCATTTTTTCCTACATAATTTCGATTTTATTGTAAAATATTTTGCGGCTGTTCTCTTTAAGGTTCAATCTTTGTTATCACAAATACTTATACATGACATGTATTATATAACTGAAGCAACTTCTGAAGCCAATATAATTTTTTCAATTTAATTGTATATTGTTCCTGAATAAAAATGAGTGTTAGAAGCAGAGTAAGTCCACTACAATTGTTTTAACTAAGACGACGGATACCAACGTTCCAATTTTCAATGTATGGTGGCCCGTGTGCCGATTCTCCTGTCTTAACCTCGATTCTTGAGCTTGATGATGAAATCTTCGGTGTATTATACTTATATTCTGTTAAAAGATAAAAATCTCAAGAAATCATTTGACAGGACCTAACGGAATATAAAAGAGAATTATATTATCCTTCAAGTGAGTGAAAAGGGTTAGTCACTCCACGGGCGAAAACTTCCTTCATGAAGACCAACATTTTGTTGAAGCAGTTTTGCTGGGACCTCATCGACCCCCCCCCCCCTACAGCCTGGACCTTCCTCCAAACGACTCACATTTTTCCTCTTATAATTACCAGTTGTGAGTAGTAACAATGTCGAACTTTATGAATAATGAAGAAAATATTCAGTTTATACACAGGTATTCATCAAAATATTTAATTTATAAAAAAGGGCTATAAGAGTTATGTGGGAAGATGGAAACATTAGGAACGTTGTACAGCACAATGAAGTGAAATTTACAAATCAGTTTATACAAAACAATCTGACGTTTCACATTCATGTGTGTATAATTGTTTGTGAATTTGTAAATTGATATAACTTATATACCGAATGTCTGATATGACATGCATTTTAAAGAACAGTTTTAGAAAGAGAAAGTTCTCTTAAGAAACCTTTAGATAGAGACGATTTATAAATATACAAGTAACTGTTGTTAAAGCGAGCATCGATTGCTTTATTTTTAGTAATACGGAAATTCGTGACCCACTAAAGTTTTGTAGGCCATACTCAAGCTTTCCAAGTAAATTTATTGCTGAGAAAGAACACATGCATTGGAGTCGTTAGCTAGAGAGAGTTGAGCGTCCGTCATCGTAACGGGGAATGTTTCCGTGTTGAAACAAGGAATTTATGATCGTTCCGGGATAAGCTAGTTACACTGAAAGTTGTGATACCAATTATGTGTTTTAGTTGCTCGCTAATTACCAAGTTTACAGTTTGAGAGCAGAACAATTACGGAAGTTCTGATAGAACAAAACTAATGCTAACGCAAGGCAGTTTCAGTTATTATGCTACAAGACAATTGCTAATTTCTTCGGTTTATTTATATTCTAGGTAAATATAAACTTTCCCTGGTTTTCCCCTCGGACAATACTGTGTAACAAGAGTTGTGTCTAGGAGTGAGCATGAGAGAGTTGCCAAGATATAAGAGAAACATCAGCGATTTTCTTTTGGTAGACAAACAATGCTGAAATATCGTTTCTTATTCTTCCATATTTCACCTGGTGGAAGATTTCTTTCCGTTACGGGTTGAAATCATATTTAACATCCGTTGGCCACGAATATCATTCTCCACCATAGAGAAAACTATTTAATCAACGGCAATTTCGGTCGTCAACGTAATGCTTTTATATTTTATCCTCTTACTATTTCTTTCGGTGCTAGTGGTGTCTTAACCTTCACACATCATTTCAAGATTGTGAGTCATATACATACCAATTTTTGCTTGGAACACCAATCGTTTGATGATTATGCCATTGTTTGTCGTTATTGGGCCAGAGGCCTTCTTCACCATGGAATTTGGAATAGAGGGTCTTTTATTATTATTATTGTGATGGGGAAGTGAAGGACGCAGACATTATAATTGTTTTTTTAACATTATTTGCGGAAAATTATTAGCACAGAATAATTTTCATTGTTTTGGGGCGGGGAAATAATAAACGCCACTTTTCGGTTTGTTTAGATCTTAAACTGATCTGGGATAGGGTACGGTGGGAAAATTGGAGAATTGTAAGCCTTGGTATTTTTGTTTTAGG
The DNA here is from genome assembly GCA_037074705.1 of Zhengitettix transpicula. Classification (NCBI taxonomy): domain Eukaryota; kingdom Metazoa; phylum Arthropoda; class Insecta; order Orthoptera; family Tetrigidae; genus Zhengitettix; species Zhengitettix transpicula. Next base: position 24,876,227 of record CM073593.1, on the reverse strand, counting down.
TTAAGAAGGAAGATTTCCTTCGGATAGGTATATATGAATTTAGGCTTCCGTCCAAAGCTTATATAATCCTGGAAAATGGATAGGACTTTTGGGATGTTATTTTTTTTGAGGATCAGTGGGTTTAGGATGCTCGAAGATGAGTAAGATATTTGTGGACAGGGAGGATTTTGTTGGAATAGGTTGATTCAGGTAGTGAATTGAAAGACAGAAGCGATTGAAGGAGAATAGAAACGCTGTGACTATGGTCTTTAACAGGGCGGGTGAAGATTCTTTTCCGAATGGAGAAAGGTTATGTGAACAGAGGAGCTGGTTCTGGAGCATAGGAACTTGATAAGGTTGAATCTTTGGGTGAATCGTTTTTAGAGAAGCTGGATATGTGAGATTAAGCTGAACGTTTGGTTAGGTGAACCCAGTGATGGGTGGCTCAGGGAGAAAGGAGATTACTTGGTTCCAGAAAACTACATGAATGTTGTGTTGAGGAGAGGTAAGAAGGTTATTATGATTTTTGTCTGATATCCAGAGAACTTGGACTTGGACGAGTTTATAAATGTGTGAGGATCATATTTACACACATATATTGTAGTAATTGGTAATTAAGACACTGTTCTAATTGGAAAGTTGGATTGTAGAGGACTCATTATTAGTGGATATAGAGCGGACGCCGCAACAATCCGGCGAGGCAAAGAAAACATTTTTTGAGGAGTCGAGAAGCTTCTACGCGCTCAAAAACTTAGGAGACGAAGCTTGGCAGTCGGGCAGTAGGCAGCGAGGAGAAAAGACTAAAAATTCCAAGGCATAAAAATTTGAACAGTACAGTCGGTCAGCAGACAGCGAATAGAACGGACGAAAAGAACTCATTGAAAGTTTTACAGTCGGCAGTCAGAACAAAAGATTGTGGCCCAGTCACAAACATGCTTTCAATTATTAAAAAGTAAAGCAATATTCAGACAAACCAATGAAGTCCATTGTCAACTAAAGCCACGAGATCTACAAATCCAGGTTGCAGTAAAGCATCGAGAACCAACCAATTTCTGTTAAACCAACTAACAAACAACGCCAATTAGAGTCTGTGAGAACTTAGAATCAGTGATGTCCCCAAAATTGTGCACGAAAAACTAAAAATGAGACCTGGGCGGCCGTAAGTAGAGAAAAACTTTAAAATAATTTGTAAACCGTGTTTAAAAGATAAAAGTCAGATCGTTCTTTAATTATTTAATTATCGATAAAATGAGATTCTTAATTCTTGATGAAATTGAAATTGTTAAATTCAATCTTCAGTATTAATTCTTCCGCAACAAATTTCGTCTATGTTCAGACGCTTTGATTTCCATAAAAAGTAAATGTAATTTTGATTATTTAAATTCTGCCATTTATCAAACCCAGATCAAGACCCTGAGATCCCAAATATTTTGTGTATTTTATACTTGTTTTTAAAATTCGATATTAAATTTTGTTTAATAGTTTTCACTTAAGTTTTTTTCATTTAAAAACGCCACATTATTATTATATTAAATTATTACAATATACATCCACATTCATCTTCTCGATTATATAATTTTAATAACTAACATCCATTTGGAAAAAATAAATATTATTTATTAAATAAGAAATAGCATGTGATGAGAAATTTCAAGACAGAATTGTTCTCGTTTATGTGAAACAATATAAGTATTATATGACTAATACAGATTTTTACTTCCATTTCAATTAAGCTGTCACCCGTAATTAAAATATCGTGTATAAAACGTGCATGTATGTTCTCATATTTATTCTAAATGAAACAGCATAATAGTCATTTGCAACGTTTTTATACTGTCTTAATTGACATCGTTCTACACATAATAAATTTGTTACATTTATAAATATACTGAGAAATGTTATCCAACGTTACAGATGCGTATTATCAATGGTTGGTGACAGCCAGAGTAAATATTTTTTACTGTTAATATTAATACGCATTTGTAAAGTTACTTTTAGGGTTAATAACTTCTTTAATAACCAGGAATTGAAACATTAAATTATCGTTCATGTATAACTATTGAAGTAAATTTTATATTAATACTCAATATCTTACTCTAAAGAAAATGATACATGTTGTACACATAATCTATGTAAAAGAACTTACACTTTCGTCAAACAAACAGCCAATTTAACTTAAACTACTACTTTAAGTATTCTGTGAAGCGGAATGGGTTCCGCAATAGAATCGCGATTCCAGTTGCCAAACTAAACCCCACAAGAAAACTGTTGAATTTAAACGTGTTGCTCCTTTTGGGATTGAAGGAAAAGATATAAAGTTTCAAAGTGAAGAGAACCGCTTGAGGAAGGAAATCGAATAGTCGTAAAAAGATACTGCAACATTTTAGAAAAAAGTTAATTGGAGTCAAATAACGTTACTGAAGTTTATTTTGTACATTTATATTTTATGTACTCCACTACGAACTTAACATACTTCTCATTTATTGTTTATAGTCGCGTCAGCATAAAAGTCATTGGAAACTTACCATACCTCTTACATGACATTATTACAATTAATTCATATTACCTATACATTTTATTCTTAGTCTCAGATTCATTGTCTATTTTGATTAGATTTTGAATGCTGGTTTCATTACTAAACTTAACCAGGTAATTTATTGCCGCTGCTTAGGTAAATATCTTTCTCCGCGTGTATTTCTGATTTGCGGCTATTTTAGTCCTGTCGTGCTTTGGGCCAGTCGTAGAGGACGTACTGGATCGCAGGGACGACACACATTTGTTGATTACCATCTTAGGTTTTTTTAATTTTCTAAAACAAATAATCACAGATCATGTGTGATTAGTTGTGCATGTGTTCAATTTATTCAATGTAAACTTTACACTACAGTGTTCTTCTTCCAGGTTGTTTAAACTATCTATTTATTTTGTTCTTCCTTTGAAGGTTTACTTCTGATGTTGTTTCCTTGTACTTATATATTCAGCATCTATTGCTATTTTTTGTGATTATACGAGTGCTGTCTATTAGATTTTTGAATATAATATTTCTCGGATCTTGATGTGTATGTAAGAAATGCGATTATCTTTATGTAGAATAATTTTATGCCTTTTACAGTTTGGTTTAAGTTAATAACGTATACAAAATGAAGTCTGCTTTTGATTAGCGGGGATGCATAATATTAGCGTACGCTTCAATGTATATCAATATTCGCATGTGGACTACTTTTAAAATTATTTGAATAAATATCAACTATTATATTTTCCATATGATGAATGGTCAATCAAGACGCAAGAAGACCAAGTGCTGCACGGTGCAGTCCCGCTAAATACATTACCCAGCAACAGTAAATACACAATAAAAGTTTATTCACGGCTGATGGATTGTAAGTAACGTGGATTACTATTAGCATTTATAGTGACTTCTAATGTATTGAGTTAACTGTACAATGAGTTGCTAGTTTACACCAAGATCGTTGTTCTTACTTGCATCACAAATACGGGCCACCACGAGGATCCACTACCGGAAAACTAACTCCAGAACAGAAGAAATGCTTACAATCAAAGCTCAGCACTAAAAACAATGAAATTTATTTTAAAGGATAGAAAAATCTCGAACGGACCGAGAATCGACCACAAGGTGCCATGCTTGGGACGCTGTGCTCTTACCGTCTGAGCAACCCTGATCGACTTCCCGTTAGGTGTAAGGTTTTTCCAACCGTTGCAGTTATAGAAATCTGGCGGTAAACGATATTTATTTAAATGTTTACAGCAGAAACGGCTTTTTTACATACCATTTATTTAGAGCTGCTCTGGTTTTGTGCACACGAGATTATTTAATTTTCATATAACACTAATTTCAAAGACATGCAATAGCACTGATTTTATTATCGTCTCACTTTTCAACATGTTGGACGCCTTCCTACTTTACTGTGCTCAGTTTGCTGTGGAAAATCTTGAATAGCCCATACTTTTCTGAATTCGACCACCACAGACTCTAGCTCGGACAACCATGGTCAGGTCCTCCGAAACCAACTGACTGTGTCTCCTATCTGAATATCCGAGTTCTAAGTTTTCTGACTACTTACTGCTCCGTTTCCCAAACACACACTCCTTCTCTGAATATTTGATTAACTGAGCTTTCTGTTTTTTTTAGGGTAACAGGCTATATGAGGGTAATCCACGTTGTGGCAACTCCCCTTTAATAGCATATGAAGGGATTTGAAAGGGGGGATGCGGTAGGGTAGAGGAAGGCAGCCAAGGGTTAACTAGGGCCCCCGGGCTATATTTTAAGGATCCTACCCGGCATTCGCCTGAAAGTAATGGAGGGAAATCCCTTGAATAACCTGCTTACTTAGGACGGGCATTGGGTACTTGTCCCACGCCCTTCAGATAGCGGGAGAGGAGTTCGCTGTAGGGGCGCAACATTCCCTTCTCCGTGCCTCGACCAGTTTAGGAGGCAACTGGCCAAATATTCCAATAGGAATAGCGGACAACTCTTACCGTATGCCCAAGGTCTTCGACCCCGGAACATACACCTCTCAAAACAGGCTGAGGTGCCTCGGCATGTGGGAACGTTAGTTAAAAAAAAACCAGAGAGATGTGAAGGCATCCCCAAAGGTAGCCTTCGCCAGAGCTCTCTGGGAAGGTTCACCTGCGAGAGAATCTTCTCGCAGGCTTCCTTCAGCGTGTGGTGTTTTTTTTAGGGCAACAGGCTACTTTGGGCAACAGGCTACTTTGGGCAACTCCCCTTTAATAGCATAGGAAGGGATATGAAAGGGGAGATGCTGAAGGGTAGAGGAAGGTAGCCAAGGGTTAACTAGGGCCCCCGGGTATGGGGGGGGGAGTAGACAGGCTATGTATAGGGTAATCCACATAGTAGCAACTCCCCTCTTATAGCTTAGGAAAGGGATTTGAAAGGGGGGATGCGGAAGGGTGGAGGAAGGTAGCCAAGGGTAACTAGGGCCCCCGGGCTATGGTTTAAGGATCCTACCCGGCATTCGCCTAAAAGAAATGCAGGACAAACCCTATAAAAACCTGCATCGGGTAGGTCGGGCATTTGGTACGTGTCCCACGCCCGATGATGGGAGAGGGGTTTGCTGTGGGGATGCAGCTTACCCCTCGCCATGCCTTGGCCAGTTTAGGAGGCAGCTGGCCGACTATTCCAATAGGAATAGCGGACAACTCTTGCCGTATGCCCAAAGTCTGCGACCCCGGAACATACACCTCTCAAAACAGACCGAGGTGCCTCGGCATGTGGGAACCTTAGTTCAAAAAAACCAGAGAGATGAGAGAGCATCCCCAAAGGTAGCCCCCGCCAGAGCTCTCTGGGAAGGTTCACCTGCGAGAAATCCTCTCGCAGGCTTCCTTTCCGTGTCCCCCCCCCCCGGATGTTATTCGTAGCGTCTTATATACCTTTTCGACAATACACCTAGCAACCATTATCGTCTTGCATTCTCGCGCCAAACAATGATGTTCTTCACAATGCTCTGGCCTCAAAGTTACGCCACCAATAATCAAAGAAATATTTTATTAATATTCCATTACATATTTGTAATCTCTACAGTACATTGACGACAAGAAAAGACAAAGAAGGAAAGACGTAGAACGAATTCCAGTGCATAATGTCCATGAACATCAATTGACGTACAATCCGCTGGAATCCAGGTATTTTATTATTTTCCAAGATGCCCCGTGTTTCAAAAAAAAGCAATTAAGCACAACAATTAACTTCGAAGCCTGCAACGTTTTACCTTCAATTGTTTTGAATGTTCAGCTTAAAAATGAACTACGAATAACACAGTAAAAAGAGAGCTTATTAACAGAACACAAGATAATATCAAAGTTCCGGTGTCTGCAACAAACCAAAATTCGTGTGAGCGGAAGGCAACACGTATTAAGAAAGTAATTATAGGAAGCAATGATGAGAAAAAGAGTGAAAGAATCACGAATCCTTTTATCCTTTTATATATCGCTATTATGGCCAATTCATGCCGCGAAGTCAGGTCACGCGAAGTAGCGGGACTCACGTTATGTCATTTCCGTGTGATTGTCATGTCCCGACAAACAAGTGCCTTAAGATCCTTGAGAATTAGGTACAGCATATGCGCATTTGCCAAATTATACAACGTTAGTTCTTACATTAATTTTACAATATGAAAACCGTTCTATTTGTCCTATTACATACTGTGCTTACGATTACTTCATTTTAACAGTTGTAAAGCCAAATTTAAAAAGAAATATATTTATGAAAACGTAAGAAAATTGTATTCGACACCTAAACCCGGCGTGTTAAATATATATGCCTCTGAAGCCAACCGATGTCACTGAAAAAGGAAGAAAATATGTTTTAGCTGATAAACAATTGTTTGAGTTAATGTTGTTACCAGATCTGACTGGTAGAAATAATAGAACTCAGCTACGGCCAGCTGCCTCCTAAACTGATCGAGGTATAAAGAAGGGAATGCTGCGTCCCCACAAAACTGACCTATGCCACTAAAGAGGTGTTGCCACCTCATGTTGACTGTCACATTCAAAAATTGTTTATAGCGTGAGTAAAGACGTTTCCCTTCTATAAAACGATTATCAAGTTTAAAAAATTCAACAATCACGTCTTATAACCCAGACACACGATATTATATGTATATTAACGGTATTATAGTGCGAACAGTGTGTTAATGTGCGAGTTTCATTTAATATTTTCACGAATTTCTTGAAATAATTTTTCGAGTTTACTGCCATGGCAACAAATATTTTAAGAACGATACTAGGTAATTAAAAAAAATACGGAATATGCTAATATGTTTCGTACGTTCAGATTGTTTCTCCCCCTTAGACTCTGGATATACCGTTGTAACGTTCGACCTGTTATTCATCAGAAGGTATTTTGAAGCCCCGCAGAGGTGAATCCTCACGGACTGCTGATGAGGCTCATACACATTTGTCATCCTGTCGTTGTCTATTTGCGGTTGCTGAGGGCAACACCGTACCGACAGTGTGAGACAAGCTCACGGAGATGGAGATACGTGTTTGGTATTTCGCTTTTATCATACACCTGGTGGTTATTGCGTCTGAGGGAAACGGTATTTTGTCCAGGAGGAGGAGGTACTTAGTTTTTCCAGAAGGCAGCAGCCTCATTGTAAGTATTACTTCCGTGAATCTTAAAAATTATTTACTTTCAATGTCTTGGATACCTTACATTTATTTTATATAGTGTAATGATCACTCGGTTCGCTCTTAATTAAAAGAATTAATAAACTATCAAAAGATATGTTAAATAAAAGAAAAGATTATCGAAAATTAACAAATAAAATAATTTGTTATTTTATTCACTTGTGGCTTCCAAAATTAAAACAATTACAATAAAATTAAGATATCTTCTCTCAGGGTCATCACTGGGTTTGATATTTAACAGAAAAGTGATTTATAAACTAATTAACAATTCAAACATAAAAATTTACCTAACATAATATGTCGATAAATGAAATGAAAGAAAGCTAAATGTAAAGAAACTGAACGAAATCTGACTATTACCTTTCTAATTATCGTTTACAAAATTTTATATCAAAGTTTTGGTTACTCACGTAATGTCCGTCTGGTACCAGCTCTATCTTTTGTAGCTTCAACACTACACTAAAAATGCAAATTTTTACACTGATTCTAATTTCCTCGCAGATTTTACACACATACGGTCGAAGTGCACGTCCTCAGCTATCAGGAACCTCGGTTGTTGTCTCCCCTTTCTGGTCAGCTAGTCGGGTTGGATCCCTCAATGCGAAAATTGTTCAATTTGTGAAGCAAACTCCTGCTTCCATACAGGAACTCGTGATTTGTAGTTAATGTTAGCAGACTTTACTTATTATATGCAGAGTCCAGATTTTAACTACTTTCTTCTCGTCGCAGATTTTAGGCTTTTAGTTTCTCCTTGCTCGACCCAACTGCCATCTCTCGTCTCCGACCGCAAAACTATAACTTCTCGTATGCAGATTTTAGAGGTTGTCTATCCTTTCTCGACTCTGTCTGTACAGACTGAATTTCTTTCGCGCTCGTATTCCCATTTCGGCTTTCCGACAAAGCTCATACCGCTACAATTCAACTTATTCGCTACAATTCAAATTATACCTAATCAATTTAATGGCCTAATTAATTATTGCTACAATATATATATACCGTACAACACCTCATAGGCTAATATTAAAAGTTTAGAACACACACGGCCGAAATCACAGAATCTACTAAAACTCTGACGTGTTTAGAGTTCAATACAAAGTAATACTGACTTTTCATAAGGCTACCACAGTAGAATATTGGAGAGTGGCAGAAGAATTTTACTTATTTTAAAATATTGTCAGGACATCTGTATTTCCAGCCTCAAAAAATTAATTTTACCACTAGGTTATTAATTAAATTTACTGAAATAATATTTTCTTACACTTGTTTACAGTCCATAGAGAACGTCTAGCGATAATGTGGACTAACAGCTTGTTAAGAGTTACTTAGTTGAAAAAATTCACTCAATCTTATTCACGGTTGCGCGGCTAAATTAAAATTCTTTGTTTCCAGTTCAGCACTTTTCAATTAATTAAATAAATGTACAGAAAATATTAACTTTTAAATGAATATTTAATTAAATATATTAATCTGCGGCCAGAGGTGGTTTGTAACATTTTTGAGACTTCCGTCTATAGTGATGTGCGGAAGCAACGGTTGATACAAAATACTATTTACAGTTAATTGTTTCTTATAATGTATTATGTAGACGTTTTGCCAACGTCGTGAAACCAAAATTTAGAATTTAACTGTAAAATTTTCTTTGCGATTTTTTGCAACAAATAAAGATAAATGGCACTAAAATGTGACGCACTTCAACGAAATAACTGTAATGATTTATTATGGCTATGTTTATGTGAAATTTCAGATTTGTATTCGCCAAAATTAGTACGAATATCAGGATAATTGTTTGGAATTGTATTTATTACGTTAATAGTGAACTGTGAATGAGGATGTGGAAGTAAAATATGAATATCATATCATATAAATTCAAAAATAAACTAGTTCCTCTTATACATAATAGTAAATTTAATTCAAGCCAGAACAAAATTCGTGAATTGTTACTACAGTGTTTGTGGCGAATGGAAGGACAACATTTTTCTTTGTAATATAAGAATTTAAAAAAAATTGTTATTAAATTGTTTTATCTTATACTGTTAATAATATATACCATATTCTCTAAAACATTAAAAATTTAAGAATTATTTTGTTATTTAACTTTAAAAGTTTATAACAGCATATACGAATTATTATTAAACGTTAATTAAAGTTCCATATAATCATACATAATCATCACCAATTATTAATAATTCATGTATAATAATTATTGATAGTGAATTGACGTCAAAGCAAGAGGTTATCTATTTACGATAAAAATGCTTAATTATTTGTTTTCAGTGGGTTGGTATGATTAATTATTATATGACATTTCAACTAACAGCTTGTAAGATATTTCATATGACTTTGTTATTAGATAAGTAAATATACAAATAACAGATAAAACGAACCTGGCTTGTGCGGCTGTGTCGTTCTCGTTGCGTTTTTAATCGCTTGACGAAAACAACAAGGATTTCAGAAACGTTGTGTGGTATTTATATTATTACTTTATTTTGCTTGTTATTTGGCTATTTACTTACATAATTAGTGTAATTTTATCACACGTATTATATTTCAATAATTGACTTTGTATTTATTTACCTAATAGATAGAGTTGGATAAATATGATCCGAAATAGGCTCTAAAGCTCCATTGGTTATTTTGAAATAAAGTTTTTAGAGTTATACACTCCAAAAAATTTAGAATTAACTATTATATATAAGGAATTACTTATAGGCCGTTATAGAATTACGACAAAATCATGAACAGGAACGTTTTTATAAAATTTTTACGACAATAATTAAGTTGCAAAGTAAAGTATTTTTATCGCATGCTTCTGTTAGAAATAAACAGTTACAGAATACGTGATATGCGATATAACGTAACTTATGCAATTTTTAGATAGTTAAGAAATATGAAAGTGCGTTATATTATTAAAATGACTGACCAATGTTGAAAATAAAAATATATTTTGATGCATGTTACTTTGTAACATTTCTTGCTCTAATTGATAATTATTATCAGACTACCTCGAGTTCGATTAGCCTTCGTACTAAAAATTGTTCTGTCTCAATTCAGCTTCGTGTATCGAACGTGAAACGCATGCCGTTCAACGTCACACTTCCATGGCAGTTACTCACTGAAGCAGAAGAAAAGTATCCGTTGCCGGATCATTACATACGAAAGAAAGGAAAGAGACCACCTGCAGGAAAGGATAAAAAGAAACAATCCCCAAAAAAGCCTCCGGTCGGAAACAGCACATCTGGCTGGATGATGGGTAGTAAATCAAAAGGCAACCAAGGCGAGAAAAAAAATAAATGGCAACATGATCAATGGAGAGTTACACCCGTCGAAATAACGCAATGGGGCGGTCCTGTCGCAGGGTGGGGAAATCAATATGGATCTCAAAAGGATACTCCAACCTACGAGTGGTCCAACTACGGAACTTTCTTTCATCCAGAGCAGTACTTCAGGCACGGTTACTACTCGGGAAAGGAACCATTCTACCACCATCGCCGTGACCGTCGTGACATGTATGAGCGGGTTGAAACGTTGCTCGACGCGTAAGTAAAAGTAACAATTACAAATATATTGCATCAATCTTTACTTATATCTGGGTAATGAAAAAGTGTAATTTTAATCACATTGAAAATACTAAAATATTTGTAGAAATATCACCTAAGAGTTTTGATATAATAAATGTTATGTACCACAAGCGGTAATTTTATGATATAAAGATAGATAATATTATAATTAAGAATCTTGCGAGAAAATTGACAAAGATGGAACATTAATTTATTCAAAATTACGAAAATTCTAGTTTTGCATATAAATTGTCTGTAATGGAACGATTAAATATATATATCATTTCATTTCATGTAGAATGTGATGCGAGACCGAGGTAATCTAAATTTCTGATTGAAACTTTCAATTTTTTAAATATTAACTTAATTGTTTGAAAAAATAATTGTTATATTTTTACTTTGCTTCATTAATAATCGGCGTTCACTGTAACATACGTTAGGAACTTAATTAAGTTTAAGAAAAGTGAACTATACCTGTTTAGTTAATTTTAAAATTTCTCTGAAAACTGTCTAAAGTTCGAATTACACTGTTATTTATATATATTTAATTAGGCCATTCATTGTTTTAAATAATTAAATTGTAGCGGTTAAAAAATTAAATTGTAGCGGCAGGTGCTTCCAAAGCGACAATGGCGCCGAGCTGTGTTGCTTTGTTGAAAGCCGAAATAGGAAATACCGCCGCGAAAGGAATTCAGTCTGGAATCGGCAATGATATGAGAAGGAGGCTAAAATCTGAGTCCGAGAGATATAATACAATTCAGTTCTCTTAGAGCATCAAACAGTAAAGTCTGCAAATATAAATTGCAAATCGCGAGTTCCTGTATGGAATCAAGCAAATAGTTGTACAGAGAGATTTTTATAACAATTTGCAAACGGGAAATCAAAAGGTTGCTTCACGATGATGGAACAATGTTCGCATTGAGGGACCGACTAGCAGACCAGAGGGGGCGGCTCATCCGAGGTTCCAGATAGCTGAGGACGAGAAATTCTAGCGTGTGTATTAAAATTGCAATGAAGTAGAGTCAGTGTAACTAAAAATGGCTTTTTAGTGTGTTAGTTATCAAGATACAAGAGAGAGATCTGGTACCAGACAGACGATCCGTGGGTAACCAAAACTTTGATAAATTTGTAAACGATAATTAAAAGGGTAGATTCAGATTTCATTCAGAGTTCATTTCGTTCAGCTTTCTATCCACTTATTTTCATATTGTTTTAGGTTAATTTTTTATATTTTGAATTGTTAATAGTCAGTTTATACATTGATTTTGTTCTAATTATCAAACCCAGTAGTGACCCTGAGATTAAGAGATTTTCAACGTATTGGATTGTAAATAATTAAAGTAAAGTTTTGTAAATTTTGATCAAAGACCGGCGTACAAAGATAGGGCTAATAATGTGCATTTTTAAGAAATAAAAAACCTTTAAATTTTAATAATTGTATTAATAATTTTTTAATTAACCCTAGCATGTTGTTCATTACATAAACGTGGGGATAATTTAAATTAACCAATCATCAAGTTGTTCATTACAATATATATATATGGAGGTTTTATGTTTATCTGACGAAATAGCTTATGCGAAGTCAAAATTTATTATGACACCTTTAACGGCTTTATACAAATAATAGTATAATATTTCGAAATGAAATTGTAACGCATGATTTTTTACCCTGAAAATTGGTTTAAATTTTATACGCTATTTAAGAATAAAAAATTTATCCTGATTTGGTTGACACGTCTGGCCATTAAGGTACTGGACTCCAGGTAGAAGCGACCGTTCCGAAGTAGATTCACCGTAAACAAGGTTCCCCTTCGTGGGAAATATATAAGACCGAGTAACGAGGACCGGTTGTGGGGAGAATTTCAAGAAGTGACGAAAAGGAAACGCCAATTTCCGGTTGGGAAAAGGACGGCTGCTGACTTCGGTGAGAGAAGATAACAATCCCACTGTCGGCTGAGGAAACCAGTTCAACCGATATCGAGGTTCATTAGGATCAGCGCACCAGACAAAACTGAGGGTAATAAAGGCCACTGTATTGTCGAAACAAGGAAAGTTTTTTTAGCCATGAAGCCTTAAAGTATTTCTTATGTCTCTGATAGATCGACCGAAAACATCCGCTGCGAAAATGAATGCCACATAAATGATTTGAATACAAGTATCCTTACTGTCTTAGTAATTATTTCCGCCCAGCAGTATTTTTACGGCACAATGTTTTTTATTTACTAAATTCACAATGAATTCAGAAGATAGAATGTCTACCCTTTTAATTATCGTTTACAAATTTATCAAAGTTTTGGTTACCCACGGATCGTCTGTCTGGTACCAGATCTCTCTCTAGTATCTTGATAACTAACACACTAAAAAGCCATTTTTAGTTACACTGACTCTACTTCATTGCAATTTTAATACACACGCTAGAATTTCTCGTCCTCTATCTATGAGCCGCCCCCTCTGGTCTGCTAGTCGGTCCCTCAATGCGAACATTGTTCCATCAACGTGAAGCAAACTTTTGATTTCCCGTTTGCAAATTGTTATAAAAATCTCTCTGTACAACTATTTGCTTGATTCCATAGAGGAACTCGCGATTTGCAATTTATATTTGCAGACTTTACTGTTTGATGCTCTAAGAGAACTGAAATTGTATTATATCTCTCGTACTCAGATTTTAGCCTTCTTCTCATATCATTGCCGATTCCAGACTGAATTCCTTTCGCGGCGGTATTTCCTATTTCGGCCTTCAACAAAGCAACAGAGCTCGGCGCCATTATCGCTTTGGAAGCACCTGCCGCTACAATTCAATTTTTTAACCGCTACAATTTAATTATTTAAAAACAATGAATGGCCTAATTAAATATCAATGAGATGTTATTTAATGCTGAATATTATTATTACTTGTGGTACATGCAAAAAAATCTGTCATGTAACAAGAAACCTAATCGGTTTTTTTCAGAGAACTTCTGAAACAACTTTGTTCATACATGAATATACTTTTCAAGATATCCACTGGATAAGGCAAAAAGACTAAAAAAGTTCCAATTCACAAAGATTCTCCACGTTTCGCAACACTTCCTTCGTGGAAGTAAGAAAATATTAAATATGACGCCTTTGCCATTTTATATCTACATGCCTTGGATCATAAACGCTTCCTCCAGAGTAACTTTACAGAAGGGTACAATAAAAGAGAACAAAATCCGTGAATACCAAAGTTAAAGCTTCCGGCTTTGGTGCGAATGTAATTGCACAGAGACGAAAACATAAAACTAGGTTATACACGAGAGACACAAGGATGATAAAATAAGAATACTAACACATTTCAGTGCACTTGGCATTAATTTTAAATTTAGTTTAAGGGTACAAAAATCGTATGTAGTTAAAAATTTCTTTCCGAAACGAACCGTTAGCGTTTCGAGTTCGTTGACTAGTCAGAGGATTTATGGAGACTATAAAAATATTTCAGTGAAATGAAGCATTTCCTTTTCCCGGTTGTTTTATGAGCGTCATCAAATATAATGCGGTGACAGGACGTCAATATTTTAAAATTAATTCAGGTAATATTTTATAGATATTATACAATATTTTTTTATAAACGAAATTTTATAATCAACCCATCTAAATAATAATTACTGTTAACTTAAATAATGGATTAACTTTTTCATTTCTCAGCGGCAAGCTTGTAGTTCGAGGTAACACAATAGCTATAGATATTACTCCTATAAGTTGAAATTAGTACCAGCAGTGCACGCTTTCGTAGAAATGACTTCATTAAGAACTAGTTTATTATGAAAATTACCTCCCTAGGGCCTAATATCTGCAGCAAACTTGTGGCGCATAAAAGTTCTAGGCCACTGAAAAAACAACAACCCTGAGATGAATAGAGCGAGTAAGAAAATGATTACTATAACAATTATAACGTTCGTGGGTAGAAAGTCCGGTCTCAAGTTCCGCATAAAGTTTTGCACCGCATGTGGAATTAATGGCAGTCAAATATGAATATCTGCTTTTAATTATACTGTTTGCAGGCGAGGTCTGGATGGCAGGGCCTGTATTTTGCGAGCTCTTTGTGAGGCAGCAGAAACTTATTTGCTGAGAGGTTCCTTCGTTCACGACGTACTGCGTCTGATTTTCACGTAAGTAATTTTAATTACCCTAGCACTGAAGATACGTACTATAGAAAAACGAGTTCTAAAAGTAATGATTATTTAGCATTATGTATTATCTCCATTAAGAAGAATTATTATAGTCTCGGGTGAAATCTGGACTTCTTTAAAGGATGTGAGGTTTAAAATGTTTCTGAAACATTGTTAATATTTATTAAATAGACATTGACACCAGGCACAATTCCAGACTCATTTCAGAGATGCTTCACATTAAATCCAACATCACAGCTATTAATGTACAAACATACACTATTAAACTCAATAATTGCTATGATCCCTTATTGTTACGCTAACCCTTCGGCTCTCCCATTGTAGTTGCGTTTTTTGAACACCTGACGAAAGGAACAAGGATCCCAGAAACGTTATGTGGTATTTATGTTATCCTTTTTTTGTCTGTATTGGCTATCTTTCTTATTCATTGTTTTCTATCAGACGTAATTATTTTTATTTTTTCATTTTTTTCAACTTGTAAAATACCTGATGCTGTTTCTCGTCTGAAAGAAACATTTAATTCGTAATAATTTACACCGAACAAAATTCATTAACAACAATATAGAGAATAATATGGAGTCATTAAGTTCAACGTGTAAAGAAATTTTATAAAAATAATATTTTATGTTTCTCCGTTAAGAAACATTATTATAGTCACGGGTGAAATCTTGACTTCTTAAAAGGTTTAAAATGTTTCTGAAACATTGTTAATATTTATTAAATATCGGCTCTCTCATAAAAGTAATAATAATAATAGTTGAATAACGAGATATGTCCTCTAAACAAATGAAATAAATCTATATCTTAAAATATTTGTTTGTAAATGAATAAGTACAGAAAAATCACGTCAGGACGGGGAATCGAACCAAAGATAACCGCTTAGTACGCGGTTAATTCTATCCTCGTCGACTCACATCACGTGTCAGTTTTTTATATACGTTTCATAGACCTGATATCAGGCTTACCCACAATTTACTTATCCGAGATTCGGGAAAAATTGTGGACTGAGTTTAAGAGCTAGTAAGCCATACTTTTATCCGATATACAAAGATATCCAAACTCAGTTGGTTTATAGAGGCGTTATTAATCTTATTTAAACTCCTAATAACCTTATAAAAAAAACCTCCAGATAGCCTTTCTGTGCGGAGTAATATGGGAGTATAAATATTGCCAGGTAATTAGGCGAGCGAGAGTTTCTGCTGTGTTGTTATTTAGGACTCCATCTCGGCCATCATTATTTAACTTAACACTATATATAGGAAAAATAGTACGTTTCCATTTCTAACCTTACCTTACCATTGATATTGGTCATCTTTGCCAGTCCCATAGTTAGCAATGGGATGGATTTTCTCAATCTCATAATTTCCTGACAGCGATTAATAGTAGGCGTTAGAACGCTTTGCCAACATTTGTTGTGGCAGCTTTCCATCACATTACTAAAATCCGTCTCCATAAATGTACTCTTAAACGTACTTTAACAACTTCATCTGTTTCATATTTAGTTGATTGAGGCGCGTGTTTTACACAAGTAAATTTGACCGTCAGTATGACTAAAGAAAGAAATTATATCGAAGGACATCATAAGGAGAGTGTCCTAAAATAGTTCACGATTTCGGTTGGATAAGAAGTTTGATATTTAACTTAACGAAACATAATGTACGAGACTAAATAATGAATACAAAAAATTCTGTACAGACGTACTTATTCAAATATATTTTAAAAATTGAATGAAATATTATTCAAGTCAGTTAAGTTAATTAAAAAAAAATTTATTGGCATAATCTGGCACGCTTGTTGTAACTTACCTTTTGGCCTGACGAATTCCACTCGTGGAAGACCTTTTCAGGGCGGAAGCTCGGGAGAAACTGTGGTGGTCGAGACGGGGGTTCGCGTGTCGGGCGTCGGTTGCTCACGTGAGGGAGACTCTGGCGACGACGGTCACGGAAAGGAACAGGCCGTCGTCTAGATACGTAAACAGAAGTCCTCAAACTTTTCACTCTTCCTAAATTAGAAGATCGCGTGTTACTACACGAAATGGAACACGCCGTTGTGAGCACCCATCAATGATTACACCTGACATAACGCTCCTATTATAACGCTGTCATGCGGAAAATAAATTAGTTAAATAAATTAAGGGATGACGCAGTAACAGACTTCTACCTAGTTCGCAGCTCTTATAAGTAAATATTTTATAAGTAGAAATAGTATTACGAAAGTTGGACTTAATTCATTATACATTTTAATCAAAATACGAATACTCAATGAATTTATGAATAACTGTCCTTACATGATTATTTATTTTTATTTAAATTTGTGTTTAACAGTTTTATTTCAGAAGATTATTATATTTTAATTGGTAAAGATGTTTCTAGAAGAAAGAGTATCGATTGACATAAAATTTATTTTAACTAATGCAACCTATTTATTTCTATTTCATTCTATTGGTCAACTAATTCTATAAATTCTAAAATTTCACCCATTAATGCATTAAGAAAAAAGGCTTATATTCTTGAAGCACTTGAGAATTTTTTTAAAAATTTTATCTTGGAATGTAATTGTTTGTTATATATTTGTAGCTGATACTATAAAGATTAACTAAGGGAAACAAATAAGTCTACAGGAAGCCAAAATAAATAGGTGGAACGTAGGAAAAAAAGTTCGTAAATGTGTTAGTGTTAAAGTAAGTGTTGAAGACAATACCTGAAGTTTCAAATTTCAATAGTTGTTTGTTTTTACAGATTACCTGAGGGTTCGGAGCCTGATCTGAGTAGATACCAAAAACACACAGAAGACTGCCATCAATGGTCATATCGATGTCCTTATTCTCTACTTCATCCGGACTTGGTTCAAGACGACTAGAGACAACAAAAGTGCTTACTGGCAATTAAACAGTAATCGCTTTTAAATAAATCATTAATAAGGATCCTGTTAGAATTATTTAATGTTATAGTTGGTATTTATTCCGAACAATTACGTTTATCGAATACTGATCATACTATTTTGTACATTTCAGTTGATTGTTTCGTTAAAATTTATTACAAAAATTGTATTAAGACACAATTTGTGAACACTGTTACTGTATTCTTATTTTTTAAGTGAGATATCTTTGTGAACGGGATATTTCGTCTCCAATCTGTGAATGCGTTACGGAATTTGATGTTATGACGCTGCGTGGCAGACGGACAGCGATTGCGGCTGCACACTCCCATTTTCCGTAGATACAAACAGTGAGCAGGAATATAATTCTCCAGGCCCTTATTAACCAAAGAAATTATATACGTTGGTTCATGTCTTAAGGAATAAGATTTTAAAATTAGACGATCTAAACTAGTGGTAACGAATTTCAAATGAGAGGAGTCTGATTATCGTTTCCGGCGAAGTAAACAGCGTTATTATTCCTTTAGTTGCTATTACTCTGTATTCTCTTGATTTATTGCTGTTATTAGACATTACGACGCATTCAGTTTACTGTCTTTCTATTCTGGTTTGTCTGTCTCACTCTCTGTAAAATATTATCTCGTTATTTATTATAATCTACATTTATCAATTCAGAACGGGTTTAAATTCATATTTAATTTAACCTTTATTCCTGTTAATGGTATAAAAATTCATAGATACAATTTACCCATTCATTAAAAATTTTAACAGTAGATTTTCCGACATATTCATCTGTGTGAGCCTGAATGACTTTTAAAACCATTGACAGGAACATAGGTTAATTTTAATATAATCTACATTGTTCAGTGTTTAATCAATTCGAACGGAGAAAATAATTATTAATATTATAATATAATAAAAATTAGTATTAATTAAAATAATTAAATAGAAAATTGCAAAAATGCAGAATAATATTTACTTCAGACGCTCGTAGTTACGAACATTATGATTGAGGATCAAAATAACCAAATGGAGGTTGATAATGAAATTAAGTTTCATATAATGTATGTAAAACGAGACAATTGAGTAAGGTTAATTAAATTGTGGTGTGAGGTCCTCCATGAATACTCACATTTTATTTTAATACGGAATTTATAATTTTGTAATATAGGCTACTCAGCATTACTGAAGCCAAAGAAAGTTGTGAATGATACCACACAGAAAATTCTAGATAATATTAGGAGAATAATTGGATCATTCTAATGTATGTTGACAAATGTAAAATCCAGACGTGTAAATTCTTCTTTCGCAAGTGCATCTGCGGCAGAATGACGTCGTCCGTATTTGATTTGCAAGTAAGAGTTCCTTCCCCTTTCGCACACAAAGCGGATACTGGTTAGAGTTTCCTCGCTAAGAGAACATTATTCAGCGACGAGCAAATACGTGAAGCGACAAGTGGAGGACAGGTGTCGTGAGGGGACAGTGGTCACATGAGATGCGCCTTGCTGCAGTCTTGCTGTTGCTCTGCGTCGCTGCGTTCGCTCAGCCCAGCTGCAATGCTTCATCGCAGCGTCTACTCTCACGTAAAAAGAGATACATGGTTTTCCCAGAGGGAAGTGTGTACTTGGTAAGTAAATATGTAAAAAAAAGGCGAACCACTTTCAGAATAAACATGTAAAAAAAAACAATAATTTAAAGTTTTACTCAACCAAATTGACTCTATTTGGAAATAATGAAAGTAATTGTATGACGCTCTACTATTCTTATATGTGTGATCGACGAAACAACTTGAATACGGTTCTTTATAATGCTGAAATTTTATTACAGACGTGTAAAATTATAAGGGATTTTAAATAGGGTGATCGGTAGGTTTCACTCAGAGATAATACCTATTGTGCGTATATGCGCCTGATTTGAATAGTAGAGTTTAGACAATATAATATCGGCTGTAGAAGAACAAATGATAGTGAAATAAATCAGTTTGAATAAAGGGCGGAAATGCAAGAGTTTAATAAATCTCAATTTAAATGCCGGACTAACTATTACAATCATCTACTCTCTGTTAAACAGAAAGAAGGCGACTTTCTCAACTTCCCGAGTCCTGAATGGAATACCCGAAAATATTATCTCTAAAATTAATTTACCCAATCCACCAAATACGAAAGTTCACAATATTGATTAAGGGACGATCTAGAAATGTTTATAGCAATTATAAATGATTACGAATTTTTATCAGTAAAATTCTGAAACGAGAAGATAATATTAATTTTGTGGTAAATGGCTAAAAGAATTGTAATCATATATAATACATAGAGGATTAAAATTCCTAAATAGGTGGGTCGTAGATAGAATATACGGCCGATTTTTTTGAGATTTTTATAGAATAAAAAAAAGAAACCCTACTTATAACAGGAAGGAAGAAATAGGAAAAGGTCAGTGCTTTTGAAATTATACCAATTTAACGTAGAAAATCCGTCCTCGCCTGAAATAAAAAATTGTGGACGTAACATGTAATTTGCTAAAAAATGCAGATGACAATCAAGTACAAGACCAAACGCTTAAAACGATCTTTTCGGGATGTTTGTGTAATGATGGTTTGGAACTTGTATTTGGCGGAAATTAAGCGGAATGAAACTGAGTTGGAAATGTAAAGCGTTTATTAAATATCACTAGGGACAATGACAAAAAAAAATAATTACGTAGTTATCTGTACGTACTGTAGATGATTTCGAATTCTTTAAAATAATTTTTTCGTTCTATTTCGTAATTCTGGGATTTAGCGCACACGTTGTGAATTTCTGTTATATATATATATATATATATATATATATAACCATATAAATTATAAGAAGAATCTATAAACGAGCTCTAGAATATGGAAAACAGTAGTAACAAAATATTGTTCTTATGTTAAATATAAGCACGGTGAAGTTAGCTGGAATATATTTAAGTTCAAATAACGTATATTTTAAACGAAATTTCGTTTCAATTATAATTTTAATTTTATTATTTATGTAAATGTTACAATAATATTTTGATAAACTTCCTTTTACTTTTTGACATGATTTGAGTTACGATACAAAAATATTTATATTTAATTTATAAAAATTATTGTCTTTAACGAGACTAGTTTTTAAACATTACATAAGAAATCACTTCACACCGCAGACAAGTCACAAACGGAAATAATTATAACAATAAAATCAAAGTAAGTAAGTGATATGATGCAAGTCGTACTGGAATATATAAAACACTCAGAAATTGAGAGAGCACAGTTTATTACATTTGAAATGTTCCAACTAAATTTTTTTTCTTCTGTATAATGCATTAATTCACATATTTACTTATTATGTAATTTACGTATGTGTTCCAATTTTATACGGATAATTGCATACTACACTGCATTATATAACAGGTCTAACCAAGCAGTCAGTACATTTCTGTTTTCAAAATTAAAAACAAGATACCGTCGAAAAATTAATATGGAATATATTATTATTACCCCAATAATATAATAATTTTAAAATTTCACGTTTATTTATACTATTTACTCTGTTTTATTATCAATGAAATATATTTCAGTTTAAAGAGTTTAATATTAAGAAAATGCACGCGCAGTTACAATGTCACCATTTTATTACGGACGCGTTTTCCCTGAAAGGTGGGAATCGCTCAATTCACGAAGTTCATCCCCCAATTACTGAGAGACTGGAACTTCATAATCTTCACGGACGCAGCGTATCCACTCCCAAACGATGCCAAACAGCTTCTACGAAATCCACCCAAGCAGAGGCCAAAAAAGAAGTATAAGTGGTACGAGTACAAACCAGGACGATGGCAGAAGCACAGGCGACAACGTAGAGATATCTACGAGAATCTAGCCGAAGCCATGTCTCTGTGAGTAATTATCTTGTACTTTGTATCATTCATGATTACGACCTTGTAATATGTTTCAATTACAGGTAGGCTACCGATAATCCGGTTTCCTCAGTTTTCCGACTTCGAGTTATGGATGCATTTTACTGCGTTATAAATGAATAGTGCCAATATATACGCGGCATTTATTTATCGTCATGAAATTCTTTTCTCATAGTTATCTGTACGTACTGTAGATGAGTTAAAATTCTTAAAATAATTTTTTCGTGCTGTTTCGTAATTCTGGAATTTAGCGTAAAGATTTTGAATTTCTGTTAAATATATACATCATATATAAAACCATAAAAAAAAGCATTTTCGAAAATCCGGCAAGGCTCAGGTCCAGAAGTTGACGGATTTCCTATACGCCTACCTGTACTTCAATTTTGCAACTGAATTTCAGAATGTACTATGGTAACACATTATACTCTATACTCACATCTAAAATGTAGACAACAAGCCTTAACAAGATGCCTTACTGCTGGTAAGAGTTGTTCACTGTTTCCATTATAACAGTCGGCCAGCTGCCTCCAAACTGGTCGAGGCACGGTGAAGGGAATACTGTGACCGCAGAGAAAAACCCTTCTCCCGCCATCGGAAGGGTGTGGGGCAAATACCTGAAGCCCGACCTACCTGATGCAGGTTTTCTAGGGTTTGCCCTGCATCACTTTTAGGCAAATGCCGGGTAGGATCTTTAAACTACAGCCCAGGGGCCATAGGTAACCCTTTGCTTTTTTCCTCTACTCATTCCGCGTCCCCCCTTTCAAATCCCTTCCTATTCCATTAAAGGGGAGTAGCCACTACGTGGATTATCCTATGCGTAGCCTGTCTACACCTTCTTCTCCTTCTTCTCTTGTAAGAGGAGATGTTCACTCGCAAGTAGAACCTTTTAGGAGAGATAGAAGGGCCTACCTTTCGGGATACCTTTTCCTCTCTCCGGTTTTGATCTAAGTTTCCCACAAGCCGATGCACTTCGGCCTGTTGTTACAGGTGTATGTTCCGTGGTCACAGGTCCTGGGCATACAGTAAGAGTTGTTCGCTGTTCCTGTTGGAACAGTCGGCCAGCAGCCTCCTAAACTGGTCGAGGCACGGAGAAGGGAATTCAGAACCCCACAGAAAACCCCTCTCCCGCCATCGGAAGGGCGTGGGACAAGTACCCAATGCCCGACCTACCTAATACAGGTTTTCTAGGGTTTGTCCTGCATCACTTTTAGGCAAATGCAGGGTGGGATCTTTAAACTACATCCCGGGGGCCAAAGTTGAGCCCTGTCTATCCTTTTATACCATTCACTATGTGGATTACCCTCATGTATCCTCTTATAAAATTATATTATTTTATTAATATTACAACATTTCTTCCGCATTGTGTCCAATAATAGTTCAGTACAAAATCATAGGAAAATTTAACGGAAATTATAAGTAATTGTACCGAACGTACTCTATAGGTTAAACGCAATTACTGGTAGTATTTAATGGAGAAAAGTTGAATTTCAAAATAAAAGAATTTAAAGACCTGGTGGAGTTCGTGTGACGAAGTAAAAATATTACTTGACAGAAGTGACATCGAAAGAAACTAAAACTGTAAATATAGATAAATACAGAAATTAAAGAGTAGGAAGTATATGTGTGAGGTAATCTTTTAGAATACGATGGAAAAGATGGATTTGTTAGACACAATAGAATAACTTGACAAACAATTTACGGCGTAGATCACAATACTCATCGAAACTCTCGGGAAGATTCCAATCAAACCAAGTAATACGGATTCCCGTTACGTACTTTAAGTTCAATCGTCATAGAGATATTACATATTTCTGAACGGTACATAATTCTGATATCATTTCATGTAATACAGAATAGTTTATAAATTTCAAACTTGTCAGAATGACAAAGGAAGATTTATCAAGCAAGTTCTAAAGAGCTTCTCACAGGGCTTTCACCTAAATTTTAATCAATGACGCTCTGTGGATGAGTTTAGATGGAAGCAATTCTACTCGTAATTACACCAAAAACCAATGGAATTGGAAACACTACTTATTACATAAATAAAGTGTGATTTATACTTTGTATAAGTAACAAACACAAGCTTCTGGATAAATGTCAGTACGCGTCTTTGCTAGCAATTGTCATACATATTTTTTATTTAGAATTTTATTTTACTTTTTGTTCGATATCCATAAAATTTTCTGTATTCGTGTTCCTTTTGAACTTAGTGTATTTTAACGTAATGAAAATGTTCGTAGGTCATTCCTGAATAATAATATAAGTTCTCCCAGTTATTCACTTGTTTCCACAAGTGATCGATAATCCAAGGGAAGGGCCTGCGTCGTCTCAAGTATTCTTTCCGATTGAAGAAAGAGGTGTTATATTATAAATGGACACATTTTAATATGTGAATATCTGGTCTACTAGAATTTTACCTTCAAGTTTTGTTTTTAAGATGACAGTGAAGTGTGTGATATTTCAAGCATTGTACAAAAATAATTTGAAAGATAAGTCAAAAGTGTCATTGTTCGAATGGATCACATTAATATTCAGAAATCCTTGTAACGATGTAGTAAAAAGTCCCATCTATATGCGTTTATTCTCTTTAAAGGACATACATCTATCCACACATGTTGTATATTGATTACCGTATGTCTAAATCTGATATAAAATTCAGAGAACCCTTTCTTGTCTTATTTAGACAGGGTCTGAACGGCACCGCTTGTGTTCTACGTGCAGTTTGTGAGGCTTCGCACAAAGACGCGCCTTCTAGTGGTTCCGATTTTCTGCGAGAAGCTCTCCATCTCATCTTTAAGTAAGTTCAGAGTGCTATTAAAACATTCAAATATATTTACAAAGGATTTTGGAACATTTCCGGCTCACTACAGAAAAAAAATTAAACGGAATATTTTGCAAAGTGATGAGGGGTCGAGGGAGAGGAAGTGAAAGGCAAGAAGGTGAAGAGTATGAAAGAGGGGCGGCTTAGGGAAATGGAGTGGTCGGTGTGCGGTTTGAGGGGGGGGGGGGGAAGGAGAGGGTTTAGAAGGTGGGTGGAATGAGGTCGTAGAGGATTGGTTTTTAGCAGGAGGGTTGGGTAAGGGTCCGGAGGGGAGCAAATGGGTGGTTTAGGGGTTGGCGGTTAGGAGTAATGGGTGGAGAGGGGGCAGATATAGGGTGATAAATTTGTAGTATAAAATGTCTACAAATTCCACAAGTCGTTGTCACGCGTTAAAAATTAATATCACACAGAAAGATTGTTAGGAAATTTCAGGCAATTGTTTTGTAGATAATCGGTTAACCCAATTAAATTCACATATCGAGCTTCGTTCCCAATGAAAATGACAAAACCTGTCCATCTGACTAAACAATATAAAGAATAAGAAAGATAGACAATTCAACCACAAACACCTCAGGAAATTTTTTTTCGCGTACTCCTTTATTACAAATTTCTACATCACAAATTTATCCAAATATTCAAATATCCATCATTTACAGATCAACTAATACTCTTTCGTATGACACCTACAGCAAACAATGTGTTATTTACAAAATCTTTTGCTCTAATTCCTGCTACATAGGGCAAACAAAACGTACTCACATCAAGGAACATATGTTTAATATCAAACTTCCCATTGATAAACAATCTGTAGTATCCAAACATATAATCAATTCTAAACCTACATTTGATTGGCAAAATGCGGAGATTTTAGACATTGACACCAGGTACAATTCCAGAGATTAAATCAAACATCACAGCAATTAATGTACAAACGGACACTATTAAACTCAATAATTGCTGTGATCCCTTATTATTACGCTAAACATTCTGTTTTCCATTGTCGTAGCGTTTTCGTCGCTTTTAAGTTTAGTCAGGTGACAAGTGCAGTTGTGTCGCTCTAGGCTCTTCTTCGGACCTGACGAAAGGAACAAGGATCCCAGAAACGTTGTGTGGTAAATATATTATCTTTTTTTGTCTGAATTGACTATCTTTCTTATTCATTATTTTCAGTCAGGCATAAATTTTCCATTTTAAGCAATATAAACCAAAGAACCCACTTCATATTATAAAGACAAATCTGTTTACGTTTTGCTCTGTTTTTAATTTAACGTTTACGACGTCTTATAAAATTTCAAGTAAAGTAAATATTTTAATACAACTTTCTCCTTACAGATTACCTGATGGATCTGACGACGATGTTCAGAAGTACAATTTGGACAACGATTGTTCTTCATTGGTAGACAAATGCCCATTTTCACTGTTGGATCCAGTTCAACATAATTTATGAATTTACTGGACATTGAAATGCAATAAAAATCTTATTTAAATATACCGTCTATTTTGTGTAATAATAAAATTCTGAAATGGCGTTTCTAAAACTGGAGAAATAAGTAATTAAATTTATATTATTAAAGGCTAACATTAATTTTTTTATTTTATAGTCACAATAATTTTATTTGGAAAGTTATTTTTAATCGAATTTGTATTAAACATTTCGTTAATTAGACGGAAAATTATTAAAAGATTTCCAGCTGGTAAAATATTTGGTCTTGATATTCGTCTTGAAATTTGGTGAAAGAGCTGACACGTTTTCAGTAGACTGTTTCTCGAAGGAGAGTGCCGCAGCTAAGCACACAACTGCCTCCGAGGAACTCTCCTGTTGTTTGTGTCCAGTGTTTGTAATATGGAGCTTTATCACACATGCCGGAGGTCGAGAGAACTTTATTCTAACCTTACAACCCTGGTAGTCGTTTGACTAAGGTAATCATGTGGATTTTTCCCAATCATTGGCGACGATAGAGAATTCAACCTGCAAATACTGCCTATTAAATAAATTAAATTCATTATTCTATAATATTATAAATGTTATTAAATGTTATATATCAAACCGAGAGTTTATTTATTGACATTTAATAAGTTATCTATTTTAATACACTGATGACTAAGGCACGTTAATTAGTTGTTTTTTTTTTAAAAAAACAGAAGCTTTCAGGTTACAACGACGTACTCTGAGATTCACAGTACAACAAAAGAACTAAAATTGTCTCCAAAATAGATTGTAAAATAATTTGACGTTAATGTATCTACAATAAGTAAATTAAATACTTACAATTAAAAAGTTTCTACAATAAGTAAATTAAATACTTACTATTAAAAAGTACCTGTTTTCTTCCCGTAAAACTATTGATGAATTTTATCCACAAAGTTAAAATAAATGTTGTATTTTGTATATACCTAATACTGAATTAAATATGTAGTACCACAACACTATTTATCAATGTTTCTAAACTGAGGTTTTTACTACCTCGCCTATTTCATTCTTGATATGTAGTATTACTCCACTGGCTTGAAAGATGTAAATAATGTCTAATACATTGCGTTTATGATAATGCGGATTCCTATGTGAAATGTTTGCATTCAGAAACTCTATATTATATAGAGCTCACCTTCCATGCTGAAAGGGGTTGAACGAATATCTGGAACCGGTTATCATGTTTGAAAATTTCCACCTGCGCTTGAGGGAGTTAAACTTTAAGTTGAATGTAATTATTAAACTCAGTGTCTTTTTATAACTCCGGATTCGACTACAGTGTCGGTTGTTTTTGCGCTATTTTTATGTAATGCCACTCCACCACCACCCCCTAAGGGTGCTCCCCTCCCAAGTTGAAATTATATACACAAAACATCGGTAGAAGTACTATTAATCTGACTGACGACCAAAATTATTTAATTAATATGATCGACCCCGATAAATATTTATCCGACGCAAATATAGCCCAAGTTTCAAAATTTCCACCCCCGTCAACCCCACCCGTGAGGGTTAAAGGGCAAGTTAAATCTCTCAATGAAACTCAGCAACATTCATAACCCTGGATATGACTCCAATCTCGGTTATATTTACTCCCAATTCTTTATAAAAATGTAATACTTAATGACTTAGTATTCTTTTACATTTATTTTAATTCCACCGTATTTTATAATTTGGTAACTGTTATATTTATTGAAGTAATCCTAAGTTTTATTGAAAAAATTTTCAGATCATATGGAGGATCATTTACACCAACCAGGACTGGTATACAAGTTTCTTTTAATTGTGTGCCTTAAATTTGTCTTTTTGTATTTATTAATTTATGTTTATCAAATTTAAATATTCATCAACAGTTTAATTTTTATGGCTCATATCTTAGAGCTCAGTCCGATGCGAGTACCTCGATAGCAGATTCTCTGGAATAAGCTGAATCTATAGGTTTATTTCGATAAGTAGTGTTTGGACTCTTGTGCTGAGCTCTGATTCTTATCCCTTTCCTGACGACGAACAGATTTTATAATGTTAGAAACGTAGAATCATTCTTTCCTCCTTCTTCCACCCTTCTATTCTATTACAGACAATGGAAAACCCGGGAAATTCTTTAATCATTAAATTACTGTGTATAACTACAAGTATATTTATGTTAGATTATCCACGAGAGAAAGTGACACGTTTTTAATCCGACCTAGCAATTATGTAGTCCAAAAGTAGATTAAAGTTACTGTATGACACAGACGTAATTAAAGAAGCCATCCGCTTAGTTGATTGTTGAGATTCATCCCGCCAGAAGCAGCTTGTTGCGATAGAAATGAAGCACGGTCGACCTTATCTCCCGGGCGCACGAGTCCTCTTTGTGCTGACCAAGAAAGCCACCAGTGCGACAATGCCTTCAGATTCCTTCTTTCATTCGCTTAACCTCATAAAACAGATTTCCGGGGAGATACGTCTGAGGCGAGCTGAAAGTAGTACGTCTCATTCAGGGTGGAATGGAAGTTCTCGGCTGTCGCGACACAAGTTCTAAATATAAACTTAATTTGAAGTTAGTGAAAATTTCTGAATTTAATGCAATAATATACGTTAATAAATAGCCTTGGGACAGAAAATTAGTTATAACGTTTATTACAAATAAATTTTAAATTCACAACCACTATGTTTCGGCATCTTCCGGCATGACAATTTTTAATAATTTTAAAAACAATCTATGTGTAAAATTTAGAGACAAGGTCCTACTGCCTTTCCACTAAATTTTACCTTTGGGTTGTAAAGAAAATTATTACAAATTGTCAAACCTGATTAGGTCCCAGAGTAGGACGAAACGTCGTGGTTGAGAATTTAATATTTATTTTGCAATAAACATTATAATTATTTTTATTGCTTAAGGCTATTGAGTTCTTTTCATTAATTTCAAGGTGAGAAGAGATCACAAAACCACGCTCTAATTTTCGTTATCTAATTATTATAGTCCCACATTATAATTTCTTAATTCAGGAATATATAAAGAGACAGCTTTTATGCAAATCGAAAGCCGTAAAGACCTTGCTTAAGTTGAATTAAAGTATCAGGATGGAGAAATGTCGACCGAACTAGGGATCGAAGCCCGGTTGTATGAAGCTTGGTACCCACAATTTATAATTATGTTAAAATTTATTTAACATGTGAAATATGTTTAATATGGATTTTATTTTGTTCCGAAGACCACAAACACCGCTTACAGTTATTTACATAGTATATTACATTTAATTTATTTACAAAACATTTTTATTTTTAATTATTGTTCTCACAAAAGTTTATATTTACTACTTAAGGAAATTTAGTATTTAGAAATGCAGTGAAAATCAAAATAGTCTTTATTTTTATTGTTATATCACCAGATTCTTGCAGGAATACACAAAATGATGAAGAGATCAGGAAACTTTTTGTTGGGAACTTTGGATATTGTTAATTAAATTTCTTACACCTATTAGAACCCAAAATAAATTTTATTTAATTTAGTCTAACACATTTAAATTTTTGTAATTTGTGTTATTTGAAAATTTTATTATCCTAATTTAACTTTGGTATCTAAAATAAATATTTATATTGTAAAGATTTATTTAATTGAAATCCTTTATAGGTCTTAAAGGGAATATGCATCACTTTACGAAGACCCAAAGCGGGACGAAACGTTATGTGACTATTTTTTTATGTGTAAATGAAATTATTGAACTGATGGATATTTTAAATATAAAGTTTCTGACTTACGGAATTTATTTTTGTTAAATATAAAAATACCTTATAAGATTAATTAAAAATAATAAAGAATGTAGACTTTCTTGGAACGAATAAAGTCTTCTCGGCCTTCTAACCGAATAAACTATTATTGTTAGAAGGCGATGGCAGTTGACGTCATAGAAACGCCGCGAATACAATTGTTTACTTGGATAGAAGACCCAGATGTCTTTATTAATTAATTAAAAAGTGTTTGAAATATTTTAATAAATGAAAAATTGTATTTTAGTCATGTAATAATGACCGTATATGATTTTTTGACTGAATAAATATGCCTCGATTATTACATTGTCCGTGAAAAATATATTTTGAAGCAGTTAATACAGCACGCCTGTTCTATCGTCAATAACTAACGATGTATCCGTCAGCAGACTTTGGAAGTTATCAGCTTGAAGCTCTCTCCGAGGCGGAGCTCTTGTTTGACATCAAAGGACAAGACTGGAAGACAGTGACAAACTCTGAGGGAGTTTGCCCAGTAAACACATTTTTCACTGCTACATCTCCACTTCTCTTGAAACAAAGGCTCATTTTTATTTTTTTTTTCAATATGAGAAGAAAATAGCCAAGTGAAAAGTTGGACGAGGCTGCAATAATTGGAAACCTAATTTGAGTTTCATAGACAGCCCTTCCAGGCAATATTTAATACTTGATGGAAAAATATGTTTCGCAATAGGGTTTAATAGAAAGTCACACTTTTGTTCTTCATTTCCGAAATAAAAAAAGTATATAATATTATAGATCAAAATTTTTTGAATATGAAGAGGTCCCTGATCATAGGGAAGAAAAGTTTTCTATATTACATGTTAATTTTAATTAATAAATTATTTTGTGTATTGTGACGTCAATATATTTATATATGTTGCGCGCCACACATTTTCAATGATGCCGTCAGATTTACTCGACTAGCAAGCGCAGTGTTTACGAAGCTCACAAATATTCCCTCAAACTCCTCGTGACATTCTCAAACGCACGATGATATCGACGTTTCGCTCCGATATTGACTATAGCCGTTAGAGTGTTTTTAGAGGGATGAGCTCGTCCTTTACAAGCAGCCAGGCCGAAAGGTTCATCGAATAATAGTTAATACATAATAAGAGAATACACAAAGGTTCAACCAACATCCACCAACTTCAATTGAATTGTTTTATTTTATCCGAAACTTTATTTGATTTAAAACAAATAACAGTCTATAATTAAAACAACAATGTTGACAACTAAGTGAAAATGGAACAGTTAAAGAAATAGACTTCAGTTTACAAAAATAAAATATTCGTCATGTCCGCACGTGACTGAGAATCGAGTAATTTCAGTTTATTGTTACGTTTTATGTCTTAGACGGTCAAACAATGATTCAACTGGCATTCTCTGCACATTCTCAAGGAACCGATTTTGTGTGCGAAGTTTTAAGTGTTTTATAATTTCGTAAGAACATTTCTTAGTAATATCAAACTGTCATCCATCACCTTGAGACAAATTACTGAAGTTGAAAAACCTAATTGGAAATAAAAATCACCTTAAATTTGAAGATGCCACTAGTTCAGTCGGAAAGAAACCGTCACACTAACATGTTACAAACGTGGCATCTGTGGTTGAAGATGGGAACTTCTACGACGATGGTATCGTATCAGTACACAGATGCAGAGAGCCCGAGGTCACAAACAATACCTGAAATATGTTAAATGGATTTTATTTCCGCCAAGAGATGTAACTACGTTATGAAATGTATTTTATTTTTTCCTCGCCTTTCTATTATCCTTTTATTGTATCGATGAAACGTTATTTCATCATTATATAGAACCATAAGGATGATTTTAGTAATATCAAATAGCCAAAAACTTAACTATGTTCGTTTTTGGCACGTAAACAATCGAAACGATTTCGACTAAACTTTACTTCGATGTTATACAGGTCCGTGAAACGTTTAGTAGCGATATTAAACTGCCCGCTTTCTTGGGAAAAAAATGGTGGACGTTCCAAAATATGATTTTAACTGGGTTAGTTCGAATTTTGTTAGCTGTACTGAAGATCATCTCAAAGGTTTATCTCTGAAGCGGTATCTGTTGTAGTTAAAAGACAATGATCATGTTCATAACTGTGCACAGCATTTTAATTCTTGTCTAAAATTTTTATTTGACGTATATCCTAAAAAACTTTAAATTACAAACGTTTCACGCTGATTATTTAAAAATGAAGAACTTTCTAATACTGCTAAATATGTGAAAATACTTCTATATGCATTAGAATTTAATATATTTAAATTTGAAGTTGATACACGTCAAAGTGAGACATAAAAAATTCCATGAAAAAAAAGTAATAAAGATTCTGCGCTTAATACTTTGAAACATGAAAATTATTACTTAAAAATTTTAATAGAATAAAAAATTTTGAAACTTTAAAAAACAAAGCTGTAAACTTAATTAATTCATTGAAATGTCGTATTATAAATGTCTGTATTTTAAATAAAGTATTAAAATCTGAAAGAGTAATTAATTTTATCTTATAGTTACTAAGGCATTTATATCATAATTCTTAAATATTCAAAATAGTTCTTCCGAGTATAATAATAGGTTTACAGAAGGTATTGTCTCAATTTCAGGGGCAACGTAAATTTCGTTTGATTAAATATCTAAACCGAACTGGTATAAATCACTCCCCCGTGTGCACTAACCGTGAAAATTAAAACTGGGGAACATATAACAGTTTTATTCTGTCGCGTACTAAAATTAAAAAAACAAATCACACAACAGTTTGACAGAATAACTTAATTCGTATTTTTGTGACTGATTCAGTCGTTTTATAGAGACAGTGACTGGAATCATAACTTTTATTAATCACAACATTTAGGATACGTCATTAGAACTTCTTTCAAATAATAATTAAGCTTAGGAATATTTCTATAATTTCATGGGAATTTTTAAAAAAATTGGGTCTGTTTACCATCTTCTTAGCGGAAACCAGCGAAAATGCATCATTAATCTATTCATATGAATAATGGAGTAATGAATCAAGCTGTGTAACTATTAGTATATTTTTTGAGAAAAGTATTGTACTATTTGACTGACGAATAAATTAAAGGGTTAGATTTATAATTATCTGTAACTCATAAACTTTAAAGACGTCCATATAAATTATATCTCTGTACCAAGTACGTATGCGTATAAAGGTACTTGTTTACTACTGGAAACTTCCAGGTATTTATTTTAAAATAGTGTGTTTTCCGACGAACTGGATATTTCCTCATTATCCAATTTCCAAGTTGTATTCAAGTTTAATTTGGAAAATGTATATATATTGTAATGATCACCCGACTCGCTCTTAATTAAAATAATTAATAAATTATCAAAAGAAAGGCTAATTAAAAGAAAAGATTATCAAAAATTAACAAATAAAAATAATTTGTTATTTTATTCACTTGTGGCTTCCAAAATTAAAACAAATACAATCAAATTAAGATCTCTTCTCTCAGGTCACAACTGGGATTGATAATTAACAGAAAAGTTATTTATAAACTGATTAACAATTCAAACATAAAAATTCACCTAAAATAATATGACAATAAATGAAATGAAAGAAGGCTAAATGTAAAGAAACTGAACGAAATCTGACTATTACCTTTATAATTATCGTTTACAAGTTCATGTAGGTTTTCTTACTCAAGTAATGTCCGTCTGGTACCAGCACTTTCCTTTGTAGCTTCAACACTACACTAAAAATGCAAATTTTTACACTGATTCTAACTTCCTTGCAGATTTTACACACACGTGGTGGAAGTGCACGTCCTCAGCTATCAGGAACCTCGGTTGTTGTCTCCCCTTTCTGGTCAGCTGGCCGTTACCGGATCCCTCAATTGCGAAGATTGTTCAATTTGTGAAACAAACTCCTGCTTCCATACAGGAAATCATGATTTGTAGTTTATGTTTACAGACTTTACTTATCATATGCAGAGTCCAGACTTTGACTACTTTCTTCTCGTCGCGGATTTTCGGCTTTTTGTTTCTCCTTGCTCGACCCAGGCTCAGTGCAGAACCTTACTGTTTTTATTTCTCTTTGTGGACCGAACTGTCACGTATCTCGGCGAAAACTTTTTTACTGTTTCACCTCTCGTCGCCGACCGCACACTGACTTTTTTTTGCGCGCGCAGTCACCATTTCGGCTTTTCGACAAAGGAAAAGAACTCACCGCCATTGTTGTCTTTGATAGCTCATACCGCTACAATTCAATTTATTCGCTACAATTCAAATTATTCCTAATCAATTTAATGGCCTAATTAATTATTGCTACAATGTATATTTTCAAAGACACCCTTCAGCTGAATTATTTTCTGGTTAATCATGAATAATATAATGATATCCTATATTTAATTCTTTAAGAAATCATAATTCTGTGATCAAATATAAATTTCCCAAATGATGAAAACGTCAATGCCTAAACTCACTTGTGGTTCATCACACTTCAACCTCAAAAACAAAAGTTCATGGCCAGACTAAAACTAAAGTCGTCATCACTAAAGTAGCCGGATGAGAAAATCTACGCAGCCTCAAAATATGGGATTGGCAAATCGAGCAAGTACAACCCAACCCGCCCCGGTAATTGTCGAGTTCTCTGACCTACGTTGCCATATGCTTCACTGTGTTTCTTAGCTGTTGTTAGGTAACATTTACTTAATAAGGTCATGATTTAAAAACAATAACTTCGTGACCCTTACCAATAGAATTGATTTTCTAGGGTGTTGAAATCCTTTCGTACACTGGAGTTCTTACGACACAATACACACAATTATTTCCACGTTACAATAATATTGTAATTAACAGGTTACTCTTTCCACATTCTGTTTATTCATAACTTAATGCCTTAAGTAATTAAAGGAAATAAGATATTAATTTCGTATAAATAATATATTATTTAAAAAGGATACGTAGCTTTCTTAGTACAATAACTTTTATAAAAAACGGCTTTGATTATAAAATTTTTACTAAAAAAATTAAATCCCCCGCTTTAGGACTTATCCAGGTTTAGTCCACAACTTAGAAATTAATTACATAAGAAGAAATAAGATACTTTCCTAGATTGATGAATAAGTTGTTACACAAAATGCAAAATCTGATACCAATAATTTAAACAAAATTATCATAAATGTTAATTTTAATATTTTAGACATTTTTGTAATATAAAACTGTCAAGAAATTTAAAAAGTTTTATTAATACATACAGGAAGCAATTCATTGTTGTCCGCCACAATTCATTGTCAACAATACGTTTTATTTCGGATGAATCAGGCAACGCGGCAAAACATTGCCTCTAATTTTCTTGTATGATTTATGAATGATATTTAAAGTCAGATTAAATTAATAAAAATATTATGTTATTATTCTTAAAAAAAATTATTTACTTATGTTATTAATTTCTAAATTGTAGGCTAAATCTGAAGAGGAACTACAACGACAAAATATTAAATTTTTTTTGTTAGTAATTTTTTTTTGATTCAAGACCGTTAATTTAATAATTTATTAATGCCAGATATTATTTCATACGGTGTAAAATTGATGAATCAACTAATAAAATATTTATTATTACAGTCAATCTTTAAAAAAGTCAACGATTTAATTCCAGAAACAAATTGAAAACGGAGCGTTCAAAACCTATTACGATCATGGCGTGAATAAATTAGGATATAGTTTGAAAATGACAACCGTTTGTTATAAATAAAAAACAGCCTTCTAACGCCAGAAAAAGATTTTTAATAGGGAATTATGTAACGGTTCGTTGATACTTGCGACCTCTTCACGTAAGAAGATTTATAAAAATTTTGATAGTCAGGGTCGAAAAGCGAACCTTTTAGGAGAGATACGAAGGTGCTACCTTTGGGGATGCCTTTTCCTCTCCATTTTTGAACTACGGTTCCCACAAGCCGAGGCACCTCGGCCTGTTTTGAGAGGTGTATGTTCCGGGGTCACAGACCTTGGGCATACGGTAAGAGTTGTCCGCTATTCCCATTGGAATAGTCGGCCAGCTGCCTCCTAAACTGGTCGAGGCAAGGAGAAGGTAATGCTGTGTCCCCACAGCAAACTCCTCTCCCGCTATCGGAAGGGCGTGGGGCAAGTACCCAATGCCCCACCTACCTGATGCAGGTTTTTCTAGGGGTTTCCTTGCATTTCTTTAGGCGAATGCCGGGTAGGATCCTTAAAATATAGCCCGGGGGCTCTAGTAACCCTTGGCTACCTTCCTCTACCCTTCCACATCCCCCCTTTCAAATCCCTTCCTATGCTATTAAAGGGGAGTTGCCCAAAGTGGATTACCCTCATGTAGCCTGTTGCCCTAAAAAAAAAGGTCGAAAAGCAGACAGCGGAGAACGGCTTTATTGTAAATCTTTTTACCTGAAGAGAAGTATCGACGAAACGTTATATAATTCCCATTAAAAATCTTTTTCTGACGTTAAAAGGATGTTGATAATTTATCTTAAATAGGCAGAATATATATATATATATATATATATATATATATATATATATATATATATATATATATATATATTACAATCGTTTGTTTTCATCGTGATGTATTAAAATAATTTGTTTTGTGGAAGAATTGCCAGACAGTATTCTTTGGCTGCAGGTTTTTCCTCAAGCCGTTTGTAAATAACAGCAAGTCAAGTAAATGTGACTTTAGTGATCGCAGTTGGAACCAATCGAGCGCCTGAGTAGAATTCGTCACTTCGTTTGATCGTCCAGAGTTTCAACTGTCATCAGTCGCCATTGTTCGTGCGCTGTGTGTCTGTGTGTAATTAGAGTGATTGTTGTCGTCGCCCAGAGCGAGGCTATGTTTGCCTGTATGATTACAGTTCTGTGCAAGCTCTGATTGCTCCGCGTGTGCTTGCTGTGCGCCATCCATGTGTAGTGTTTCTAAACATTTTCAAATCCCAAGTGTTCGCATTACTTCTGGAATCAGCCTGTTCGGAAACTCAGCCGTGTCGATACTGTCGGAGATGATTTAATCGTTCGTTACCTTGGTCGTGGGGTATTTGGGTCACTGGATTCAAGGGGTGTTGCTGAACTATTTTGGGGATTCACGAGTCTTAAACATTTTAGTATGGATTACGAATAACGTGAATGTCCTTACGTGGATCTTAATCCTGTCCCAGATTACTCCTGCAGTAACCGTTGTTACCAGTGTCCCTATCTTTCACCTGAAAATGTTTGCTTTGAGAATTTGCAAATTTAATAAATTTTCCAACCAGACTCATGAATCGGTGGCAAAATCTAATTGCCAACAAAATTCGCCAATGTCCAAATTGATTGATAAAGAAAGACTTCATCGGTCAGAAATAAAGCTTGGGAAAGGCGTTTCGAGTTTGGGTTACCTCTTGTGGGGTTGACCTATGAGACTCTGCTCTGATATTTCTCGTCTACTTTGTGTATTTAACGTGTGGGCTACATTTCAGTTCTTCACATAGGCAAATTTCTTCCAGTCTCATGAGCTGCAGGCCGCTGTTCAAAAGACTTCATATTCTGACTCTACCTAGCGCTTACATATTAGAAGTACCAAAATTTGTTAAACGCAACATGAACCTTTTTGGAAGTATCGGGGACAATCATGGCTACGACACAAGAAATCGTCAAGTTCTCAGGTCTTACAAGCACAGACTCAGTCTCTACGAGTCTAGTGTTCATTATTCCGGTATTTAACAGCCTTCCTGAACATGTAAAAAACATCAACAACTACAACCCATTCGTCAAGGAATGTAAAACTTTTCTTGTACACTTTTCCGTACACGAATTTTTGAATCGGTCTCACATTCGTTGAACTGCCTTGCCTACAAAAATTGCCGAATATGCTATAAATATGTAAATAGTTTGTCCAGTTTTCCCATTTTGGTTCTGGTTTTCCTGCCTCTGCTTTCTGTTTTAGTAAATATCCATGACGACATCCCTCCGTACCTAGCGACAGGAGATGAATACCAGGAAGTGATTAGTGTCGTGTGCGTGTTTCCAAAATATAGTGTGTATGATTGTAGTGACTAGACAAATGTGAACAGATATGAATTTTTTTTGTGTGTGTGTGTGTAACCTATTAATATTAATTCTGTTTATATGTAATTTATCTAATGTACATTTGTGACGAAAACTATTTTCTCTTAAGAGGGCTAATGGTGAATAAATCTATCTATCTATCTATCTAACACCTTAAATAATCATTACCCTTTCCTGATGTATTTCTACATCACTTAACGTACCCTTTTGTCTTTCTCTGCTTGGAGCCCGACGATGTTCATCATTTAGGTTATTTTCTATTATACCGTAAAAAATCTCGCTTAACTTAATATTAATCATTTTCTCAACTGAGCAGCACAATAAAACATCAAAAGAAACGAATTCGATTTTTTTATAAACTAAACTCAAAAAACAGTTCATTCCAATTAGAACGAACAGAAAACAAAGATATGCTAAGTTCCTTTTTTCAATATTAGGTATTGAAAAACAAGTAATGAATTATTTTTAACGTAAATTTGAAGCGTATTAATATTTTACGTAAAGTATTAGCACAGAATATTTTACGCAACTTGAGTCAATCCATAACCAAAGTGCGGATCACTTAGGTTGGTAGAAAATACAAAACAATAATACTTTATTTACGTGCATAAGTGTAACCTAAATTTAATTAAATTCAGTACAGTTGATACAAAAATACCCTAGTGAACAAGAAATATTACAAATGATATTTTCATTGATAAAATAATGGAATCCTTAGAGTGACTTACTATTGGAATAATTCAATTTTATATGAATTCAACTGAACTATGATTAATGAATAATATATTGTAACTAAAATCAATCGGCAAATCCCTTACCAACTCTGGAGGAGACCCTGAAAAATTGACAAATTATTCGCGTCGTCAAATTAATAGAAAAATCTTATCACAGCGTCACAGAATCAACGCTCCCGGCCCGCGATATCCGTACACCAAGAAGAGTATCACAGACATATTTGTTTACCGCACGAAAGAAATGAACACGATAAAAAATATTAAAACACACACTAAACAAAGTAAATTTGGAAAACTGTGACTGGCGTAAAATAACAAGTCACTAGGATAACAGGTTACAGAAGGGTAAGTGTCCTTTAATAACATAGGAAGGGATTTGAAAGGGGGAATGTGGAATGGTAGAGGAAGGTAGCCAAGGGTTAACTAGGGCCCCCGGGCTATAGTTTAAGGATACTACCCGGAATTCGCCTAAAACTAATGCAGGACAAACCCTAGAAAACCTGTATCAGGTAGGTCGGGCATTGGGTACTTGTCCCACGCCCTTCCGATAGCGAAAGAAGAGTTTGCTGTGGGGACGCAGCATTCCCTTCTCCGTACCTCGACCAGTTTAGGCGGCAGCTGGCCGACTATTCCAATGGGAATAGCGGACAACTCTTACCGTATGCTCAGGGTTTGTGACCCCGGAACATACACCTCTCAAAACAGGCCGAGGTGCCTCGGCTTGTGGGAACCTTAGTTCAAAAACGGAGAGGAAAAGGCATCCCTAAAGGTAGCCCCTTCGTAACTCTCCCACAACGTTCTGCCTGCGAGAGAACATCCCTCGCAGGTATTGCGAGAGAATTGCCCTCGCAGGTCTTGACGACAACATGTCACTTTTTTTTTTGGTGTAGACAGGCTATGTATAGGGTAATCCACATAGTGGCAACTCCCCTCTTATAGCATTGGAAAGGGATATGAAAGGGGGGATGCGGTAGGGTGGAGGAAGGTAGCAAAGGGTTACTAGGGCCCCCGGGCTATAGTTTAAGGATCATACCCGGCATTCGCCTAAAAGTAATGCAGGACAAACCCTATAAAAACCTGCATCGGGTAGGTCGGGCATTTGGTACTTGTCCCACGCCCTTCCGATGACGGGAGAGGGGTGTGCTGTGGGGTCGCAGCTTACCCCTCGCCATGCCTTGGCCAGTTTAGGAGGCAGCTGGCCGACTATTCCAATACAGTACTATCTGCTTTCTATAAGCAATTTCATATGTTTTAACTATGAGACGAATAGGCTTGCCTCCTCTAGGATTTTTTCATGTTTTAGTAATCGTCGTATGTTGTATTATTTTCCATATTTTATTTTAGAATTTCATTTTTGGAATACTGATTTAAAATTTTTGAATCACTGCTTGGAGACCGTTTTCAGATAATGTGTAAATAAATAATTTTTTGCTTGCAGGAACTTCAAAATTACTAAATTACTTCACCACATTAACATTATCATGTAAGAATATTGATTCAGAATTTTTGAAATATATAATTTAATTGAAATGTGAAACGAAGTTTTTATGATTGTTCTTTAAACACAATTTTTCAGAACTTTTATAGAATTTCAAGCTCATTATGAGTGTCTTGTAGTCACCAAGTGAGATTCTGGGAGAATTCTATCTATACCGGTGATCACGTCCGCAGATAGTCGTGGTTGGAATGGGATGTGGAGGAAGCTGACTCTCTCATGAACTTGCTCCACTTTCGATAGCAACCAATACCGGGAACTAGACTCAGGTTATAAGATCTTCATTGAGGAGTCTTAAGAGGAAATGGATACAGCAGACAAAAGCTCCTGATGATTTGTAAACCTTTAAAATAAGTTTTCCGCACCATGGTATGCTCAAGACCTCTTTATCAGTAGTTCAGGTATTACACTATTTAATTGTTTAAAGTACATAACTTAGACTAATATTTATTTTATTAAAGTCAGTGTATTTTATAACGAAAACATGCGAACGGATCGTCACTTCATGAATCAAAGGCAAATTAAATGTAACTCAAACCTAACATTATGAGATATTATTTATTGATACTCGTCCTTCTGTACCGAATAAAATCACTGTTTACGATTCTTATAATGAGGGTTAACTTTTTACCCAAAAATTTGTCTACAGTAAGCTACATACTAATGACTCTTTTCTCCTTTACTCTAGACAACCTAATATTTTGATTACATACGAATAAGATTTCCCAGGCATTGGCCAAGCTTAATTTTAAGATTTTAAAATAATTGATGACAAAAAAACAGTTCAACATATTT
The DNA here is from genome assembly GCA_037074705.1 of Zhengitettix transpicula. Lineage (NCBI taxonomy): Eukaryota > Metazoa > Arthropoda > Insecta > Orthoptera > Tetrigidae > Zhengitettix > Zhengitettix transpicula. The sequence continues at coordinate 24,835,473 of CM073593.1, read as the reverse complement.
TATACATAGAGAACTTAATCTACGTCAAATAATTTAAAACATTTTTCGGATTAATCCCGTTTTAGTCAGCAGGTGACGAGTCATATAAATATTAAAGGAGAAGTAGGAAAATACATAAATTACAAAAATTTTCATTTACATTCTTACATTTTCGTTCTTATATTAGGACCTCTTCATGTATTAATTAAGACATATTTCTGGGCTTCGTACCAACGAATACTTCTTAATTAATATATGAACAGCTTCAAATCTAAAAACAACAGAACAGCGTGTATGCTTATGAAGATTTTGTTATTTCTCTATTAATTTTTTACGGTATATTTGTCCTTTAATATTTATATGATAATTTCAAGAATGTTAGATTAGTTTGAATTCAAAACTAAATCACGGGTGGAAGGTCTATTTTCGTAAACGGCTGATGGTTGTTGGAAATTACGGCTCTGTATAACGAAAAAAAAAGTTTTTCATAAATAGGCCAATGTGATAAATGAGAAAATTGGATTGTTACCTTTCTAATTGACTTCCAAGGTACCTGGAATAGATTGTACTGCTGCACGAAACACAATTTTTTTTAATTCCGTTATACACTGATATGATTAAACCAAAAGTACTGAAACACTTCAAAAATTACGTTCAGGCTACTGTCTTAGACACGGTTTTCCTTTCTCTACGAACAATTACTTATTAAGTAATCAAATCAAAAATAGCAGTAAAACTTTGTGTGTTTGATTGTTAATAGTTTTCTTAGTTATTACACAACATTATGTAGTGGATTAAACGCCGTAGATTGTATTCAGACATGCAGTCTCTGGACAGACGGAAAACTGTAATTAAACGTAACAAATATATGTTATATCATCAATATTTTTTTTCTAGTACGTCCATTGAATAAACATTTTTTATACGGTTCTGATTGAATTGAATTTTATCACAACAATGATATCCTCAGTTTCCATGACATATTGTAAGTAAATAATAATTATTAAAATCCAAAAAAGAGCACTTATATATATATATATATATATATATATTGTAATAAACAACTGGATAGGGTTAAATTAAATGAATCAATTAACAAAAAAATTAATTAAAATTTGAATAATTAGCCACACGATGAAGACGTCGAATCTATAATGATTTAAAAAGGCTGGTCTTAAATCATGGGAATAATTAACAACATTTACTAAGCTTTAAAATAAATTTATTATTTTGATAAATTTACAATGTACAAGACCTATTTTGTTCATGCCGAATTTAATCCATTTAAAACAAATACTTTAATTTTCACTTATTAAATCGTGGCATTTATGAACATACAGTTCTTATATCATTACAATCAAATACGTCGAGTCTCTTATCTCAGGGCCATAACTGGGTTTGATAATTAGAACAAAATCAATGTATAAATTGACAATTAACAATTCAAATATAAAATGTTAACCTAAAACAATATGAAAATAATTGAAAAGATAGCTGAAAGAAACGAAAACTGAACGAAATCTGACTATATATTACAAATTTGTATAAAAGTTTTGTTACTCACGGAACGTCTGTCTGGTACTAGATCCCTCTCTTGTAGCTTGAAAACTACCACATTAAAAGGCCACTTTTACACTTCATCGAAAATTTTAATACACACGATTAAAATAATAGTGCTCTGCTATATGGAACCTCGGATGAGCCGTCCCCTTAGGTCAACTAGTGGATGCCGGTCTCCTCTATGCGATAATTGTTCAATCAGCGTGAAGCAACCATTTGCTTCACCGTGTGCAAATTATTGAGTAAATATCTCCGTAAAAATGTTTGCTAGCTTTCATGTAAAAAATACAGGATCTCGCCATTTGTACTTTATATTTGAAAACTTTAGTGTTTGTTGCTCTAGGTGAACTCAACTATATTATCTCCCCGTCGACTTTTAACAGTTTCATCTCTCGTACGCAGATTTTTAACTTCTTCATTTTTCAATCGCTGATTCCAGGCTTTTAGATCATCAGACTTTTATGTTTTTCAGTTCCTCACGTGAACTGAACTGTTCCGTTTCTCGCAGCAGACTAGCGTTCTCCAAGTGCATACTGAGTTTTCTCCGCGCGCGGTTTCCATTGTTGAACAAAGGAAAAACCCGCCTTCATTGTCGCCTTTACGCATTCGTACCGCTAACAATTTAATTATATTAAAATTTTATTAAAACAATTAATTGGCATTACAATATATATATATATATATATATATATATATATATGAAATATTAATAACTTTTTATTTAATTATTGGTGGCGTAACTTTGAGGCCAGAGCATTGTAAAGAACAGCATTGTTTGGCGCGAGAATGCAGAGTCCATAATAAGTGCTACGGAGTATTATCCAAAACGCATATAAGACGCTCAGAACTTTAGCGGAGACAGTAAACACTTTAGATAGTCAAAGAGTAGTATGTAGTCAGAAACTTAGAACTCAGATATTCAGAGAGCAGCGAGTGTGTGTGTTTTTTGGAGGAGCTGACCATGGTGGTTCCTGCTAAAGTCTGTGATGGTTGAATTCAGCAAAGTATGGGCTGAATATCATAAGTTTTTCTGTTAAAGATTCTGCACAGTAAACTGAGCGTGACAATACGAATTCAGTGAAGTAGAATGGCGCCCAAAATGTTGGAAAGTGAGACGAGAATACAATCAGTGCTATGGCCTGTCACAGAAATTTAGAGTTCTATAAAAATTAAATAATCGCGTGTGCATAAAGAGCAGCTTTAAATAAATGAAGTGTAAAAAAAATAAACTTTCTTACGATTACGTAAATATAGTTTACCGCCAGATTTTTATAACATTGCCTGATTTATATAGTTTTTCAGTTTTCTAATAGTTTCAGTTATTGGTATAAAATTGTGATATTGTAAATTTAAATTTATTTTTTACTGTCTTTATTAGAGGCCCGACCAGCGGCCCTGAAAGTTATATTCTCATAAAAGCTGAGGCATTTACTTAACGATATAAAATGTAAATTCAACGAAGACCAAATTCGTCAAATAAATAACTTTCGTTGTCTTTTAAAAATATTGGCTTAATTTCGAATCCTTCCTTTGTTGAATTTAATTAAAAGTGATTACCACAAAATATAATTGTAAGTTCCAGGATAAGTAGGTATCAGCAATTTTTAACACTATCAATTTTGGAGCACAAGTTTCTGTCAGACAATTTCAAGGAGTTACACAGTGCTAATTTTATTGTTTTCATGTGTAGGATAGTGAAAGTCCGTTTCAATATCACATGGTCGATTCGGAAATGGAAGAATGTATCTTGATGGCCAACGGTTTATGCATGGGATTCAGGGATTGACTTTTGAGAGTGGCTGGACTCTGAACAGAGTGCAGTGCAATATTGGCTGTGGGCTGAGTTACGTGTTACGGAACGCAATATCGGCGCCATGTTTGCACAGACATCTGCAGCTCACGACCACTTCGATTAGAAGTATGTGAGATATCGTGAGCAGAGACTGCTTCCGTCGGCCTTGTATCAGCTACTGTCCTGAGAGAAAGTGAAATGGTTTTATATATTTAGGTGAAAATCACTGCACAATTGCCACATCAATCAAAATGTGGGAATATTGGCTTCATAAACATATAAACATATTTCAACAGTTTATCTACTTGTATTTTGAACTTCGCAACAAATTTTTCAGTTACAGAACACGATAAAATAAGAGATGCGCAAGAATTTTATTAACTGAACATGGGTGGTTTATATGCAAATAATATCAATAGTTCACCATTAACATTGAGAATACGTTGATATGTTTAGACATAGACGCGTTCGGTAAACTATCATACTAAAACGGCCAAACGTGTCATGTAAGTAACGCAAGAATAGAAAGTGTCTAGCTTTGTAGACGGATTTACGCAGGTACGACATAATAGGGATCGTGCTGCAATTCAGAATCTAGAATATAAATTTGGTGACGAAGCTTCGACTCGTGCAATTTTGATTTCTTCACATAATGGAACTCTTAGATTTAATTGTATTAAACTGCAACCAATGATACGTTTCTTTTCTAAACCATGGTAATATAATAGTCTACACGTGCCCTCTTATCATAACGTCTCTTCAGCATAGCGGACCTAAGACGGCGCAGCTGCAATAACGCTGATGCAGTTAAAGACATCACTTTAGGTCCCGTGAGTAACGATACCCACGGCAGCAGAAATCTACGTCTCTCCCGCATAGCGGACATAAGTGGGCGCAGCTGTAATAACACTGAGTCAACACTTAAGGTGCATATGCAGCAATGCACACGGCAGCAGAAATCTTCCTCTCTGTAAGAGTTCTCATTGGAGACTTAAAATCATCAGGGAGGGGGAAAGGAGTCTTCGAATTGTTCAGAGCTTCTTGGGAACGGCAGTCGTGATCCAACCTCCAGACGGGTCGGTGGCTCCTGGTGCTATCCGCCAGTTTGTCTTACTTTATTTTATTTCTAACTATTAAATCTCTTTATTCTTCATCAACTCTTATTTGACTGAAGTGCAGCGAAACACCAACCACTACGCCTAGATTCAATTAGTTGAACCCGAACCCTCACGTTACCGACTTTCCTATTTCCTGTTCTTAATTTTTCCTTTATCCTCTAGATCGGTAGCCAGGTGAGCTAACGGAGGTATAGCTCGGTTGGTGAACGATGTATCTGGACTTCCCATTTCCATTTGCTGGAATGTTACATGATGGCAGTGCTGGAATGTTACATGTTCACAGCGGTGGGATGTTACATGGTGGCAGTTTGGGATGTTACACCAGTTTGATTATCCAGACAATAATTCTGTAGAAATTATGAAACAATACTTTAAAATTATAAAGCACGAAATGGCATATTGTAAGAAAAATATCAATCTTGTACAGTTTTTTTAATTTTTTTTTATTGGAAATGCAGCGTCTCTGCACCTTAACGTTCAGTTGTGCTCACAGGATCAGAATCGAAGCAGGATTACACTAGGATTCGCACATCCCAGATCTCAATAGCTCCCAAGTTGGAGGTAACTTCCGTCCACTAAGGAACAGATTACAATACTTTTATTACTAGTAAAATGGGATTGAAGCAAAACTTCCCACGTACGGTGTTTGGCTGCACGGATCAGACCACTTCTAGACCCAAAAACCCGAGTGTCTTCGTCAGTTATCCTGCTCCACTGCTCCACTGAACAACCGACCAATCGCATCGTCTCTTATTGCCAGAACATTGACAATATAACCATTCAAAATTCAAGAATCTAAAAATAGTAAGAATCTCACTATCCATCTGTTAGTTTAAATGACACCCAACAATACTTTATTATTTTACTTTAAATTTTAATTACTTCTGGCAATTACTGTAGACAAAAATTCGCATATTTTAGGAGGTTATTCACGCTCTATTCCTAAGCTTTCGCCAACAGCAAATTCTTCCTCTGTAAACGTAGGTATTCCATGTGAATACTTTCAAAACGAACCAAAAACAGTTTATTTTCTTTAAACATCTTAACTTCATATTACTTTTTAAATTTGGATTTTTGTAACAGGATTGCATTTTAATATTTTCAACAGAATCTCATTAATTACAGGTTAACAGTTTCTTCACCATCTATTTCTTAACGTTAGAGCTCTTCATTTGATACATTTAAATTTGTGGCTTATTAGATACGTTCATGACAACTGTACGAAGGCTGTGTATATTATTTTTTATATGTGGAATTCAGCCAGAGATTATAAAGATTATTTTTCATTTTTTCCCAAGTAAAATTGTGGTCCGTTACTGTGATTATCTGAACAAAAAACCATAGTTAGTCTCAATGAATAAGGTAGATTATTCATCTGTATCTGCTTTCACTAAAATTTTATTCTTTAATGAAGTATTATGTATTAAATATTAAAATTGAAATACGTTTAATCGTAGTAAGTACTTTTACAATAACGTCAAAAACGTCTGACATTCACACCAGGTGAAAGAGCATTTAAATTAATATGAAAGCGCGTGCTGAATATTCCTTGTGTGTGATTAATGGCGCAGCATTTCGAGAGTGGGATTGAATAACGCGAGAAGGCAGCCTGGGGCGAAAACCTTCTCTTGCTTTGAGGCCAGTGGCGGTGGTTTTACGCCCACCCCTCTACGTGCATCAGCTTGCGTTTTACTTTTGAATAAACGATTGCTCCTGTCCCCACAGAGGCAAGCCTTTCCCTCCGCCTGCGTCCCGTCGTGCACATTTAATGACTACCGATGGCGGAGTTTTTTCTGCGTTCACAAGAAGAAGTAGCTGCCCTGTCACAGCTTGACGACATTGCCTCTGGCGAGGAACAAACGTCTTCTGACACCGAGAACAATGACACACGATTCGGAAGTCGTTCAGTAAGAAAAGAATGAAGACTGCGTACATCGGTAAATGAATAAGGCTATACCCGAAAAAAAATAACAATATAAAATATAGACTATAATAATATTAATAATAATAAAAACTCACCATAATTATCAGCAGTAAAAAAATGAAATACTATAACGTTTCAAAGAATAGAATATTTAATATTAAAACCAGAGAACAAAATTAAAATTCAAAATGATAAATACAAATATTACACGTGTCAAACTTTCTATGACAGGACATACCATAATAAAATATGTCAAAGAACAGTCACAATAAATTTATTCCAATAATTATTAGTTAAACTTTACAATTGAAATAAAAACGTAACGTTCCCTTTATCCGGGGCCGCTTCAGGAGTTTCATCTGAAAATATAATAAGATTTCAATTAAATCATATATATTTAAACAATAGCTGAAGTGTCAAGTAGGTAATATAATGTATAATTTAGACTCTCTTCAAAAAATTCCCATGACGAAATGAGAGTAAACAGGCCAATAAAATAACTTATATTGTTATATCTGGTTTTATATCAGGTACAAGATAAATGAGGATACAATAAAAACCAGATGAAAACACATTTAAATCATAATAAATCAGGATCAAAAATGAAATTTAAGTTTTGGGTATCGTATTATAAATTAATAGAATTTGTGATAGACTTAATACGAAGCCTTTCACTCATAATTTTGGATCGTCAAGAATCTTAACATTATTGGAATCAAAATTGTATTTGTTCGCGTAAACATGTATTGGCCAGTACAGAATGTTTTAAATGTTGTTTTAAATTAGCCATATGTTCAATGATTATAATTTTAAGCTTTTATTTTTGTATCACCAATTTAAATGGATTTTCAATTCAAACCATGAAATTTTTAAATCACATTGTGTGTATCAAAATTTTGCATTTTATCTTTATAATAATATTAAATTTAAATTATTACATGATTTCAGTATAAATCTTACACTATAATTATCAAATAGGTGAATTAATTTAAATTGTATAATTTCAAAAAAGTGACACGAATGAAGCTTATAGTTTTTTTAATTAATTTTGGTTGTATGGAAGTATTTTGGTATTCAATTACATTTAATCTAATTTTATATGTTTGTAAATGAAATTATAAGAGTAAGGATTTTGAGAAATAATTTAGAAAATTTCCTTCAAATTATATTTGTGTAATTTGGGGTGAGATAGTGAGATAATTTGATGCCCATATCTACCAACTTAAATTTAAGTAAAGGTTGATGATAGTACGAGAACAAAGTATTGGTGAAAATCCAGCATTACTAAAGTTTATATCGATTACCGCTTAAAATTTTTTAAATCTCAATATCTGTAGTATTGGTAAACTGCTCATTTGTTTTTACTATTGAAAATTTTGAATAATACGTAACAAAATTATTTGAGAAAGGGAAATTGGAGTTAAAGGTACAATGATATAACCACCGAGAAGATAAACTGAGAAGTAGTAAATATTTCCGTTCCTTCATTTCTGAAACTGATATGATTTTTATAATCACAGCCTACTGAAACTTCACCCCTTACATGAGGGATAGAAAATTTTTGGAATTATTTAAATAGGAACATAATCGATAGTGATTAACAATGATATACACCTCCAATCAGATAGGTTATTAAGACCTGAGATGTCTTCAGAAGCAGTCATAAAGTCACAGAAAAAAAATTGCATAGGTCCTTATCAAACAGCCAATATTGCATTAGTGCTCCTTGCATAGAATATTGTTCAAATGATACTAAACTACTACCAGCATTTTGTGCAATCTCTATAACAAAGCGTATCATTAATTTATTTCAATTTTATTATTTTTTATATTATTTGAATGAATTTTTGCTATATTCCGGACTTAAAGTTTATTGTTTATCATATTTAAATTAAGGCGGCTTAAGAATAAGATCCAATATCGGAAACATGCGCTGCTCTCACCCAGAAATACACAGTGTTTTATATTGTAAAGTTACATTCCGGAAATATTTTCGTATCATTCTGATTATACGCCGTACGTATATTATCGCAAAACGTATATTATGCACACAGGCATAAAAAAATGTTTATGAGGTTGGTTACCGCAATATTGCAAATTATCAGAGAATTAGGGACTTGATTTTAGGAAATACGCTGTTTGAGTTGTTTTTATATAACGACAATATTTAAGAAAGATTAAATTAAATTTTCTAAAAAATTAGTGAAGTTATCAACTGATTACAAAAATGAGCGCTCCTTATGAAATGCAACCCTCCTGACACTTTAGTTGTGCATGGTAGCGTCGCGTTGGATGGGTGCCAAGGTTCAGTTGAACGAATAATGGGCGATTACGTTGAATATTGTGTATTAAATCACCATTTAAACTATCTTCCGATTCATTTTTCAAAGCCTGTTTCGTTAAGGTTTCAATTGATTTTCTCACCATTAATTCCCATTTTATTTTTCGTACACAAATAATTGACTTTGTCTTCGTCTTTCTGTTATACAAGATCATTTCGTTCGGTTTTAATCTTCCTCTAGAACAGGTGCACTGTATAAAGTCTGTATTATATTTTTTAATTTTTTTTATAGTATCAGGCAACATGAGGGTCATCCATTTAATAGGAAGGGATTAGAAAGGAGGGGTGCGGAAGGGTAGAGTAAGGTAGCCAAGCGTTAACTAGGGCCCTTGGGCTATAGTTTAAGGATCCTAACCGGCATTCGCCTAAATGTGATAGAGGACAAACCCTAGAAAACCGGCATCAGGTAGGTCGGGCATTGAGTACTTGTTCCATACCCGTACGATGGCGAGAGATGTTTTCTGTGGGGACGCAGCAATGCCCGACCTACCTGATGCCGGTTTTCTAGGGTTTGTCCTCTATCACATTTAGGCGAATGCCGGTTAGGATCCTTAAACTATAGCCCAAGGGCCCTAGTTAACCCTTGGCTACCTTCCTCTACCCTTCCGCATCCCCCTTTTAAATCCCTTTCCTATGCTATAAGAGGGGAGTTGCCACTATGTGGATTACTCTATACATAGCCTGTCTACACCTAGGTAGTATTCAACAGTTACTAAATGTATATTTTTTTCGTTTGCATATTGTTTATATTCCTTTTGTTTTCCATTTGATCATCTTCGTAACCAGTTGTATACTACTATTGTATGACAGAAACAGCACAGACACGCTTAGTTAGAAGCCCAGGCCAGCTTAAATGGGGACTACGAGATAATCGTTTCCGCTACATATTTCATGCGCCTCTTTAGCTCGGAATCCTAGCTTATAGATCGAGCACTTTATTTACCATCACACATCCGAGTTTGAGGCTGAGCGGTGGTCTACCCTTCCTGGCTACGTTCCAAGTCCGTAACCAGAGCCAGGTCAAGTGTAATTAAGGCTTGCCATTAACAATCCTCCATATATTACACCCCTCTTCCTGCAACACAGGGCTTAGATGTTCATTTAACCGTGCGTCCACCGACAAGAGGAGGTTGAAACATTACTACAGTCAGTCTGCGTTGATTTGTATGTGAGACAAACATTTCCATCTGGTGAAATTTATTTATGATAATGCAGCAATCAATGTGGCGGTAACTAAGAACATGGTGTTTTTTGGTAATGCAAAAATAATATTGCTCAGAAATTCATTTATATTATTGTAAACTGATCACGGAAAACATTCAATTATATAGAACTTTCGTTTGTGTATTTGATGGGAAAGTAAATAAACCGGATTTATTTAACAGTATACTCACTAAATTTTACTAATAAAAAATCAATGGTTGTTATAATATATTTTTAACTTATTTCAGGCCATATAAGGTTCTGTTACTTTTATATGGGTCTATATATATATATATTATTACTTTCTTAAGAGCTTCTCACCGCACTATTTTTATCTATTATTTTATCCACAAATAATTAACTTGGATTACCAGTAATAAGTTAAGATGCTATAGGAGAAAACCTTGGTCTCACACGGTACGTTTCGCCTAACTTTGGCAAGGATATGTGTGTAATATTCCCTACAAGTCCAGATTCCAACAATAAATAACTTGGATCGAGCTGTCTTTCGTAACATCCCTTACTGTGATAAATTCTTTCAACTCGGGGTAGAGAGGATGTGTGGGTTTCAAATGGCGACGTTAGGTGCGCAGAAAATTGGCGGATTATTCTTACGATGCTGCCTCGGTCAAAACCCCATTTGAACCGGTTTTGGAGGGGCCCCTGAACAAATCACGTGGTGTGGTCTGAAGCTTTGGTTTGTTCCCCGTCTTCTTCAAGTGGGTTTCTCACTTGGGAGGGGTTTTTTCTCTCCAACTTTGGAGCCACTGTAAATATTCAGTCTTGCTACAACCATCTTCGACTCAGGGAGGCTTCTGGGGACTTTATACTTCTTTTTCTTATAAACTTTGTCTTTAACTTCATAGCGCTTTCTGTTTTACGTTCATGTCTCTAGACGGTACTTAAAGACCAAGAAACCCACTTACCGACTTTCCTATTTTCCTTTCCTGAAGTCTTCCTTTAGACAATGAAGAAGATACGGCGCTGGATTTTCCTTCGACCTGGCCTTCCTCAGTCTATTCATTTCCGCGACTTTGCTAGATATAAAATTCCTTACATCCTTCCTTTTTCGATCTCTAAGTTTTAGCAGGTACGCAATATTACTTATAATTACGTCCAAACTTTTATAACTTCTTGATCCTCTCAAACAGAAACCAGCACATTTTTTAAGATTGTTAGATTTGTGAGTTGCTCTGCTCAAGAATCTACCTGGGTTAAGTAAACAGCAGTAATTACAACATGATAGGCTAGGCTTAATAATAATATTTAGTTAAGGCAGATAAGCTTAGGATATTTCTGTTTATTAATTTCCTAATTTATTTTAAGCAATCTAAAAATAGTTCGTCAGTTATCCACATGACGAATGGTATTCATTATTGCAACATAGTTGTTAAACGATTTAATTATGTATTTTCTGTACTAGCAGAAACTTCTTCAGCTTTAGTGAAGGTAGTACTCCAAACACCTGTTGTTTCAATTTGATCACCTCTGCGTTTATCCTTGTTTTAACTATGATGGATCCTCATTAAGCGCAATATAAGCGCCATCCTTACGTCCAATGGTCCCTAACTACGTAATTCTGCTGCTGAATACGTGATTTGTGTGAGAGATTGAAACTGAGCATTCACAGAACTAATTTAAATTAACACGACGCACGGAAGCCCCATGTCTTTCCAGTGGAATTGGAATTCCGTCCGCTCTCCAGAAGGGGCCTAATTTCCAGTCCACGTGTTCCCGTTCCCAGCAGATATCGATCAGAACGCCTAACTGTGTTTGTCGGAATTAAATACTTGCCATGCAATTAATTGAGCATGCCGCCTGCGGCACCTACACGTCACATGTTCCCGCTAGTAATTAGGACTGGCGCTGTAGGTCTATAATTGGAACCTCCTTATACACACGATTTCTACACAAATATAAGAGTTTATTGAAACTTTTTATGTACCATAGATAAATAAAATTTTTGAGTCTAACTTTCAACATTCATTAAAGTAACTAAAAATGTTTCATTCTTCATAAAATGTACCTGCAAATTCTGAATCATTTCTTCTTACAGTTTTTAAATCATATTAATTAAACCCCGTAATTCGTACAACGCCCCAAAATAATGCTATTAGGAATTTACTTTAAATTTGCCTATGTCGTGGTTATACCTGTAAATGTTCATATAATTACGTGTTCAGTAAAATTAGCAAACATGACCATGAGCTTTATATTTTCAAGTAAGGTTATTTGTTTGGAAATAAATTTTTTTTTACTCCTGAAATCATAAAAAAATTTGTAGAAACCTAAACAGGAGTTTATAACGAATTAATTTAAATGAATGAATTTGAGATCTGTTAGTAGATATGAAAATGATGGACACAGGGACATTACACTGTAAATAAAAATCGTGTGCCGAAGGATACAACAATTTCTATTATTATGCTGGAAAATAAATTCTGATGGAAATTAATCATTTTTTATGAAAGTCTTCAAAAGGTATCGAGGAATAATAACACAGATTTACCAGGTGTCTTGTTTTCAGTAACAACAGCGAGTCATCTTAGCCGTTCAGTCAACGTAGTAGTTATTATTCTTTCATTTCTTGGTAGCAATTCATGGTGAAGAATACCCATTTGGTTTCCACCAGATGCACATCATGGTTTTGCTAGTGTTTGCACCGTCCTTCGCACAGGCTGCTACTTTTTTTCTATGGGCTGAGCCTATCTTTCCTCTTCTTGCAGACAACCATTTCTCGTGACCTGTAACAATGTTCCCAAGTAATGGTTTGGGTCTACGACAAGCCAACCAGTAATGGGTCAACAGAGATGTCTTCGCTGGTTTTTGTTCGTAGTACCCAATTTTTTCACCTTACACAATGAATGCAAATGGTGCACAATGCTTGACTAATCTTATTCCATAATTTGTCCAAATTCCCGAGTTGTTTGGCGAGGATTATTATTTAATTAAACGACGTGTTCCAGAACATTATTCATCACACAAGTCAAGGTTTCTATCTAGGAAACGCGAAAACCAATTCCGCCGTGCCGTCCTCTCAACAAATTCTTCACTCCTGGATACATCACAAATTCCTCTCGCGGTTTCTGCAGCACTAAATGCTAGATTAAACTCGAAGAGTGTGTCGGAAACGCTAATTTTTCTCTAATTGACACTCCATACTGATTATCCTCTCAAAATGACCAAAACGAGTTCTTAACAAAATACATGCTACTGTTAGTAACAATAAAATTCAAGAAAGAAGGAAATCAACTAACCAGTTGAATTTCGAAAATTAAGGCTTCACAATCCAATGGATAACGGAACTAACTCATACACCGACCCAATAGTTCTCCGTCAACAGAAAGACAGATTAATTGGTACTTTAAAAAACGAACGTGTCACTGAAGAGTCATTAATAAATGAGAATATATATATATATTTTAAAGATTAATAAGGAATTTATTTTATTCAGTTCAGCAATAAAGGTGATGTATTTCCTTTACGCCATATGTTTACATTTAACCCTTGGTCAAAATGTGTCCCGATGTGGAAGTATAAAAGTCTTGAGAAGTAAACACAGAAGGAATTCGAGCGCCAGCGCAGTAGCAGAGCGCCACCTCCGTCGAGTGGCTGTCTATCTAGTTTATATTCATTAGTGAATTGTGAGGCAGTAGTGGAGAAGGCCAGCCCGAGGGAAGTAGGGCAGTCTCAGTCGAGTGTTATTTATATTTTGCCTGAGAACGCTCAGTCGAGTGTCAGGTTTTGGGCCGAGTAGACTATAGGGGCATCGATGGGTTTTAGTCGCTGTTTTTATCTGAGTGTGAAATCATTCTGATCCTAATCAATTTTCTGCGTTATAGTGGATTCAACTTGTATTATTTGAAGGATTTAGTTTAACGAATCTCACTCGAGGTTTAGATAAACTTGCAAACGGTTGGTAAAAGGCCAGGGAGAAGGTAATATTGTGAATGCCGTCGATCTATGATAGCTCTGCCAACACCTCCTATGGTGGCTTGGGCAATACAGCTTGCTGTAACAAAGTGGAGAAGGGTGTTTATTTTAATATTGTGAGATTGGTTATTTAAAACTAAGCGAGTTGAGCTTCATTTTGCTCGCCTTCTAGCCGATTCGTTCAAATTGATTCAGTCAATTTACAAATCTCCGAAGTTTGTTGTACGTTGAGGTATGCTGGGCCACTTGAGAACCGCTTTTGACGTTCCAAGGTATTTGTTTAGTTTTAGTTGTGCATAATAATTAAGCGTTAGATTTTTATAAAAAAAATTGTCAAACGTTCTATAGTTTCCTGTTTTCATTTTTGTAAATTCCTACATTCTATTGGAGGCCCGTAGGTGACCCTGATAGTAAGAAATAGCAGTGGAAATAATAGTAATTAATTTGATTAAATTTAAGTGCATGTAATTTAGTAGGTATAAGGTATAAGAGTTTACCATATGTTTTGCCCTTCAAACAAGGAGCATTTTTACTATAAAATATTATTAATACTATGTAATTTGGCACCCCAACAAGGACTGAATTACTCATAAAAAAGAAATTACTACAATATATATATATATATATATACATTTAATCTCGGTGTAAATATATTGCTTAAGGCCTTTGTGAATTTTATTTATGGTTAATTATCCTGTAAATTAGATATATATCAGTGAACGTGAGGGTCTGTAACATAGAGTCGAAAGATACTTTCCTGCTCGTGCGCCGAACAAGATCGCTTGGGGCAGAGCTCGATAAGAACAACACAAACGTATCATCCCGTACGGGACACGTGCCTCACCTCGTGGAAATTGTATCCTGCAATATTGCTATACATATGTCAGTTATTTCGGTCTTTCAACGCGGCAATTTATTTTGGTAGCGTAGATTAGGTATATGAATGTAACATTCTAAGCTACATATGACAGGCTGATTCTGTATTTGATAGGCCAATAATATTTTTTATTTTCCTACACGATTTCACAGTTTAAATATATATATATATATATATATATATATATGTATATAAGTATATATATATATATATATATATATATATATATACTAAGAACTCAAAGTAAAAAGATCAAAATTATTGTGAACCACAATGTTACAGTTAATACAAATAATTCATTTTAGATTATTCCGTCAGACGAAAAGCATTATAGTTGTAGATTTCAGCCATTTACAGAACTAACCAACAACATTCTCGGAAAACGGGGTAAAAGAAGGCCGTGACGTTATATTGCATTATACAACGTAAAACTCACAATGCAAGTAATATTTCAATACTGGAAATTGGACAAAATTCATATTGTTTATAAACATTAAAATTTTTAATTTAAATAAAATAGATAACGTTTCATGTTTATAAACCTTTTTGTTACAATCATAATTAGCTCGGGATCATGTGCTTTAGATTTTCTACGCAATAATAAACAACTGCCTTTATTCAGTAACACAATTTAATCCAAATTAGTAATATACAGGAGTATAACAAACTATTTACTGACCAGGTTGTATACTGCCGCCTCTTTTAACTATCAGCTCCTCTCCACAGTGGTGGCACCTGTTAATAGTTGTTGCAAAGTAAGGTCAGTGCCATGTCCTGAGTATGAGAAGGGTGAACGCTGGTGACCATAGGAACGCGCTAGCCGCGTAACCACCACAAATGTAAGGACCCCATTTTATATATATATTTCGAAAAACTTCCGAGGTGGGTGAGCTTGATTGGAGATCAGTTTTTAGAGAAGGAACAGAGGCGTTTTCTCTCTGGGGTTTAGGTGAAACAGTTTGGAGAGCGATCCCAGTTGGACGCGTATCTCGGGTGCAAGCTTGATGGTCCAGTACCAGCCATAGGTACGTCAGTTGCTCCAACCTGCATCTAGCTGGATGGATATTGGGGGAACCCACGCGAATAGTAAGCCCTCACATTCCCTAAATATTTCTACTTCTTTCAAGTTCAGTACGTTTTCTGTAAGATTTATACTTTGAATTCGCATGACCGGCAGTCCTCTTCAAAGGACGTTCTCAACTGAACAAATTTTGGCCTAAGTTGAAAAAGAAATTCCAGAACTTTATAATTAGTTTTCTTAGATCTGGTTACATATAATTAGGATGGATATCAGAGTGAGAATACAATGGCAACAATCGACGATTGAGGAGCTGTGTGGCTGAGCTGAAGGGCGTAAATTTTAAATATCCTTCTGCCAATAATATTGTATTTTACATGTTAGCCTGGTGTCTTTATGAATTAATCCTCCAGACTTGATCAACGCCAGGGACCCTGAGATACGAAACTTCCAGTTTCCGACACAAACGGAATAAGAGACTCGTAACATAAAAGGAGGATGAGTGCGCTGTGCTTATATTCTGTTGAAATTTCTTTTGGTGTTCGACTAGACCCCCCAAAACAGTTTTTCTTTCGCGTGTGTGCGTTTAATCAAGCAAATTCAAAGAGGGAATAGTAATAATTCTATGCTCTTTAAGACAAAGAAATGATAGCGTGTTAAATAAATATATCACACTTGTATTGGGCAGATGTTAACTAACGAGTTTCAAGTATTAAAATTTGAAATATTTTCTCGAAACAATTTCTAATTGAAGCTTCTGTTTATAATTTATTTAGTTAATACTGTCCGATAGATAAATAACAATTTCTGCAATTTAAACAATTAAAACGATAAATTCAAGGATTCTGGAAAGAGGTAATTTACATCTATACAAAACAGGTTACCTGTCGATAAAGTTACGAGACGTTGCAAAATCGAAGCAGAAACCGGTCTGGAGTTTTGTCGCTATAAAATATTCATTCGCAGAATCTATTTCAAGGAAATCTTGAGACAAACGTTTTTTTCTATATATCTCTCTCAGTCTCTCTACTCTGCCTCTCCTTGTTTCCTAAATCAGAGTAAAGTGAAGCATTTTTCGATTCTTAATATTATATTTAAAAATATCACATCTGGAGTCTTAATTCTTCGATAAGTTCTCTAATTAAACTGTATTTCTAAATCTATTCTCAAACAAGCATTTTCTAGACTAAGAATAAACGTATTAGTTTCCATTTCAATCTATGTTACCGCGAATGGTATTCAAGTGTTATTTTCACACGAATTATTATACAGCCCTTGGAAAATATTAAAATTTAATCGTATGTAATATGTAATTGAAATACGTCACATTTGGATTCGTGATTATTAATTATTATAAATTTGTTTGAATAATCTATCTACCGTATAATACGTTATATATTGTGATTAGCATATTTTTTGTGACTTCATTTTCAGAATTTTAATATTTTTTTACTAGAAACTGCCGTATTTAGTAAATATTTAACTCCCTTTTGTTCGTTTTGATTTTAAAAATAACTAATTTTCAAATATAATATTTAATAGAATGTGCTAATTATTTTTTGTAAATAAATAATCAACACAGTCAATATGTCAGAAAAATTTATTAAACCAAATCTGAATTTTACATGATGACCTGAAGAAAGTCCCAGAATTGTTGATGAACCGTTGTATTCAAACGAATTTTGGATCAATAAATTTTTCTGAGATATTGTCTGCGTTGCTTATTTATTTAATTTTAAAACATGTAGAAGAATATGAAACCCCGTTTAGTTTGCTTTTAATTGTCTATGAAGAGCATACCGTTTTATATTTTCAATTATTTAAGAATACTACCCTTTTCATTAGCAATTAAATGAGTATCGATATTATATAATCGATTATGCCAATTTCCAAACGTATCTAAGCAGCAGAAAATTCCAATGAGCACTTGCGATTTGAAATAAATAAAAATATGAATGTATAGATGTGATACCAAATTTTTAATGGAAAAGTCTTCAGAATTCAGGGTTATGAATAGATGTAATGGATTATAACAGAAACTCAATTCACGTCATTTTACGTATTACAAACTGCTGCGTACTATTACAGTGGAAAGTTTCAACTGTTTGTCGGTTGTCCGCTTTTCAAAATAATGATATAAATTATTTTTTTTGCGAGAAACAAAGAATGTAGTTCTTTGTGCGTCGATTCGGCACCGACACTGAATTCATTTTTACCTTACGTTGGCTGCATTTGACATCTCCTAAATCACGTTGACAAATTATATTTCACCAATCCATGGACGTTTGATTCATAACAGACTTTTATTATGAACTTTAAAAACTATAGGACTACAAATTCAGTAATACTTAGAAACTAATTTATTCGCTATTAACAAACTGAAGTTATATTATTTCATTTACAAAATACTTGTATGGTTAAGTATAAAAATTGTAATATAATTACTAGCAGTCCACGCAAGGGCGGTGCATTGAAGATATTTTCTACATTTTGAAAGTTAATTATACGCCTCAAATTGACCAAAATTACAGAGTTATCAGTGAGACTGTTTTCTTTCGTCATTGACTCCATTTACAATTTAATACTGTTTTATAATCTATTTAGAGGAATGATGATATTGTGATGTATATTATGTGAATAGGTTTGAGTCAGCGTAGTTTAGATATTTAGAATTTTCACGTTTATATTTCTACAAGTTTCCCGCTTTGAGATAAACGCTCGAGCAACGTCATCCCGTTAGTGACGTCACATCTGAGAGAAGCCGTAGGATCGATGCCGCCTTCATTATCCGGTAAAACACCCACAGATGGCAGCACCTGCAAATATGTAGTTTGGCGCGAACGTATAATTATGTCTCATAAGCAAATAAATAAATAAAGTTTACTGAAAATGAAAGAAACACAGGATTAATTCCAGGAGGATTAAAAATTTGTTAGAGCGTAAAATATTTTGTCGTTACACTTATTTATTTAACGATATTGATTATAAACATTTTAGGACAAATTTTTATTTGTATTATAATACGCTAATATATTTATATACCACTTTGAAATGTAATTGCAATTTAACAAATCAATTAGTAACAACTACTCTACGGTTTTTAATTATTAAATTATTATTAAAATAAAATTTATTTCGAAACTGTCGTAAAAGTTATTTTTAAGGGTTACTGATAGAATAAGCACATTTAGACACTTTCTTTCAATTTTAGCCAAATTAGTATTAATCGAGGTTCGATCTAAGATAAGCGCCACCATTTACTTTCTAGAAAATTAAACAAAACTACTCTTTGGAATGAATTTAAAGCACATGACATGTAAAAATTTGAAAGATATTAAATATTAATACTGCAGTACTTTAATGGAGAAAACATGACAGTAAGTTGGTGAACATATCATTTGGTTTGAGAAACCCACGTAACAGTTATATTTTTTAGTGATCTGTTAAATGTTTATGAATATCATAACAATAATAAACCATGAAAATTCATATTTTCGTAACTATTTTGGAAATATATGGCAATATATTTTAATTTACAATAATCAATTTATCTTAAACAGAAATATTAACTCTGAAATATAAACACACTCATCAGTTTTAGATAGAATAAAGCAAAGTGGAAGTTGATTACTTAATGGAAGACATTGATTCAAGTATGAAGGTTTCTTGGGATGAGGAAAAGGTGCTGGATGAAACATACTCGAATTATGTGGTACCACACGAATTATTATTATTATTATTATTTCTTGAAATAAGAGATGTTTAGAAGTATTTTAGATTTTTTTTCCTTGAACCAAATTTGTCTGCATTTACAAATTCGCAATCATTGCGATATTAATTAACAATTACGAGATTTTCCATGGTAACCATTATTATTATACCTTGTTTTGTCACTAATTAGTTACACAACCTTGCAATATATCGTGTGATTGTCTCGCTAAACTCAGTCACTCTATGTTGAGCTAAAATCAAGGTACTACTTTTGCCGCTACTACAAAACAATCTATTGTCTGTAAATACTTTAATTCAGTTGCGAAATTTAATACTGTTTTAAAATCTACATGATAAGTATTAATTTTGGCACATATTATTTCGAGAACGAAGTTCTGTGTACAATGTTTTTTTTTTCCTTTGATGAAATTTAACAATAATGAGCAGAAGGTATCACTGTTTTCAGATTTCGAATGTAGCATTTACAGTGTGGAGGCAGCGGTAGATTTAGATAATGTACAAGAAAATAATTAAATGCTTATTATCATTGTTGAATTGTCTCTCCATACTTCTCTGCCACACATCTTACTCTTTTCGTAAAAGAAATATTCAAAAAGTGTTGCTAAATTAGCGTAGTTAACATTTTAAATAGATTTTTTTTATATAATTTGAGAAAAATTAGTCGATAAATTGTAAGAAAAACTATTTCGCAATTACTGTATTACCTCATATCATTTGTCGTTATAAATAATTTTCCTGAACTTACAATTAACTTTGAAAACTTTATAAAGCTTTACAAGTCTAAAGATTTACCAACGATTGTTATAAAACAAACTCAGTAACATAGGTTAGATGAAATTACTTATTGTCTTTTTTTACCATACGTGTTTTTTCAGGCCTTCAGTAAAGCGGAGATTTGTGTTGTTTCATCCAGGGTGTCTTGTAACGTTCTGGGATTATGTTAAAGCTATTTCAACGCCTATTGGAAGATAATCAGTACTTATGGCCGGAGAATCGCACCACAAATTCCAATAAATACTTCTAGGCGCCTCACTTCACTAAACGATAATTTATGTGTGTAACAAAATTTATGGTTGTACTGAGCAATTCAGCTGTAAATACAGTAATTTAACGTAACGAAGGCTATTACAACAGGTCGTGAGTTTATAAATTAAAAGTTGAACGTGGTATTCGTGGATGGTTATAACTTTTTTTTTGTAGAAAAAAATAATCACTATTGATGAATAAAACTGTGAATGTATTTCCAGGAGGGAAGTCAATAGCAGTCGTGCCAAAGCTTCGCTGGATCGCAGCGCTAGTCCGTTGGCACGTGCTGAAGTCTTCATTGAACTGGCAACATCCATGCAAGCAAGTCCTTGCTTCGTTGCTTGCACGACAAAGGAATCCAACACTTTCCGACAGTTTTTTTGTTTAAATTTCATTAATTAATGAGTAACAACGTAGGAACATGTCCTCAAAAAGTTGGGGGGTGTCCACAAACCATCACCACTACAACACAACGCCGAAAGCACGATGCGTTCGTTCATTTCTTTTGCAAATTTTCACTGTAGCTTCTTCATATTGCAACCCTGTCAGATTAGGAATCTTCTGCGACTTCTGATTTAAAAATAAACCAAAAATCAAATTTAGTATCTTCCTCAAATCGCATGTCAAATTTTAGGTATAGGCCTGATACGAAATCTTCAAACTAAGAATTTTGACGAATTCTTCGCGGGCTTCTAACCAGGGGGTGATGGTGATTATCCTGACTGGAAACATTAGAAGAACTCTTATGTCCAAAACGCATGGAGGAACTGAAATTAGACTATAAATCCAAATTAGAAATAGTTTCGATTGATTCAGATATAAGATTTCGTTTGATTCATGTATTCAGATCAATCATGACAACGTCAAAGTAGACCTAAAACAAAGACCGGTTTTTGTTTAAGAACAGGAATGATAAGTAAACTTTGGGAAAACGACCAGAAATGACAAGTTCTCGTCTATAGAAACCAGGTTGCTGCGATGAGAATGAGAGAAGAATTGCCCATTCCGACAGGGGTGTGCAATGTGAAGGGCCGGCCCTAGTCCTCCTCGGGGGCCATTAGCATCAGCTTCTTCTTGGCGATCTTCGAGTGCCTGATGTCTATTGGTTTCGTTGTGTCGTAGAGCGACGGCGCTTGAAGGATAATGAGAGCCGTTCCGAGGACACATGCAATGGTGAAGATCCACAGAAACAGTCTGTCCAGCACCATGGCCACGTACTTCCAGTCTTCCTCCACCTGCCACAAAGAAATGGTCATTGTAAAATACATACAAATAATTTTGATGTGTAACTCGACCACTGCCAGCGAAAGGTGTGGACGGGAGCAGTTCTACGGGTTGCGCATGGATTAGTTCCTTAATCTACTTTATGAAGTGAAAGAGCTCAATATGTATAACTGTGACGTGTCCTTACGCACAAGAAAATGTATATGTGTAATGTAACAGTGAATTGGTAGATAATCTATATATGTTATAGATGATATGCAATACTATTGATTAATCTGAATATTTAAAATAATTAAATAACTATATTACTGATAAAAAGTTACAAATGAATTTTGTTAATGAATGAAATAACTGAATGTATATCATATTCGACGAATTTCGTATTATTTTGAAATCGCTTTTTAATGATTGCTAATCACTGTATGATCTAATTTATTTGATAATAGATTAATGTTGGCATAATTATTATGTAATTTGTTTGACTTTTCATGTACTATTCGCTTGTCGATTGATGTGTTTGCGTTTGTTAAAGAGAGACGTGACGTCATCTGATGACGTAGTTGCGGATCAAAATTTTCCCGGGTCTACATCGTAGCTATGCGGTACCTGATTGATTAAGTAACCAGCACACTCAAAAAGAAATACATTGAAATTGGTATGATAAGTCTCTTACGTGTCGTTACTGAAACTGTAAAAAAACATCGAGGCTAGTGTACGAGAATCAAATTTTATATTCACGACATTAAGTGAGACGAAGAGACTCATGATCATAGTTCGTGTTTAGATTTGTAATTAATAAAGAAGCAGATACTATTAAAGAAAAATTATGTAAATTTGTTATGTATTTGAATGCGAGTTGATTGAGAGTTTTTTTAAAATATATACTTGTTAATAAAAGTTTGTGTAAAAGCATTGTTTTCCCCAGATTTATTTAATATAACGTTAAATGTCTCCGTATGATGTCAAAGGTAATTTCTACATTATGGAAAAATACGAAACATTTTCTCCGTTACATATTAAATTCAATCGACAAGCCACAGGAGAGACTTGCGGTCTCGGCGTTAAATCTTTGGACAAATATAGCACCATCTACGGCGCCGACGTGAATTATTTTTAAGATAACGTAAATTACTTAAAAGGACAGCCTTCAAAGTGCCTATTTATTATTTGATTTCCAGCTGAATTAATCATATTCGACTGTACGTCTGTAATACAGTGGGCGGGACAGTGGGCGAGTTGGACAGTCTAAACAATCATGTCTATCAATCATAGTATATATTTTGAAAATGCACCCATTCGGGCTTGTATTCTTTTTAACTATATTGTAGTAATTGGTAATTAAGGCATTGTTCTAATTGAGAAGTTGAATTGTAGAGGACTCATTATTGGTGGATATAGCGGACGCCGCAACAAACCGGCAAGGAAAAGAAAGTATTGTTGATCGGTCGAGAAGGTTTTACGCGCTCAAAATTTACGAGACGAACGAACAGTCGGGCAGCAGACAGCAAATAGAACAGACGAAAAGAATGGACAGTCAGGCAATGAACGGCGAGGCATAAAGACCAGAAAAGTCTATTGTACAAAAGTAGTACAGTCAGGCAATGAACGACGAGGTGTAAAGACCACAAAATTCTAATACACGAAAAGTTGAACAATTTAGTCAGTCAGCAGCGAGAATGAAAAAAGTCTAATTTAAAGAACGAGAAAGTGTTCCAGTAACCAGTACGCTGTTATATCAAAAATGCATAAATTGAACTAGTCTTCAGTCAACAGACAAAACCAATGAGGTGCATTTTCAACAAAAATCCACGAGACCTACAAATCCAGTTTGCAGTAAATCATCGAGAATCGACAAAGTTATTTTAAACCAACTAACAAACTACGCTAATTAGAGTCTGTGAAAATTTAGAGTCTGTGAGTACTTAGAATCAGTGATATCCCCAAAATTGTGCACGAAAAGTTAAAATGAGACCTGGGCTGCCGTAAGTAGAAAGAAAACTTTAAAATTATTGTAAACCGTTTTTAAAAGATAATCGTCAGATCGTTCTTTTATTATTCAGATCATTCTTTAATTATCGATAAAATGAGATCATTAATTATTCAGATCATTCTTTATTTCCTGATAAAAATTGAAATTGTTTAAATTCAATCTTTAGTATTATTTCTTCAGCAACAAATTTCGTCTATGTACAGACGCATTGATTCCCATATAAAGTAAATGTAATTTTTGTGATTTTGTTTATATAAATTCTGCCATTATCAAACCCAGTTCAAGACCCTGAGACCCCAAATATTTTGTAATGTGAATATTTGTTTTAAAATTGTTAATAAATCTTGTTTAATAGTTTTCACGTAATAGTTCTTTTCATTTAAAAACGCCACATAATTCATATCCATAATTATTGTCAAAGATAACAAAAGCTAGTTTATAAATTATTACAATATAAACCTCAAAAAAGGCTTTTTTCACTAAGATATCCTCCTAATCCGTTAACATTAACATTTTCGCATCTATTGAGTATTTGTTTCCTTTAATTCAAAAATGTGTAACTGATGTACGTGAATTATACAAGAATTTTAGATTCCTATCATACAGAATTATCAATTTGCTTGGGAGGATGTGTGCGTCTTGGATGGAGACAACACGTAAACATTTTTCACTTAGCGTTAAGTTACGATGCAAACGTTGTAGAACCCTGTGGTAACCGGTTTTGAGGGCTCCCACTACAGATCACCTTTGGTTTTTTACCACTCTTCAAGAAGTTCTTCACTTGACAGGAGTTTTTTCTCTCAGTCTCAGAATCCATTCTGTGAATTAGTCTGTCTACTGAAATATTGGGCTTGTGAAGGCTCCTAGAGGCCTTCTGCTCAGGCTTACTTTTCTATATTAAACTATATCTTTAACTTCATAGCGTTTTATATGAAAAAAATTTAAAGAAAGTCCTACCTCAGAGTATATGAGAAAACGGTTTCACTTATTACTAAGATTACAACAAAATAAAGCTTCTGACATTCGTTAGGGGAATATTTTTAAAGTTCCCAGTACTATGTTCTTGTTAAAGGTTTATCGTTTTTGTTAATTGAGTTTATTAAATCATATAAAAATACGTACTGCAACAAACAAGCTGAAACTAATTAAATTCTAATGATATAAATAACAATTTAAATGCATATTAAAACCGCATAATTCAAAGAAGGGAACAGGATAAAGTGACAGCGAAGTTCTAGAACACGAGTTTTACGATTCCTACAACACATGTAATAGAAAGCAGTGCAGCAGTCATAAGGTCGCCGAAGCCTTACGATAGTTCTTTCCATCCAATTCATGTAAAGTAGCTTTGTGCGTTCCATGACGGTTATTAGCTGGGACATTAAACCCCAATTATTTTTCATAAATAGTTTTTAATACATTTTCACGTTTCAATATTGTCAAGTCATTCTATACATTTCTGTGCGTTAAATGAGTAATAAAACAAAATATATTTGAACTGCTAATGAATAAAATAAACTTAGTGTTAAGTATAAATTATTATTAAGTGTTCTGTCTATTGGAAGATATTTATAAAAAAATCCATAGTATGTATCCGATTCAGTTTTTCTTTCTTTTAGGAACTTATACCTGTTCCCATTTTTACCATATCCGTCTAAAGACTTTATTAAATTATTGTCCTAAATCAAATTTGTTATTAACACTAACATTCTCAATAGTTTCTTCCGAAATTTTATATTCGATTTTCTTGTCAGTAGGTCTCGTTTCTTCGTGAATACTGACTTGGTCATTGCGATACATGTCCGAATTTCCTTCGTGCTGTAGCCATCATTCGCCAAGACTTCCAAGGTACTTGTCCTGGTCGACATTTTGTATCTGTTACTTTCTCAAAAATACATGCAAGATGACAGGTTTATTTTAAAATGGAAGTATTTACTACCGATGAAAAATGTATGAACAAACAATCGAAAGAAGATTTTTGTAAATGTTTATAGAGTGTTCGATTATACTATTTAGAAGAGTTGATAATAATAGCTTATATGGTAAATTATGACATGTGTTTTAGGATTAATATATTAGAATAGAAAATGTTAACCAACAGAAGCTAAATCAGTGAGTCAATATTTTCGGCGAAAGCGGATATCGGTTGACAAAAAGAGTGTTAGGGGATTCACTTGTATAAGCGTTATTGGTTTCTGAATGAAGCCATACCTGAGGCCTCGTTCGGACTGTGGGATTAGAAAGTTGAAGGAGGAAAAGAAACACTGTCTATGTCAGTTCAATTTTAAATGAAGTAGTTCACTGCCTTGTACCTGTCTATACCAATAAGCACCATCACGGGAAAGTATGGTATATGTTTAGTCGAAGCCAAAACTAAAAAATGATGTGAAATTTAAGATATGATGACAATTAAAAATGCGACATTAAAGAGTCGTACTTCCACATAATTTAAGTAATAAAAATTGCTGATTAATCATGTTGACTCCAACCTCATAAAAAAGTACTATTTAAAATTACTATGACGGAAGAATGTTATTTTGTCTAAAACCTAACAATACGTCATCATTTAAGTTGCTCTCAATAAAAATGCAGGCTATTTCGAACACTAGAATAGTTTTTTGGAAAATAAATCTATCAAAGAACGAAGGCTTTCCCGGTGTATTTGTTGAAGAAAAAGTTCTCGGGTTTTCACCTGGGTAACAATGCGATTGAATCGCGACGTTTCGACGGACAAATGCACTGCCGTCATCTTCTAGGCGAAGTGAAGTGAGTCACCCTAGAACTTTTTCTTCAAATAAATTTAGATTCAAATAAGACATTTTTTAGTGTAATATATGGGCATATTAATCATAAGGAATAAAAGCATCACAAATTTCCTCGTATATTGAAAACTACTGAATCATAAATAGATGTTCTGGGTATCAGATTATAGAACATCTTAATTGTTTTTGAAAATATAAAAACCTCTCTGTTAGATGTAGACTAATATGACAAATAAATCAGTAGCCAATTAACGGATAGATTTAAGTAATAAAAAATTATCACTCAAGGAGACTGCAATCCTTGTTGCTTTCGACAGGTGCTTCATACTCTCAAGAACGACATACTGCACATGTTTCTAATTTTGGAGATTAGAGAAGAACATTAGAAAATTAGCATTACAATGCGAGTATAGGAGTATAGGAGTGGTTGCAGATGTAAAGGTATTATTATATCAGTGGCTTATCTATATAAATATAAAAAATTAAATGTTTGTATTACTTATGTTCATTTCTATAAAAAAATTTAACGCGTGCACACATTAAATGTTTGTATTACTTATGTTCATTTCTATAAAAAAATTTAACGTGTGCACACATTGCAACAAAAATTGGTACACATATTCTTCAAAACACGAGAAACGGTACTTTGGGCGTGCGACACGCCTACCATCCCCAGGAGGGGGGTTGGACGGGGGTGGAAATTTTCAAACATGCAAACACGACAGATATTTACGTAGAATAATATTTTTTTAGGGTTATTTACTTTGATAGTATTTCTACCGATGTTTTTTGTGTATAATTTCAACCCTTTCAGAGGGGAACACTTACG
This sequence comes from Zhengitettix transpicula, assembly GCA_037074705.1. Lineage (NCBI taxonomy): Eukaryota > Metazoa > Arthropoda > Insecta > Orthoptera > Tetrigidae > Zhengitettix > Zhengitettix transpicula. Next base: position 24,808,165 of record CM073593.1, on the reverse strand, counting down.
GGTTGGGGTGGAGGGACGTTACGAGGGGAAAAAAAACCGAATACAACTGAGGGAGTCAAATCCAGGATTATGGATGTCGCTGAGTATTTTTGTGACATTTAACTTTCCAGTCTATCCTCAGTTGTGGGGGTAATGTGGTGTGGAAATTTTTTTGAACATGTAAACACGGTAGATATTTTCGTTGAATACATTTTTTGGGGGGACTAAAGAGTTTGATAATATTTATAACCCTGTTATCTGTGTATAATTTCAACCCCTTACAGCATGGGAGGGCAGCACGCTTAGGGTTCGAGGCGCGGTGTCGTTACATAAAAATAAAGCTAAAGAAATGGAAATTGGAGTCAAATCTGGGGTTATGGAATGTAGAGTATTTAGTTATTCAAACGGGTAATTCCATATGATTTAAGAGGAAGGTATCAATTTTTTTCTACGAATATATACAGCAAGAACTGACAAATTACACAAAGTGTATAGAGTTTCAGGAGAGGCGAATGATAAAGTAGAATAAAACTATATAAAATAGTCTAACATAAGAGAATACATTAACAAGCACAATAGTTGATGCAAAAGATTACAGAAAGTGGGTGGATTAAATTAGATGACTTACAGAATATTGAGAATAGTTGATAATATGTACCTTCTGCAAAAGTTCGAGTGAAGCTACAGTCTAAAATTACTCATGATGATGTAAAAATTTATGTTTCACTAACGCGAACATTAGCTACGGTTAGCAGAAAATACAGGAATAAAAAAGTGTAAAAAATCCCAAGCAAACGTTGATAGACGTAGATAATGGGAGAAACCGAGCGCTAAGAAATGAATACAAGTATCTTTATACTTGAGCCTCTTCTGTGACTTACACTTTCAAACTTGTCCTTGTTTTTGACGTGCTGCGCGATAAACCTTGCGTCCTCTATCGTCTTCTCCATCTCGTGCGTCTGCTTGTCGAAGGTGGGGCTCGCGTCGTTGACGACGGCGCCGGCCACCGCGCCACCCCCGAAGAGGTCATCGTCGGCGCCGGGAAGCGGCAGCGGCAGAGGGGGCGTGCCGCCGAACGCGGGCAGCGCGGGGATGTCGTAGTCTGCGCTGAAACGCTTCCCGTAGCCCAGGAACTTATCCACCTCCGGAGGCACGTCCAGAAGGACGGCGTCGGGCGCTTCCTCGTCGGACTCGTCCACGGCGTCGTCCTTCTTCGGCCTCTCTATCAGCAGCACCTTAGGAAGCATCTGAAATAAATAATTATAATGATATTAACAACCATGAAGATCGTATTATATATTAGAAAGGGATATGGGACGATAGTAGTTATATAACTAAATACAAAAAACAAATATTGGAAACAAATTTTAATTTCAAATTGGAACCAAATATTAAGTTTTCATTGATGGATATCTTGATAATCAACTTAGGGCTGTCATTTGTGTTATCACCTCAAACTAAATATATTCAATTAATATTAAAAAAATAAATATACAATACTAGAATAAGAGGGCTATTCTCTCGCAGGTGTTTTCCCAGAGAACTCTGGAGTAGGCTATCTTTGGGGATCCATTTTCTTCTCTCTGTTTTTTTTAAAACTAAGATTCCCACAAGCCGAGGAACCTCGGCCTGTTTTTAGAGGTGTATGCTCCGGGGTCACAGACCATGGGCATACGGTGAGAGTTGCCAGCTGTTCCCATTGGAACAGTCGGCCAGCTGCCTCCTAAACTGGTCAAGGCACGGAGAAAGGATTGCTGCGTCTCCACAGCAAACCCCTCTCTCCCCATTGGAATGGCGTAGGACAAGTACTCAATTCCTGACCTACCTGATGCAGGTTTTCTAGTTTTTTTCTGTATCACTTTAGGGAAAAAACGGGTAGGATCCTTAAAATACAGCCCGGGGGCCCTAGTTAACCTTGGCTACCTTACTCTACCCTTCCGCATCCCCACTTTAAAATCCCTTCCAATGCTATTAAAGGGGAGTTCCACCAACTGGATCATCCTCATATAGCCCATTACTAAAAAAATACTGTTTCTTATTTATTTTTTTTAAAAAAATTATCGTTGTCTTAAAATTTTTTTTTTACAGATGAATACTAAATATATATCATACTTATTTCTAAAATTCCTTATTCTGTATAAATTACATCATAGGATGTTTTTACAAGACAATTCATGAAATTGCTATTAAAGTGGTTTTAAAATAGAACCTATTATCAATAAAAAGGGTAATAAGTCAGAACAAGTATAATATCAATGCCTACATGGATATTGAAATTATTACAAGTAGATAAGGGGATTTTGACTTCAATACGTGAAGATGAGACTTAAATAATTAGATTTTGTTACAAAAATTCATTAATTTGTTTTGAATTTTTATATTAACTTGATTGATTTCAGGGCCAAAATCTTAAATTAGTTGGTTGCATTTATTAATTAATATGGTAGACTGTATTCAAAATTCTTACTGTTAGAATTTTATATTTATGTATAATATTTTATTCAAAATACTTTTATTAAATATTTTTTGGAATATAGGCTACATTAATTCATGTTTTTCGTACTTTATACTTTTTATGTCATTTTATGACTTATTGACCATTACATTTATTTTTTATAACTCAGAATATTAATTTTGTATTGTAAATATATCAAATACACGATTTCCATATATTTAAGGATTCTTCTAAGCACTTCATAATTTGAAGTTTCTTTCAGATAGATATTCATTTGAAACTTATTTTCGCTCTGGAAGCTTGAAGTGTAATCTGGCTAATGTATTACGTAATTTAATGAAAGAGAGACTGTTGTCAAAATAAGGAAACGCTCGTTTGTTATATTTTTTTAAAAAAAATTGGGGCAGGAAGCGATGCAGAGTCTGAATATGTGTATATTATTTCAAAATAGCCAGAAATGATTAAATTAACAACATTTTGTTATAGCACGATAACGAATCATAAAGTTGAGCTCGTGTGTTTTTGGCTACTTTCTACTGTTAATATCCATTGTCATTAGACGCTTGTGTTTTTATACACTAAGACGCATTTGTTTACCGCCTCTTTTTTCTCCCTTCCGTCTATTACTCTCTCATGTTTTCCCTTCAACTCACTCTAATTTATCACCCTTATTTTCTTAACATTCAACTTACAATATAATATACTTTAGTAATTCAAAAATGTATGGTAAGAACATAAGAAAAAATTATATCTAAGTTAGTTCCTCGCATTAAAAAGTTGTAAACATTGTGACTGAGAATCAAAATAACATATTAATTGAGGAATAAAGCCGCGGGTTCGTGAAATGTATAAAAAAAACGTGACAAAGTAGATGAAATGGGTAATTTGATTCATATAATGTTATTTATATACTAATCATTGATGACTTAAATTAAAGAAGTGTGATTAAAAAAGACCAATTATTTTATTTACAAATTTAAAGTAACCACAGAGAAATGAATAAATCTTTGTTATCGCTGAAAAAATTCTTCGAGAATAATATTGCAGGTGTACATAGAATATTCTCATAATATCGAGCCTTGAGGAAAAAAATATATTTATTCGTACAGCGTATATTTCTAATTGCCTGTAGTGTACCCAGCGGTCGTATCATGATTGAGTAACAAATCTTGGAATGGTTTAGAGCAGGACTTTAGGTCTTCTGTCGCACAAATATCGCATGGCCTAGAAGCCCCCAATATTTGAACGGTTTCTTGTCCGACTTGACGACACCGGTACTCAATTTAAGCTGTCAATAACTGAATACCTTTCTTGCCCATATAAGTTATATGATAATAATATCATATTCCGTTGATCTGTAGAGAAGCTTAGCTTCATGGATGTGGAATGACAACATTTATTTTATTAACACTATGATGATACTATCAATTAATAAAAACTAATAATATTCTATGACATAAACTTTTGAATACCTCATTCGTGCTATTTACAGTCAAATAATAATAGTAAGTACTGTATTATGCAATAACATGCAAACAGGATTCCGATTTATAGTTCATGCTGACTATTTACATTATAATTTAAATGTACATCTCCGATTCATCTATAAATTCTTTTACTGAAAAGAAGGCGTGACTAACTAAAAATGAAGATAACTCAGCTTTAAATTTACTTTGGTTATTGGACAACAGTTTGATTCTTTGTGGCAGTCTGTTAAAGATGGAGATCCCAGAATTATTGCAAACCTTTCTGTACCATTGACAATGTTTTACATTTTTTGACAGATTATTTTTTGTTTCTTGTATTGAAGCCATAAATATAAGAATTATTCATAAATAATTGTAGTCACAATTAATTAATGCACGACAGAGTGCAAATACCCCATTTTTTGGAGAGAGTTCTACATGAAGTTCTGGAGGTGACCTGACATATTGCTCAGACAACACGTTTTTGAGCAATAAAAATCTTGTCTGTACCTGTTGAGTTGCCCCAGAATATATATATGACAAAACAGAATGAAAATACGCAAAGTAGACCAGTTTTCTTGATTTTAAATCACTGAAGGTGGACATAATTCTTACAGCATATGTGACCGAGCTAAGTTTCCTAAGTAACTGATTAATCTTATCAGTCCAATTTAATTTATTATTTACTAGGAACCTACGGATTTAATAGATGAAGTTTCATTTACATTATGGTCATTGTCTTTTAGAGTTATATATTGTAAAGTAGTGTTGTGTGTGTGAACTTGTATGAAATATGTTTTGTCGCAGTTAATTGTTAAGCTTCTCAGTAAACCATGTTAACAGGTTACTTAAATTGTTGTTACTTGCCTCTTCTAATGTGTCATTGGAAAATCTACAGTTTTTGGAAGGTCATTTATATATATATATATATAAGGAACAGTAAAAGCCCTAATACTGAACCCTGTGGGACTCCAGTTTTAATAATTCTGCAATTTTATGAATGCACTTTACCTGAGCACGAATCCTTTAATACTACTCGTTCCATTCAATTTGGTAAAGATGATTATATCACGAACATAAAGTTCCTGTAATTTCATAGAATTTAATTTTATAATATATATATATATATATATATATATTGTAATGCCAATTAATTAGGCCATTAATTGGTTTTAATAAAATTTAATTGTAGCGGCAGGAGTTTCCAAAGCGACAATGGAGCCGGGCGGGCTATGTTACTTTGTTGGAAAGTCAAAAATGGCGTATGCGCGCTAAAACTCCAGGCTACGATAGTTCAGTTGGTGACGGGACATTTCGGAGGACGGAAAAAATGATACTAGAGCAGAGACTAGCCGTCGTTTAATGTATCATTAAACAAAGTTGTGAATTTAAGACAAATTAAAAACATTCACGGAAGTATTATCCCGTAAATATCGCTAAGTTAGCAGTTTTTACGTCTATCAGCAGCCAGGAAAGGAGTGCAGTTTTTACGTCTGTAAAAACGCCAGGAATAGTAAAGTTGCAGTTTAAGTCCTCAGCGGTAAAAAGACTTGAAAATCTATGAATCACAGGAGTGTAAAATCTGTGAGCCGATATTAGAATCAGTGTAAAAATTTTGCAATAGTGTACTCCCGAAAACAAAAAGGAATACGGGAACCAGCTGAACAGATGTAAGTAACAAAATAAAAAATAATGATTTATGTAAACGTAATTAAAAGATAGAAGTCAGATTTCGTTCTATTTTAATTGTCAATCAGAGTTAATTATTTTTCTTTTAATTTCTTCCTATCGACATATTGTCTGGGTGAATTATAAACTGTGTGTTAATTAGTTTTTAAATCAACTTGTTGTGTCCATTATCAAACCCAGTAGAGACCCTGAGATCTAAAATTTTAAATTTTAATTCTTTTTGAGTTATTACCAAAAATAAATAAATATTTTGTTTGTTAATGAATTATCTTTTAATTTAATAAAAAAGCCTTCCATTTAATCATTACATATTGACTTCCACAACGTGGGGCAAATTAAACTAAATAAAGACTTTCTTTTGATTATTACATAATGCTTCCACAACGTGGGGAAAATTTTATTTAATTAACGTCATATTGTTAATTATTACAATATATATATATATATATATATATATATATATATATATTACAACGTTCATTTTGTTTCCGCCTATAGAATGTTAGAAAATCACCCAAATAGTATTCAGGTGCATTTAATTTCAGAAATGATACAGGTTACTCAGTTGGCGAATAAAACATTTTTGATTATGTATACACATATATTGTATATATCGTAAATTCATGAAAATGTACTGACGTGACGCATTACTGGATAAGATTACCAGTTATATAATTTACTCTCGAATTAAAAAAATTCCTGTTAAAACATAGCTTAATAAAATACATTAAAAATAAAAATAATGTGAAAACTACGAGCTATATTTGGCAATTGTAACAATTTGGTTATAAAAACTTTAATGGTCGTTGTAACGTGAAACGGAATTAATGTTTATCTTATTACCTGAATAAAGAGGCGATGAACCCAGGGCCTCATTCGATGCGTGACTGGCGATCGGAAGTTGACATTGAGCACAGCTATAGTAACCACTACGGAAAGCGTGACCAGCACCATAGTAAATAGCAGATATTTCCCCAGTAGTGGCACCGTCAGCGACGTTGGCGGAATAATTTCCGCCAGCAGCAGGAAGAACACGGTCAGAGACAGAAGGATCGATATGCACAGCGATACCTGCAAAGATAATTATTGAAGATTCAGGTACATTTATACACGGAAAGATTTTTCATTTATAAATTTCGTATTCAACACGTTCGTGTTGCTACGTGGATAACATAAGGGAAAATAATGTAGGAAGTATTTATTGAATCTATTTATTTAGACAGTTACCGAGAAGATTAACCTGTTTGTTTGTTTTGATTAAACTAATACAACTGAGCATTTAAATTACTTAAAACTAAGAAGAAACTAGAACCAATAAGTTGAGAAAAATTAGAATTACGACGCAGAATGGTCATTACGTAAATTCTTCAAGATTATATATATATTTATTTTGTAATACTAATTAGAGGCCATTAATGATTTTAATAATTGTTTAGTTATGATGGATTGCTAGTGGTACCAATCTTCAAAGACAACAATGTATAGGCGGGCTTTGTTAGAGGCACGAGCACTTTCTGGAAGTCAATCGGTCTGGTTTTGAAGTCTGGTGTAGAAGTAAAAATTTGAGAGCGGACAACGAACAGCGTGGCCAGCATATAGATCAAACCGAGAAGGTTACAAGTTTTAGAATTTGAGTCTAAAGTTTGGACAGCGAGATACATTATAATACTGCAAAGAGTAACCTAATAATCAGCGCCACATTAAATTTTCTACGAGTACTGAGACCATCATGAGTTTCCACATAGAGACAATTTTGTAACAATCTGTCTAACTAATAATCCGGAGGGAGCAGCAAGTCCAGTTCCCAGAGGAAAGACTCCAAAGCTACGACCGTTGTTTTGTACAATCAAGTGTAGAGTAAGTGATTTCATGGCCTGTTAGTGTGAATTGTGAGCCCGAGCCCAGGAGAGCTAAGTCTGGTACCAACCAAATATTTTGTAAGTAGAAACCAATTTAATTAATTTTTGTAAACGATAATTAAAGGTAATTGTCAGATTTCGCTTTCTCGTTTTTGTTTTGATTATTTAACTTTTTAGTTTGTAAATTCTAGGATTGTGGAACGTAAATATAAAGGTTGTTTTCTTACTTAGCAGACCCAGATAAATGACCCTGAGAAAAGAGTTATAAAATCTCTAAACATTGAAAACTTTAAATGTAATTAATCTCATATTAAAATGTTATAAATTTCTACTGAATAAAGTAAATTGTATAGTAAAGATCAAAGAAAATTGTAATTATTTCTCTACCCTTCACTATAAAATAAATGAATTGTTTCATAAATGAACTATCGATTTAAATTCATGGAAATAATTTTGTTTAAATAATATTGTTTAATTAATATACGTTAAATCATTACAATATATAATTATAATAATTGGTACGGAATATAAAGAGAGGAGAGTGGTGACTTTCCTGAAATTCAAGATCCGCTTAGCCACGCAGAATACATGGAAGTTCTTCAAATTTTCGGAGGCGTTAGTTTCCTTTCTCAGGAGAAGGGAGATGAATTCCACGGCCCGCGGGCGCATGGAATGCATCTCCCTTCTCCTGAGGAAGGAGGATAACGTCTCCGAAAATTTTGAAGAACTTTCTTCTCTCCTGAGACGAAACGCCAATCTTCAATTTCAGGTAAGCCACCACCTTTCTCCATTTCGTTTCCATACAGATTATATATATACATATATATATATTGTGGTATACCATTTAATGAAAGTTACAACCCCACGTTCTAGTGTAAAATTATGTGGTATACAAGATAATTTATTGGATTTATTCTTGAATTAAATAATTTTTTTAAAGATAAAAAACTAATATTTATTACAAATTTAGATTTACTGTAATTTTTGTTCAGCATTCTTAAAAAAATGTCACAGCTTTTGATGAGACTGAAAACTTTAGGGCCGCTTACTGGACATTTGCAATTAACACAATAAGAGTTACATAAAATACTAATTAAATCTGAAATAAAATATATAAAAAACTCTAACAAATTTAGAGAAATCTGACGGTAGTTATATTTATATAAAAGTTTATAAATAAGGTTTCTACATACCATTTTATTTAGAGCTGCTCTGCTACCATATTAATTGCGCACAGTTATTTACTTTTAAAGAAAATATTTAATCAACATGTCATAACACTGATTATTACGTTGTTTCAATTCCTGCCCACTGCCCACCGATCGCCTCTCTAACAACTGTTCACGAACTTTATTTCTTCCTACTTATCACACAGCTTTACTGTAAAAGTACGTTAATGCCAAACGTTGAATGTGATATTTTCAGCTTTTATTCAGCATAGACTTTGCTGAATTCCTACTTATTTAGTCACGAGAATCCTCGGCTGGTCTCCAAAACTAGATTCACACTATCATTGGTTAAAGTCCTAAGACAGTCTTTACTACGAACATTATCGTTTGAGTTCCCAAGACCGCACTAGTCAGGCTTCCAAAACACACAGAATGTTTCCGCAGAAGTTCTGTGCGTATGACATACACTTTGCCGACAATAATAGAGTAGACACCTTTTCAGTTTCAGCATTCTTGCTCCACACTGACTGTTTTTTACAATGGTCTGGCCTCAAAGTTACGCCGACACTAATATTAAAGAAAAATTATTACATAAAACTTACATTACAAATGAGTAATTTATATATACATATATATATATATATATACATATATCTACCTATCTATCTATCTATATATATAATAATGTAATATCAGTATATTGTCAATAGGCCTGGGCCTTGATGGATAATCGTACGATAGTTAATCGAGAAAGGGAAATTAGTTACCACAATTAAAACTATTTCATCTTTTAAATTAATTTGTAAAACATCATACTAAAACATACATCAGTATATGCGCTTACCGTAAGAAAAACTAGGGTGTTTTCGGAATTCAATGCACAATACAAATTTTTCTACTAATATTTGGAATATAAAGGTTATGACCAACTTATTATTTGACAAACAGTTTTTCAATTACAATATTACGTGGACTATATTGTAAATATATACATCATAAATACCCATTAAATACTAAATTAAATTTCCAAAATCATGTATCATAGCAAGTTCTAAGTTGACCGTGATTACAGTTTGCGGAAGACGTTCCATTACACATTTTAACCTTTTTCTATCCCATCAAATTTAATTTACTTTCGAATTAAAACTGAATTTATTGTTAGAGGCTAGGGAAATAATAATCGTAAGGAAGAAATGCAACCATATTCATGCCAGGGGTGAACAGGCACATTAGATGACTATCTTTCTTGTGTTTCGTAACAAACACTTGTTACCGGAACACTATTACTTATTTCAAACAATTTAACTACCGACTTATATTTCATTCTCAAAGTACTTTCTCTTAATACTGTCTGTTAATTTTACAACAATATTTAAAAGACATCAATTATATTTCTTCAATTTATTTCACTTTCAGAATAATTATTCCGCAGTCAGACTGAACCAGCATGCATTTATTGTTTCAGAGAATGCCGTTAACAATTCAGCTGTAGTAACAACCTGCTAGATGAGATAGAGATTTGGAAGCACTGCATCAAGACTTGAAAATCGGTTTACGTTGATTCTGCGTTATTTTGGAAAATAAATTAAAATTTATTTGCGATTTATATATCTCTAAACTTTAAACTAGGGAAATTGATAAATCGATGGTAAGGAAATGTAAATTTTAGGCGCATTGTGTTGGATGTAGCTATTTTTCACCACAGCGAATCGTAGACGAATAAGCAAATGGGATAACAAGTGTGTTGCGTGTTGCATTGAAAAAAAAATTATATGAAAATTTAAAAATTTAATCGGAATCACTCTTGGTTCTCAATACACCATAAACCTTTTCGAAGTTAATTACACGTATGAAGACGCTTAGTGATCTTTAATTTTTTGGACAAGCTTGTGTACTCAAATTATTTACGGCCAAAAAAACATCCTAAAAGCACCGAATGTTTCGGATCAAGATACAGAACCGAATAGGCGAGAACATGATAATTTAAACGGTGAAATATAATCTTCAAAATGATTTATTGTAATTTTTTTTATCAATAAACAAGTTGAAGTAATGTAACGAAACAATGAAACAAGACATAAGCTTTAGAGTTGAGAAAAATAAAGGAAATGAACTAATGTCGGCAGAACAGAGTTCTTCATTTGAAAACCTCCAAAGAAGGAGTAAACAGAGTTTAAGGGACATCAAACGAGAACATATTTTATTACAGGATTATGGGTGAACTCAGGCCAAGTAAAATTTTGAGATTTCTCCATTTTGAATTCTATTTTGAATTGATTTTTGGTTAAATCTGACTTCCAAATTTATCATCGAACGAAGGCTTTCCCAGTGTACGTAGTTGATATGAGTTCTCGGGATTCCAACCGGGTGAAAAAGTAGTAGTTTCACGACGTTTCGATAGCGGACATTGCTATCATCAAGATTATTACAACTTCCAAATTTATATTTTACATTGCCCATTTCTCTAGAACCTAGAACATTTAGACATCTTTATTCTTATTTTGTTAGTTCCTTCATAATTCAATAATAAAATATTAATTTTGTTTCATTAATTTCAATGTTATTTAATTTTTATTTCAATAAATATATCAAATATATATTTTAAATGGATGTAACTTTTTAAACCAATTTTTTATATAGCTCTTAAAAACATTTTAGTCATGTACTTTATGCTAGGATTTTTTCACTGAAAGTTCAATTTCAGGAGGAAAATACATATTTTATTTCACGAAATACTAACTTGAAAATAAAAGACATTGGATGTTACTGAAGGTCTACATCTCAGTAAATTTTCCAGCATGTGTAATCTGGCGATTTCCTTCCCGGCAAACGACGGAATGGAAAAGACGTGGATGTACTCAGGCGATGGCAGGGAGCAGGCAATGAAAGATTCGAGCAGTCAGCTGGAGATTCGATCAGAGATCGTTCGTGCATTGCTCTTCTTACTACTATCCGAGGATCCAGCATAAAATGATGAGGAAATAGCCTCTTCCTAACTAAAAGTTTAGATTACATCCCGATTGAAGAAAAGATCTCCTCATGCTTAAAAAATTCGAAGGCAGCCTATCAAATAACGCTAACTTTTGGTAGCTCAAAACCAAACATTAAGAAAACCAACATATTTTCCAGGTAAAATAAAATACAAGCATACCTACAGATGTTTTTAAGAGAATACTTAGTTACAAGAAATTATATATTTATAAAAAAAAACAGACGACGTACTGGCAAATTGTAAGTCACTTGATACGGTGAATTTGAATTCGATACAACATAGAATAATCTTTTTCAGATTATATTTCCAAAATCGTTTCTCAAAAATGATGTTACAAGGCCCTCAAAGTACAACTTTGAAATGAACTATTTCGAAAGTATATTTATTTATAAAGTACTCATAATATTAATTTGTACTGCAAATAAACCAATACGGTTTTTACTGAATAGAAAACGTAAAATTAAAAGCTTCAAAGACAAATTTTGAGAAATAATACCAATTTTTGGATACTAAATTTAAAATAAAATTATTTACGGCATTAAAATGAATTAATTTTTATAACAGTATCAAGATTTACAACTATTTCAGCTTTTTTCAGTCTCATATTTGAACAATCAATTATCGGGTTTCTATCCGAGCTAGTTTTAAAAATAACAGTTTCTTAATTTTGATTAATAATCAGTATTTATTTGACAGAAATAAAGGTAAGGTGGTATCCACAATAACATAGGAACATACATATAAAATATTTTTCATAAAAAATTAGTATAAAATTTGAAAGTCAACTGAGATTGTTTAAACAATAAGGAACATAATTTTTCTTTACGAATTTTAATCGTTGGAATACTGAAAGCAATTAAATATATTTCTAATTCGTAATGAATAATATATCCAATATATATATGCAATATACATACATTATCTCTCCAAAAATATTATCATACAAATATAAAGGATCAAATAACAGTCTCATATACTTATTATTTCAAATTTCCGCACATTCTGCCGTTATAATCTGAAAAATTATGTATAATATGTATGAAAAGTATATTTGTAATGTCGTAATTATGATAAAAGGTCAATGTCGTTGATCATTATAATGTTCATGCATCTTTTTATGAAATATCTGTCTCTTTAACTTTAAAAAAATATTTATTAGTAATTACATCAAGAGAACAAGACGTTCGTTACCAATGTTTTGCATATTTCTATTAATTCTGGAAGATGGTTAAATAATAATCCTTTGAATGCCATATATTTTACCCTTATTAATGAGAAGATAAGGGTGCGTAATAAAATACTGCTGAGAGAGATGAAATTATGGCGAAAGTAATAACGCATCTCAGTGGCGTTGGCATGTAAGATAATAAATGTTAAATAGAGCTTATTGAATTTTAAGGAGTTCAATGGTATAGTCGGCAAGTGTCTGGATTATAGCTCATAGTACTTATCATGCAGCCTAATTGTCAAAGCACGTGTGTTTAAATTTACTAACCTTCTCCCCGGAGTCCGAAGGCAAGTAGAATACGAGCACGGACAGGAACGAGATGCCGACGCACGGAATGATGAGGTTAACAGTGTAGAATAGGGTTTTCCTGCGCAGCGTGATGTTGAATATGATGTCGGGGTACGGCTCTTCGCAGCAGCTGTAGAACTTCTCGTTGCGCACAGCCGGGACCTTCATGATGTCCCACTCCACTGAGAGGTAGTAATCCTGTAGGTCGATGCCGTAATCGATGATGTCCGAGTCCGGTGACTGCTGCATGTGCCGTAGGTCCACCTGAAAGAGTACGGGTTATTTTAACATTACGACAACCAAAACTTTTAATATGATTGATATCTTTTGAAGTTCATGTGTAATTTTTTTAACGTTTGAAGTTCCTTCTGCCATTTTATTTAGAACCCTGCAAGCGATGAGAGCTGTATAAGCACGCCACTTCGTGTATCGCGAGTATTGGGGTCTGTAGGTTTCGTGCTTCGCACGTGTGTTGTGTCGCGCTGCCGGATGTTGAGTTCCCAGTATTGCGCTGTGTTATTTAACATTGTAGAGTGATTATAAACCTTGAATATACTGTTTGCTGGTGTTTGATTTATGAAAGGGTTTAATTAAATTTCTGGGTATTTGTTTACCTTCCTCTAGTAGCGGCCTGTGCCACGCCTTAGTGATAACTGAGCAAATAATATTAATATTTATTACATAATGTTGTGGAGTAGTCAATTTAAACAGAGAATATGCATATGGCTAAGCTAATCATCAACCTCCCCGTTTCCTGCAGCATTATTCAGGTGCGTGTAATTTTAAAACTCCCCAAAACAAGATAAAAAACAAATTATAAATTTTAAGTAAGAAGAACGAATTACGATTATAATGAGAGTGGAGTTAAGGATATCTGTAGATAAAGGGAAGAAACTTCATGACAGAGTAGGATAATTCCAAAATATACACGTAAACTAATTGAAATATTTAACAAAAGTTGTACGAATGGTGAGTTTTTATCAAATCAGAAATGTGCTTCTGTAAACAAATATTACATTATATCATCTAGAGTGATACATAACGATATATAAGTCCCAGGACAGTGAAATAATATACAGATAACAGACATTTAGAATTAGAATCGGTAGCTAATAAATAGAGATGATCTGGATTTGAAATTTGTTGACAATGGTGACATAACATTATTATTTAGATTATTCGGGTATTCCATTGTCTTGGAGTAGATAAGTGATAAATAAAAAGTGAGAAAGGCAAATAAAAGTAAAAAAAGAAGAACAAAGATACAAGAAAAACAGAGAGATGACGAGAAAGATCGTCTAGAAGATCAGAAAAAAGATGTAGAGATATACTCCAAGATTTTGGAATACTACTACGAATACCAATGATTTTTAAAATAATATTGACTCCGTACATGGGAAGTAATCATATATCAGAAAGGTCTGAGTGATAAAAAGCACAAACCAGAGCACAGAATTGAAGTTCAGGGACGAGAAATATAGGGACGTTATTTATTATCTTAAAAATAGTAATTAAAAGGGTTTATAGGTGTAATGGAACGATTTTTCTCTTTTTTATGTTCATGTCGTTATATAGTTTCCGTACCTTTATTATATATTTTTTAAACATTGTCACAGGGCTTTACCCAATGCAGTTAAATAAATCTAACTCTGCAGATATGATTTTAAAAGTTCTAGTGTACGAGTAACATTTATTGACGTATTTGTATATAAATGATCACATGTTACTTGATTTGGTGTGGTAATATAATAGAATGTATTTGAGAACCACACGTATCGTTACAAAGACACGAAAGAGATAGAAAATGGCGAGAAAGTATTTGGTGACGTCGATGATGACTTTAACTTTGGCATTGTTTGATGATACTGAGATTAACAAATAAATAGTTTATGTATGTCTAAACGTTGAATGTTGCGAAGTATTATTACCAACATTATAATGTAAAAGTGTTGGCAAAATATAAAATAAAAATAATCAAGGGTCTAAGATTAAGAGGTTTTATATTCCTTAATTTATGAGATAAATTTGTAGGTTTCTACTATTCAATGTTTTGATCAAAAATGGATTGCTTTTTTAAATATTGAAACGGATCTTTTTATAGACAATTATTATTAAAAGGTAGTCTTTGGTACATAAAGTTTACAAAATCTAATCTTCATAAATCTATTATCCTTATCAGTTTCTTAATCACTGAAAAATTTATTAACGGATAAATCATCTAAGTTTAGTATATAAAATGAGCCTAAGAGAATATTGTAGGTGGAAATTTGTTTCGTGTTCATCATTAGCCCCTGTTTACGCCGTTGATACGCATTTGTACACAAACGCTTGCACAAGAATCACCTTACGCATTCAGGGAAGGTGCACGCGGAACATCACGATAAAGCACAGTGCTGAGAATTAGCGGCGCGTAATCTGAATTCGAATTGCAGTGCAAGCAAAGCTTATTCACGGAGGGCAAATAACAGCAATAGCCTCATATAAACTATGGTTCTGACTCTGGAATTCCAAAGACCACAGAATCCCTCACAGAGCCCATTTACGTGATCAACAGAATTTCTGTCATTCACGTGGAATCTAATGGTCGACTAATACAGCAGAAAACGCTTCGCAATTAAATAAATATAAGCTAACTTAAATAAGATACAAATTAGCAATCTCAGACTGTCTATCTTTAATCTTTAATTTTTTTATTTTATGTCTGTTTTTGAATTAATAAATCGATTTTTGACCCTATACTGACAACAGGTCGTAAACAGTCTAAGATTAAGGGTTATTATATTCCGTAATTTATGAGATAAATGTGAAGTATTCTACTATTCAAATTAATCATAAAAGATTAAGGCAATGAATCAATTTCAAGTTCATTTAAAAATATATTTAAATTTTATTTGGTTGAAAATTGCATGCAGTCTTGCTACGACCTACTTAGTCTTACGTGAATTGTGTTCCTCGGACCTCTTTTCTAAATGTTGTGAAATTAATACCATATTAATTTCTTCTGGTGCTACTTTGTTATAATAATTTTGAAGAAAAGCTGAAGATAAGAAAACGTATCGAAATGTCGTTACGCTCTAAATAAAATAAAGTGTCTGTATAAGGTCAACAATTGATACATTAATATTTTTTAATCTTTATAATAGGTTGATTTAAAAAATAATCATAACATTGTTTTCATATATATATATATATATATATATCTGAATTTCAGATTATGAAGAATGTAGTTAACAAGACTTTTCAGGATCTGTACTAAAGGAAGCAACTATTTGAAACAATCACAAAACGAGAATCTTGAGTAAAAATTACCATAAAAAATTTGAAAATACAAAATATTCAGTGACAACACAAAGTCATCAGATATACCTTTCAATTAATACCTTAAGAGGTTCTAATGTAAGGAAGAATCTTTATGTACCGATATGAAGATTTTGAAATTTATTTTTTAAATATTTTATGCTGCCTTATTGAGCCCCTAAAATATGTACGTTAGTTAATCATTATGGAGTAGCCATACATATTTTATATTTATTATTAATAATCAATTAGTTTTACTGAAACCACTAGAAAAATCTTGGTTCAAACAATAGTGGCTCGTCCGCAAGTTCTTATCTAAATTCTCGGCGATATAATAGCACAAATATGTTAGAAACTTTTATTTAAGCTCAAAATCTGTAAATTTTACAATATAGTAATTTTGACCCCTGGAGAATTACATGAAATGTCAACTAAAATTAAATTAAATTATATTTCAAAATTAACTTGATATTTCTTCACTGCCATCATGTTTTATTATTAATTTCAATAGTTATTTTCTACAAATTAGTCTTGGAAATCTTGGACATCATAAATATGTGGCGGAAGTGTTGAACGTATGAAAAATAATATTAACTACTGACCGGTATCGAGAGTATTTGAATGGGAAATGTGAACAAATATTTTTTTCCAGACCTGAAATGAAATTTAATGAGAAGCGAACATTTTACGATTCATAATTGTCTGCTGTAAACATTACACGATTATGATTCACAAGGAAACGAGACTTATGTTCATTTGAAAAACGTAGAATATCACGTTAAAAGCAGTTGTAGGTCATTTGCGTGTGTTTCAGGAAAGTTGCACATTTTGAATAATCACTATTAGTCCTTATATAAGTCTTTTTGATATGCATTTGTATACAAAATCTTACACAAGAATCAATCACCTTACGTCGCGAATTCCGGTGTAATGTATATGATTATAATTATTAAATATGGCAGGTTTAATGT
Source organism: Zhengitettix transpicula (assembly GCA_037074705.1). Classification (NCBI taxonomy): domain Eukaryota; kingdom Metazoa; phylum Arthropoda; class Insecta; order Orthoptera; family Tetrigidae; genus Zhengitettix; species Zhengitettix transpicula. The sequence continues at coordinate 24,790,772 of CM073593.1, read as the reverse complement.
TGGATGTGTTTTTAAGTTTTACGATTTCCAAAATGATGTAGAAAATGTGCACATGTAAGTTCATACACGTGCATGGGCACCAAACAAATCGGACCATACTTAGATTGTCAGTGACCGTTTCTCTCGCACATTTCACGAGTTGGTAATAGAACACTGACTTCAATCATCATTATCAGCAGTTCAACTTCATCGGGCAGAAGCGATGATCATCCCGGAAATTGCCTCTGGCTGACAGGTTGTAGTGTAGAACGTCATCTCTGCTGGCTATTAGAAGAAGAAGAGCAGAAATAATGCATTCTGGGGCCTTCCGTAAGTGCGACGAGAACTCGCCTGATCAGAATTATTCATTGCTTTGAAACGTGATAATTCTAAAGTCATTTAGCTTCAACGCTCTCAGAAAATTTCAATTTATATTAAAATGTATTAGTGAACATTTCTATTCAAGGCTTACATCATTTCTTCCTCAGAGGCAAAAGAATTCAATCCGGCGGAAAGGTCTTATTCAGGAATATCAATATTGGTCATTAGCAATTGGTAATCCACGAATAACAGTAGCTAGAGCAGAGGAAGAGAAAGCCTCTGGTAGCTTCCCATTCGAAAACGTCCAGAATAATTTATTTGAGAACCGCTTAAGATAAGAAACAACCAATGGCAGTAAGTCACAATACCCTCGAGTAGAAATTTTATCATTGATCACATAAAAAAAAGATCTTTTAAAAAACCTGAAGTCCAATAGTTTGTTTATCAAAACTAGAAAATATTTATTTTCTCGTTCTTTGAACTTTTATACGAAGCTATCGGTAGCTTGCCATATTCATCTAAAATACATTAATATATCTTACATAAACGTTAACATGAGCATTCTATTTTTTAGAACACATATAAAATTATTTATTTTCATTCTTAATTACAAAATAATTAACTTTGACTTACAATTCAATCCTACTTATGATTCACACCATTTATATGCACTGTATTCTAGTAGATTCGATCATATTGAATGAGGTGCGACTATTATCATCATGTGACTATACTCAGCGCCACTATCGGCGAGAAATCGTACTATATTCATACGATATATACAATTTATAATAAGACTCAATATTAACTTATTTACATTTTTGTATCTTCACTAACCAATTTACACTGTTAATATTGAGTATTATTTTTTAATATGTTTTCTTTAGGGGTCGCCTCAACTTAAAGGTCTTTAGCGACCATACAATTGAGTCTAATTATAAATTGTAAAATGACAAAGAACGAGAAAATAATTTTTTTTCTAATTTTGATAAATAAATTGTTGTATTTCAGGTATTTTTAAAACAGCAATATAATCATTAGTACCGTGATATATATTCTAATGATTAAAAAGAACTTAATTAAATTAAATTGCCCCACATTGTTGGGCCAAATGTAATGATTAACTGGAAGGCCTTAATTAAAAATATTAATTAATTAGAAAAAAAACAAATTTTATTCTTCAAAGATACAAATTATCAGCCTCACTTTGCACATTTAATTTCCTCAAATTTACAAACCTAATTTTATAGTATTTTTTTATTTGTGACTTTCTAGGAAAATACAACTTTATAATCTTACAACAATTTCATACTAATTACTCTATCTGTCAGGGTCTTTACTGGGCTTTATAGTAAGAACAAACAAATTTAATAAACTAATTAACAAATCAAAATTGAAATGAACGGAATATAAATTCTAAACACAATAAAGTTGTTTTTGTACTCAAGAATGTCTTTCTGGTACCAGATCTGATTCTTGGAGCTTGAGGTCACAACTCACTAAAAAGGCCTTTATTCTATGATTCTACACATCATTTTTAATAAACACGGTCGTAGTTCTCGTTGTTATTCCACCTGGGATTTTTGGATTAGCCGCTCCCTCGGTCAGTCCTCGGACGTATGTCTCCTCGATGCCTTTACGCGAAATGTCATTTCGTATCTGTGTGGTGCAAACCTTTTGCTTCCACTCTGCAATTTTATATCATGAGTCTCTCCGTCAAGAACTATTTACTTGTGTTTTATAGAGTTTAATAGATCTCGCAGTTGAACTTCCTGGACCATGCTATTCGTACTTTTTAGGTCAGCCTCCTCTCTCTCTCGAAACGTTCGCCGGACTGACTTCCGTACGAGCGCGCTGTTTCCAACAACTATTGCCGACAAAGAGCCGTGATTGTTGCTTTCAAGAAATGTACCACTAACAATCCAATTAAATTAAAGAAATTAATGGCCTCTAATTAGTATTACAGTTTATTAAATCACTGTTTATCAAACTATGCTCCAGAAAATCTCTAAATGGTTTAAGCAATGGTGACGAGGAAATATTGCACATGTCGTATGATCATCATCATCATCTCCAAAATAAAATGAAATAGGGCCAGTGAAAAAAAACCAGATAAAGTTCAAACCGAATGACTTACAAGAAAGATTTTAATAAGGACAGTGTAGAAAGTCATTAAGATGTATATTGGAGGAGTGACTTCACTGGAAGTATCTCCCACAAGCCACTGACTGCATAATATATTTCATATTTATTGTTCTAATGGGCAGATTGTATATAAAATGGAGTTAAAAAATAGTTACTCGACGGTGTATTGAGTTTTTCTTTCAAGAATGCAATATAATTTTTTCATAACTAGTGGTATACAGCACGCTTTTAAGAGCAATTACGTCTCAATAGTAATAACTACGTTTCTAACCTTTTGATGCACGTAAAGCTTATATCTTGAAAAATGTGTATATTTTCAGGAATTAAAAATTTATGGTATTTTTTTAAAAAAAGATGAAGAAATCATATATTTTATTAACTGATTAGTGCAGATTTTATATTTCAATTATAATTGATAAAATATTTAAAAATTATCTTTAGTGTGAGGATCGTAGGAGAAACATAATATTTTTCCATAAATCAAGCGAAAATGAACTCATTGCGTCCGTCAACACAAAATGTTTATTTTCATATAGCACAAATTAAATCGGACTCCTTCAACTTCTCGCCAGAAATTGAGGCATAGTACCAGAAAAACTGAGGTTATTGGAATGGAGTGTAAACTGTTTAATAAAAAAGTTGTTAACATGAACAAAAAGTTTCATACCACATTATTCAAGTTTGAATTTTAAAGTCCTCATAATTTCATGTATAGAGTAAATTGTGCTAAACGGAAGGGCGGAAGCTACTACGTTCGTAAATTACGCCACCCTACCTTCTAAAAACTCACCAAATATCCGTCGTAGGTCCACGAGCCAAACTTCATAAAACACGTTTGCTCGTCGAAAGGAAAGTACTCCACATCGATCTCGCAGAACGATTTGTAGATGGCTGGAGGCTTCCAGACAACTTTTCCGTCGTGATGCAGGATCGCCTTCGTCATGATGGTCACTTCGTAGTTTCCATCGGCGCTGTAAATAAACGACAATTATATACCATTATAAATATGTATATACTATTATGGAAAAATTATACTTATTTTATGATATATATGAATTCGTTAACTACGTTAAAGAAACAATAAAAATTGTAAACAATTCGTATTATTTCACCGAATTTATTTACTCTCCGAGATAGTGGTCTGTATTATGCTAATAATTTTATACTTTATTTATTAGGATTTTTACATGAAATTATTGTTATTATGTAATTTAGAGTTTTAATTAAAAATATTGGTTCACTTAAATACTATTTCCAAGAATACATTTTCACTTTTTAAGTAATGTAATTACAAATGTCCCTTGAATTAACGATTAATGACAAATTATTTATTAAGTTCGTTCAAAGTAAATAAACAAGATTTGCATTTTAATGTAAATAAATATGTGCAATGAACTATATGCACGATGAAAATAATCAGTTACAGTATAATTTAAGCGTTTATACTATATTATGTAATATTTATAATATATATAATCAATTTATTAAACTATTAATTTTTACTACTATTTACCACACTTTGGTTTTAGATCTAACATTTTTCTAATTTATGACATCAGATGTATATTCACTACGATAACACTCATTATTTTCCTTAATATACGTATCTAAATATACATATTAAATACATTATATTAAAAATATTGTCTCGTTAATAAAAAATACTATTATAGAAATTTAATATTCGCCCATGGTATTGGTACGATACATAAAGAAAGTTCCTCTATTATTTGTTACAGATTTAAATTAATTCTATTCTTAGAATTTCCCGAATATTGGTTTTGTAATTGCAACTAATACCTTGCTATTCTAAATCTCGAGCGATGTGAATGAATTCCTATAATTTTGTTTCAGACACCGTGAAATGTATATTTTATTATCTGAAGTGAAGTATCGCTTTTCTAATAAAAATTCTTAGAAATTATAGTTTTACAAATACTCGAATGCATTTAATTACTTAGTGACAGGGACTTTACGTTTATTCTATATGATTTATTTTTATTAAATTAAGGTGTCCCAAGACGATCAATATTATCGTCAATAATGTTGCTGCGGAGACTGAACTGAAGCAATATTACGCAATATCACCCACAGATGATAAAATATTTTTCATATTGTGCAATAAATATCAAACTCTTTTTGATTGACTCAATATAATGTGTAATATTTCAATGTTATCTAAAGACGTTTAGTATTAATGCGCCAAATCAATTATTGTGCAATATATTGACGATCGTATAGAGGCCGCTTTAAGTTTTGCTTTATCGAAAAATATGAACTATTTTCTATTAAGCATGATAACAATGCGTAATGATAGTATGCTAGTCCTTTCGAAGGAAAGATAATACAACACAATATAGTTAAGATGATCATTTGACATCTTATTAATTATTAATTATTTACTACCATAATAAAAACTCACTGACATAATATAAATTACGATAGAGAAATGGCCAGTGAGACAGACAGAAATTAAAAACATAAAATGTACTTAAATACGTTCACATTTTATTCGGTTACAAAATATTTTATGGTGCTTTCCTTGTGTACACAGTTTAAATAGATTCAAATTCATGATTATTCTCTTTCTTTACTTGATGCCTGCCTCACTGTCCATTTCCACTAGTGTAATACTAAAATATGTATATAATAATAGATTTCACGCAAAATTTAAAGTAGAATATTCAATATTATATGATTCAATACGCATCTTAGAGGTAAAATATCGGAAAATTCTTTTATTTGATAATATACTTTTCTCAAAAATAATTCTGATTTATTAGGAAACATTACTTAGTACTTACAATAAAATTTTTGTACTTAGTACTGTTTGTGACATTCAGGAAATCTTAAAATATCTCTGGAAAGTTATTGTACTCTCCGGGAAAGGGTTTTCAAATTAAAGCCGAAACGTAAAGACGACTCAACTATTTTACCTCTATATGATATATATATATATATATATATATATATATATATATAAAATCCTTTCATTACTACAATAAATATATATATTGTAGTAATTAGTAATTAATCCATTGTTATAATTGCAAAGTAAAGAACTCATTATTAGACTATATAAAGCATACACCGCGACAAAGCGGGCGGCGAGTCAATAGAACCATTGTTGAGATATACGCAGTCAAAATTCTACGAGACGAACAGACACACAGTCAACGAGGAGAGACGAGTGTAGTTGGAAGTCAGACGCGGGCAAGTGGTTCATCGAGTAAAGTTTGGACATATAATTCGATCAAGTAAAGGTTACAGGAAAGTTTCTCAATAAGTAAAGCCACAAACAGTAACCTAATAATTTCCTGCCGCAGTAAAAAAACTCAATAAGTAAAAAGAGACCGTCACCGATGTCATCGAGAGGAAGTTGTTAACAATCCATCTAACCATTAATCCGGAAGGAGTTGCAGTTTCCAGTTTCCAGAAGAGAGACCCAAAAGTTTCGACAAGTGTTTTGTAACCAATTTAAATTCAGTGATATCCCCAAAAACGTGTGCACAGAAAACCCCAAAATTGAGACCTGGTCGGCCGTAAGTAAAAGAACTCTAAATTTATTTGTAAACCATTTCATTAAGATACGTCAGATCGTTCTTCAATTATTTTCTTTTCTTTAATTATTTCTTTTCTTTAATTGTTTTGTTAGATAATATAAAATTCAAGTCACCCATTTATCAAACCCAGTAAAGACCCTGAGATTTTAAATATTAATGTGTAATTATTTTATATTATATTATTTGTTAATAAATTTTGTTTAATTCTTCACATAGTTATTTTTATTCAGCCACAGCCATCAGTCTTTTTAAATTATTACAATATATATATATATATACATATAAAATCCTTTCATTACTACAATATATATATATATATATATATACATATAAAATCCTTTCATTACTACTATATATATTGTAGTAATGAAAGGATTTTTACAATTTATTTAAAATTTGTTTTGTAAGCGATATATTGTGACCCAGGTATTGTAGGCAACGGCCAGTGGTTCATAAGAATGTGGAGTTTTCAGACGGTATTGATGTCGGTGGCAGTTTTTGGGTTGACGGGGGTAGAGTTCAGTCTGTGATATGAGCTTGAACAGAGAAATTTGTTAGGAGTCAGCAATGGGCATTGGTAGCGATAATTTTAAGTCTGCGATACGAACTGCACGGAGAGTCGCTAATAAACCGTATCCGAGGTTGGTCAGAGTCTTGTAAATGGCTCTGAACTCTTCACATGTCATTAAAGTTGAAGTTTATGCAGTCGCTTTGTTGGGTGTCAGCTGTTATCAAAGTTGAAGTAGTGTAAACAACTTGAAGCTGAAGTAAGTACGATGGTAGAAAACAATTAATACGACGAGGTTAAAGAGAAGTAAAATTAGAAGAAAGTAAAAATGAAGTTTAAATAAAACCTATAAAACAAAGTGATTATAAGTACGAGGAAATTAAAGGCAAAGTGTAAAGCGTGAGTGAAGAGCAGGTTAAAGTGAAGTGAATAATTAACGTTATATTAAAGCTGATCTGATGTCTGGTATGTACCAAAATTTTATTGTAAATCTAGTATAAAATTCCATTCTATAAATTTTTCTTATGTTTAGGAATACTCATGTCAATTAAATTCAATACTTTTAAATATATATATTTAATTTGGTTATATAATTACAGGTTACTGTTACTGTTAGAGGCCAAATAAGCGACCCTGAAGGTTTAAAGAATTTCACTGAAGCTGTGGCATCTATGAAAAATGTTTTGTATAAAATAAAATTAAATATAAATGGTAATAAATGTTTCTATAGTTAAAATTTAACTGGTTGACAATTATTTAATTTTCTAAATCATAAATAGTTAGATAAATTCAATTCACGTAAGTTTGATTACTACATTAATTTGAACAACACCTAGTTATATATTTATGAACAGATTCCTAATTTAAGTTTCACTACCACACTTTAAATCAAGCTTCAACGTGAGAATTTTCTTACAGTTGTCTGTCAGACGTCGACATTCGTTAAGTATATACGTCCACATATCTTATAGTAAACAAAATATTACATAAATGAAATACGACTTTTGAGACATATTTCCTTCCTTGATTCCGAATCTGATATATCAGAGGACTAAAGTTGTGACATCCCCACATCCCTCAGGTTCTGTCGCCTGAATTTTGTATGAGTGCATTTCGTTGGCTTACTTGTTGTAGAGCACAATGTCTGGAAGCCAGATGTGTTCCGAGGGAACATGCAGCGTGTCAACGCCACCGTAGTCATCGGGGTTCCATTTCAACTTGTAGTCGTGCCATTCCTGTGGGATAAATAACTTTCGTCACATAATATATGTATATTAGCTCTAGTTTAAATATGTTCTTCACGTGATCATAAATCTTATAATTATATAGACCTAATTATTATCTCTCTCACTCGCACATACGTATACATAAATATACGCAACTACGATTTACGTGTGTCGTTAGAATTAGTAATTAACATACTGTAGGGACATGCTTGTAAGAGTTTTCGAGTGTTTTAGGTACTACTTAAATATAATCTATTCCAGGAAAAACAGAAAAATAATTGAATAATGCTCCGTTTGATTCAAAATTAGGATACAAACACTTGAATAAATCAGTGGAAGTAAAGATACAGGTGTCATATAGTTAATAATGTAAAATAATATGAATACGATAAAAATAATATATTTTATTCTTAGTAGATGGGAATCCATACAAACGGGAACGGATGTGGCATGATCGATAAATAAGATTGGGTTACCGGACAGGTCGGCAGTTTTCAACCCGATTCGGATTCCGATAAGGACTTAGCAATAACCGAAGTATTAACCAGTTTGGAGGCAGCCCATCTCCAACTACCGACAAATCTTTTGATTGGTTCACCACTAAACGTGCTGAGCCGGGACGCTAGGAAGGGAGGATTTTCTTGAAAGGAATAAAGCCACTCTAAACTGTGTGGTAGTTCTAAAGGCTACTGGATTCACTTCTATTCAGTATTTCTATTAAACTTTATCTTTAAACTTCCTTTGGGGCGTTCTATTTTGTTCAGGTTCTGGATATCAAGAACCTACTCTCCTATTTTCTATTCCAGACACCTTCCTCTCGACGCTAATGAGGAAAAGGCGCTAAATTGTCCTCCGAACTATTGAGTCTGATCCTTTCTGTACCCTTGCTAAGTTATTAAAATACTTCCTATTTTGTACCTAAGTTTTATCGGGGTACAATATTACTCAGAAAACTAACAAGAAAGTTCTATGAGACAGTAAAAGGAATAAGAAACAAATGCAACTGATTTAATTCGAGATATAAATTATGAAAAATGACTGCTTGTGGGTCTCATTACAAGAATAATGGCGAAGGGTAACAGAGGAATAAGATTTACATTATCTGCTACCGGATGTAGGAACAATGACCCCATAATCGAATTAGTTATCCAAAATTGTAGTTTAAGATTAATTTTTAAAGGATTCGTTCCTCAAACTTGAATATATTAAAATTAATCAATTTGTCTACATGAGAGCCGGTCACTAGCTTGAGATGACGTCACTTTGTTACGTTCGCAGTCTGCTTAAGTCTTGCCTTCTCTATAACATCGGTTCTCTAAACAGTATTATGTTATATATATACTGATAAATAACTGTAAAATGTATTGCATATTAACAAAACATTTTGCAAATGTTGGCTTACCACAAACTGTCAACGTCTTGAAACGAACGGTAATCCAGTGCCTGAAGGAACTGACACAATTTTCTGCAAATAGTATTATCATCCTCAGATTGCACAGTAAATTACTCGATTTTTATCATTATTAATCTTGTTTTATTGTACAGGCCTGCATTTGATATCACGGAACAGATATTGATTATAAAAAAACATTCAACACTGATGAAGTCGTATTAACCCGAGCTTACTCGACTTCCAACTCGTATAACCCCGAATTCACACAAACCACTCATAGTCTACACAAATGAAAAGAGGGCAAAGACAAGTAATATTTAATAACATACGCAATGATATATATATATATATATATATATATATATATTGTAATACCCAGTTAAGAAGGACATGAATTTTGTTCTTATTTCATCAGATTTGTTTACCACCTCAGACTGGGGATTCTTGAGTGGGTTGTATAAAAAAGGATAATAATAATATGATGGATAAGTGGCTCTTAGAGAAGGGGGACTATAATTGGACGTTTAGCAGCCCTTAGAGCTAATGGTTGTGACAGACATCTGGACGGAACCTTAAAGGCATAATGACAGAAGTTTTATGGACATACAATTATATTAAAAGGAAATATTTATTTTAATTGTATTGAGTGGCTCTCGGAGCGTGAGAAGGCCAACAGCTGGTGTTTGTTTGGCGAACGTGGAAATTCAAAAACTGTGAAAACAAGGGAATATTCTAGAGAGGGGGAAGCAGATAAAAGGAGTTGGACTGGAGTGTGGTGGACGCAGAGTTGGACTGGAGACCTAAGAGGGAATGATGTTGGAGTGTCCACAGAGGAGTTGGACGTGAGAGTTGGAAGGATATGGACGTGGTGTGTGCGAGAATCTGAACGAGGAAGACATAGGAGTTGAAATGTAGACCGCAAAGGAGGAGGACGTGGAGGCGGTGACAAATATTCGGTCAAATAGAATGGTTGCCATGCTTAAAAATTAAATTAAACGTTTTAGTCCATGCAAGCTGCCAGGAACCGGGATATCAAAAAAGGATAAAGTGAACGTGTCTGTAAAGGATGTGTAAAAGTCTGTGCAAAGAAGAGCATTGAAGAGTAAAGAGCATTCTTGAAAATCCCAAATAAAATTGTAAGTAGACATTCAGTAATAAATTTTGTAAATTATTAAATAAGGGTAATAAGTCAGATTTCGTTTTTTATTTATTTTAACTGCATTGTTTAATTGTAAATTTTGTGTTCCGTTTCCTTATCAACCCAGTAAAGACCCTCGGGTACAGAGTCTGATTTATAAAATTTATTCTAGATTAATAAAATTGTTTTGTTGATAAAATTTAATAACGTGTTTAATTTAAATTCCTATAATCATAATTATCGATATAGTGGGGTATTACAATATATATATATATATATATATATATATATATATATATATATATGCCATTCCAATGTAGTGTTTCACAGCCACGACAGTTAACATAAAATTCATGACATTTCTTGTTAGAAAAATCCAAAATTAAGATTGAGAGGAAATATAACAGAAAGTTTACGTTATTATTTACTTCAGAGAGTAACAAATAGAATTACATAAAACCGTCCACTTAAACTAAAATTTTTTTTACTCGATGTGAAATAATTAATTCGGCGTTGAATTTATGTTTCTGAATCTGGGAAATTACTGACGAATAAATAAAGACAAAGAGAACGACTTTTCTTCAATTCCCAGAATTTTTGCTCATAAAATTACTTCAAAGGACAAAAATATTTCACATCGTGTCCAATGACGACATGTGTTGAAAATGAAGTTGAGAGATATGTTCCTGAACCAACTCGTGTATTATTTCTGGCGGCTGATGGAGCAACTCAGCACCCAGAGGGACAGCTGTCACAATGCACAACGCCCTTTCTTTATTCAAATAACAGTCGACAGTAATTACCGTGTGACCTGCAAATATAAAAAACGAGAAATGTGGTTTTAACCTATCTTTACGCAATGCTCTTTGCTTCTAGCTGTTCGCAATGTTATTTGGTAATATCGAGTTGTGTAAATGAGCGGTAATTTCTATACACTTATTAGTAATAAAAATCCATGTTTCAGAATCAAACATTCTCTTTCTAATGGATGGAACGTATCTTAATTACATAATGATTTTTAATTAAATTGTTCGCTTGATAAATCGTAAGACCATTCATAAGATTTCATTATTTGTTCCAATATCTTAGTTAAAGGCGGTGAAGACTAAATGAAAAAAATCCAAATTCTTTCTTTAAAACTTTTTATTAGATAGTTATATGTCCCATTCATATAAATTAACAATTAAAACTCTTGTACGTTTTTCCCAGTATTTATTCAATTTTAATACTTAAATAAGCTTTCGCCTTAGGTCACAATGATTAATTATATTTTTTTAAGATTGACCCATAAAATTTTAAAAATACAAAATATTCTTCAATCCAATTTAGAACAATATATTTTGAAGATATTCTTTCATTACAATTTAAAAAACCCAACAGTTACATATACAATTATTTTATTCATAACTTAAAGATCTGAAGCTCTTTCGGTTCCAAATTATGCAGGAACTTAGTCCAAATATTTAAAATAAACGGATGATGGCATATTTATCCGCGTAGAATTATTAATTTTTTACTCACTTCATAATTAATTTCTAAGAATAATTATACTATTAAATTTGAATAAATACTTAGAGAAAATTACAAGAGTATCAATTGATGATTGATTAAACCTGTAAGATAAATAGTAAATACAACTCTATTTGTATCGATTAAACACATATATAGGAATTAAGGTATGAGTCTAGTAAACAGAACAAAATGTATAAATTATGATGTGCATCTCCTGAAGTTTTAAGAGTGTTTTCAAAAAAAGTCGCGAGTGTCGTTTGGAAAATGAAAAAAATACATATTTCCGTATAAAATCGAAATAGTCCTACATTAATTATGTAAAGGGATGAAAATGCATGAGATACAACTCATGTCAGTAGTAAAAACTCTTATTTCACAATCAAATTTTTTTTAAAAATTTTAAAAATTCTGTAGTTACCATATAATAGAAATCATTTAGAATAATATTAATAAATATGATAGTATCGTCTCTTGAACTGAAACATTAAAGGAATTAAATTAGTAAAGTAACGATTACATAAAATAGAAATAATATAATGGCCAAATACGTAAATATTAGACCCAAGGAATACAGAAAATATCTAGCTATTGCAATTATTGAGATTTTGACAGCCCTCATGAAGGTGTTTTAAGAATTATCAGAGAAAGTAATGGAAGTGGGAAACATTAAGGAGGGGAGGACTTCAGGTTATGCAGGTTATGCAGTATTTACATTGTTTAAAATAGCACTCAATCATCAGTTGGCTTAGTTCAGATCTTTGTAACAGTTACTGAAAAATGTATATGAGACAGATAAAAACGGGTCTCTAAAATGAACCTGTTTCGGTGAATTAAGACACTTGTTTTTTAAATTTAATCTAAATTCACTTTCGAGATAATTTACAACTTAGTTATAGAAATACTACAAATGCCATATAATTAATTTTAAACTCATATTTTCAATCATATTCTCTAGTGCAATTATTGATTGAACGAAACATAGGTTTTATAATTTTAATGCAACGTTTCATAAAACTATGCGATATAACATAAACGTTAACAATGTTCTAAGTTCCTAACTATTACCTTTCGTAGAACAAATAATTTTATAATTAAACAGTTCCAGTATTACTGTTATATAATTTTTATATTTGTTATGATATTAAGAATTTTGCAGTTATACATTTATATTTTATTCACTTATATGTATTCAAAACAAATTTTGAAACCTACTTGAGGATATAAGATTTTTTTAAAAATGGTGAGTTAAAAATTTCACTTGAATTTGCACAGTTATTTTTTCTTTGTTATTTAAGTATTTTATAAGTTAAAAAACTAACCTGTTCAACCCAAACGTTCGTCGTCATGATTTGATTCTTCAAATTCTGAAAAACAGAAATTAATTTGTTATTTAATATTATAAGTATACAGCTGTATGACCTTTAGATTAATAGGTAATAATCAATAAATTTGCTTGACTGTTTACTATTATAAAGCGATAACAACGATCTTGTGAAAAATACATAATATAGAATTTCATTGCTATTAGCTATTGTTAGAAACAATTGACATGCATTCTGGGTAAAATACTATTATTTAAAACACTATATTGAATATAGTGTACTTTAATGCCACCATTTAATATTATTTATTTTTCAAATTAAGTTCTTTTAACGAAACGTTTAATTGACATAATCTACATGTAATACATAATCATTCTGTTTGCTTACATTCTTAACAATATAAATCAGAAATGCTATCAGATAAATATGAAGTATTATTTCTTCAAATAGTTAATTATTTATCACAGAATGAAGAATGATTTACGAAAGTAAATGGTTCTGTAAACAGTTATTTAAGGTTAATAGAAATAATAGGTCTTTCGGTTTTCGACTGAGGTTTGATTCCTAGATATTACAAATAAGATATAATTATGATGATTTAACAATATAAAATTCTATTTAAATAATAGACTATTTGAGAATTTTAAATATGGTTGATTTTGTTAAAATACTCTTATTTGCTTAGAAATTGATTTTAAATATAATAAAATGATTACCAGTTATAACGCAAACGGAAATGAATGTATAAATAATTCACTTACAGATTTTACGATTATTCAAAAAAAAATATTTGAAATCGTATTCATGTATACCAATTAAGAACAAAATATATCCTTTGCAATTAGACTACTTTAGTATCTCATTCCTTCATCTTTTTTAATTGTCCTTTTTCATTTACCAAGACATATTTTCATTACCACTCTTACATCACATTTGGCAATAGAAGACCCGAAAAATATTATCCCTTTATTAGATGCGTAGTTGGAGAAAACAAGAACCAAAATAATTGAGAGAATACAAATATTAATGGATAATTAGAATAAATAAAATACGATGTTCTCGGCTTAGCAGTAAAATTATACATAATCGTCGCATCATTTTTAAGATTTATTCGTCTTGTTGCCTATAATTTTTATAAGTTGGTTAATTTTTTAATACAGGTTTTTAATCTTTGTATAAGTCACTCGATACACTGGGCTTTCTTTTCCTTAACTAATATACAGTAATATGGCGGGAAACTTTTTCGTCGTATTTACGATGAAAGTGAACGAAATTCTTCTAAATTTCCTCACGGTTTCTGGAGAAAATGTGACATCAACCGCGGGTTAATTGTTTAATATACAAGAGTGATTTCTATAGCAGGTACCATTACAAAGGAATGCAAGGAAAATCATTCACGAGCTCAGGAATTCCCTTTGCAGCAGTGCAGCGCAATTTAAGCAGGTGGTCCATAGATTTTTGTGGACAGAGAACTCACAATTATATAAATGGTAACGGTGGGCTCCTTTGTGGCAAATGCAATGCGCTTTTAAAGCGCCGAGACAAATTACTAAATACAAGAGTGAAAAATACTTCTCCCTCCTGCTCCCCAAACAAAAGAGAAGTCCGCTTGTTAAAATGAGGTCTACCAACGGTGGGAAGGGGAAAAGGAAACTACAGGAACAGTTCCTGAGTTGCGGGAGGAAGTTTTGTAATTTAGTAAAAGCGAACAAAGGAAACAGAATAAATATTTCCCCAAAATTCAAATTTTTAAATATTGAAGTGAGTACAGTCAGCCGACATAACCCACACAGCGGTAAAGAGTTATTACTAGGTATATAATCATATATATTTTCTGTACAGACTTAAAATTTTTCATTTATATTATATTAAAACAATAAAATGCTAAATTGAAGAAAATGAACTAAATTTTAACAATACGAAGTGCTAAAATAATTGAATTCAGAACGTTTATTGTCAGATGAGGTAGAACTCACTTACATTAGAATCCATAAAACGTATTACTTAGTAGCATAAAAGTATTTATTTTCGCGTCTACACACACACCAAAAAAAAATTCATAACGTCCACACATCACGTGTTAATTATTTTACTACTTACGCACTCTTATAAATCCTGATTTATAGATCCAGATACGTATTTTATAAAATTCATTTGACATTTTTGATACCACAACTATAATTTAAATAAATTATTAAAGACAAATATAAACCGTTTCGAACAGCTGGGTAACAAAAGTTTAAATATAATAAAATTCCTGAATTACTGAGATCATTTTAATGAGGGTAATTCACAATGTGACCACTTCTATAAAATAGCGTACCAAAGACGGGGTGTTATGGAAAGAAAAACAAGGTAGCCAATGGTCAAGTTGGGGCCCCTGGCTGTAGATTAAGCCTCTTATTGTGAATCAGGGAATATTTCCTGAGCAACCAGCTGTCGGTAGTTCTCCAAAGCCCTTCCGTTGTCTGTAGGTACGTAGAATTTCTGGCTCCATGCATCGACCAAATTTGGAGGAAACTGTCCGACTGCTCCAATGGGAGCTGTTTCAACTCTGGCCGTGTGCTTATGGTCTGCGACCCAGGTCTGGACTGCGTGTCTCGGTTTATGTTAACTTTGATATATAACCACAGTGGGAAGAAATGTGTCCCCTTAGGAAGCTTTCTTACTCACTGTTGTTCTCTGGAATCGATTTTTAAGGTCAGTATAACGTCCACAGTATAACGTGTCCTCTCCCCTTTAAAAGCATAGAATGGGATTCAATACGGGGATGCGGAAGCGTGGAGCAAACAGCCAAAGTTAAAAAACGGCCCCGGTTTTGTAGTTTAAGAATTCTTCCCGGCATACGTCTAAAAGTGATGCAGGGCAAATCTTTTAAAAAACCTGAAGGTAGGTCGGGTAATGGTACCTGTCTCATGCCCTTCCGATAACAGGAGTGGGGTTTGCTGCCATTCGTGCCTCGACCAGTTTAGGAGGCATCTGACCGACTGTTCCAATGGGATACAGCGGAAATCTCGTACCTTCTGTTCGAGGTCTGAACAGATCGAGGTACCACGACTTGTAGGAACGTTACTACGAAACAAGAGGTACTGTCGAGGAAGGTTCTACCTGCGGGAGCTTAAACCTGCTCCCACAGGGCGAATGATTTTGGTAGAAACGGAGCCTACTAAATTTGTAGTATTTTATCCTGAGTTTCAACGACGAAAAAGAAAAACAGTTTATTAAATAATATTAAGTTATATTTACTAAGGGTATTATAGTGACTTAGTAAGATTCTAAACATATTTGCAGAAATGGTGAGAATCTAAATTCTTCATAGCGTTTACCAGGAGACTCCTCTCACAAATCAAACAAATTATTGCAAATAATGGGAATTATGCCATGAACAAATGTTCCTATTATTATGCGCAATATATTAATGAATGCATTGAATTTTATTTAGTTTGCAGCCAAAAGCGTATTATAATATTTATATTAAAGAAATTCGTATAAATGTAGCCAAGTTAATATCGTTAATTTTTTTTAACCATTAGTAAATAGTGAATATTCATTCTTCATTATCAAGCATGTAAATCTGATGAATCGTGTACCCGATGTGAATTTAAAACAGACCCTTAGTTACATGTCCATTCTGTATGCAGATTGATAGCGATCGAAAATAGAATGAAATATAGCTAATCTGCATCTGATTTATAATGTTTTACTGAGTTGTATATTAAATAGTAATTAACATTTAATAAGAATAGAATATTGTTAAAATAAGTTAATTAATATTTTGATATAAATAATGGTATTTTGTCAGAGAAGGATGGAAAAATATTGATCTCCGCTGAGCTTCTGGACAACTTCCTGTTAGGTGCGAGCTTTCTCCATCGGTTTTATAGTCTTGAACACAGGCTCATCTTCATTTTACTGGATCACAGTCTTCACTGTTTAATAAGTGGGATTCAATGAAGAACCTGGGTTCGATTATTGGTCCGTTTGAGATTTTTCCATTATAGACATGAATCATAATGCACAAGCTATAAACTTGAAAGTTTATAATTTAATTACACTCATAAAACTTAATTCCTGTGCCTTTCACTCCTGTATTAATGTCTTTGTAATACACGAGTATTTTTTTATTTGTAAAATAATTAACGTTTCAAATTTTAGTTTTTTTAATAATGTTTATTTATTCTTATCAGAAAATAAGACAAATACACTAATATACAAGCTTTTGAAAGTAACAAAAGAGCCACCGGTATTTTTCATCTAAAATAGTCCAAATTTAGGACCTAATTACGAATACCTATGCATAGATATTTTGATTTGTACTATCCCGTTTCGTCTGCTCTTTACAGTAAAAAAAAATGTCTCCAGCTGTCCAGGATATTTAAAAATACGAAAATTTCGAATTGCAAAACGTGGCAATAATTGGTTAGATGAACCTTCTAGATCCAGCGGTTCAGTCTCTAGAGGTGACTGTGTGTATAATGAACTGCGTTAATAATTATAATAACAACAGGAAACCGTGCAAATAAAAATGTTTGCAAACCTGAAACTTTAAATTAGTTGGTGCTGTTTTATCCTAATCTTGCATACAAGTTCATCTATTGCAAAATTCATGGCGCTATTTTCGCATTTTCACATAATAAGACTAGGACGTATGGACCACAAAATTAAGTGTTAAAATAAGTATCATACAACGGTTATGAAATACTGGCTCATTTTGAAATCGTTGCAGCTTTTACTTTTTTGAAGCACCTGACGACAGCAACAAGGATTCCAGTAACGTTATGTGGTGTTTCTCTTTTATTTTCGTCTGTTATTTAACTACTTCTATTATCAAAAACGGCAAAGATAATTTACACGCGTTTTTTTTTGTATACAAAATCAGCTGAACTGATTGCAATTCTGTTTACATTGATCAAATTAAACGGGCTCTAAAGACGCGGTTCAAAGAACATATACCGAATTATAGGTTACCTTATGATAAGCATTCTGTGATTACGAAACACATATATGTAGAAAACAACACAATATAAACTGGAGGAAAATAAAGATCCTTACCGTTGAACCCAATTATTATCAAAAATTTCGGAAATGGTTCACATAATAATTCACAAACAAAATGCTTTTAATTTCAAAGTAACACTGACTCTTTGACCAAAGTCAAAAATCTTTTGCTACCCACTTTACTCCTTCTATCATCTTTGGACAGCTGTATATATCAGCAAACCGAGGTTTCCCAATTTCTTGTTCCTGTACTTGAGAAAATCCACAAATCTGTGGAAGAAACTTTATACCTGTTTTTGTATATCTATATCTATATATATATATATATATATATATATATATATATATTGTAATGCCAATTAATTAAGACATTAATTGTGAAATTGAAAATCTTAATTGTTTGAGAAATCTATTCTTGACGGCGGTACAGAACAGAACAGCAATAGACAAGAAGAGCATTGTTTCTTTGTCGGAAGAAGTAATGCGCGCTCAAAATTGCGAGACGGGAGTTAGTTAGCAGGAAGGCTTGGTCAGATGCAGGTCGCAGGAAGATATTGAGAAGTTTAGTTGGCAGTCAGACACGACAGAAATTGGTCGTGTTGAAATAGACAAGACAATTTCAAATATTTAAAGTAAAGTTGCAGAGAAATATCGAGAATTACCAATCAACAGAGTTGATTTGTCCCTGAACATTTTTCTCAATACGAAATATTCACTCGAGCAGAACTACGAAATCTGCTAAGCACAAACAGTCCTGTGAACATAGCCGGGCAGAATTAGCAGAAGTCAACCGAGAGAGAGACGAAAGGAGAATCATTCTGGTTCCTGAGTTTTGATCTAAAAATGTTAATTTAGAATCTGTGCGCTTTAGAAGGAGTGCAAAAACCCGTCATAATGCTTCGACAATTAAAGGTATCCTGGAACGCTGGGCAGCCGTGAGTAACAATATAAAAACTACTAATTATGTAAACCTGATTAAAAGATAGCCGTCAGATTTGGTTTTTTTCTTTTGATTAAAATTTGTTAATTAGAATCCATCTTTTTAGCTTAACTTCGCTGACAAGTTATTTTCGTCCTAGTTAATTGACGAGTAAAACTTTTTTTTTATAATTGAAATTTGTTTTTAAGTTGAGAAATAAAATGATTCGCCATTATCAAACCCAGTAGAGAACCTAAGATATATTTTTAAATTGTGTAATTGTTTTAAAGCATTGAAAATAAATCTATTGTTTGTTTAAGTTTATAATCTTTCATTCATTAAAATGTCCATTTTTTTAATTATTACAATATATATATATATATATATATATATATATATATATATATACAGACGTAAATTTTATCATTATTATTTGAATATTTCTTTATCTATATTACTATACTTTTAACAAAGAAGTTTTACATTTTATAAACTATAGCACAATGTTTAACATATAAATAATTCCATTAGTCTGGTATACTGGTTTTCTGTAATCATAATATAGCTTAAGAGAGTCTGAATGGTATGAATATGTTTATTTAGTACAAAAAAGTGTTACTGCCTCATGAAAA
This sequence comes from Zhengitettix transpicula, assembly GCA_037074705.1. Taxonomy (NCBI): domain Eukaryota; kingdom Metazoa; phylum Arthropoda; class Insecta; order Orthoptera; family Tetrigidae; genus Zhengitettix; species Zhengitettix transpicula. The sequence continues at coordinate 24,771,116 of CM073593.1, read as the reverse complement.
ATATTATTATGTTACAAGATTTGTCGATAAATTAAGTACAATCAGTTTTAGGTATACACTAGAAATTGTTACAAGCAAATAACTAATTATTTTAACGGAGTAGAATAATTATTATGAGCAGAGTGTTCGTTTGCTTGAGTTTTTGTTTGTTTGTATGTTCCGTATACAAAGCTACACCGGCGGAGCAAATTTCACCAAATTTCGTACACCTGTTTTTTTTGCGACCAGGAAACAAACACTGTTTGGGTGAAACACGTCTACCATCCCCAGGAGAAGGGGTGTAAATATTTAAACATTCTGAAACAGCCGATATTTGATACTTTTAGGGGTAAAATAAATTAAGTGTTTTTACCGATGTTTTCTGAGTAAAATTGGACCTCTTACAGCGTGGTAAAGGAGCACCCTTAGGGTTGGGAGTGAACTAGCGTTACAGGAAAATAACGTGAATACAACCAAGATTAGAGTCAAATCCAGGGTTATGGTTGTCTCTGAATTTAATTATGACAATTGGTTATTTAACCTCCAGGAGCGGGAGTGGACATTTTTAAACGTGCAATCGAGGTCAATATTTGCTTTTAATAAATATTTTCAGGATTAATTAGATTGATCTCGTTGGTATGGGAGAGGCGATCACTTAGGGGTGGGGTTTGGTGGAGAGTTACATAAAAATAACGAGACTCCAGACAATTGTGGGCTTATGGATGTAGCTTAGTTTCATTGTGACAAACTAGGTAACACGCGGTGGTGGGGCGGGTCTAGGCAGGGTAGAAATTTTCAAAAAATGTAAGCGGTTGATTTTTGTGTCTAATAATAAATTTTTGTTTAACCCACAGTAGTGGGGATGGATATTTTCCAACATGTTCAAACAGCGATATATTAGTGGAATGAAACTATTTCAGGGTCAATGAGTTCAAACCCCTTCGGAATTGGAGGTGAACACATTTAGTGATAGGGGTCGAGTTGCGTTACATAAAAATAACGCAAAAGCAACGGGGATTGGAGTCAATAAGGGTTATGGATATATGACAACGCGGGAAACACAGGCACCCAGCTAATTATAAATATAAATGTAATATGTAGTTTAGGACCACATTGTAAAAACTATAAAACTAATTTCATATTATTTAAAAATTTTGGGAGGTAACAGGACTTTCTTGATCGATCCCCTAACAATAAATTATTTTTGTTATACTGCAAAAGTGTTTAATGTGTCGTTCATAAAACTTATTTCATAACTTGCACAGTATCTGCGTTCTTTTCTGCTCTTTTGTTTGTTTGTTGCATGTACGGACATGGAGTTTCTACGATAGTGCAGATTCCTACCTTTCTGTTTGGTGCAGTGACTACCGTAATTTATGTTTGTGCTTCTTCCTAGTGTGCGTGTGTCAGGATTTGTGTTTATTCTTGTGTGATGTGTAATTCTATATTTCATGATAGTCAATTCTCTAATAATTATTTTTTTGCTAGGCGTATTGAATTTTTTTTTTTGAGTACAGTAAATATTATATTACACTCTTAGTATAGTTAAAGAATTATTTTTTTTGTTATTATTACTATATAGTGTTACTTATGTTGAACAGGGAAATTTGTGTTCCCAAACTTTAGTATTTTTATGTTAACTTCTAATTATTTATAATTGTAGCATCCAACAATAATATTGTAATTTTATGTATTAGCGCATCCAATTTCCTTACACGAGGTCTAATGGAATAAAATAAATAAAATGACTTAAGGGAATCACTTTATCACTATAGTCGATATTTTGTGCTATTTTTATTGTACTTGAATGTACTTGTACAACAAATACAGCAAAGAGGGAAATTGGATCCTTACCCATAATATATTAATATTTTTACGATTTTGTGAGGTATTATCATGTGAAGAAGCCTCAATAAAATGTCCATAAACTTTCCCGGCGATAGACGCTGCATAAATACTAGACATAAATTTGGCTTTACTCGCACAGAGCCATTTTCTTCTGCGGCTAAACAAAAAATATAAACACATTTCTGAATATTCTTTTCCTCAAATACACTTTATGTAGAATACTGTTTTTCTCAAACATAGTACCACATAAGCCAAAAATTTATTCAATCGCTGTTGAAAATTAATATCTTGCATGTTAACTAACAGTGATAGAGCGGATGAGAGCATTCTCTCGCAGGCTACCTTTGGGGATACCCACTACTCTCTCTTTTTTTTTTTAACTAAGGTTCCCACAAGCCGAGACACCTCGGGGGTCGCAGACCTTGGGCATACGGTAAGAGTTGTTTGTTTCAATTGGAATAGTCGGCCATCTACCCTCCTAAACTGGTCAAGGCACGGAGAAGGGAATTCTGCGACAACACAGAAAACCCCTCTCTCACCATCGGAAGAACGTGGGACAAGTACCCAATACCCGACCAATCTGATGTTGGTTTTATAGGGTTTGTCCTGCATAAATTTTAGGCGAATAGCGAGGAGGATCTTTAAACTATAGCCGGGGGCCCTAGCTAACCCTTGACTACCTTAATCTACACTTCCGCAACCCCAATTTTAAATCCCTTGCTATGCTATTAAAGGGGAGTTGGATTACCCTCATATAGCCTGTTACTCTAAAAAAATGATACAGCGAAACGTTCCAAGTACAGTCATATTATTTTGTCGATTACTTCAAAACCACAAAAAACTATGTCCGAAGCTTTCTCTTCTAGGTTTGCATTCCTATTTTAGTTACTTTCATTTTTGTTTTAATGTGTTATTTATTATCCAGACTTTTTTGAATGTGTTCAACAGCATTTGAGGACCGGATATATTTTGGTTACTGACTTTCAACCTCTGGGTGCGAGTAGGTGATCACCTAAATCCCAGGTGGCTTTGTTATCGCTCCGCTGTGTGTCATAAAAGGAGGCAGAACTTTGTGTCACTCGCTGCGGATTAGCTTCTGCTTGCAGGATCGCAGTGAGCCGTAATCTGCACGTACGACCCCTCAACACAGTGGCATATTAATGAACCTCATTAATATTACCACGAGTCTGTGGGTTTTAAACGTTAACTCTACATGTAATTTGCAGTCGTTACCAACAACATTTCGGCACTGCCAGTGTTGCCTGTTAATGTTATTTGACGGTATTGGTAACATAAATATGTTATTTCGTCAAATGTGATTGGCGTCGGAAGGAAAGTGTGTTAAAAGTTTGTTTGTACAATAGTTCTCATATTGGGAATGTGATTGAATTTCGCCCAGGATTTTAATCTTGCATAAAAATATAATTTATGACCACGTAGTTATAACAAGCGCTTCTCTTTTCAATTCCTTGAGAAATTTCAGAGGTGTAACGTATGATTTTGGGTCTTAAAAACTTTAGTAATAAATTATGTATCAAAATATTTGGGATATGCAGCCAACGGCAGTTGGAAGGAAAAACTCAACGCCAGGTTCTCAAATTAGCATCATTATGAATAAATAATTGATCTGGGTTTATACTCGTAACTATTTGTGACATTTTATATGTTGATCCCACCGACTCTGACATGAAACTGGTTTAAAAATGCCGCCAGCTCACTTGTTTATGTGGCAAAAAAAAAGGCGTGGTGAAGCAAAGAAATTCCTTGCTTTCACAACACCAGTCTGGGAAAGGTGCCGAAATGAATTATAGCTGAAATTAGAAATGTTGGCAGCTGAGTTCAACCTAAAATATCGGCGAAAATATTGGATTGGATCTGGAAGGTTTACATGAAACGAATCCTCTAAAGGAGTCGGTTTACTCTACTTTACTATAGATCTCTATAGCAGCATATACTCTGTTTGAAATTAGAAGACCGGCGGAGGATAACTTCGCGCGAAGGGTATGACCTCGAGTCAACCAATCACAACGCTTTAAATAAAGAAGCGATGTCAAACGATAGTGCCGTTATTCTATGTTTTCAATGACCTGTGCACGTCGTGTGTCGTAAGTTGCATCTGTGCCCCTTACACACGATCACGCCAGGAGGCTTCTAGTTTTAAATGGACTTCTAGATTTTCTAGATTATTATATTTTTAATTATTGCAAGAAAATCTTTCTTGTCAAGAAGGAATTGTTCTACTGGAACCATTTGTTTCGAAACACCAAAACTCGGTTTGTTTCGCTGCTCACTTCCTACAATTGTATAATACAGACTGGTTCTCTTATTAACAGTCATGTATTTAATGTTTGTGTGTATTATAAATTACTTTGTGATTTGAAAGTCGTCTTCAGGAAGAGAAAGTGTAATTGAACAACAGAAAAAAGTAACAATCTAAAATTTAATCCTGTTCAACTTCTTGATTGCTCCGATATTTTAGCAAAGACTAAAATTTGGAGTCCCACATGGATCGATCTTTGCCCTATAATAGTTTATAATATTCATGAATATTATGATGAATAACCAAATTAGCAGTCATAAAACTTTTTAAAATTCAAATGTTAAGCAAGTCGTTTCGTCTTCTGGTGTATGGGTGTTACAATTATAAAAAAAATAATATGACAAAAAATTATAACGTACGGATTGCCCAAACATTAGAAATTTTTCTCAAAGTTGTTCGGTAACTGTATTACAACAATTATAGTTAAATCTGGACTTGTGATCCCACACTTTTCACCTTAAATCAGCTGCTTGTGTTCGGCGCATAAAGTACCTGCGTGGCGTGACGTTAGAGAATAGAAAGAGCTGTCGGCGAACTTTAATATTCTATCACAAATTAAACTTAGCATTATTTTATATTTTAATTATAATTTTTTATAGCAACGCATATGTCCTAATTGAAAGGAAACTTAATGCAAAGAAATAATGGCTAGAGGATTGTGAATACAGTCCTAATCGGTGATTTGGAAATGAAATAACGTAATGATGTGATACAGTTTCGTAGAAGAAGAATGTTCGCAAAATTTACGAATCAAGACAGTAGTTGATATCAAGAAATTTTATAAAAATTGTGTTCGACTGAAACTAAATAATATAGGTCAAACGTTCGTTTATAATTCTCACATATTTAAATAATTTTAAATCATGTATTTTTTTTATAAAAAAACTCTTTTATTTATGAGAAAAAGGTAAAATCAAGCCCTCATAGGACTTCAATTTAATTGTAATTCATCATTTTAAATATATATATATATATATATATATATTTCACAATTAATGTCTTAATTAATTGGCATTACAATATATATATATTGTAGCGAATACTAAGGAGTTTGTTGTATGTCTTCAGTTCGGCAGTACGGTCGATGTATTTCCGTAGTGCCCAATGTTTACGAACGTTTGACGATGGGTCAAACTGTGTGTCTGGAGAAGGGTATAAAAGCCCTAGGAAATAAACACACGGGAGTCAGTAGCAGACAACCACCTAACGCAAGCAGGTGGCGATATTGTTTACATCAGTCAGTCCGTAGTGGAGGAGGCTAGCCCGCGGGAAGTCGCGTGGTTGTTGGTATTTGTGTGTCTGGGAATCATGGTCGAGTTGGACGTTCTGTCCAGGTGCGACGTCGTTTGTGGTCGTTGTTTTTGGTCTGAAATCATTCCGACACTAAGCAGCTCCGTGCTATAGTGGATTCAATTGGTAATTTTTGGTATAGCGAATCTCGCTCGAGATTCAGGCCAGTGCAAGGTTGGTAAAAGGCCCCGGGAGATGGTAATCTCGGGAAAAAAGCCGTGTATCTATGATAGCTCTGCCAACAAATCCTATCTCCACACCTCCTATGGTGACACTGGGCAATGCAGCTTTGTTGTAGCAAAGTGGAGAAGGGTGCTTAATGTAAAGTTGTGAGTTTGTTTGTGATCATTAACGAACCACGAACTAACGTGCGTCCGTTGAAGGGTGTTGGACCGCTTGGGAACTAATTTTGACGGTCTAAGTTGTTTGGCTTTGGTTACGGATAGTAAATAAGTGTTAGAATTCTGTTGTAAGTTTTATGGTTTTCTGTGTTCATTTTAGAAACTCCTATGTTTTATTGGAGGCCCGTAGGCGACCCCTGAGATATATTTCCCTTTAATATTTTGGTGTACAACAATTCGGCACCATTATATGGATAATTTTGTATATCAATATATATATTACAATTGCTTTTAAATGAAATATGACAATGATGATAAAAAATTTTAAGGGATGCAGAGTGGTCGGAAATTAGTTTTAATTCAAAGAAAGTGTGGTTTCGCTGAAATCAGTTTTAAAAGTCATACTGACAGCGAAAATTTGAAGGTATGTAACCTTTGTTAAATGTTTTCAATTTATAAATCATAGAAATTGTTTCATGAAGCTTCATAATTGTAAATTTTGAGCTAATATAAGGAAAAATTTTAACGAGCCTTAAACACGTGCATTAACTACGGATATAGTTCTAACGGCTGAATATACTTATAAAACATTGTCTTTATACGACGTTCACAAAATAGTTATTCAGGTTAAATTATTAATTAATGGAATTAATAATAAATTGGCTCACTATTTTTGATATAGTTCTAACGGCTGAATATACTTATAAAACATTGTCTTTATACGACATTCACAAAATAGTTATTCAGGTTAAATTATTAATTAATGGAATTAATAATAAATTGGCTCACTATTTTTGATATAGTTCTAACGGCTGAATATACTTATAAAACATTGTCTTTATACGACGTTCACAAAATATTTATTCAGGTTAAATTATTAATTAATGGGATTAATAATAAATTGGCTCACTATTTTTGAAAATTTAAATCTGCCTACACTCTTTTGTTTTGAAAATATAATTGCTTATATATTCAGTGTCTCGTTTAAGCTATATATTTATATAGCAACGCTCAGTGGAAAAGAAAAGAGTAGTTTAAACTTAAGTATCTGCATAACACGTTCCACGGAAATGGGATGTTATTCTGTTTCTTTGATGTCGGAGAGGCGCCTGTAATCTGTTCCTCGCCGACTTCTGCATGTCTGCGCAGGAGAGTATATACTCCAACACTGGCGCCTCTGAAGAAGTGTTGAAAAAGGTGACACCAACAGAGTTGCACTTCCAACAGCGAAAAGTCGAGTTTCTACATGCTAAATCTCTAGTTCAAAATAAATGACTATACTCTTCCTCGCGTCAACAATATTTACACTTTGTATATCACAACCATTGAGGATAAACGTGTGAGGTCAATAAAAAATTTAAGATAAAGTTTGTGAATTATGAGACGATCATAAGGAGGAAAAAATCGGCGATGTGACTTAACAGAAAGGATCTTATATCATTTAGAATTCTGAACTTAAGGAAGGTCCTACACAATCCTGAGTTGAGTGTGTACTTATGAAATTCCGTAATCCTTTCCAAATCCTGGAAGTGATGAAATGATTGGCGGAGATTTTGAAATTTGGTCCCGATGGACGATTAAGCTTCCCAAGCACGCCATTATGTTTCCCCGCCGAATATTTAAAATATATAAACAAAATTGTCCAAAATTCTGTATTCATTATTAGTTTTCATTTCAAGAAGAGCATGGGAATAGGGTTTGCAATATATTCGTACGTAAGAGATAAGTACAATTTTATTTAAAGTAGATGATACACACTAAAACTCGAAATTTTATAATTAAACGAAATGTGGAGGTGCCGCTCCCTGCTTACTTCGTTGAGAAACCCCGGCAAGAATTGTCTCCAGATTTATATAGTTCCCTATTATATACACAAACCACTAAAACATATTACTATGTTAACTGAATTGTCAACGAGAATAACCGGTAATATTGGTAATATATAACCGAAAAATGTAACATTAAAATTAACGTCTGTTACATAATAATGAAATGGAATACTAAATACGACCTTCATGAGGACTAACTTTAAACATAGAAAATTAAGAAAATTTAAAAGTGCCGCACATTTCGACGCGATTTGGAAACTATTACTAACGGCGAAATACATGGTTATTATTTCTCTATACAACTCAGGTCTGAATGAAGGTCGTATATACTATTATCTATATAATAAAAAAGTATGTATATTTTATGTATTTACATTCATTTCTATACAGATTTAAACGCATGGACAGATAGAAACAAAAATTGGTACACATATTCTTCAAAGCTGAAAAACGGCACTGTGGAAAATGTGGAAAGAATTATGATTAAAAAAATGATAATTTTGTGCTAAAATACTGCGCGCCAAGAGACCGTGATGTCAAACGAGAGAGAGAGGGGAGAGGGAGTGTGAGAGGGAGAGGGGGAGAGAGAGGGAGAGAGAGTATCTATGAGAGAGACGTTATTAGGCGACGAACAAAGGAAATAGTTCCTTTTCCGTAATGAAATAAAGCTGAATTATTTTCATTGAATAAAGAGTATACTTTAATCCGTCGAATGATAATAAAAAAACAATACGAAATTCTTTACGATTCTTGCGGAAATGTAAATTAATTTTCGTGCCATATTTGTGACTCCAATATTTAAGAAGAAATTCGAAGGTACGCTTGTTCGGATTGATGCAATAAAATTCAATGAATTTTATAGCTGTTCAAATAATGGACGATCGGTCGAAAGTATGTACGGAACTAGGAAAATATAGATTTAGGTTAAATCAATTTTTGACTATAGATAAATATGGAATTAAATAGTTCTTAGGTTTATGTAAATAAGTACACGGGCAACGCCGGACACCAAACTATTTTATCATAAAATAGTTATATATTTGTGAAAGATACAACTTTTTTTAAAGAGCACGACACGGTCTTCCCTTTAATAAAATAATATAATAACGATTCAAACCATTTCAAAGACAAACAATTTCAATGATTACACTTTTTCCAAAATTGTGTTAACCAAAAGCAGTGTATTAGTATATAAATTAAATAAACGTGAATTTCTCTGGTTTATTAGAAAATAAAAAATTACATTTGTTCCGCGGCATATTATAAATTCGTTAACTACTACTGCTGAGATCTCTCTTCTTATGTACCACTACTTTGTTCATAGATGAATTTATAACCTGTTATTGTAATGTAAGTAAAATACAAAAGATTTATTATTAACATTAATTTATCGAACTGTTTTCTAAATTGAATTTTATATATTACAGAGGGAAAAACAATTTCAGAAACATTGTATTTTTAAGATACAGTCTACCTGAGGGAATTGCACATTATGTGCAATATAATGAGAAGAGGAAGTGAAAGATAATATCTTAATCAGTAATACAAATATTCTCGGAGATTAATTTTTGCACAAACCCGATTATTCCTTAGGTAAACAGAATAAACATTTTTTTCACAATGTGGTTTTAATTACCCTAATTGATTGAATACGTGCAATCCCAACTAAAGTAAAATATACACTCTGGCCGGATAAGAGGTCTATTGGTGACATTTTAGTCCTTTACGTTACCAATATGTATCCATAGACTTTTTTATTCATATTTATAAATATAACAGATTTGATTTATGTATGCCTGCCATTAAAAATCGTTCTCTATTTTGAAACGTTTCTAAAAAATAATAACGTAATCTTTTATTATTTTAAATTCACTTCTTGATTGTGTTATAACTTCCGCAAATACTGAACCACTCTTCCATGCCAACTAATAATTATTATCAAACTGAATTTCACAAATATTCCTGTATTAAATAGCTTGGTATAGATTTGAAAGCTATTAGAAAGAAAATTATGAATTAGGTTCTCAAGAAAAATGTCATAAAATAAATTAATTAAATATAGTTCAAACACTGTAATTTGATACTGAGAAATACGTTCCGGAATAATACAACCAGGTACAATTGCCTCTTCAGGTTGAACTACATTTCTGTGGGATTGATTTTTGTGTAAAAAAATTATCCAATATGAAGCTAATCGAATAAGAAACAGTTATATTAAACTCAAATGTGTTTTGTAACCAAACACTTCCAACCGAAAACCTATTTTAAAATTTCAAACAATTTAAGTGTGTATGATTTTACAATTTGACTTATATCGCGAGTGTCTGACGATAATTCACGTAATAATTATATTGTTTGTTATTATTTTTAGAAAAATGAATAATACAACCTCATCTGTTATTTTTAGTCTTATCCAATTTTTCATAACCAAGGATTATGTTAATTTTTTTCCTTTAATTACTCAAGAGACTTTCTTTTTTAAGATAATTATATAATATATTTCTCTAGTAAATGTAAAAATTTATTTTGTAAGAGTTAAAAACCTTGAAATATATCGACGACTCAGAGTTGTTTCAAACGATTCAGCTATACTAATATGCGGTGTATTGGTAGTTAAATTATTAGCACTTCATTAATTTTACACAGAAAACGTTCCTTTCTTAAATGCTTCATTGCTTTGGATATTAATTTTAGAAATTATGGCTGGTTATATATTTGAAATAAGAATAAATGCAAGTGAATTTTTTAATTGAGAATATACGTGAAATAAACGACAAATAGTTAGACATCTTGTAATGAGGGGAACTAATTTCTTTATTAACCATTAAAGTTAAATATGTCTTCTTCAACGGGCGCTCTCTTGTCGAAATCGTGAGATATTATGGTTTATAAGAAAAGAAAAGCCTGAGAAACTTTAAAAAATATAAGTAACTACTAGAGGTAGATATTTTAACCCTAAAAAATTTTATTTTGATATATGAAAGAAACTATTGCGTTTACTAAGTTAAAGACGGAAGTTTTGAGAAACCAGTATTTATACCAGATGAGGATTGTAGTAGGACAGACACGGTTGAGCATAAGTTCTAGTGTGCGGAACAAATAACGAGAATAATAATTAGCCAGGGCGACATGGGACCCAAGGTATTTTTACCGAACAATAGGGTTCTGATTTCGAAAGGGGGACTTTTAACGAAACCAGAAGACAGGAGTTAATTGTAAAAAATTTAGACGGCCATACACAAAGAAAATTATTAAAGGGAAGCTGAGTTGTCTTAAATTATTTTATGTTTCTGAAAATGTTAATTGATTATATGTATTGTAACATAACAATTAGTCAGGTTGCCTTTGTCGGCATCCTTCGTCCCGCGCATACGATTGTTGTGTTACGTCACGCTTGTTGGCGAGATCGCGATTTTCGAGTCAGTCTCCAGGGAGAACTTAAACTGCACGGAGCGATGTCTCCAAGGAAAGTTCAAAATGTGTGGAGCTAGTTATTGGAAAGATCAATTATGGATTTTGTAATGGTAGTCTAGGGAACACGGTCACGTCGTGAGATATATGTAAACTCATGTCTCGATGAATAAAGTTATTCGAGAATTTTTTAAGTTTTGGTAATTTATTTATTAAAAAAATTATCTGGCACCCCAGTATTGAGAACTTCGAGTGAGCTGGATGAGTCGGCGAATTTGAAATAGTATTCGCGCTACATATTGTCGCCAAAAATCGTCAGCAAAAGCTAAGCTGCGGCTAATCTTCTACAGTATATATATTGTAATGCCAATAAATTAGGCCATTAGTTGTTTGTATTAGAAATTAAATTGTTAGAAAATAAATTGTTAGAGGTATTTTGAGCGACAAAAAAGCGACAATAGCGCTGAGCTCTGTTGTTTTGAGAAAATTCCGGAATGGAAATGCGCGCTCAAACTCCAGAGGCTCTGGGATAGTTAGTTGGTGCCGAAAGATTGATGTGGACGGATGAAGTTTTGAGTCAGCAGCCAGAAAGGACAGCAAGTGGTCGTGTCAGAAACATAGTCGAGACGTTCTAAAGTATTTAAAAGTAAAGTTAGTTTTGGTCAGCAGAAAGGAGCGGGATAGCAGAGTCTACATTTAAGACCAGCCACGAGAGAATAAACATTTAAAACAAATCTTCACTGAGCTACGTTGCAGTTTAAATCTAAATCAGTAAAAGACTAATAAATTAGCAACTCGTAAGATTACTGTAAGGCAAGCAGACATCAGATAACTGATAATTATGAGGATAATCCGAGTTCTTGGAAGCCAAGAAGTTCCATTTCGATTAAAATAGTGTAGAATCTGTGAGTCGACATTTAGAATCAGTGTAAAATTTTGAAGCTATAGAGAATGCTGGTACCAGCCGAGCAGTATGTAAGTAACAAAACCAAAACTATGATAATACTGTCAACGCTAATTAAAGGATAGAGTCAGATTTCGTTCGTTCGTTCGCTTTCTTCTAGTTTTCTTTCATTGATCGACTTATTGTTTTAATTTTAAGCAAATAATATTTTGCATTGTTAATTAGTCAAATTCTTCTTTTATCGTGTCCTAATCATCAAACCCAGTAAAGACCCTGAGATATTAAAATTTTAATTGTAATGGTTTTGATTCTTGAAGCCACAATTTGATAATTAATTATATTTTATTGGTAAATTCTTGTTTAATCATCCATTTAATTAACGCGTATCCTTTTGATTAATATTTAATTTAATTAAGGCTATTAGTTGATTATTACATAATATATATAATTGATATATATTGATAAACATGTTAATGATAATATAAAATATTCCTGATATTAACTATATTGAGATTGGACACATACGTTAGAATTAAATTAATCCTGGAGTTGATATATCTAGTACTGAAATCGCCATAGAGCTTTAGTAAATAATTCAAAGTTATAATTAACTGACGCTTATTTTCATCGAGGAAAAATTTTCACCGTTCCCGTTCGCCTGACAATGTTCATTCACGCAAGACAAAGGGAGTTCTTATTACAATGACGTCAAGGTTAATTTTAACTTTTCCAAAATTATGCTTGAGCGAACTCACGGCGGCCAAAGGGAGTGAAACGTTTTACGACGAAATGGTTTCATGCTCCGGCAGAAACTTTGAAATTTTATGAGTTTATTCCTTTGTGAAGTCTCACTCGAGGCCTGCTGGGATAGAAGTACGAATTTTATATGCGGGTGGTTAACTGTGAAAGCTATGACGGCTAATTAAACAATCGGAAATAAAGGAATATCACCTACTTAAAAAAGATACTTTCGAGAAATCCGGAATCGAGAAAGCGAGCCTTCCATTTCACAATGAACGTAAATACTTCAGATATTAGTAATAATAAAACTATAAACAGTCACCAGCGTATATTTCTTTCATGAAAATAGGTATATTTATACTCTACTGGACCTTATTAATCCTAAAACGTTGTAGTTGACAGTGACATGAAATAAATATATGCTGGTTGCTGTATATTGTTGTTTTAATACTAGTAACAAATTGTGTGCACAGTTATGATACCATAAATAACATTTCAGACTTTACACGCATCTGTAATTTTTCAATTAAATTGTTCAAATATAATAAAATATTTATTTCAGTATAAACATGATTTTATTAAATTACAGTTCAAATTGTTAAACGTTATTACTATTCTCCGTACTGAATTTATTAGCTTTGTTTAGAAGTAGATTCTTACTACGGCTTTAAATGACTACTTAATATTAAACATTTATTGGTAAATAATTATGTCAAAATTTCATACATTCTACATTAAGTAATTAAATTATTGCGGCTATATCCTTCAATCTCCAATAAAAATTTAACTCGTTTCACGTAACTGTTCAGAGACAAATAATAAGCGAATAGCTTCTTATATAAAAAATTGCAGTTCCTTTTAATCTCGCTGTTACAGAGACCTACTAAACATAGAATTATTAATGGCATATAATAGTCCATTAAGTTGAAGTATGCAGATGCAAATTAAAGAGTATAATTAAAAGCTTTTAGTCGGAGAAGACTTTTTCGTCTTTAAGCGGTGAGTGAGGAACATAAAGTGTTATTAAAAAGACTCGATAAAAGAGGATAATACGAATCTTATATCGTGACTAAAGCAGTTGTAAATCTTAAAGCTCGGCGTTACAGTAAAATTATGTTTGAGACGATTGGTTCACGTAGTACGTTCATATTGAAATTATGCGCAAAATTTTTAAACAAATGTTATTTCCTTTTAAAAAATGATTTTTTTACCGTTAAGGTACACTTTTTAACACTGATAATTGAAAAAAGTCGGGTACGTATAATTTCATTGGTATTAATTTACTTAGGCTATGCTAGAAGATTATGACAGTGAAAGTAATCTTTTCATTCGGCTAGAAGACCGAGAATATTTTGTTCTTACTTAAGGCTTGTTTAGGATCAGTGGAAAAAAAAGAAGTTGAAATCAAAGATTTTTTGCGGCAACGTGAGATGCTAAATTTGACACTACTGTCACAAAACATTCATTGATGTATACGGTTAGATTACAAAATTAAAGTAATTAGTTCAGGATAATAGAAAAATATTCTTACTTTGAATTACAAGCATTTCCGTTAATTCTTGCACATTAACAACTTATTATTTCATTAACTGTATGTTAACAGTTATTAACTGACTTTGATTATTGAATAAATTAATCCCAACAAAAAAATCTGAAAATATTGTTCACCATTTTATTGTTCTGTGGTTCTTTAATTATTGTTGAATGGAGAAATTATTACTTGTGTTTTCCGGATTTTGTAAAATTCTTCGTTTTGTTGTCTAAATGCATCTTTATTAGCTGTTGTAAGGTTTTCCATTGCCTGGATGGTATTTTCGCGAAGAGAAAGTTGACAATGGAGGAGATTAGTGTGGACGTGTTAAAGACGAAGGAAGATATAACACGTAGAGTTTAATACAAGAGAATACAAGGAATATAAAATGTGATACAAAGAAAGTATACTGAAGACAAATAAGACAATGAACGCTTCGAACAGTATTGAAACTCTGTTCTTCTTCAGGGTAGAACGATATTCATCGCATGTGCATGACGGTTCGTACACTCTTATGAATTTTGGACCTACTTGGTTCAACCCAGTCCTAGAGAGACAACTATGTCGGCTTTTATCAGTAGAATGTTTAATTAAGCTTTTACGCTGGGTTCTGTATGGCATGGAGGGTTGGAGGGATTTGAGTCTGTTCCCGGAACGAGCGGGGGTAAAGCGACAAGGTAATCACAAGGAAGTGGTGCATTCAGATCGTTGTTTGTCTTTTCCGTATTACTGAAAATCAAAACGAGGAAAAATGCATCTCTATGTTTTTGTCATCATATTTTAATACAAATTTGTTATAACTATTATAAATATATATATATATATATATATATATATATATATATAGGGCAACAGGCTACATGAGGGTAATCCACGTTGGGCAACTCCCCTTTAATAGCATAGGAAGGGATTTGAAAGGGGGGATGCGGAAGGGTAGAGGAAAGTAGCCAAGGGTTAACTAGGGCCCCGGGCTATATTTTAAGGATCCTACCCGGCATTCGCCTAAAGAAAGGCAGGGAAAACCCTAGAAAAACCTGCATCAGGTAGGTCGGGCATTGGGTACTTGTCCCACGCCCTTCCGATAGCGGGAGAGGAGTTTGCTGTGGGGACGCAGCATTCTCTTCTCCGTGCCTCGACCAGTTTAGGAGGCAGCTGGCCGACTATTCCAATGGGAATAGCGGACAACTCTTACCGTATGCCCAAGGCCTGTGACCCCGGAACATACACCGCTCAAAACGGGCCGAGGTGCCTCGGCTTGTGGGAACTTTAGTTCAAAAACGGAGAGTAACTATTATAGGAACCCGTAAATAGGAACCCGTAAATGTTAAAGGTAAGTTAGAGATTGAGAGAAAGGGGGTTAAAAGATTTAACCAGCTGTCAAAATGAAATCATAAAATGTGATAGAAAATAGCTTTTATTATTTATCTTTGTCTGTTTTTTTATTAATTAACCTTATTATATTTTGGATCATGACAATTAAACCTTGTACAAATTTTCAAATGTAGTATTGAATATTAATTTAATAACCAAACAAATATTAATAATTATATAATCTTTTAACATTAACTTCCGTACAACTCAGTGGTTCTGATTATGGCATAATGTATTTTTGATATTTTAACGGAAATTCTTTGATTTTCTCGGAGTCCTAATGTCTGCTGTTAGTAGGCATTCTAAGAGGTCAGAGATGTAGATTAAGGGATGCACAGAGCTACTCAGTATCATATGTTAAAATAATAATATTAATTCAGTGCCAACAAATCGTCTTTCTAGATATATTCCTAATTTTTTTCAACTCTAAATCTGTTCATATTAATAAAAAAAATTACCCATATTACTAAACTGTGTTTCTAATTTACTATTTTCAACCACCTCTCATCACTACACGTCTTATGTCCTTAACTATCTTACTTACTGCTTATATAAAGTGATTTTCAGAGATTCTTAATTCTTTTCATAATACCATAAATAGATTCAATTTCCTAAGAATAATTTTTTATAGTTGAATCACATAAAACTAATCTTTAGATTTTTTCTATTCTTCTATAATGAGGTATATAAATTTCTATAACAAAACACTAGAATTTAATGTAAATTTAAAATTTTTGAATTAAGTGCAGATGAAGCTCCACTTCAAATTCCATCATATTCGATTCAGCCGTTCGTATAAATAGGCCTCTACTCTTGAAGATAAATTTTGTAGAGACAACAAGATTTAAAGAAATCGGTGAAACGTCGTTCATATAAATTTTACCACATACAAATTATGAACATTCAATCCGTTGCATTGTTTCCGTCGTAAAATATGAGTTGTTGGCTTATGTAAAATCAAACGTGAGTTCCAGACTGACTATCCCGCAAAGCGCTCATTGAGGAGGAGTGTTTGGTGGCACTAAGATCGCGATACTTGATTTCCATGTATTCATAAGAGTGTTAATGTAATTTTGCTTCCAGCTTCACGTATTGTATTTAGAAATTTCAAAGTATTACGATTAATTATCAGAAATTACTTTGGATTCTTAGGCCTGCATCGAACAGGTTTCAGGTTTACATTTGTTGTATGTCATTGTATATTATCTCTTAAAAGCAATAGCTAATCTATTCACTACAGAAGTGCTAGATGAATATTTACGGACCAACGCTTTCTGCTCAAAGATTTATTTGGCTATGTGGAGACTAAATTACCTCTAAAACACTTCCACATGTAAGCATAATCATTAGTTCAGGCGTACTGAATTCAATGCACGTATCACAGCGAAGTCCTTGTTACCCGAGTAAGAGATTATGACGCCAATATACGCTTTCCGTGGGTGTCAGCTTTAATGCTGGTCTTTCTCGGCAGTACAGAACTGACAGCGCCTCAAATGAAATTACTCTACACCACCAGTTAATGGTTCTCCGTGCCTTGGCATTCAAGCATGGCGACAGAACACACACACACACACACACATAACCAAGCTGGTCTCTGTAATTAAAGTGACCCGGCTATGTGCTCCCGGGAATAGATTCTAATCAAATTATGTCAACGAAACCAATTAAGCAAAGAGGACGAAATATAAAATTAGATCAGAATACAGTACTTTGAACAGAGAATAACATTTAACCTGTAATTAGTCAGTATATATTCAGAATCTGAAAACATGTCAGGTAAACTAACATAGTTTAGCGCTGATTATAAATTAAATTTTTGGATTTTAAAAGAAAATTATTTGATTTTAAAGGAACAAACTTGGATGTGGCACAGATTTAAATTTATTCACCTCATACTTAGAAGGAATACATCAAATTAATGCTATAAAAATAAAATAAAATCACTGTCAGGATAATTCTCACAGGGCGTTCCTCAAGGTTCAGTTTCGGGGCCTTTATTGATCATAATATATATATAAATGATATGCCAAATGTTGGTTACCTATTCTGGTGACACGACAATTTTGAATTGGTATAATTATATGCAAATACTACTAAATATAACTCAATCTAATATAAATAACATTATTTATTAACCTCAAAATGAAGAACCTACAAGTCAATGCACATAAGACAAATATTATATACTTCAATAATAAAGAAACTAGTACAGAAAATGAAAATAAATTAACTTATGATGGAAAATATGTAAATTTTGTTAAATACACAAAATTTTCTAGGTATTAATGTCGACTAAACGTAACACGAGGAGAACATATTAATCAAATATGTAACATAGTAAACAGAAATGCACATGCATTAAAACGACTATCATCTATTCTCCCATTAGAATACTTAATGAACATATGCTATGGAAATGTCTACTCTCATTAATTATGGAATGGAAATTTGGGGATGTATATGGAAGTCTATGGATTAGCTTTTAATCTCGCAATAGACAGTTATTAGATTTATATGTGGTATGAAAAAAGACAGATTCATGTAAATGAATATTTCACAAAAATAAAATACTAACTAACTATTCTCTATATATCTTATAATCTATTATTTTGGTAAAGAAGTCGAAAAAAACTTACAGGTCAAAACAAAACCTAACCCTTATAATACTAGGGCAATTTCAGACCATTTTAGAGTGTAGACTAATACAAAAATATCTGAGCATGACCCATTTCTGAAAGGAATGATGTTTTATAATAAACTGCCACTGTACATAAAAGAATTGCAAGTCAAGCACTTTGAAAGAACTCTGAAAGTGTATTTAGTAAATAAGGTAATATACAAGCTACACGAGTTGAAGGGAATGCTGCGACCCCACAGAAAAATCTTCTCCCGCTATCGGAAGGGTGTGGACAAGTTCCCAATGTCCGACATACCTGATGCAAGTTTTTATAGGGTTTTCCCTGCATTACTTTTAGGCGAATGCCGGATAGGATCCTTAAACTATAGCCCGGGGCCCCTAGTTAACCCTTAGCTACCTTCCTCTACCATTCCGCATCCACCCTTTCAAATCCCTTCCTATGCTATTAAAGGGGAGTTGCTACCATGTGGATTACCCTCATGTAGCATGTTAGCCTAAAAAAATGATAATATGACAAACTTTATTTTGAAGATTTAAATGTTTCGTTTTTCTTTTGTATTTTTATATTAAACCTGACGTTTACCCATTTTGTATGTATGCAATTATATGTAAATAAAGTTTTATAGTTATTATTATAACTATTACAATAGAAATTCTAACAAAAATCCTTTAGATACAAAATGTGTGCATATTATTTACTGCGCTAATAAATCAGTGCATTTTAAATTCACTATATTTATTTTTTACGGAAATATTAATCAGGAAAATGTTTGCATAAATGTAATAGTTAGTGGGCTGAAACTTTATACCTATCTCCATACGTATATTATTGAAGGTTAGATTACAATAATTTCGTGTATTTCTTGAAAGAAAAATCTTAAGACGAAATAAAATGACGAAACGTCGTGCTGCTTATTACGCAACTGACAGGAATTACTTTTATGGTTCATATAGCTACTAACAACGGGAAATATGACGCTGTATCGTAGAGGTGGAAACCAGGTGTATAGTGATGACAGCTCCGTTGTAATTATGACAACTAGGGCAGTCGTTAGTAATAGGGGATTTCCAGTAGTTTATATTAATCGAAGAAGAGTGCGGAATCAATAGTGTCCCTGTGATTGTAAGTATGAAATAGGCGTAGCTGCAGTGTTAGGGCCAGACACATTATTGTAAGAGGAATAATTCTCGCATAGAATAAACTAATTAAATTTTCTTCTTTCTTCACATTATAAGAAATGAGTTTGTTCAATTATACCATTATCTTTGTGTTTGAAAGTAAACGCGGCAGAGAAATTTATAATTTATTGTGTCTAATAAACGACAGACGTAAGTAAAATACGTACATACGTACAAGTTATTCATTTGTTTAATATAAATATAGTTGCCATAATTTATCATCTTGTTATATTGGCCAGACTAAACGATTTGTGTTCACTCGAATTAAGAAACATAAAGATAATATTATTTTTAAGAATACCTTAAGTAACTTTTATCAATAATATTATATTGATCGTTGCGAAACCTTTTCGACGCTAGCATTATGGATTCATATATAAATTATTAAATATTTATAATATTGAATATAATATTTAAGAAAATTAATTTCTGCAAATTTCAAATCTGTAAATTCTTTACCATATTTTGTTAAAATATGCTCTTCTTTTAATGTTGTTTATAAAATTAGTTACAATAATTGCTCGTATTGTTATATTGTCCAGACTAAATGATCTTTATAAACTAGAACATTAGAGATATAAAGATAATGTAAAATTACCATATTATTAACATTGATTGGAACTCAATAATTCCTTTAATTTTGACGATACTGTTATTCTAGATAAGGAATTGAATTTTCGAAACAAGTTAATCTCAGAAATTCTCCATATTAAGTCCAACAAATTTTCTTTAGATGTAAAAAATGAAACTTCACATTTAAATATTTTGAAATATTTTTTGTAATTTTCTTTATATGTGTTTATATTCTTTGTAATGTTATTACCTTTGCTAATATTATTTCATTATGGCTCTAGTATTGACAAAAATCTCAACATTTGATCGAAACGTCCGCTGTTTTCAAAATTAGGTACTGTTCAAAATTAACTTTTCTTATGTAGGTAATTAATTACTTATACATACGTAGTCTTAGTTATTTCTACCTATTTTTAAAAAAAATATTAACAGAGGATATCAAGAAAAAGGATAAATTGAACCACGTGAGTTCTGTTATAAATAAAATATAAAAACTTTTTGTAATTATTACGGAAAAAAATGAATATGAAAAACATTCACAGGGTCTGTACGTGTATGGACTCAGAGAAATAAATAGGTATAATTTAGACGGTTATTTGTTTTAAAAAAATATGACACAAAACTAATTTAACTACCAACAGTTACGTTCATTAGTAAAATTAATTAATTAGTGAAACATAGCGTTATATCTTTATATTAGTTTTTATCATTATTTAAGATGACATTAACGTACGGGTCGCCAATGACCTCGATTTCGACGCGACCGTTATAAACTTTAATGAAAAAATAAATAAAAAGATGACATTTGGAAGTCAACATATTGAGGCACTCGTAATACATAAAAAAAGTTGACAAAAATTTACTTTAAATTTATCAGCTTCAGTACGAGTAAATTTTTCTTAAACAGTCTTTATTAAAAATTGTGACTCAGTAGAATTGCTATGTAATGTTACAAATAAGATTATTGTTATCAAAAAATTCATGAAAAGAATTATAATTCTGCACTAAATCTCTGTTGTCTGTCGCAATTCTCTAAATCAGGGAAAGTTTGGTTCATAATTATTATAGCATAAAGGAAATTTATTTGTGTGCAATATTTAAAGTATATTGTTTTTCTTATTACGTATTTATATGCGATTTACGCTTATGTTCGTATCTGTAAACATATAAGAAATAAATTAGAAGTCACGTTACCCTGTCTTGTTGCATAAAAGTCCTTGCACAGAATCAAAAGCCCCGGAATTTTATTGTGTCGTGGACAAAAGCTCCGGCTGGTTGCTAGGCGACGCAACGAGATTATGCAGTGCCACAAATACATGTCTTCATTAAGAGAACTGCGCAGCTACGAGAGCCAATGACTTTTCCCTTGTTCCCCTGACGATAACTGAAAGAAAAACGTCCCAATGAACACAACGTTCGACCGTCATCTTTATTTTGTGAATTTCCAAGTCACTGCTTCGGAACAATATTAACTGAGATAAATGAAATATCGACGAGACATTCAGCAACTGCCGCTAATTTTGCTCGCAGAATATGCCGGTTTTGTGAGTACAGTAGATTCTTGTGATAAATGCGATTATAACGTTAATTTTACCCTCACTAGCTTAATTTTCTATAAGTAAATTTCACGATTTTTTTAGTTTCACCTCCCGAGACTAATATTGCTTTCTCCGTTATAATTCCAAGAGATAAAAGTAACAAATAACTCTGGACTTTGATTCTTAATAAAATAGACATTTATTAAAATTTTGTTGAAATCTGTTAGATATTTAACGCATATTGATAGTAAAGAAAACAAAAAAAGAACAACAAGATTGTTGAGTTTAAAACTTTTATTTTTATTTAATCTAATTTTAGAAATTATCATCATTGGATTTCTGTATAGGCCATCCCAACTACCTTCTAAGAATGTTTAGCATCCCCTTAAGGATAGTCCTCACGCATTACGGTAAAGGATGAAATTTTACACGAACAACAATCGAAACTACACTTTGAATATCTCTGACCCCGAAAAATTTTATGCGGCACAAATATTAACCTTTGATGCATGTTTTAAAATTTCCACCTGCACTGTTACACTTTCGTCAACAAACTTAGTTACAGAATCTAAGTCAATTGTTTCTCCTTCCTTTAGAATATTGTCCAAAATTTTTTATTGTGCCTCCTTTTCCTTTTATAACTGTTCGGATACATCTAGAAAATAAGTTATAGTTACTTAAGTTTTCTTTTCTCTTTACGTACGCCTTCATGACTTTTTTTTTTAAAAAAGAATAATGTACAAACGAGATACACGCGCGACACCCCGTTCTCCGCGCTCCTCACCTCGCTTCGGCTCGCCTCGGCCATCTTCGGTCGCCTTCGGAAAGGCCGCCTCCCCCGTTTGAGGAAAAAAAACCCTGGTAAATGGCGGGAGGAAAAGTAAACAAAAGATACTGTGAAGTAAAAGTATAAATTAATCCAAATTTGCGTTCAGTGAAAAATAATCAGTAGCCGGTAGTTCAAGAGGGGCTGACCCGGCGGATTCCGGCTAGCTATTGTCGTGTACAGTAATGCATAAGTACATGATATCTAAGCTATATGAAGGAAAATCCACTACTCACAGAAAGTGTAAAGAAGAGGAATACCTGAAGATGACGTCCACACAGAATATGGAGACTAGATTGTGTTCGAAGGTGATGGCCACGGAGCATAAAGCGGATAATATGCATGCCATAATTCTGGACGCTGTTGCAAGTTTAAATACAGATGAGTATCTAATAGGTTTAGCTAATATTATTGACGCCATCACAGTTAAGTACAATGCGCATTTCTAACTCCTAAGGAGGATGTCGAAAACCTAATAAAAGTTCATAAATCAATAACAATAAATGATGAGATGGCCAATATAAGACCTTTAAAGCAAAAATACTGCCATGTAATCTTTTCAAACGTATGTCTAGTTATCCCAAATTAGATTATTGTGCTAGAACTAGAAAAGCTAAATATAATTCCAGACTCTAAAATATCGGATATTAGAATAAGTACTGGTGACCGAAGATTTTCTCACATTAAAAGTTTCAGAAGACAATTCTTCATTAAATCTGATAAGCTAAATTCCCTTCCGGATTCGATAATGGTGCAATTTCAAGACACTAGCTGTAGGGTGTATCTAGCAGCGGAGAACGATAACTTCTATCATTGTAAATGTCCCGGCCATATCGCGATAAATTGTCCGAATAAAGATGCAATACTGAAGAATAATCTGACTGCAAATGAAAATTATGACTAAATTCTGTGTAAGAACCCGGCACCAACAATTCAAATAATTAACCCTCAAGAAACGGAAATGGGTAATTTACAAATAAAAAAAGAACTGCATCTACGAGCTCGACAAACCAAGCTGATAAGAAAGACGCCAGTAATCTTGAACAGAAGACAAGCACGAATCCAGCAAAGAAAACCAAACAGAACATTCAGGATCTTAAATATAAGGTGCTTAGTCAATAATTAGGTCAATCCGGTACAAATATTATGGGAAGAAGAAAACAATGCTATATCCCTTTGGAACAGTTAAAGACTCTTATACTAAATGATATGAACTCAAAGAACCCAAGGACCATTATTAGAGATTACCAAATATCCTCTACATCATTCATAAATTTATTGGAATCTTTTTACCCACACTTAAATGATAAAACGGCAAAAAATAGAATGAAAAGGCGCATAAATTTAGTTTCGAAACAAGAGAGAGATTCATATTCAGAAGCAGACGCCTCCTCTTAATAAAACCAGACTATGACTACAGTACAGTGGAATCTGAAACAGTCGCAGTTTCAAAAAAGTTAATATAATGAATTTTCCAATTATTATGATAAATTATTAAAAAATGCGAATTCTTAAAATGTAAATGTAAGAAACCCACATTTGAAATGTATAATTAATCTTTAAAACTGATCAATTGTTTGTCTATTATTGGAATAAATATTAATCGCAGCATACGTATGTAAATAAGCACTAATTGTAATTTATTTACGGGTCGCCAATGACAAGTTGTTAACACGAACATTATAAACATTTAATTAAAATGATAATAATAATGTGTAATAAATAATAATTATTGAAAATAAATGGATTTACTAAGTCTAAACTTATACGAGTGGCTATTGTTCATGCAATGAACACACTTCCTACAATTTGCTAATTACGACTCTATATAGAATGCCAATGTTTGTAGAAATTGAGTAACGGCATCTATTGTAGAAAATACCTTTCTAACCCTAAAAAGTTGAAAATTTTACTTCAGATCATTATAAAGTTCAAATCATTTAGAGTTAGTTATTAGTAAAATCCCAATCAAGTTAACCTAATTATAACGTTGATTTTATGTCATCCGCATAGCTCTGCCACTTTTTTGTTACCTGTAAGGATCTAAGAAGGGATTAAAGATTTACTGCAGATTGTGGATTGTTCGAGGTGGGTTTTCTCGGCGTTGCTCAGCTAATATTTGTAGCATGCAAACTGCGACAAAGATGAAAGCTGTTCTCATATTCTAGTCTGCTCCGGGAAGCAGGTACCGAAAGTGGTGGAAGGAAATATCGAATTCGCTTCGAATACACTAGCCGCCTACGTTCAGAGGGAATGTTTTCTCCTCGTAAGCTGAAGAACAAAAAAATATATTACAGTTCATTTGCGTTCAGTGGCTTTATTTTCAATTATTTATTTTGTAATAAAAGCAAAATAATATAATTTACTAGATTGGAAAACTATCAAGTTGAAAGTAATTCAATGAGATCTATGTATATTGTACCAAGAGAGAAAAATTACCAGGAACAAAAACATCTAAAATTATAGAACACAGAAGCTTAGAACGGTTAATAACCCATGTTACATTCTTATATAATCGTGTGTTTGACGATTTTTTTCACTTAAATTTCCGATACTGTACATCTTTAACTTCATTAATTTTCTGAATAAGACCTCTTCTGTTGGTTTCAACTATATATACACACACACACACACACACACACACACACACACACATATATATATATATATATATAATATATATATAATACCCAGTTAAGGACATGAAGTTTGTTCTTATTTCATCAGATTTGTTTACCAACTCAGACTTGGGATTCTTGAGTGGTTTGTATAAAAAAGGGATAATAATAAAATGATGGATAAGTGGCTCTTAGAGAAGGGGAGGACTATAATTGGACGTTTAGTGGTTCTTAGAGATTATGGTTTTGACAGACATCTGGACGGAACCCTAAAGGCATAATGACAAAAGTTTTATGGACATACATTTATTAAAAGGAAGTGTTCATTTTAATTGTAGTGAGTGGCTCTCGGAGCGTGAGAAATCCAACAGTTGGTGTTTGTTTGGCGAACGTGGAAACTCAAAAACTGTGAAAACAAGGGAATATTCTGGAGAGGGGAAAGCAGATAAAAGGTGTTGGACTGGAGTGTGGTAAGGCAGTTGGACAGGAGACCTCAGAGGAGTTGGACAGGGGGCTTTGAAGGAGATGGACGTGAAGTCGGGTGCCAAAGCGCAAGAGGGAAGGATGTTGGAGTGTCCGAAAAGGAGGAGGACGTGGAGGCAGTTATAAATATTCGGTCAAATTGAATGGTGGCTGTGCCTAAAAATAAAATAAACATTTTAGTCCATGCAAGCTGTCAGGAGTCGGGATACCAAAAGGATGAAGAGAACGTGTCTGTAAAGCGTGTGAAAAAGTCTGTGCACAGAAGGGCATTGTAGATTAAATAGCATTCCTGAAAACCTCAAATAAAATAGTAAGTAGACATTCAGTAATAAATTATGTAAATTGTTAAATAAGGGTAATAGAGTCAGATTTCGTTTCAGTTCGTTTTTCATTTATTTTAACTGCATTGTTTAATTGTAAATTTTGAGTTCCGTTTCCTTATCAACCCAGTAAAGACCCTGGGGTACAGAGTCTGATTTAATAAAATTGTTTTGTTTATAAAATTTAATAACGTGTTTAATTTCCTATAATCATAATTATCAATAAGTGGGGTAGTACAATATATATATATATATATATATATATATATATATATATATATATATATATATATATTGTAACACGATTAAAGTAACCCCGAATTATTTGTATAAGTAATATTGTAAATGTAGATATTGTTAAATTGTTTCCCGGCCAGACGGCTTTGTTGGCGAGTAGTCTTAGCTGCCGCGTGATGAAATAACGTCAAGAGCATAGCTCCGTGTGGATTGTTCTTAAGCGTCACACGTAAAAATTAATTTTTTATTATATTTAGCTTTCAAAAGTAATGGTAAAGCAATTAAAGTTAACTATGTTTGTGCTAATTTCATGGAGCATATTAAATGTAGTAGGAATTAAAGCCATGTGTTCTACCTTTGAGCGTGTTCAATGAGTGACGCCTAAATTAGAAGAGAAAAGACGCAAAAAAGTGGTAATAGTGATAAACTGTAGCGATTATGACCATAAAGAAGAGCATTATAATTTAATTAAATATTTCATGTCCTTCTATCAATGCCACGCAAGAAAGAAAGCCACGTATTACAGAAGGACGACGACATAGATACAAACTTTCAATTGAAATATTTGATTTATGCCACAGTAACTGCCTATTGTTCTTCCCAAGGGAAATCTGTGGTTAGAATCTCATACTTAACTAAAAACTTCCAGAAGTATTATTTGTATTTATTATATCATATTATATATACTAACAGTTTTTATTACGAATTATATGTCCGTTAGTATTAATTCGTTTAACAATAAAAACAATAGACTTTCCCTAATATATTAGAGAGCGACGGCTTTCCCGGTGAATCTGTTAACCATATGACGATGGCGGAGCTTACCGTCGAAACGTTGTTATTCAACAAACAATTGGCCAGGGTTGAGACCCGAGAATTATATCTTGCTTTAATATATTTGGAAAGAAATTAATGACAATATTATATTATTTGTTCCAGCTTCCTAGTAATAATTGTAATAACCAGTTACAAAACGTAACCATTTAATAAACTGTGCTCTTGCAGACTCTCAAATAGCGCACATTATTTTTGAAGTCTGGTATTCTTACGGCATATTTTTAAAATAAGAACAAGTGCGACAAAACGTTATTTGAATTGAGAAGCTGGGCGAAAAGTTGCATACATGCTAGACATCCTATAATTGTAGGCATTATTTTCTGTCATAACGCTACGCAATCTAGTCTTAATGTGTGTAGCACGTTGCATTCAGAAAGGGCCGCCCAATGTTTGTGACGAGGACTGTATGTTTTTTCTAGAAACGCATACGTGGCTAGTGGTATCTGTAATATATGTCATCCATATTATGTAACGGGAAGACCCTGAATGTCGGTCCCTAAATGCCTCACTTTTTGATTTCTCATCAGCAGCTTAACTGTCGATATATAAAAATAACCCAGGCGGACAATGAAATGTATTACGGCTCAAATCATACTTTAATCCACAGATTAGGAAAATTTTCCACTAAAATGATGGTAAATATATGGAATAATTTAAACCCAACGATGTTTAAGGATTTTTTTTATGGAAAATAAGTTAAGACTCAGTAATAAATGTATGAATTCACACGAAACTACGTAAGAACAGAATAAAGTTTCTTATCAGTTTTTATTGACTACTGCTCCATTCTAGTAATTATAAATGTATTAATAATTTTTTATAAATTAAGCACATTAGGGCCTGTTTAAAGAAAACGTGAGAATGGCCAGAAGTTACTTTACAAATTTGTACAATTAAAGTATGTATTCAAGGAAGTATTTATGTTAGTGTATTGTATTGAGTTTCAAAAGTTCAAGTAGACCCGGGGGCTGTCTTCCCTGGACGTGTTTTTGTGAAAGTGTGAGTTTGTAACTGCGGTTTTACGCTGTTTCGAGGCTATTACCGACGGGAGGTGGCGGTAGCCTACCTCTGGAAACGTTGCCGTTGTATGGTTAGAGTCTATAAATGGTTCGTTTACGAGCAAGGATATTGTGCCTCGGATAGCTCCGACGAATTTAACATTTCATGTGAGAAAGTAAGCCTACCAATTTTTTTTTTCCTGAAATGTAAAATTAGCGGTAACGACGAGGCTCAGTTTGAGATCGGTTTGACGAGCTCTAGAGGCCATCTCTCTCGTAACGCCGAAAACGGGGGAAGATTAAAGGATAAAATAAAAAGTGATAAATACTTTGGTCAGAATTATAGGTAGTTAAATTTCACAGAGAAAAATTTAATTAAATGGTTTCTGTTTACAATTATATATCATTAGTATAATTATACTAACAAAATATAATTATTAACATTTTTTCAAATATATTTCGATATTATTATTTTTGCTTAAACGAAATTCAATCTGAGCAGTGTTTTGTCCAGATCAATTATGAATTTTTAATTATATTTTACGACAATAAACGAACTCTGTAAGAATGATTTTTATCATGTAAACAGCTATAGAATCCCATGTAAGTTGGCGTAGTTAAAAATAACTATTTAAAAAATATATGTTTAACAAATAATTATAACAATACCTAATATATACATATTGTAGTGAATAACAACCTTAAGTGGCCGCGGGCCTGAGGAGGCCTGAGTAGGAATACATTAGGCGTGCACGTGTTTCTGCCTGAGAAGGCCAAAAGAAATCGCGGGTTCGCGTCCCTTTTTTTTTACATCGTTTGGGGGGGGCGGAGTACTTATAAATACTCCGAACCCGGGTGAGAGACGGAGACGCAGGCAGACGGACAGACGCATGGAGACAGAGACGCAGAGACAAACGCAAGGAGAGACGCAGGCATACCGAGAGATTCTAGAGGGTGGAGAATTTGGCGAGCGGGAAGAAACGAAGGTTTTGAAGGACGTCCATCGCGGGGATGCCGAAGATGTGCTGCTTACTACGAGACCACTGCAAGTCACACGTAAAGTAAGCTTCACAACTTATGTAAAGTGCCTTCAAAAGTAGAATTTTTTACACAGTGCGGAAATAGACTCTGTTCTTGAATAGCCACCGAACCGCCCACATTACCCTGTTGAGAAGGAGAACTTTTTAATCAAGCCGGAGCTAATTTTAATTTTATGCAGACCAATGTATATCTGCTGGCGCCCAACAATATTTTTTAATGTACTTTTGTATTTTTTGTAGTTTCTTGTAATAAAGTTTATTTTGTTAATATTAAGTATTTTATGAAGGCAAATCATTACAATATATATATATATATATATATTCATTTTATACAAAGAGTCCTAGGGCTCAGGTATTATAGGCGCTTTGTGTGCCTGATGTTCATTTGTTATATCTAGCTTTATTCTAAAACTTGAACAGAAATTAACTTAATATATGTTGTGTAACTATCGATAACGATGGTAAGAAAAATGTATTACGTTTCTAAGAGTTGTAGGGATAACGTGATGAGGGAATGTGAGTCCGAAACAAGTTCCAACATGAATGGTTTAAAAAGGAGAGTTTTTAAGAATTATAAGGAAGTACGAGTGTTTCACTTAACAATGTTACTTAATTTAAAGTCGATTTCGATTGGTGCAAAGAAGACATCACCGGCAAATACTGATCAACGTTCTTCTTCCTTACACTATACGATTACTGTAGCTTCGGCAGACGACGTTGTGATATTCTTCCATTAAATATACTCTGTTTGTATAAATTTAGTATCTACGTTTCTGATGACGTAATTGTTCAATACGTTCACAAATTTAACTAAAAAAGCTCTGCACTGTCTTTTCTGTAGTAACCATTGAAACGATTTTCTTCTAATTGTATTAAGTACAAATTACTTCTTCAGGATCAGCAAAAAATGAGATAATTGTATTAAAATATGCTAAGACATGTTACCGGAATATTTAGGTCGCTGGCTTTAATTTATTTAAAGACATTGGGAAGGTCTAAAATTTTTAATGTATAATTGAATCTTGCACAAATTTAATTACATTGATACTTTCAAAAATGAATAGTTATTGTTAATTAATACTTTTCTACGTGATTCTTCCTTGAGACGAAAACGTATTTGTATTCAAGGGGTAATTACAGTCGCACAAATTACGGCAGGTGCATTACATTGCGAAGGTGTAGGGCCGCATAATTTGGCAAAGCTCCCTAATGCAACGCATTCGGAATGATATATTATTATCAGGCCATGTTTAATGTCGCAAGACCTGACGACTGTGTTTACTGCCTCCAAGACGCTCGTAAATTGCTTTGAAATCCAAGCGTTCATCACATGAAACAAATTCTGGCGACACACCTACGAACACTCAACTCCCTTACGATGTCTGGAAGAGACATCTTGATCTATTACGCTCTTTACGACGGAAAACCAACAAGCGGGAAGATATGCAAGCAAACCGCAAACAGAAAAATAAATTTTGTGAAAGTCTACACTTTTCCCGGCATACACATTACGCTTTATTTATTACAGAGAACGCTCTTATTTCTATATATGCCATATTTAAATATAAATAGAAAGTATTTTTAAATATTAAAAGATTATTTATTGACTTAATTTGCTGTAAAAATTCAGGTTACGTAAATTTTAAGCAGAGATTCTAAGTCGATGGCGAATAGTTCAATTTTGAAACGAACTATCCGTGATTTCGTATTTATACTAACCATATGAATATTTAACAAATAACTAAATTTTGATGAAAGTAAACGTTTTGATTATCGTAATTTCCAAATTCTTCACAAATGTAAATAAATTAATAATAATTATTATTAATAATAGAGTAACAAGCTACTCAGTGAAGACGATAAGTGAATACAAGACGAAAATGTTATATTGTGAGAGGTATGAAGGATTATCTCTGACGCGTTTTGTTATCTGCGAGAATAAGGGAAACGTACTTGGATGATCAGTGAAGAGGTTGTGTGAAGGGGAAAAATATTATAAAGGATTAGAAACGGTTTACAGAAGTATTACAAGTATTGAGACAAATAGTAGAAAATATAGTTCACTCGCAGGCGCATATTGTAATTAAAGGATAAATGAATAATGGTCTGCTTCTCGGTCTGTTTTTAGAGGTGTATGTTCCGGGATCGCAGTCCTTGGGCATACGGCAAGAGTTGTCCGCTATTCCTATTGGAATAGTCGGCCAGCTGCCTCCTAAACTGGTCGAGGCACGGAGAAGGGAATGCTGCGTCCCCACAGCAAACTCCTCTCCCGCTATCGGAAAGGCGTGGGACAAGTACCCAATGCCCGACCTACCCGATGCAGGTTTTTCTAGGGTTTTCCCTGCATTTCTTTAGGCGAATGCTGGGTAGGATCCTTAAACCATAGCCCGGGGGCCCTAGTTAACCCTTGGCTACCTTCCCCTACCCTTCCGCATCCCCCCTTTCTAATCCCTTCCTAACTATTAAAGGGGAGTTGCCCAATGTGGATCACCCTCATGTAGCCTGTTGCCCAAAAAAAAAAAAAATGTTTATCATCCAAGTGAACCTGCGAGAGGATTTCTCGCAGGTGAACCTTCCCAGAGAGCTCTGGCGGGGGCTACCTTTGTGGATGCTCTCACATCTCTCCGGTTTTTTTGAACTAAGGTTCCCACATGCTGAGGCACCTCGGTCTGTTTTGAGAGTTGTATGTTCCGGGGTCGCAGACCTTGGGCATACGGCAAGAGTTGTCCGCTATTCCTATTGGAATAGTCGGCCAGCTGCCTCCTAACTAATTTTGTTTCCTCGACTAGCCTATTTTCAATGACAGAATATACCTGCGGTAAATATATCATGTCTGTCTCAAGAATATTATCAACTCAATTGTTTAAAACAAAATTTCAACTTACAATGTATTTTTTATTTAAACAATTGAGTTGATAATATTCTTGAGGCAGACATTATATATTTACCGCAGGTATTTTCTGTCATTGAAAATAGGCTAGTCGAGGCAACAAAATTAGTTACACCTATCACATACTGAAGTCCTGCATTTCGCTAATTTATTATTTATGCTCTGAGTTG
The DNA here is from genome assembly GCA_037074705.1 of Zhengitettix transpicula. Classification (NCBI taxonomy): domain Eukaryota; kingdom Metazoa; phylum Arthropoda; class Insecta; order Orthoptera; family Tetrigidae; genus Zhengitettix; species Zhengitettix transpicula. Next base: position 24,739,204 of record CM073593.1, on the reverse strand, counting down.
TTTATGAGCAAAATATCGACGTACCATTAATTACTCGTTTTAAATTACCATTTGTCACTGCCCACAATATGTAACACGTTTAAAAGTATTAAAAGTAAAATGAATGTAACTTAACATTTTTGGAAAACATTAGAATTTTATAATTGATTGTACTCTGTTGGGATCAAATTAAAAACACGCAAGAGAAATTATATTCGTAGAAATCTCAGGGTAATAATAGCATTTTTAATGGGGAAAAGCAATAGAATATCTGAATTATTTAACTGCATATACAATATATAATATAATATATAGATAATATAAAGATAAAATTTTATGAACATGTATTAAAGTAGAATCGATACAAATATTAGGATAAATAAAGAACTTGACAGTGTGTTGATCTATAATGATTATTGTTTTACTTTAAAAGGTTTCGAGAAAATTTAAATATTATGTGTATTGTTTTTATTAATTGTATTTATTCAGGAGACACTATTACAATATATCTATTTTCTGTTACAAATTTTTGATGTGTTATGGATTTAGACTGGAAACTGTATAATCTCAGTGTAGTTGAAATATTACGTCACTAAGTAACTAAGAAAGGTACAGAAATACTATACCATAGCGACGAAGATTAAAATAATGATCCTTTCCGTATAAAGCCCGATATTTTATGAAGACATTATGAGTTAGTTTGCAATACTCACCACGTCTATTAGCTGCGACAGCCGGAGCCCCATCTTGACGGTGAGCTTGTCGGAATTGTTGCCCACGGGCCTGATGAGTCTGTTGTAATTGCTGAGGAGATCGTCGTAGAGTCGCTTCGCTTCAGGGTTAGCCGAAGTTCCACCTATCACAGCCAGAAGGAGCGCCAGAAGAACGCTCCCCATCTTAGGCCTAATCCACCCCTGAAAACCAACACCTTGCGTTAAACACATTGATAAAATTGTCAAATCATTACATGATCGATGATAAAATAAATATGTAAATAAACGACACATACTTTCATCAATATTAAATTATACTATTGTCTAGTCTATTTTATTCAGTAAATTAATTTTTTAAATGGTCTCTTAACAGAACAAATAAAACATTTCCCACAAAAGTGTCATTACCAATATATATAAAGATCGTATTTTTTATTAAATATTTATACATTAAAAATTTCATCTTTCTCTCTCTTTTTTCATAAACTACCCGACGTGACATCTTGTATACTCTGTGGAGACAGAGTCCGGTAGTCCTAAATGACATTGGTGAAATCGGTGGAAATAATGTTCTTCTGTGAATATTAAAAATTTTAACGAAATACGTTTCTGACAAAATACATTTTTAACTTCAAATGTGTGTTTAATTATTTTCATTTATTGTCTTTAAATATTCAATACGTGGAAATAATAGCTTTAACATTAAATTTTCATGTATTTAAATCAGGAAATGAGGTGCCATGACAAAGAATCGAATCTTTGATCATGTAAACAAATGTCTATCACGCTATTTGAAGGAAAATATTATTAGTTGTTTTTTAATAAGAATGTAAATTATTTTAGTTATAATGACATATATATTACGACTATTTAAAATAAATTATATATTATCAGCAGCCTTTTGACAGAAAAAATATGTAATGGAAATTGCACGTTTCGTCGATAATTTGCGGCATCTTCAGGTAATACGTTCTACAAAATTTTGATAGGGTCCTTCTGTGACTGCTGTGGCCCAAAATTTTGTTAAACGTTTCATCTGAAGAGGGCGAAAATTAGTGACGAAACGTTGTGTAGTTTCGATTATAAACTTTTTTTCTGGTCTCAAAAGGCTCTTGTTTATTAACAATTTATTTTAATTTTGTCACATGATACCAAATAAATCTTGGAAATAATATTTTTTTTCAGGTAGCTTTTAGGGAATTGTAAAATAAATACAACTTATATATAAACTATGAATATTAGATTGTCAGACCGAATTTTAAATTATTGCATGTATAACTCGTAAGAGACTTAAACCGTACTATCTGAAATTACTACAGAAATTTATTCAACGCCTGCATAAGGATGATACCTACTAACGCGTATTCTAAGCGCGTAGCTGATTCGCGGGCTTGCATATCCTTTATAAAGCCCAAACATTATTTATCTCTAGAGAACGTGTGCAAAAATGCCAGCAATCTGCGGCACCCGTGAAGTATGGGAAGGAGTTGCCCTTTAACTCTGAGAGGGTCCTTCGCACTGAGATAGACTCCTGAAGCATGCGTGCACGAAGGCAGAGAAAAGGGTTTCTAAAATAGGCTACTAACAGTGGACAGGGTTCAACGTCTATTAAAATAATTAAGATTACATGAATATATAATTTGAAATTTTTTAGACGTGGTTATTCTACTAACGTAACATTATTTTTTTAGTCAGTAATAATAATGAATACATATTTGTTCAAAAGTTTATTATTCAGATTTAGATTAGATTAGAAATAGAATCTGTGGAGGAATGTGGTAACAATATCGTTGATGTGAAGAAGAAATATTTAACTGAAAATAATAGACTACTAGCCACCACCTATATTAATATTAATTTGTGCGCGGCGCATACCGTTTCATTAGAACTTAATACGACTAAAAATATTTATAAGTAACAAAATATGTAAATTTATACATTTTTATGACAAAAATATATAATTCATATACCGTTCGTTCTTATAAGGAGACAGCTACTTTGAAGAAATTCAGTTGTTAATAATTACTCTAATTTGAATTCTATATTTTTGTAGTCATCGTTCGATTATGTTTTAAGAACATGGGTTTGTTAATCATTAAAGATGAAAAATATTATTTTCATTGGTCAAATAAATTGTTTCCGTGCTCCTTTACATTTACATAAAATTTACACGTACATTAATTAGGTTAAAGCAGAAATGTGATAGAAGGAAGACAAAAGGGCTTCTTTATTGTCGAGTACAAAGTTGCTTCCGTAACGGTCAGCGACTGGCAGTTGTCGGGCAGAGCTCAAGTACGCAGTTACTGAGATTGAGTTTAAATAATAGAACAAGGCAGTGTTGCTAGGGCGGCCATGCCTGTTCGATCTGCACTACTTAACTCTTGCAACTGCTACATAGCATCAACAGTTTCACTAACAAGCCGACATAATATTATACATAAATGATTCTCAATTAAAGACACAGTCTGGATGTATTACTGTCCCGAAACACTCATGTAACTCATGAGGGAAATCAAAATATTTGGAACTTCTCTCTCTCTTAAGAACGATTTTTATTGCTTTCGGTAATTTAATAGTAGATACATTTTTATTTATGTTAATTGTAAACAAACATATTTTGTTACTTTCAAATAAACATGGATTTGGAGTCCATTTCTTTCATGCGGTATATTTAAACAAATTAATCGGAGACTTCTGCGGTATTATCTCAATTTAAAATTAAACATTTTTTTCTTTAGACCGATAAAATTAATTTCTGTTAATTACCAGAAGTAAATTTAAATTTGAGAGACTAAAGGAGTAGCAGCTTTGAGGTTAGAAACGCATTAACCCAGAGAGTTAGATGTAAGTTTATCTTCGGTTCGGTGTTGTGGCTGAGGAAAAGGCATTAAGAAATTTAATTACAATTTATTCGAAGAGCCCACTCCACCCCAACCCTTAAGGGTGCGCCACTCCCATGCCTAAAAGAAGTTGGAAGTATTACAGGAAATAAATTGTATTGATTACATTTCGTCAATACAAAGTTAGATATCTTAATAGATACAACTGATGAAGTTACATACCAGGAAGGAAACATAATGTGATTTTGCAATTATTTAGGATTTAATTACTTTGTTTCTGACGTATGGTCCATTTTATTTATTAAAAACTGATTCAACGATTTCAGATAATTATAACTACGTAATTCTGAAGTAGACCTAATCAATATTTATTTTAAGCCTGTAATTCAGTTCAATGTTCTCATAATGAACCCATTTATCAATATTGAGGATTTTAATGAGAAATTGAGGTTGTTTGTGAATGTACTTAATTTTCGGATTTGAGAGTTTACTGTAGAAATTAGAACAAGCACAATTTATTACAATATGTTGTACCGTATAACTATAAATTAACTAAAGTAATCGAAAAACAATTTATCTTTCGAATCAAACGAAAACCGAGGACCGTGTTACGGTTTTCAAATGTTGTTTCAGGAGCTTTAAAGAATTTTTACGCGGTTCAGTGAGGCTAAATACCCATCAAATTCAACGGAGTATCCAAATCAAGATCAAATAATTAATTTTTGGGGAGAACAAGGAGGATGTGAATTAGAAGTAAAACGACAAGTACCACATAATTTAGACGAATGTAAGATGTAAAATATTTTTATAAACATTCTTGTTAAGAAAATGGGGGTTTTCTCGACCAATGTCTCACATCTATAAACAAATTGCTTCACGAATGGAAAATATTTTGGTTTCCTAATAGCAATTATTGAATAAAACATCTAAAAATACGTTGGAATATTAAAGTAAAGATTAATATAGTGCCTAGCCATCGGTGAATTAGATTCGTAATCAAGTTTTATTTTTTGATGTTTCCAGGAATCCGGAATATGTTCTGACATTTTCCGGCTTCAGCCGTGATTGCAGAAACCAACCCAGCGTCCAATGCCAGAAAGTATTCAATTTATACGTTGAAGCTTTATAATGAAACATTACTTTCTCGTGTATCATGTTACACCAAAGGGTCACAGATCCTCCATTAAATTTTACGACTGGCAGTAAAATGTTGCGATTATGGGGCCGCGGAGAAGTGTGTTCCGCGGCACTGGTTTAAGATAAAGCGACGGCCGGGGTAATGAATGTTTTCGAGATGGAGTGTACCGCATACATCTACAGAAAGTTGCAAGAGAGAAAGGGGGGGGGGGCGAGGAGTGTACAAGGGGGATGGGGAATAAGCGGAGAGAGCAGAAGCGATTCTGCACAGTGCGAGGGAGCCTCAATTGCACTGGAAATAAGACACCTGCGTTTAACAAACATCAATAACGAAAACTGGGGACAATGTACACTTTTTGAGAGCAGATATTTCAACTCATGTATTTCAGGTTTCCGCAAATTAATTATTGCCTTCTTTAGACTTAGGGGCCAAATATATATTTTGAGTATTTGGCTATAAAAACCTTTGTCTAAACGTCAATTCTTTTAATTAAAACTGGAAGATTTTCTCGGTGAATATGTTGAATAATTAATTCTTGGGCTTACACCTGGGTAATTATGGGCTTAGGCCACGGCGTTTCAGTGACTTTCGCTGTCATCTTTCTCAGGTTAGTCGTAGGACGACATTCGATTGGGAAAGATGACAAGTCATTTAAACGTCATGGACTAAGTTCATTTTACCCGGTTGGAAACTCAGGAGTTACTTTATAAAATTCTTGTAATGTTTTGTATGTTCATCAATATGAATATATCACTATAAATAAATAATTTGCACTGTTGACATAATTAACAGATAAGATTTAGATGAAATTTTTATTATATCATGACAAAAAATAGCCATTTGTATTTCAACTTGATAAATATTGATATCTTAAATCCTAAATCTTTAGAAATTATACAAAATAAGTATTTTATATAATCTTGTTCCGAAAATTTTTAAAATTTGTTTTGTCTTTCCGTAATTACAATAGTCTTCCACAAAAAAATTATTTGATAACTGAAGTGGTAATTTTATAAATTTATCGATGCAAAAACATCAAGTTTGGATAAATTTGTAGACCTTGATCCCTTTTTAAAATTTACGCATCATTATTTCCATGAGGACTGTATAATGTCTAGAAATATTTTACTGGGGTTCCGTAAAATAAATACACATAATACCGATGTAAAACGCAAAACGGAAATAAATAATGTAACATCGGAAGTTTCAACGAATTTTTTTAAGAAATCTTATTTGACAAATAAAATTAACAAGATATACAAAATCAGTATTTTATATCATTTTTCAATATAATTGAGGCTGGGGCTTGAAAATATCAATACACTAAAAGATAAGTAATTTTAAAAATTAAATATATGCAGGAAATATGATTAAAATTCACTATATTAAAAACACAATAAAAGATTTTATTGATTTTTATATGCTTTTATTATTTATTAATAAATATAAAAATTCTGTCTGGTGTAAATAGGAATAATAGATGGATTAACACCAGGATTGTGGATAAGTTTTATCGTTATAAGAATAACTCAGAATTAAAGAGAATCTAAAGCCTGCATTTATATTATACGTCAATCAATGTTTCAATAAAATCTCAAAGTCTCCAAATTACATTTATTAAAGTAGAATATATAAATACATATTTTTATGGACTGTTTCGCGTTATCATTTTTCACTTGTCAAAAGTTCCATTACGAAAAAAATATTTCATTTTTACACAAACGATAATTAATATTCCGTGCAGCCGAAATTTATTAATAGCGTATATTTACACTGTGTTGAAGAAATTAATTAAGACAGGACGGAAAATTATAAAAGTATATGATTAAAATACTACAAAAGATAAATAAATAAAAAACACGAAGTCTTTGATATTAATAACAACATTTAAGTTGCTAAACGTAACTCTATTTAAGAAACGAAGTTCTTTCGATATATATGCTTTATCTTTCACCTTTTCAATAGAGTGACACTTAAAGTGGAATTTGTGTCCTCCGTCGCAACACATTTATCTTACCAGTGATGTTAACTGTCGTGGTTTGTTAGGTAGAACTCCTTCTTTTATCACGCCTTCCCTCTCTGGTATTTCAATTTCCGTTGCTGATAATATTGTTAATTATTTCGTACTTAAAAATAGAAGAAATTTGTGTCTGAATAAATAGTTAAATGTGTTGACGGAAATGTGAAACCAATATTAACGGTGGGTTTCATTCCATCGTGTAAGTTTACCTGGAAACCGGGACCAAATTAACTTCTGTTTTAAGGGGACATTAATTTCGTTAACAGCGTGGTTTATCTTAGCTCCAGCTAACTTTGGAAACTTAACGTGGGGTTTGGGACTTTTTTCTAAAGCTTAGAATGCAGCAAGGGAGCTTTATTATCCGACAAGATCTACAAATAAAGTCTTTTCCTCTTGCTATCGCTTCTCGATGTCACCTTAAGCTGCCTCCAGGATATTCTCCAACTGAATACCTTTGGACTGTGGATATTTTTGGCGTGACCAAACTTGCCAGTGCTTGAAATATATATATTTAATTTTCCACATCACTGTTCATATTTTTACACAAATTGAGATTAATTCTAAAATCTAATTGTGTCATGGAACTTCACGATATTACTAAGATATTTAAGGTGGTATTACAAGATGATGTGAGATTCAATTAAGCTTCTACTTAAGTATTTGAAACACGAGTGTCAGAAACGGAAACCAAATGAAGAAGGCGCACACGTTTCACGGATTGAAGTCGTTTCGTATGAGGTGAAACCTTTCGGTGCGAAAGAGACGGTACCGATACACACTGATCATTGTTCTTCTTTCTTTCACGATAAGCTTTCTATCCAATCCGTAAACGAACATTATAATCGTTTATCTGTTACAATTTTTCATTACGGTTTTCATTCTCTTCGATTCTGATGACTTGGTATTCTCATACAAATTTAGCTTTATTGTTTGTTCCATTTACTTTCGTTAACTTATATATATATATATTATTTAGATTCTTCGGGTATTCCATTCTCTTGGAGTAGATAAAAGATGATGAAAAAAGAGACAAAGACAAGGAAAGAAAAGAAACGAGAGAAACAGGAAGAAAGAGCCACGTCAAAGAAATGACGATAAAGATCGTCCAGAAAAATCAGAAAAACAGGGTGAAGTTACGTAATATAAACTGGCTGACATTCATGGGACAATAATCATAGATTAAAATGGGACGATTTCTCGGTTATTTGTCCAGAACCCCATGATTTTAAAATAAAGTTCCAATAAGCCATTCATATATCCCTAACTTGTTTCTTGTCTTCCGCTTTTTGTTTCTCTTGTTTCTTTGCTTTTCTTTCCTTTTTCCCATTTATCTATTCCAAGAATATCCGAATAATCTAAATAATAATGTTATCTCACCATTGTCAAGAAATTTCAAATATAATATATATATATATATATATATATATATATATATATTGTAATGCCAATTAATTAGGCCATTAATTAAAATTTGAATTGCTTGAGAAATCCATTATAGCGGTCTGATAGAACAAAGCGACAATGAAAAGCGAGCTCACTTGCTTTGTCGAAAGGTCAAAAATGGCATATGCGCGCTAAAACTCGACAGAACTAGGTGACAGTTCGCGGAAAAACATCGTGAGGAGCAGAACAAATAATATAACTGTTAGTTGGTGGCGGGACATTTCAGAGGACGGAACAAATAATACTAGAGCAGAGACTAGCCGTCGTTAATGAATTATTAAACAAAGTTGTGAATTTAAGACAAAGTAAAAACATTCAGGGAAGTATTACCTCGTAAATATCGCTAAGTAACAGAGTTTACGTCTATAGCCAGCCAGGAAAGAAAGTCAGCAGTTTAGCAGTTTACGTCTATAGGCAGTCGGAATAGTTAAGTTGCAGTTTAAGTCCAAAGCGGTAAAAGACAAACAAATCTACGAATCATAGGATTCGTATAAGGCAAGCGGACACCAGATAGCTGACATTCCGGAGAATCATCCGAGTTCCTGTGAACTTCTACATTTTGACTTCAATAGTGTATAATCTGTGAGTCGACTTTTAGAATCAGTGTATAATTTTGCAATAGTGTACTTCCGAAACCGAAAATAATGCTGGTACCAGCTAGACAGATGTAAGTAACAAAACCAAAACTAATGATGAATTGTAAACGTAATTAAAGGATAGAGTCAGATTTCGTTCTCTTTTAATTGTCAAAGTTAATTTCTTTTATTTTTAATTTATTTCTATCGACATATTGTTAGGTAAATGTGAACTGTTTGTTAATAAGATTTTAAAATCAATTTGTTGTGTCCATTATCAAACCCGGTCAAGGCCCTGAGGGAATCAGATCTCTTATTTTGTTTTAATTATCTTTATTGCCACAAAAATAAATAAATATTTTTTGTTTGTTAATTGTTTTTAAATTTTTATTTAATTAACGCCTTACATTTAATTATTACCTAAATGGCGTTCAACGAGAGGTTATTTCTTTAAATTAATTAAAGGCTTATTTTTGGTTTTTACAATATATATATATATATATTGTAATGGATAGTCATCACTGATATAAAGAATTACTTATTTACTTCTAATTGTTTGACTGTTAAATTGCTTGGTTCCACGACTAAATTCATAAGGTGACATTTTTATTGGACGATTTTTCGATGCCATAATTTAATAGACATTTTATTACCCGTTTATTGTTTATTTACAGTAAATATTCAGCAAACGAATCTAATCAACATTTTCAATAAGTTTCTTACTGAATTTGTCTATTTTCTGCTAGAATTATGCCCCAGAACACACTGGGGGCCAGAGCATCAAATACCGTGGAAACTGACTTAAATTAAGGCCTTTGCTGTAAATTACATTTCCAGCTGTTAACCTGTTAATTGCTTGGGTGTAGGGTGCCTCGTAATGGGATCGCAATACAGTCTCACTAGCTGCCGCTTCGTAAACCCGAAGCCAGATCGTTAGAGCACATCACTGTTGCGCATTCTTGCCATCACTCAGGCAGTAATCCTTACAGTCAACAGTTGTTTACTTCGTCTTATATGCATGATGCTCGTCTCGGGGTTGTTATATTCTAGTCATAAACAAAAAAGAGTTGAGAGACGTATAAATTTGGTTTTCTCTTAAATAATAAGACCATTGTTTTACTTAATATTAACAGAATTTCCATTGAATGACCGTTAAAAGTGGACAGCGTTTAGGAATAATAAAACTGGTTTGGGCTGTAAGACAGAAAACATCTACGTTGTTGGGAGAAGTTGTTATTTTTTGCCTTTTGTAGACTAACTTGGTTATGAATTAAAGTACAAAGAGTTAACATATATAAGGTTCTAAACCAGTTCATTGGAGCGTAGAACTCTATGGTATGGACTAAAGCGTGAGATTTTTATATTTTTTTTTAGAGTAACAGGCTACATGATGGCAATTCTCCTTTAATAGCATAGGAAGGGATTTGAAAAGGGGGATGCAAAAGCATAGAGGAAGGTAGTATAGGGTTAACTAGAGCCCACGGTCTACAGTTTAAGGATCTTACCCAGCAGTCGCCTAAAAGTGATTCAGGATAAAACCTAGAAGACCTGCATCGCATAGGTCGGGTATTGTGTACTTGTCCCACGCCCTTCCTATGGAGAAGGGTTTTCTGTGGGGACGCAACATTCCCTTCTCCGTGCCTCGACCAATTTAGGAGGCAGTTGGCCGACTGCTCCAATGGGAATAGGTACCTCGGCTTGTGGAAACCTTTGTTAAATCGCAGAGAGGAAAAGGCATCCCCAAAGGTAGCCCTCTCCGTCTCTCCAGATAGTTTCTGCTGCTGGATCCAAGCTCCCACTGGCTTTTTGGCTTATATAAAAAATGCAGGTGTCGACAAAGTATCTGTAGTGTAAACAGAAGAATATGAGTGAATTTTCAGAAGTGTGAAGCTTACAACGGGCGCTAGAGTCGACACCAACAACCACAGACGTCACCCCCAGTAATAATCTCCCCCAAGTTCGCTAATTGGGTTAGCGTTGCTGATCACATGCGGTATGAAAGTTTACCGTTTCTAAAATTATCTTGTATTTCAAATTGGTAATTTAATCGTCTCAGTACTTTTCTAATTCTGTAACCGACATAAAAATCTTGAGATAATATTATATCATTGTAATTCTGTTGCGTAGTTTTGATAGTAAAATGGCACATTTTCTAATAGTCAGAAAATTGACAAAGTCTTTTAGGGCTTTTAACCGAGTAAACAATTGTATCAGCGGCGTTTCGATGACTTTCACTGCCATCGTCTTCTAGCAATAGCAGTGAACGTCATCGAAACGTCGCCAATACACTTATTTACTTGATTAGAAGCCCGATAATATTTTAATAATTCTCTACACCGTGAAAGACTACATTCTTTATTATATAATCTCTGCTGTTGACGCACAAATTCAACACCAATCAGCAGTGTCTTAGATTCATGTTTAATTTTTTTATAGTCTCCATAGCAACAAAACAGTTCAGACGCACAGAGCGATTAGTTTACTATCAATTCTATAACGAGAACAAGTATGCAACTGAATTATCATCATGCAAATTTCAATGTTTGTTATGTATTGTAGCGAAAAATATATTATAAATATAATGATGTCTTCAAATGAATTTTATCTTTCTTTTAACTAACTTCTTAAGTAATTTCATGCCTAAGATTACAGCAGTTGCATTTAACACGGACTTCGGGTCAAAGGACTCCGCCATAATTTAAACTTTCAAATGGTTACAGATACGGGAACAACTGGGAAACTTTAATCAAGAGCGTAACCATGTGTTCTGGAATTTAAAATTATAATTTATTATTACACTTAAATTATTATAACTATCCACTAACAAAACAATTCACAAATTTTTCAATGGTGCGAGTGACTTAAAAAAAGAAAAAGTATATAAGTAATAGAGAACCAAAGTAATAGAGAAAATAAGTTATAATATAAATACCAGACAACGTTTCTGGGATCCCTGTACCCTTATTCAGGAGCTAAGAAAAGCCTAAAGCCACACAACTGCATTCGTCAGTTGACAAAATTCAAAAGCCTTGATAAGGTAAACATTACCACGATGTTATGAATTCAACAGTTTTCGATTGGTAGCCAAATTACTTCATTAATAAAACAAAATTAACATGAAGTGTGTTGAAAATGAATTATATATTGCAGAGATCAACAATGTTCATTTTATTTAATTTTTTTCTTTTAATATTGGCGGCGTAACTTTGATTCCAGAGCATTGTAAAGAACAGCATTGTTTGGCGCAAAAAAAGCAGATACTGAGAAGGTTGCTACAGCGATTATTGTCGGAAAAGCGTATATAACACGCTCAGAACTTTGGTAGGTATAGCAGTGTGTTGTTGGAGGGCCCGAGGAGTGTAGTCATGGCAGAATGTTTTGAGAGTGTGACCGGTCTGGTCACGCCTAGATGTAATATAGTTGGAGATCAGGAGAAAATTGAGTGTGACAATACGTACGACAGTAAAGTAGAAAGTGAGACGATAAAAGCAATCAGTACTATGGCGTGTACATAAAATATTGTCCTATTAAAATTAAAATAACCACGAGTGCACAAACCAGAGCATCCTTGAAAGACAAAGGTATGGATACATAATTTTGTAAACCTTTACGTAAATATCATTTACCGCCAGATTTCTATACCTTTGTCAGATTTTTCTAGATTCATCTCATTTCTATAGTTTTTTTGTGTTGTTAGATTTCTTTTTATAAAATTTTGTTAAAATAATTAAATTGGTATATTTCTTTTGTAACTTAGGTGAAAATTTCAAATCACTGTTTATTAGAGGCACTATAAGCGGCCCTGGAGTTTTTGATTCTTATTAAAGCTGAGGTATTTACTAAAAAACATAATGTACAAAATTCAATATAAAATTGAAATTGTAAATTAAATAATCTTCTGTTAATTTTGGTTTAATTTCAACGTAAACTCCAGTAAACATTCTTCCTTTGTTTCAATATAATTTTGTGCATACCACATAATTTGCTTCAACGTGTTGCTAACTTTTCTAATAATTTCCTTTTATATTTTGTGTATTACATAATTTCGCGCCACAAATTATTTTATTATTATAATTTTGTATATTAAAACATATATATATGTATATTTTTAAAAAGGCTATTAATTGTTTTTTAATATAATTTAATTGTTGGCGGTACGGGTGCTTACAGATGACAACCAAGGCGGGTTTTTCTTTGTTAACAATCGAGACTGAAAACCGCGCGCTTAGGGAACTCAGTCTGCGGCGAAAGGCAAGGCGGATAAAGTTTTCGGCGAGACGCGAAACAGAAATGTATGCATGGGGAACTGGGACATAGCAGTTGGGTCCACAAAGAGAAATAAAAACAGTAAAAGTCTGCGGATCAAGAATTATGAATAGGGCTATCTAGGAAGTCCAACGGCGAGATATAATAGTTTACATAAAACTCAAGTAAACAGTTTTGACGAAGAGACTTATAAAATCGCAGTTTGGAAGCAGAAGTTTTGCTTCACAAACTGAACTAATTTTCGCTTTGAGGAGATCTACGTCCGGCAACTGGTGAGGGTGAGCTAATCCAGGTTCCAGGTTAGCAGAGATCCAAAGCAACTAGTGTGTGTTCAAAATCTGTAGTGTAGAAGCAGTGTATAATGGCCTGTTTAGTGGGTGTTGACTTCAAGCTACAAGAGTCCGAACTGGTACCAGTAGCACTGTTGTGAGTACAAAACAATTATTAATGACTGTAAACGATAATTAAAGGGTTTAGTCATATTTAGTTCGCGTTTTTCTTTTCATTTGTTTCATTTTATTTTTGTATTTAATATTGCATTCCGTTAACTTCAATGAGTTTGGATTATTAATATTTTGTTCATTGTATTTGTTCTTCCTATCAAACCCAGTGGTGACCCTGAGATAATGGAAAATTCAACGTAATTGATTGTAAAATTATAAAGCTATATATTCATAAAACGCCACGAACTAATAAAATTAAATTAAAATATTTGTTTGTTAAATTGACGGAATTTGGCGTGCAAAACAGGGCATATAATGTGTAATTATCAACAATAAATTTTAAATACATAATAATTTTGTTAATTTTGACTATTAATTAAGACCGTCTTTCTAATCATTACAATATATATATATATATATATATATATATATATATATATATATATATATATACCAAACATAAATATGAACCTGAAGAGTCCAAAGAGATTCTTTAAGTATAGAATCATCGATTATGTTAAGGTTTTATGTAATAGATTTCATTTAATCAATGAAAAATTGGAATTAATGTGAATCATTTCAGGCGTTGGATTTTGAGTTTTGTCAAATGACGAGTGCATTTGTGTTGCTCCAGGTTCTTCTTAGCACCTGAAGAAAGGAACAAGGATGTTGTATTTATATTATCACTTATTTTGTCTGTATTTGTCATTTTCTTATTAGTCGTAAATATTTTCATTTCAAAACTACGTAAGTATGATCATACATCATCGCTCATATGCATGTGTCTCTGTGTGTGTGTCTTTGGGAACTAATGCGACAAGTAGTTACTTTTCTGAATCCCACCAGTATTAATCCGTTTAATAAATTTCTTATTAACATGAATTACTAAAGCGACTGTTAAATGCAGTTGGATATTATAATTATCGTCAGCCGTATACTGTGAACACCATAGCTACAAATTAAACGAAGTTTATGGCTTACGGAAGGTTCTCATGCAAATTAATTCGCGTTTCCCCTCTTAACATGAGAGTTTCCGTAGCTGCAGCTGGTAGTTGGGAGAGTAATTCCTGACGACCAGGCCTCCCACAACGGGAGGACCGTAAAGTGGATGGCGATAAAAGTTGGCCTTTCTACCCTACCTTAGCTTCTAACCTGCGTATAAACAATCTTCGAAATTGAGGGGGCGTGTTTGATCGCTCCTGTATACAGTGTCCCTCCTTCAAGAAGTGAGGAGTGTTGCAATTATCCATCTTTAAATAGTTCTGTAAGAGTTACTTTGCTCTTAACATCCAAGGAGGGATGCGGTAATCCACTTATCATAAACTATTTATAGTGACGTTGATTTTCAGATGTATAAAAATTTATGGAGAAATAGCTTTAATTTTTTATAATCATCCTTCTCTTCAATGATAGGTTGTTAAGAATTATTGTGTTTATAGATATTCTTCAATTTATCATTGTATCTTATTCAACCTATGCTTTCCTTAACTATTATCAAAAAACAGATCATTAAGGACCAAACAGACAGTGTATAAAACTTACTTTACAGCAATGACAACCTGTAGGCTGAAACTACAACCAAAATAGAAGAAAGCAAATTACAAGACAGTGAAATGAAGTTCCTGAGATTATTTGTGCAGAAATGACGGAATTAAAAATAAATTAAGGAAAATAATAGCGACGTGGCTTGGACATGTCAAAAGAATGGACGAGAGTAGAAGAGGAAATGTAATGAGGGTAGAATAGAAGCTACCGTTATTGAATTTGTAAAGGGTTTCGATGTAGTTCCTCACGACATCTTGATCCAAAAGTTAGATGGGAAAGAGTGCAAGAATGTTTGCGAAACAGTCTACAAAATGTTAAAGGCGGGAAAGAAACTTCGGAACTCGGATCTGTATCATCGGGAGTCCCACTGGGATCGGTCATTGCCCCATTTTTGTTTTTAATATTCATCAACGATTTACGTCAACGAGAGAACAGACTCATTACGTAAATACCAGACAGCAAAAACCGGATGTTGGAAAATACTCATTCCTAAATAGGTTACCTGCAAGAGTTTTCTGAGAAGGCCCTCTAACGGAAAGAAAATTTAGACCATACCTGAACTCTCTAGTGAATATAGGGTAGTGTAGTGAAGTGAATCCCCTTCATTGTAATAGCATACGGAGGGATTTGAAATGGGGTATGCGGAGAGGAGAGAAAGGTAGTTAAGGATCGTATCGACATTCCCCTAAAATATGACAAACCCTAGAGAAACCTAAGTCAGGTATGTCGGATTCTCGATACTTGTCCCACGCCCTCTCGATGACGAGTGGTGATTTACTGTGGGTAACATTAATATGGAGCTTAAAGCACTAAAATAAACATATTATAATTTAATTAATCTTATTTTAAATATATCCATTTTGTAATTTATTACAGGAGACAAATAAAATCGTGAGTAAAATTACTAATAATACACGCTTAAACCTGAAACTACATTAAACAGAACGTGGTACAGAATGAGTGAACTACACTAAGAGGCACAAGCACAAACGATGTGACAGGGCGACAGAAAATCTCATATTCCGTCGTAACGCTAGGCAATATATGAAACAAGCAAAGAAAAATATAAGAGTAAAACGAAATATAAAGCACGCAATATGTGAAATAAAATTCAACGTTATTGCAGGAAAAATTCTTTTTCCTATCAAAACCGTCAAGAAAGTCTCGGAATGAGTAGGACACAACATTTAATAGTCATTATAGTGATACAAATACTTATTGCGGTTGATATTATTCTTTATATCCAAGGGGAGGAATATTAATTCGAATTATTCTTGTAATGTGAATACCAAGGTAATGGATTTGACGATCCGAAACCGATCTCATTTAAATTCTCGTCAGTCTGTATGTTAACATAACTTAGTTCGCTTTTAACAGGAACACTTTCGGGCCGATTTAGATTAAAACCTGTTTTAATTGTTATATATACATATATCGGTAAGAAATTTCTTAGAAATATTAAATTGCCAGCCGCAGTGTTGAAAATAAACAAAGATTTATTCAAAAGCTGCTATTGTGTTTTTTCTCTCTTTACAGAAAAACGGATGAACAGGATTCCTCTGAAGCAGTAAATAATTTTATCTCTGTTTTATATTAATAAAACTAATCATTTGTAAATACCTCTGAAGGAAAATACCTGAAGAAGATACAGAAAGGTATCGAAACGTCGTCATAATATGAATAAAAAATAAAAGTGTCTGTATAAGGTCATTAATTTTTTTATTAATTCAAGACAGACATTAAATCAAAACTTTTATCTATTATATATTGTCATCCATTATACCAGAACGTTAGAAAAAAACTTAAAATACTCTCCGAACTATTTTTTTCTAATAAATCAGTTGTTTTCCTACAAAAAAATTACCAGTCAAGAGTCGGCGAGATGATAGAAGTAGAATAATCTTGTAGCTAAAGCCAACAAGTAACAAAGAGTATTAAATACAAAAAATTAAAAAATGTTTTCATTCTCTTATGAACTACGGCCCCATACTTATAGTATTATTATTGGTACCGTTAAATGGTGCTAACTTTTAATTGAATTTGACTGAATGCAGTAGTCAATTTTAACTAACACTTTAATAATTTTAGTGCTTTAATATAATTTACATCCCATTTAATTTATAGGACAATTTCTTGTACTGATTCAAACGAACAATTATTTAGATATATAATTGCGGTATTTGTCATCATGTCGAGTTTTTTTGGGCTAGTAAATGAAAATGATTTCAGAGGGAATATATCAAATGAGTTGGATAGACAAAAACACAATAACAGAACCCAATGTATTCATAATGTAAACTATATTGTTTGTATTTCATCATTTTGAATTTTCTTCGTGACAGAACTGATTTTATCGTAATGTAAAACTTAATGTGATCGATATATTTCAATAACTTCTCTTTACGAAATATATTATTTCAGTTTCAGTTATATATTTTTTTATTGCAATTGAGAAGATGACCGTCTTTGATATGATCATTGAGGTTGATTTAGTTTATACCAAAATATTTTTCGGTATGAAACACCGGACGTCGACTCAGAAAAAATTGGGAATGATTGGAGTGAATACATGTTAATGCATCGATAGCGAAAGGTGCCTGCATCATGGAGGAAATGAATGTCTGCATGTGCAATTCGTGGCTTGTGACACTAAACGGAGGTCAATACAAATTAAATTTGCGTACGAGAAATTTAGTGTTTTGAGGTAGTGGTGAGGGAGGGGGGGGGGCGCGTTGTAAGTTGCACCCAGAGCAGGAAAACGTAGTTGGCAGAAGTGGAGTAAGGACCAATGGAGGCAGTTGGTAGTAGAGAGAGTCGTAAGAACGTTAGCGAACAGTAGCGAGCAGTGAAGTTGAGGCTTAGTCTTGAAATTTTAATAGTGAGCGTTGAAGTACGAGCTATAATGTTCTGGAACACCTGAGACATTCTTCCTGGTCGATGCACCAGCTAATCCCAGCCGCTGCACACAATTCACCCCGTTTCCATTATTGTTTCCCTAAGTTTAAAAAATACTTTCACATATACAAAAACTTTTATATTCTTACCCAAATATTATGATTTGATTTTCATGCAGTTTAACATTTTTATAATTGTCTTGTTTGTGTTCCTAATCTGTACTCACAGATTAAAACCGATAGATTGAGTCACATATCTGTTTTATTGTAATAAATTGCGAAGAAATTGTTTTAAATATGTTTTATTTATACGCAATTAGGGGGATTTTATTAGAATTTCAGGAGAATACGCGGCGAGTATCAAATTTCTCTGGGAGTGTCTTAGTGGAGTGATAGTAGTTGACAGCGTCAGTGACTGTGAAGTTTCTCGGAACTATTCTGCTACAGATGATCGATAGTTGTCCGCACTTTCCAGAAGACTAGAGAGGTTTCAGAATGTCGCAACTGCCAGCCTCATGCCGTTGTTAAGATAAATTTGAACCCCATTAGAAAAAAAAATGTCTGTGTAGCTCCTAAATTAAGTTGAATATTAAATGGCTTTCTAGTACCCACCTTAATAACTCATACATTTCTCGGAGGAAAAACGTATGGATTCCCCGGTTTTAATTGAATTTTTCCGCGTTCTGGAATGACATATTGTCTACGTAAAGTTCACATCAAAGTCAGATTTCTTTACGTAAAATAGCAGTAAGAAGCGCGCGGAAAAACATCCAATAAAAATGTAAGAATTAATTGACACATTTAATTGTAAGAAAAGAAAAAGATTCCAAGTAACATCAGTTGAAATGCAATAAACGAATATATTGTTATATTACTTGGAATAAATATAAAACATACTGTTTTATTCGCTTGTGATTACAGTTATACCCAATAATTTTCAAGGTTAAGCTTCAAATAAATGATCATCGCCCTTTATGTTACAAACGTGATGTTTCTCACCAGTATCTATAAATAATTCCCCTAAGTACGAGAAACCGAAACGAAAGCATGCGATCTCTCGCGTTGTGCATGTATGACGCCTTGTGGTTGCTATGGTAACCAGCGGCCCGGGAATATAGGTGTGGCCCAACCCTTGGCATCAGGTCTCAATGCTTACGCACTTTAACGGCTATATTTACAGGTCGGCTGTAGGTAAAGAGATTGAAACAGTACCAAATTTAATTGTATCCGTATGTACGTGTGAACACTGTCGTACCTTAAAGCAATTAAAAGTTGTTGATACATGACAACAAATCATTGTTTAAATATTGGGATTTAATGTTGGATAGAGCACACTTTTGAAATCGTATTAATACTCTGTAGGTCTCTGAGAGATTCTGATAGAGTTCAAGTTGTGGAGTAGTGCAGAAATAAGACATACAGAAAACGAAAATTAGAATGAAGAAAGGGAATATGAAAAATGTTAGGAGTAAAAGGAATTGTATTTTTGCGGACCGGGATATTTTTCCCTCCTCCTTCAAATTTTCCGTTTGTCAATACTTATTTTCATAATATTTTAATTTTGTTGTAGAATTTGAGTCGTATTTTGGGTGAATAGGGTTGAAACATGAACCCAGTCATCCTGAATTGAGTTTATGAAGTTTTTACAACATTACTCTAGTCAGAATTCAGGACCAGGGTCGCTTCCAACATTTTATCAAAAATTGTCAAGAAAAACGGGATAAAACTGAGGGTAATGTAAACGCTGAAAAATTCTTACACAAGTCCAGAATATTCTGCATTTTTTCAGTCATTGAACTAAACAGATGTGAGATATTTTGAAGGATTATGTTTTATGTTTGTAATAATTTAGTTTGTAAATATTGTTCTAGAATCGTCGTTAAATTAATCACAAAATCTGTTAATAAGTTTATTCCTCTCCGAGACAATGCGATCAGTCTGTTCCCTAAAAAAGCTTGAGGGTTTTCTACCGAACAAGATATTTACCTAGTAACACACGTCTTCGTCTGAAGCAAAAATATTTACTCATATTCCTGTCTCCAACTCAACAGAAATGTTAAATGAACATGGGTCCAAATCTAGAGTGGTTGAAGTGTTTTCGTATCAAATTTTCGAGTCCTATTTCTCGAGAAGTTGGCAAAATGTCGGCGGGGAATTAACGTGCAGAAGGATTACGCTTTCCATGGTGTTTTGTCTTAATGAACTATCTCAGTTTCTGAGAGGTTTCTTCACGACGCTGTTCATTGATCCGAAAAATTCATCCCGACAATTCTTATCAACATAACTTTACTGAAATTTCTGTGAATTGACTTTTGAATTCTTTGTTTCGGTGAGGGAGAATTCACGTGTTCCAATGATTGCTTTGCCCTTTTTCTCTCACTTTCAAAAATGGCGCGACCGCGAGTAGTTCCCAGTTGGTCAGAAATGCTTACCCTTCCTAGTGTTACCGTTTAAAAAGACTGTGGGAAGCAGCCATTCTGTCTCTTCTTTGTTTTTCTGTCAACTAATCTGGAGACCATTGTTCTTTGATAAAATGTAGTTTGCGGAATCGTGACCGACCGCAATACTAAGTTCGTCCGCAGACAACCGCAGTATTAACAACACGAATGCTGACACGATCATCGTCTTGCAGTGACACGCGTCCCTACAATGCTTTTCAAATGGGTTCCGTTCTGGCTGCCAGTGAATGAAAGCAGAGAATTCGACAAACGTTACCACAAAGTCAATAATGAATAAAATCGAACCCTCACTACAGCTGCGTGGATAATTATGTGCGACAACCTCGGTCGAATTTGATTGGACGGTGCAGGGAAGAGCTTCAAGGTCAAATTGGCTCCCATTTTAATAGCATTATAGCGGATTCTCACGTGCCATTCCGGTACATGCGGACATGTAATGTGTTCGCCATGAACTTCAGACAGGCGAAGATGCATCCAATCATCTGTTACTTACTCCAGATGTCAAGAATCGCACTAAACCTCTCTGTTGTACTTTACGTGCTAACAAACGCAGATCTAATGTCATTTCCAGCTTAGTAAAGAAGTTCTTTGGGTGTAAATGGTCGTTGCAATTATAAGTTTCAAGTCACCATTAACTGTCAGTTTAACAATAAAATTCAATGGTACCAGCTGAAGTGCCATGGGAATTATGTATAAATATTACTTGACTGTCCCTTATAATTAAAAAATTAATTAATTCAAAAATGAGGATTGGGTTTAACGAAAATGCAGGTAAATCTCGTTTTGACTATACTGATTGATGTTTTAATTTGTATAATGTAATATACTTTTGATATATTCTCTCTTGGAATTCTTCACTTTATGATTATGTGTTTTAAATTACTATGATCTAATGATTGAAAGCTTCTGAAAAATACATAAGACTTTTGAACCATGCAACTTATGCGTGAAACAATGGTGATATTTATATATAAAATAAATTATTTTAATGGATACAAATTTGGTTTTGTTTAACTGAGTTTTTACTTGGATGCATAAGTTTTTCGGATATATTTTTCTTGTTAGCTCATATACTGTTGATGTTAACAACAATAATAATAATTGTAAACCGTATATAAGTAGCGTAGACACGAAGCATGAGTAACATCAGATTCAGCTCATTTCAAATACTTCGGAATGATAAAAAACGTTAAATCATATTTCTCTAATCACAGTTTCGATTAGTTCATAAATTAATTTAAATGGTTTATTAAGAATTTGGATCATTAAAGTTTTAAATATATTTTTCTACAACATCTATTCGCATAAATATGAACATATAAACAAATAACAGTTCTAATTTGGTTCACTTAGGTATTTTACAGTATTACAAAACTAAAGGAGGTGTTTCTTCTTTTATCTTTATGCAAGAAAATCATTGATAAGGCATTACATTAATGGCTATAAAATAATTTTACTATGACCCAGTAACCATACTGTAACTTGAAAAATGTGATATCAGATGTAAAACTATAAAAAAAATTAATTTTTTTAAACTATTTTTTATACAAAAATATTTTTAAGGCACTTATGCGGATTATGTCTGCAAGAAGTAAAATTAAAGTGACAGTTTGTTGTACCTAGGATAACAAACGTGGACCTTATCTGAAGTACTCTCTCCACTACAGCTCTCTTAAGCGATTCTCGATGTCTTGCATAATCGAGTATCGATAATACACATATGACGGCGTACACAGAGTTTGGACCAGTCTTCTTAACTCGAAGAAAACTTCGGCGCATAAAAGTTTACGATGAAATATTGCTAAGAACATTACAAATGTCTCACAACAAAAGTTTACATTTTATTATATTCTTGTTCCAGTGATGGAAAATGTTTTCGAAATTAAATAGACATTCTGTACTTTTAAAAGTAAAATAAAATAAATATTGAAAGTATGAGAAATCGTATTTATGATCTCTTAAAAAACGTACGTAAATTATGAATTACAGATGATCGTAAATATACTACTTATTAATATAGTAGAATTATATTATTTTAATTTTCAAACAGGATAAACGGCCGATATTTGTGTCGAATAAATAGTTTTCGGGCTCAAAGAGATTGATAGTATTTCTAACGATGTTGTTTATGTATAATTTTAACACCTTTTCATCAAAGCATGGGACTACCCTTAGAAGCGGGGGTGGAGTGGCGTTACATAAAAATGAAGAAAAAACAACCGAGATTTGATTCGAATCCGGTGTTATAGATGACGTAAGTTTAATTGAAACATTTAACTTTCCGGTTAAGTTGCATCTCTTCCCCTATAAGTGGGGGTGAACGGGGAAAATAATGTGTGTATGTTCCGCGAACAAATCTACACCCGTCGATCAAATTTGACCAAAGTTTGTTCACGTGTTCCTTTCGAACCGGAAACAAACCCTGTTTGGATAATTCAGAACTACTACTTCTAGACGCGGGGTTGGGAATTTTCAAACATGTTAAAACGGATGATATTTTCATAGAAATAAACTTTTCCGGGTTAATAAGATAGATAGATATTTTTGTGTATAATTTCAACCATTTTCGTCATGCGAAGAGATGTGGGTGGAGGAGCGGAAACAATAGAGATTGGAGTAAAATCCGGGGTTATGTATGTCGCTGAGTTTAATTATAATAAACAGGGCAACGCCGCGCATCCGGCTATTGTTAAATAAATTTTACTAAATAACGAGTTAGTAATGAAATTACTATGGCGTTTTAAGAAACAGCAGTAGTTTTAAGATTATTCCTTATACATGGTTTTTCTCCGTGTAATTAATTTGTTCTGCGCAAATCTGTTGCATTAATTATATAGGAAATTCTCGGAAATATTGGCTAAAATTAAAATCTAACTATTGAAAGTCTTGAACTACTTATTAACTTCGTAATACACGTGGTGTGAATAGTGAACAAAGGTACAACGCAATATGAACTTGTTTTGGTGAATATCAGTCGGTTCAAGGAAGGCGGAAGTGGAATAAAATATTTCGACGCAAAATCGTAAGTAAATAGTAGAGAGAAACCAATAATTAACAGGCCGTAATTAAAAAAAGGTGAATGTTTCTTATTAAATAGTTGAATCGCCCGTTGCAACTACCGTAACGATTGGTTATTTGAGGATTAAATTGTTCATTAACAGAGTTAAAAATCGTTGTTTTTTATAACAACCTCTATTTTGAGAGATAAATTTAAGGTTTTACGGGTATTTATTATGTAGATCTTTAAAATAAGAACAAGGGAGGTAAGTCATTATTGTAAACGAGAAACTCTTTGGAAAATGTATTGCTCGTTGTAATGGAAGTATGTATATTATTTCATAACGACGTTATCAACGGATACTCAATCGTCGCGTTATGTAATTTATACACACCACTGCTAAAACATAACAAAATATTGATATTTTTCTTTCGACTATTTAAAGATAAATTATAAATAAACAACAGCCTTTTTAAGTCAGAAAAATATTTTAAATAGAAATTACACAACGTTTCGTGGCTAATTTACGACCTCTTCAAGTAAGACGTTTTAAAAAATTCCACTGGCTGCTGTGGAAATAATTTTGATATATATTCTGACCATAAATAAACAAAAGCCTTTTGTAGTCGAAAACAGATATTTAATAGAAATTTCGTCTGCTGCTGTCAGTGATGAACGATCCTGATCATAATTATTTTTAAAACGCACTTTAGCGACGAAACGGTGTGTAATTTGTATCAATATCTTTTTTTCAAAATAACAAAATTTTATATATAATCCGTCACGCATTAACACGACTTGATAAAACACCAGTAAATTTATCAACCACGTAAATTTTTCGCTTTGCGGAGCAAATTTTGCAAGAGTTTAAAGGAGAAAAATATCCCCGCAGGATTCAGAGCCAGGGATTAAGTAAACTGAGTTGTTGTTTGAGGAGATATTGTCGCTGCTATTTCCCGCTACGTGGCTTTACTCAGGATTCCACGATGTCAACTCCAGAACCTGGTTGGAGATGGAAGATCAGATATATGCTAAGAGGTTCCTCCAACCGCAGAAAGGAGATAGCTTTCATTTCCCCGGCCGAAATCGTTATTCTCACGCCTGGATTTACACTGTAAATTGAGCCATCCTATTCTGCAAATTTAAATTTACATGCATTTTGTGAAAAGTCATTACTGGAAACGTTCGTTTAATTTCAGTGTGTTAAGAAAAGAACGCACAAACATAAAACGGAACCCTTAAAAGTAATTTCCGGGCCTAATACGTTACAAAGCGTTTATTTCTACGTTTCTCCAGAAAAACGTCAGTTTTAATATTACACTATCGCTGATCACCCGAGAATAAAACGCTTCAAAATCACTCAAATATATTGTAATGCCAATTAATTAGGCCATTAATTGTTTGGACATAAAATTTGAATTGTTTGATAAATACATTATAGCGGCCTGATCGAACAAAGCAACAATGGAAAAGCGAGCTCAGCCGCTTTTGTTGAAAAGTCAAAATGGCGTGCGCGCATGAAAGTCTAGCAGTTTACGTCTATCAGCAGCCAGGAAAGGAAGAGTTTACGTCTATAGCCAGCCAGAAAAGGAAGTCAGTTTTTTTACCACTACAGCCAGCTAGGATAGAGTTGGTGATGAAAGGTTGCTGTGGACGGATGAAGTTTTTCTGGTCAGCAGCAAAGAGCGGAATAGTAAAGTTGACAGTGCAAGTCTACAGCAAGGAGCTAAAGAAAAGTTAGTTCGCTCCGAAAGAATAAACAAATAAAATAAATCTTTAAGGAGCCACGTTGCAGTTTAAGTCCAAATCAGTAAAAGACTAATAAATCTACGAATCATAGGATTCCTGTAACGCAAGGAGACATCAGATAGCTGACATTCAGGAGGATCATCCGAGTTCCTTAGAGCCTATCAATTTTGACTTCAATAGTGTAAAATCTGTGAGTCGATATTTAGAGTCAGTGTAAAATTTTGCAATAATGTACTTCCGAAAAAAAAAGAATGCTGGTACCAGCTGGACAGTATGTAAGTAACAAAACCAAAACTAATGATTAATTGTAAACTTTAATTAAAGGATAAAGCCAGATTTCGTTCTCTTTTAAATTGTCAATCAGAGTTAATTTCTTTACTTTTTAATTTCTTTCATTTTATCAACATATTGCTTAGGTAAATTGTAAACTCTTTTGTTAATAAAATTTTAAATCAATTTGATGTGTTCATTATCAAACCCAGTACAGGCCTTGAGAGAAAGATCTCAAATTTTGTTGTAATTGTCTTTAATGCCACAAAATAAAATAAATTTTTATGTTTTAAATTTTGTCTATTATTTCATTTAATAAAGCCTCATATTTGATTATTACAAAAATGCCGCTTCAACGTGGGGAAAATTTATGTAATAATTATTGATTATTACAATATATATGCCTGGATGATGAATTAATTTAAATTTCTTCGCGATTACTACATTTACAATAATTTCGTGTTTGTAATTAACGTACGAGGGTCACTCCAAAAGTATTGCACACTATTTTAATTCATTTCATTTTTAATTCAACGACTTTTCATTTTATGGAGCTCTTACATATATATATATATATATATATATATATATATATATATTTGGGTAACAGGCAACAAGAGGTTAATCCACATGGTGGCAACTCCCCTTCAGTAGCATAGGAAGGGATTTGAAAGGGGGATTCGGAAGGGTAGAGGAAGCTGGCCAAGTGTTAACTAGGGCCTCCGGACTATAGTTTAAGGATCCTACCCGGCATTCGCCTAACAGTAATGCAGGGAAAACCCTAGGAAAATCTGAATCAGGAACTTGTCCCACGCCCTTCCGATAGCAGGAGAAGATTTTGCTGTGGGGACGCAGCATTACCTTCTCCGTACCTCGACCAGTTTAGGAGGCAGCTGGCCGACTGTTCCAATGGGAACAGCGAACAACTCTTACCGTATGCCCAAGGTCTGTGGCCCCGGAACATACACCTCTCAAAACAGGCCGAGGTGCCTCGGCTTGTGGGAACCTTAATTCGAAAACGGAGAGAGGAAAAGGCATCCCCAAAGGTAGCCCCATTCCTGTCTCTCCTACAAGATTCTGCATGCGAGAGAACATCCCCCGCAAGTACTGCCTGCGAGAGAATAGCCCTCGCAGACCGCGTTTTGGAGCTCTTACCTACATCCTTACAGATCTTTATTAAATATATTTCAACGTCTTCCCATGAGCGACAAATAAACCCTGCTGTTATAGAATTCCAGTGCTGTGAGAACGATATAGTGCGTAACATCCACACAAGAGGTGAAGATAAGGTGTACGGAAAATGCTGCTGTCGATCGCAGTAGAGCTAGTCGGTGGGCAATCAGATAGTGAAAGAGGGCACGCCAATATTCGGGATACTCCTCGCAGCGGTAGATCCCCCCCCACACTGCACTAACTCATGACACCGTTGTGACATTGGGATGGGATGGCGTTTATGTGGAAAAATGAAATTGAGTTGCTAAGGGATGTATATATACCCCGTAAAAATGGGGAAAGCCGTAGGATGAAAATTTAATTTTAAAATAAATGCTGTGAATCCTTTTTGAAGTGCCGCTCGTAAGTGTTCAAAAAAATATATGTCACTGGTAGTTTAGAAACGTTTATACACTAAAGTTCCTTGAAACGTCTTGTCACCCGACTTACAACTGTCCACGGGTTTATTATAACTTTATTCTCCACAAACCCCCCCCTCCCCCCGCAAACCAACCACCATATCTCCCTCTTCTTCAATCAACCGACGCTCATAAATTCAAGCGAAATTCTAAATTTTTGTTCTTTTAAATACTTGAATAATTTTAAATCAGTTAGACACATTTAATTAATAAGTAACTTGTCACAAGAAAACGGGCAGTCATAATTTAAATAACGTTTTATTGTAACTCCGTATAGTTGTAATGTTGAGTACATAGATTGGGTCAAAATGATTATGTTATATTTGAAATAGTAACTTAGTACGTAATATGAAAAATTATCACTTGCATATATGTTTTCAGTTTGACGCTTTTAGACCTTAAAATGCTAATAAAATTGTTAGAAACGTTGGATCAAAAATAATTATATCTGACTGACCTTAACCTCAACACCAGTACTATTATAATCTATTTATGTAAAGGAAATAATAATAAAATTGTTTTTGATCTAATTGAAAATTTCAAATATTTATTGTATTATGTTAATTTCAACATCGTCTTAAGCATTTGGTGAAGACGACTGACAGACTGTCAAACGTTAAACATTCTGGATTTAGCGAGGCACGTGGCCATTCTCCTTCACTCTCAGTGTCGGCTTCCTTGTCCACGGTAGGCACATAAACATCCAGACTTGTGGCGTGATTTGAACCCGGGACCTCTGTGATGAGGAATTAGGACAGGACAGGAAATTTGACTACACTGTAGATAGCGTTGGAATAATTGATGGGGAAATGTACGTTTGAGTGGTCTGCCGTAACATACATGGGATTACTCCATATACCAGGACGATATAAAAATGAAATGCAATGAGGCGTTAAATATTATCGTCATAAATATTATAAATAATAAAACTCTTTATTAACAGTCACATATAAAATTTATTTTAATCTTATTTACATTAAAATATTTCAAGATTAAAATTGCAGGTCCGTCCCTCTCAGTTAATTTTAACCATATTCATTTGTATTTTTGTCTCCAATCAATATACTCGAAATATCGATATAGACAATGTTGTGGAAGAAACAACACGACAAGTCAGTCGATGCTAGGCCACAGGATATTAAAATATTATAGGTAATATTTGGAAATCAATTGGCATACGAAGAAATATACAAAATATAATTAAATCTTGGTGGCATACACACATATTCACAAAATTTAATCTAATCGTATACTTCATATTGTTTCAGACGAATAAAATTAACCGAAAGCTACTGACCTGAAATTTTAATCTTAAAATATTTTAATGTAAATAACATTTCATTAAATTTTATATGTGACTGTTAATAAAGAGTTTTATTATTAATAATATTAATGGTAAAATATAATAGTTTTTTATCTTCTGTACTTCGGTTATTATTTCTGGGCAAAATGGGCTCAAAGATTTTTTCGGATACACTTAGAAACATTATCCATGAACAAATAAATTATACATAAAATATTGCGAAAAATGTCCAAATAAATTGAATTTTATAAAAATAAATATGACTGTATATATAACAGATGTAATAAATTATGAACTGGACTACGGACTACGGGTGAAGATCTACGGACGAACTTGAAAACTGTGTTGGTAGAAACTAGTTAGCATAGATACGCGATTCTTTTTTCGGCGCCGTATTTTGAGCGGCCGTGCCACAGTAGGGAATCATAAATACTGTTTAAATTACTAGAATCATTTGTTTACGTTAATGGACGAATCATTGGAACGCACATTACATTTCACGTAATTAATTTAAGTAATGATGAATAAATTTTTAATTAATTGTATTATAATGTATCATGTTTGTAAAATCATGCTTCGTTGGAATTTTTAGAAACATTTTTAAATTAGATCATTTGATTGAATTTACAACACCTGAAGAGATGAAACTTTGAGAATGTTTTTTTTCTATTATAATGTTTCAAAATTGAAATTAATAATAAATTTATAACTAAACAGGTTAATGTTTTCATTTATTTAGGGACGTCAGATAAATATGACTGTTAAAATATTTGTATCTTAATTGATCATTTCTAAGAATATTTATTAAACGATTCACTATCAATTGGAACAGTTTTCGTATTATAGATAGAGATAGAAATTATAAATCCAGTTAAATTTCAGAAATGCTATACAATAAGATTTTATTACACTCACTAAATATTAAAACCAAGACTGATTCTTTAAGAAATAAAGTTGCTCTTCGGAAACTTTATACCTGCTCGCTCAGCAATCAGGATCGTTGAATGGGCTGGGGGAGCCGAGGGGGAGGTTGTCCGCTCATGGCACGGCCGGACATCGCACGACACCATTTTTTAAATCTGTTTTTCTTTTGTGTAAAATTTAACTGTTTGGTTCAGTTAATGAAAGATTTTAAATCTGATGTATTGTGGAGGTCATTTCTAACTTATTACAAACTATACAGCAACATTCCGAACACCGTGTATACCACAATATATTACGATTGTAACTTATGAGTTTCAATATATATTCTAAATTTCATTATTTTTTTCCATTACTGTCAGTTAGATACACAGAAGCATAATTTAAATTTGAAAATTTAACCATATAATTGCTTTCCGCAGAATAAATGCTATATAAAATTGTTTCAGGGGCTGGCCATGGATTGAAAATTAAATTTATGAAACCAGATTAGTGAACTTTTACTCCTTTTTGATTCCAAATCTAAGTTTGATTTTATTACAAGGAATTATTTTTTAAATTAATTTTAATATATAATAATTTTAATTCAGTGAATTAATTCTGTCTAATGCAGATCATGGATAATTTCAGTTATGTTTCATAGATTTAATTTTATTAAAATAGCCGCTGTTGAAGTCTCAAAATTGGGTCGGAAAGTTTTACTCCATTTTTTTGTATTTTCGTGCGATGTAATTGTCTAAATTGTAACAGATTCAAATTATTTGGACCTATATCAGAAAGGTATCAATTTTAAATTAAAGGTTAGCAACATTCAAATTTTACTAGTATTTGAAAAACAAGAGATTTCAGCGGGGAACTGATTAGTAACTATTTCTTCAGCAGCAGTCTATATTGTAGTATTTCACAAGCAAAATTCCAATGTGTTTTTTACACGTTGTTTTGTTTTAAGCTACATAAATTCTTAGAGTATCTTCCATGTACATATTACTTATTATTTGCATCTCCTGCATGCTACATCGATTGAATCACCATGTCTTTTGAGACTGATTAAACAACTCTGAGAAGAAGTGAGAGTAAATTCTTATTTTCTACTAACATACAAGGTAAATATTGGTTCATACAAATATTATCCTTTACTGGGGTTACCCGTAAAATATAATAGAAAATTGTTGCAATGTCTTTCTAGATTAAACAACAGCTTTACATCGCATATATTTCGTTTGTGTCGGAAACAGGAGTTGAGATTCATAGACGTTTGAGTTTTTCCTTCCGCTGCGGCTTACCTATTCTCGAGAATGTACAGCACCATGCGAAGCTCGAGGAGCCTTAAGTAGGCCTTTAAAACCCCGCTCTCGCTCGATGGACATCCATACTCCATTCGCTCTGACGTCATTCCCTTCTGCTGCTTTCTGAAAATTTGATTCGCAGCTTGGATTTGACTCGCACCGTTCGTAATTCACAAAAATTTCCACATTCCGAAGCGTACTCCATTTAGCGTACTATCTCCGCTACCCAAGAAATGGAGTTATCTAAAATTTACCAAATAGAATAACAAAAATTTGTTATAGCCATTTTTCTTAGAGAATCCACCTGTTCACTGATCCAATAATTGTTGAGGGAAAAACCTTAAATGATGTAATATGACAGAAATTAAGTTATAAAATAGGATACGAAAAAAAATCAAATATTAAAAATATTTTATTTCAATTTTTCAGGAATTCAAAATCAGCTTTCCTTTACAACGGTGTTCATTAGACTTTAAATGGATTTATTTTCAATTATATATATTGTTATAATTTAAAAATACTACAAATAATTGCTGGGCGCTTTTAAATAAAAAGATTATTAAGGAAAAACAATTAAACAAATTTATTAACAATTTTAAATACACAATAATATTTGGGATCTCAGGGTCTTAAACTTGGGTTTGATAAATGACTGAATTTATACAAGCAAAAATTACATTTACCTTTTATGGAAGTTAATGCGTCTGAAACATAGACGAAATTTGTTGTAAAAGAAATAATACTACAGATTGAATTTAAACAGTTTTAAATTTCATCAGGAATTAACAATCTCATTTTATCGATAATTAAATAATTAAAATTAAAGAACGATCTGACTTTTATCTTTTAAAAACGGTTTACAATATGATTTTAAAGTTTTTCTACTTACGGCCGCCCAGGTCTCATTTTAGGTTTTTTGTGCACAAAATTTGGGGATATCACTGATTCTAGTACTCACAGACTCTAAATGTCAACAAATTCTAATTGGCGTAGTTTTGTTATTTGGTCTAATACAAATTGGTAGATTCTCGATGCTTTGCTGCAACCTGGATTTACAGATCTCGTGACTTTAGTTGGAAATGTACTTCATTGGTTTGTCTATGGCCAGCAGTTTGAATTTATGCTCGGCCACCGATTACAACATTAGTTTCACTCTCTCCTTCCCGACTGCAAAACTTTTTATAACATGAATTTTCTGGTCTTTACACCTCGCTGTTCTATGCCCGACTGCCAAACTTCGTCTCTTAGATTTTGAGCGCGTAAAAACTCTCAGCCGATCGACAACAATACTTCCTTTACATTGCCGCCTTGTTGCGGCGTCCACTCTATATCTACTTATAATGAGTCCTCTACAATCCAACTTTCCAATTAGAACAATGTCTTAATTACCAATTACTACAATATATATATATTGTAATAAATAATAATCACCTTGAATTAATTTAATGTGGAAGCCATTTATGTAATATACAAATATATGGCTTTATTTAATTTAATGAATTTTCCACACGTTGAAGCGCCATTTATGTAATAATCAAATGGAAGGCATTATTTAAATGAAGTAATAAACAAAATTTAAAACATAAAATAAAATTTATTATCAACTTGTGGCTTTAAACTCAAAAACAATTACAAATACAAAATTTGAGATCTGGCCTCTCAGTGCCTCTACTGGGTTTGATAAGGAGCACAAACAAAATATTTGAAATCTTATTAAAAAACAGTTTACAATTTACCTAAACAATATGTCGATAGAATGAAAGAAATTAAAAAGTAAAGAAATTAACTCTGATTGACAATTTAAAAGAGAACGAAATCTGGCTTTATCCTTTAATTTGCGTTTACAATATTAGTCAAAATTATGTTTCTTACGGACCGTCGGTCTGGTACCAGAACAATCAATTTTACCTCGTTCGGACACTTTTATACTCTTTAATTATTTAATCTCTGGCCTTGGTTTTCACTGATTCTACACTTCACTTTAAATTTGGGCAAGATTGGCTGTATTCCGTTAATTTCTCCGCTCCACAATAATTTACCAATGTTATTCCGCAACAATTCCTCCACGAAGATTGTAAAAAGTTCTATTTTGACGAAACTGGTATTACTTTACAATATTCACGTTGCAATATCTCGGTGAATGTTTTACTCTGCTCAATTTTATAAAGACCGTTCTCTGCAACGTTTTCACCGTCGGCCGCTTCTATTCTCCAATTATTCACCAACTTTATTATACTATGCTCGACGATGTCTGACCTCTGTACAATCCAGACCACAACGACCAACTAACTATGCTTTAGCGCGCGTAAACGCCGTTCCGCGCTCTCAATAATAGGAACAGAGCTCACCACTCATTGTCGTTCGGATCGCTCTCGCTATAATACAAACTTTTCGCTAAACAATTCAAATTTATTTCAAAACATTTAATTGATTAATTAATTGGCATTACAATATATATATATATATATATATATATATATATATATATATATATATTTGATTAACAGGTCACATGAGGATAATCCAAATGGTGGTAAATCGCCTTTAATATCATAGGAAGGGATTGGAAAGGAGGGAAGCGTAAAGGTAAAGGAAGACAGCTAAGGGTTAACTAGGGGCCCTGGGCAATATTTTAAGGATCCTAACTAGAATTCGCCTAAAAGTGAAGCTTTACAACATTTTGTTAAATGTTCCTCTTGCAGGAGAAAATTTTCACAGTTCACAAGAAAGTACAGTTGTTAATTAATCTGTAAATCAAAGTACAATGAATCTACTAGTCAGGAAATTCAATATAAAAATAAATTATTGTTTGTGTTAATAAAGGATCTGATCATCTGATGACGCGACAGTTATAGACGCGGAAACGCTGTGATCAGATTAAACTTACTCTTGGTTGGTTAACTGGGAAGCCATTATTAAGTATCTACAACGGGAAATGCTAAGTAAATTACACATGGATTGGTGATTTATTTACTTACTCTAACTATTTGTAATTCCCAGCGTTTCTACGAGGCATCTTCAGAAAGCAAGTGTACTGTGACCATAAGGGGCTGCTATTTCTTGTTTTTTTAGGGTTGGCAAGAGTGAGCGAGAATAACAGGAACTCACGTTGTGGTGTCCAGTAGCGGTAAAGTTGTCGGTAAGAAATCCCTCCACGTGCTGTGATCCGCTTCCTACTCGCGAAAGGTGAGGATTTTCTGAGATCTATGGTGACTGGAGATGAAATGCGGGTGGCTAATTATACGCCTGAGTAAAAAAAGAGAGTAGTCACAGTGGCGTTCCTTTAATTACCCATCTATCAATAAATTAAAATCCACAATTTAGGGCAAAAAAAATCGTGGAGCAATGTTTTGGGACCGTAAAAGTCGAATTTATGCCTCAGGAAGAGACCATCAATCCACAGCGATATTGTGAGAACCTAAAAATACTTAAAAGTTGTATTAAAAACAAAAGAAGGGAAATGATGACGAAAGGAGTGTGCATGTTGCACGACAACGCCCGTCCTCACACAGCTAAGATGTTCCTGGACTCATTGGGTTGTGATATTTTGAACTATCCCCCGCACTCCCTTGACTTGGCTCCTTCAGATTATCATCTTTTCACTCCCTGAAGGCATATATAAGTAGAATTAAATTTTCAACTGATAAGCAGGTGCAAAAATTGATGTTCTGAACTAAGGGGAGAGTTATTCAAGGATGACGATTATATGGAAAAATAGTCAATCAGTGTATAAACTATACACTGTCATTTTTTTTCAAATACACTTTTCCTAAATCGCGATAAAAATCTAGTATACTTAATTTATGAACATGCCTCGTTGTCTCGTATAAACTTCAAGTCAGAGAAACTTAAAGACTCATTGAAACAAGTTTGAAGAATGGGAAATTATCTTTAATCACTTTAATTTTGTTTAGGGTGAAAAATGAAAAATGTGAGAAACGTCAAGAAAGTCGCTGATGATTTTCGTCCTCTGCGAATGATTTGGCGACGGTGCTGTATAATTTCCACGGATCGTCCACAGACGTCACACCAAAGCCGTGTAAGAATTTTCTGGATTGATGCTAGAATAAACTTATACTCAAGTTAAAAGAATTTAAAAGAAACTTGTATGAAACAGTTCTGATGGGTGCTTGAAGACGCGTGGTCGTTGCGTTTTTAAGAAAAATGGAAAATATATGCAAATCTTATGCAGAACCGATATCAGTTCTGATTATACTAGATAAACTATAGTCTTCATAAATAATTTATAATGCTGGTAATTAACATCGCAGATCGATAAATATAATAAACATGGTTGACTAAATTATACTTTATTATAGATTAAAATAAAATATTTCAAACATTAATTAATATTTATAAGTACTAACTTTTTGTTAACACATTCAGGATATCAACTTTGATGTATGCGAGACGATATTCATTACCTTAAAATTTCCTTTCATATAAAAAACTGAGATCCGCTTCCATGATATTGCATAATAATTACCGCTCAGAGGGAAAGATTAAGGGATTGTGTTCTGTCCCGTTCGATACGTCTTCATTGTGTCTTAATGAGGTTGCCTGAGGCGCTCCAGATGCCGTTCCGTGTCAAAGGAGGAACGATACTGCAACGCGAGACGCAGCAGCTCTTCTGATTAATTAGATTCATGTTCCGTTACACCGCAAAACAAGATTAGCTTTGGATCTAGCGACTTACGGACATGGAATCACACACTTCGTTGCTACGTCATAGCACGAATAAATAAATAAATAATTATTAAACAAAGTGAAACAATCAAAATAGAAGTTCCATGCTTGACTTAAAATTATTGTTATTAATAACTATATTTATTCCAAACCGCTGGGTGCCCGGCGTAGCCCGGCTTGTCATAATCAAACTTAGCGACATTAATAACACCTCCTTTGACTCCAATCTCGTTTTTTTCCGCGTTATTTTCTTTTAACGCCCCTCCACCCCAAACCCGAAGGGTGACGGTAACGATTTTTCCACTGCTGCTTGGAATAAATCTTTTGCTTTACTGAAGGGTGTTGAAATTAATACTCAAAGAACATCCGTAGAAATATTATCAATCGCTTAGACCTCGAAAAATATTTATTCGACGCAAATATCGTCCATTTAACGTGTTTCAAAATTTCCACCCCACCCCGGGGGTTAAACGGCAAGATTAATGTCATAATTAAACTCATGCGTACGCTCTTTATTAAACTCAGCCATATCCATAACCCTGGATTTGACTCTAATCTCGGTTATATTCGCGTTGTTTTTTTGTAACGTCCCTCCACCCCCATGCGAAAATTTTTAAAATGCCCAAATGTTTGGGTCGTATATATATTTTTCTTCGTCAAAGAGATTAATAGTATTTCTACCGATGATTGCTGTATGTAATTTCACCCTTTTGACATATACGGTGACCATCCTTAGGGATTGGGGTGGAGGGGCATTATTGTAAAAATAAGACGATCGGTGTTCAATCCGGAGTTATGGAAGTCGCTGAGTTAATTTATGAAACAAAACAAACACTGGGTGTGTGTAACTCATATACCGGTTATGATTAAATTAAAATTACCTCAGTACGATAAATAACTTCTTGACCAATATATTAATGTTGAATTAAATGCATTTTCAGTCTTACATTAATAAATGCCCGGGCTAGTGTAATAATAATGGTGAGTTTAGCTCACGTGCGTGTCTAAAATTGTTATCATTAAATTATTTAACAGTTTGGTGTGTAATATATTGTGTATAAACTATATAATAAATAAACTAAATGCTTTCAATTTATTTTCTCTCATCTATTTCCTAGTATATGTCCTAATATTCCTTATTATTAATATATATAGTATAAATGTGTCAAACATTTATTGATAACTATGTAATGAACTCATAAATTATATTTATGGAAAATGGGGATAATTTGATTACTCAAAATTATAGATATTATATTTATTTTGACATTATGTACATTAATTTTGGTGAAACTAATGCACTTGGAGTATACGGAGCAAGTACACTTTACAGAATATAGAAATGTTGTTCAATACGTAAGTTTCTTAAGACTATTAAATCATTAATATATTTAAATGTTTCCTTATATGTCGGTCTGAGTCTCCAAATTTTTCTGTTAATAGAAAAGATCTTGATTTCGTGCATTCCATATGCGAATCTTTACGCGATTCATGTTTTCCTCTCGTAGAAATATAATACCTTTAAAATGTTGACGTAGTTTGCGCACACTGCCTTCTTGATTTACTGGAAATATCAACATGGGTTTTTGAGGTTAGAACATGGCAATGCATGAATACTAATTTTTTGCAAAATTCATCAGTTACTGAAACGCACGATTTAAGGCAAAATTTACAACTAATATCCACGAAAAAATGAAAATTAGTAAGTTAATGTATTGTTAATATTAAAATATTTTATTGCTCATCTGAAGTAGCAAAAAATAATATATTATCAGCCACACAAGCCGCAAATTCTTATGCGCAGCAGAAATAGAGATACTCGTCCTGAAAATGAAAATGTGCGATTTGATTCCGTGAAACATTACCAGACTATATATAAAAATTTACGATACGAGCATTCCCATAGAAATGTGATTATTCTGGATGTGTTCTGCTGTAATATACAACGCGGCGTTACATGAGCTTGGGACCAATTATCATAAAAATTATAGCGCAAATTCACCAGTAAAATTGTGATTTTCACTGATAGAAGAACAAAACAAATTGTAGTAAATTATCTCGACATTTAATGTTACAGTGTTATGTGATCTACTTTGTTATAAAAACGAATAAAATTAATATTTCCATTCAAATCTGTAATTTTTTTTAGAAATTGTTACTTTTAAGAAACATAATTTGTTTTTATTTTACATATATGATGATAACCATATTTAAAAAGTAGTTCTTCTTGTTATTATCTTAATAGAGCTTCAGGCTATATTTTCCATTACCATCCTTCTTTATTTTATTATTATTTTAATAGCCATATATCTGCAAACTTATTTTCAGTAAAATTTCATGGTTTTTAAAACTGTGGCCATTACAATATTAACAAAAAGTATGAAAATGTGACAAATTAGCATGAAGATAACTCAAATAAAAATTAAAAAACTAATTTGTGCGTTTTAAATGTTTTTTAAATAGGTTATTTATATACATAATTTGTTCAAAAAATTATCAAAAAAAGCTATATCTTGTTGAGCAAAGCCACACATTTTTTACTGGACAAGAAATATACATAATTATAATTTCATATGAACATGTTTTAAACTTGTATAGAAAAATATATTTCAGAGAATTTATGGGGTTATAGGCATTTGAATTTCTATTTTAGGGCATGAAAATTTATAATCTTTAATGAACTAGATTCTTAGTTCTTTATGCTAATTATGTGATTAACTTCCAGGGACAAACTAACTCAGATGCCAAAGTTTTTGTTCTATTTAAAAACTTATGAAGAGATTAAAAAAGATTAATTAACGATTGTCGATAACATATTTTAACCTATTTATTTTCGCTAAAATGTTTTAACGAAATTTACAGATTAAGTAATCAAGTAGTTCGTTTCTACTAGAATTTATACTCAATATGATTGATGGCATATTGAAGTATTTGTGGTTTTTATTTCATATGTATACATTCATTTATTTTACAATAGTTTATCAGAAATAAGTTAGTTGGAATTGAAAATTAAAGAATAAATAAAAAATGTAGATATTTTATATTAAGGTGTATTCGTAACTTTGAATCGTTATCTCACTCAACCCTATTGTTGCGCTGAAAGATGAGTCATACGTTTCTCTGGAATAGAGTTCGTCTGACACATATTACACCACTCAAGAACAGGGGAGAGATAAAGACTCAGAATTTTTCAAGATAAATTTCTAAAATGGGGTGGCTTATTTCTGCATATGAATACGTGGGATGCAATAATGTGCATCCACTTGGAGTGTGGAATCTTGTATCCACATTCAGATGTGATAGATCGCCCCCTGAGTCCATTACACAGCGGAAACTACCAAAATAACGATATATGACTTCACTCTCGCTCATATTCGGACTCGTGCACCGCGTAACAACAGCAAGTTCATGTTTTATTTCCTATGAAATGGTTGAATTTAATTTCAACTTATCTTCTCACTCGAATCCCGGACGGAGAAAGTTAACATTGATGTTAAAAATATAATCATAAGTAAGAAAATGAAACACAAATTTAATTTATTATTGTTAGCTTTTCGAAATCAACTTGATTTTAAAAATGGTATGCATAGTGACGTTTTATTGCAAGTTTATAAAATGAAAACATTTACGTCTAACTGAAAATAATTAATAAGAAACTTAGCTAATTCAGACAAAAAAAAGTTATTATATAAATACCACAGAGCGTTTCTGGGATTTTTGTCCTCAAGTGCGAAGAAGAGCCTAGCGCGACACAACTGCACTTGTAAGTTGACAATGATCCCAGAAACGTTGTGCGGGATTTATATAATCACTTTTTTGTCTTAATTGGCTATCTTTCTTCGTAAGTTTATAAAATTGTAAAAATCAGTACTAGTATTTCTAGACGACAAGTTACGAAAAAGTTGATACTGATATTTTTCTTTGTATTGTAGGGAAATTCAGTTATCCATGTACCATCAAAGTCGGACACTTAATAATTATATTTTTTAATGACGCAGGAATAAAAGATTTTGTGATTGGGTGAATTTTCAGAAGAGTGGGGACGGCTCGCGCAAAACACATCGCTACGTTGAGTGAACCACGAAAATACACGTTTGTTCTTGGCTGACCTAATAATTGTAAATTAACAGAAATTTCATTTTCAACAGTGTTCCTGCAATATAGTGGAAATCACTATACGAGTTCTGAAGAGGTTTTAAATCGCATGTGGACACCAAGCTAGTGGACAGAAAGATGTGTAATATTGATAAAAAACGTCATGATAATCATTTCTTTAAATTAAATTTGTATTTTTAACGATAGAAGGCAGCGTATATTTACTGCATATCGAACTATTTGTTTTTAATAGAATGAATTATTGCATGTAGAAAGAAGCATCCAACTTTTCAAATCTCAGTTCTTAATCAGTGATAAACGGGTTCGAAAATGATCTAAGCATAGAGAAAATATAAACCAACTTCGCTTTTTGCCTGAAAACTATTTAATACTGAATTTCAGGTACAGGATGTAACAAAAAATAGTCATGTATAAATTAAGTTAGAAGAATTTCAAAATGAAAATAATAATTAAGATGTGATTACACTTCTACTTAAAACTTACGAACGTTCTACTGTTACTTTCTGGAGTCTAGCAGAATGAATCAATGCTATGTATTGCTGGTGTTCCCAGCTTTTAACCGAAATATTTAGCTGTACTTTTTATAGGTTTTATTTCACCGTTACATTTTTTTTTGTAATAGCATAAAGCGTTCAACATTGTGGTTGAGAGATGCACCGAGCCTGTGGCAAAAATTGTGCAGTGGGCACAAAAGCCGGCCGGGCCCAATACTCTCCTGCAGTGAAACAAAAAATGCTTACTTTATTGCCAGTCCGTGTGGTGAATGGCCATGCACGGGTCCATTAAGCCAACTGTGAGAATAAACTGAATTTTGCTGGCCAATCGTTGGTCTCGCATCGACTAAATGCAACCAATACTGACGATTCTGTCTGATGAGGGAGAAAAGGGGGAAATGAGTCAATTGTATTCAATATGTTTAAATTTGTGAACTGAAATTATGCCTCGTTGAAAATTTTCCAGTCAGTGAGAAAGGTAATTTTCAGGTTATAGATTTGATACTCCATTCACCTTTTGTGTCAAAGACAATCGCGGTTTAGTTATGGTCCTTTGTGTGTACTATATACAAACATAGTACAATGAAAATACTTATTTTGGGTCGTTATTAATGTGTTCCATCTTGAAGATGAAGCAAACTATATTATTGTCAACACATGTGTAGTTATTTTAGTACTTAAAAACGTTTAACGTCAAAATTTTTACTTCCATATTCCTACCGTATCACGTTTTCACTTATCTCCTATAAAATAACGTCAAATTTATCAAAAAAAAATGACGATCAGCAGTAGTATCAAGAAATGAACGTGACTATTTTTATTAAATCTAGGATATATACTTTTCAATGTAAGATTATTAGATACGCTATAACATTTATTTTAAAAAACAAAAATGATTTCCTGATATTCACAATATATTTTTTTTTGCAATTTTATCCAGTTTTAAAATTTTTGAAGAACGTATTTAGTGGTAATCACTGCTAATAGAAGCTCTGATGTCGCCACGAGTACTGATTTTAACTTCAAAAAAACAAAATTGTGAAAATTCGTTCATCCTGCTATATTAAAGTTACAATTGCAGGATATTTAATAATTATTTTCAGGTTACATGTTGATATAGTTACAATCATGAAATCATAAAAATGTCAAATACGAAGAGATTAATTTTTGTTCTCAGTCTCTATTCATTTACCGTCAAATTATACGGCTGTGAATCGCACACTGACTGATTAAGTAAAGTTTACATTAAAAATGGACATCTATATGGTATTTAATAATTAGTTACTATCCCGGTGTAGAACCTATATACAGATACTCGGGATTCCAGCCGTGTAAACTCGTCGCCTAAAAATGGCGACGTGGAATGTCGAAACATCGCGTGCTATCGACGAGTTTTACACGGCTGAAATTGCCGAGAAGCCTTTATCAAAATATTTAAATTTTACCCGCGCGGTTTTTGATAAGCAATTTACTTATTTATATTTCTCGTTTGGAATGTAAATCACCTGATATGATACAGTTACCGACGGAATTTTTTTGAGCATACAGGCATTTTTTCCCGTTATTGTTTTTTGTTGTTGTTGAATTAGCAAAAACTTGTCTTTTTAAAATGCCCAACAAATATTTTACATTTTTTAACTCATAATCTATCTATATAATAAAAAAGAATGTATATTTGTATGTATGTATGTATGTATGTATTTACGTTGTTCTTTATACAAATTTTATCGCGTGGACAGAATGCAACAAAAATTGGTATACGTATTCTGCAAAAATCGAGAACCGGTACTGTGGGGGTGACAAACCCATAGCATAAAGGTGGAAAGGATTATAATTAAAAACCGTAATCATTAAATATTAAATTACTGCGCGCCAAGAGACAATGACGTCACGCGAGAGAAAGACGTTACTACGCAGCGAACAAAGGAAATATCTCCTTTATTAGGAATGAAATAAAGCAGAAATATTTTTGTTGAATAAAAAGTATAATTTTATACAGCAATATTCCATCGAATGATAATAAAGAAGAATACGAATTACTTTACCATCCTTGGGGAAAATGTAAGTTAATTTTCGCGCTGTATTAGTTGTGAGTCTAGCTAACAATTTCATCAATGTAATATTTCGTAATGTATAAAGACTGAGTGACGATTATATCCTGAAATACTCAAGGAATATATATAAGTATTCAATTAAATACTTTTTCGAGTTGATATAAATAAGTACACGAGCAACGCCGGGCACCTAGCTAGTAAATGAATAAAGCTGATAATTTTTTTTGTCTTTCTTTCTTAAAACAACATTGCATAACCGTTTCTAAAATTATCACGACCTTTATCAATTAGAAATAAGATTCTTAATTAGTTAATGTATGATTTAAAATTATTTTTTATGATTGTAAGAAATGGAAGAGAATTATTTTTATGGATACCATAAATCGCCTAAGCTTGAATTCAATTTTGATCACGTTTCACAAGATAAATTTCAACCGATTTGCGATGAAATTTTATACCTTTGTTATACATAGCTCCACTTAAGAAGGCTTTTAGAAAGATTAAGCAAACGTGAGAACAGAATGTAGTGAATATAAAATGTGATTTTAGACCAACGAATTTAATGCAAAACTTTATACGTTCTACGAATATATTTTATACCGTGCTCATTTATTTGTGGTAAAACCGAATTTTAATGTTATAAATACTGCACGATGTGTTCATTCTATTATGAAGGACGGGAAACCAGATAATTTAAAATAAAAAAGAAATAAAAAAGATGATATAATTACGGACGTTAATCGCCTGCAAATATTGAAGGGTCATTATTGTTGTAGTAAGCATTGGATGACTGACAACTTCTAAATAATTGCACGCTTTTATTTGCCTTTCCCAACGGTCTAACGTAATTATTATGTATCAGTGATCGTGTATAACGTCAACTTTTCTAACGAATGTTTCCAGTTAAAATTCGTGGATATGCAACAAGGAAGAGAAGTAACATCATTCATTATGTTTTAGGATTTATTTTATTGAATAGTGTTGGAGGGCGAATTATTTTAAAACATTTCACGGCATATTACGTATATAACGAGAAACGCTGCTCTTAATTATAAGAGAATAACTAATATTTGATCTCCTGTTGATTTTTTTCTCGTGTAGAAGTCAACCGTTGTTAACGTGTTCAGGTATCGCATATTGAGTTCATTTTCGAACCCAGAACCACTCGTCGCTTTCAACAAGCAATCTGCGGCGGCCTCACAAAGGGACTTGTTGATGTGCTAATTTGGTCTTCTAGTTGATGCAGCAGGAGAATAGCAGGCTTCCGCTTTCATATTTAACGAGTACTTTAAGGATTTCAGGGCATTTATTCAGTTGGCATACGACAAACCTTCATCTCTATTTCCTCGTTTTTCT
The DNA here is from genome assembly GCA_037074705.1 of Zhengitettix transpicula. Taxonomy (NCBI): domain Eukaryota; kingdom Metazoa; phylum Arthropoda; class Insecta; order Orthoptera; family Tetrigidae; genus Zhengitettix; species Zhengitettix transpicula. The sequence goes on along the minus strand of CM073593.1, from coordinate 24,696,025 downwards.
ATATGTCAAAATTATTATTTACTTATAACAGTAACATAATACTATTTTTAACAGTTTTTTAAGCGGAATAGAATAAAAAAAGTATTTTTTTCAATTCAATAAATTTAACACCTTATTAAATTAAGTAGAAAGCGTTTGTTCTTATTTACAAAATACTAGAATACCATTACGAGATGAGTTATCCTTTACATTTACAAAGATGTTTCATTGACTATTTGCACTCAAATGGGAATAAGTTATTAGTTCGAATTTAACTGAACTGTAATTATCTTTATGCCTACGCTCCGAACAGGGTTTTGTTTTTATTAATAACTAGCTGGGTGCGCGGCGTTGCCAGCGCACTTATTTTACTCTTAATTAATCTTTAGTTAAGAAGCGATTTAAACTAAATCTAACTGTTACTAGTTCCGCACATACTTTCGACCGATAGTGCATGAATTGAACTGCCATAAAATACATTGAATTTTATTGCATCAATCCCAACCAACATACCTCCGAATAGAATACTGAAATATACTCCTTGAGTATTTCCGGATATAATTGTCCCTCAGTATTCAGACATTACGAACGATTAAATTGATGAAATTGTTAGCTAAATTCATATTATAAACAAATAGTCGCCATATTCAATTCATCAATATGGCACGAAAATTAATTTACATTTTCCGCAAGGTTCCTGAAGTATTTCGTATTGATTTTTATTATCATTCAATGTAGTATTACTAGAAAAATTCTACTTTCTATTCAATGAAAATATTTCTGCCTTATTTAATTACGAAAAAGAAACTATTTCCTTAATATAATATTTTTAAACAACAGATTAATCATCAGAAAAATTAATTAACATGTTTGAAATATAAAATTTAACAGACACACTGTTTCATTACTGGTTGGGACCTCTTCTAGTGTATACTAATTAAATTAAATTATCTAAAAAAATTTAAGAAACAAAATCTTACATGCCTGATAATTTTTAATACTATGATGTGTAAATATAATTTATATGCTGTTACAATTTATTATAAAGAAATTTAATTAATAAATTACTAAGTTTTCACACACGTTGTGGCCGAAATGACTGTTATTGACACAGCTGTTAAAAGTATTACTCATTTTAAGATAACAATGCAAAGTAAAAATTTATATATCTAATAATACATAATTACATTTTTTCTTGAAAAAAGTTGACATCTTTAAGATTAATATTCGAAATATTAGTTCTAATATGCAACAATTCGCTCATCAATCTGGAACATTATTCATCTAAAATCATTAGACTGTTCAAAGAAAAATTATGTTGTTTAAATAATATATTTGGACTCAATGGAATGATTTTGTCGTTAAGTTTCAAATTATTTTTTTGGTCATTCATTATAGTTTTTAGACATCGTTTCGTTTGCCTGATATTACAATAATTATAGCCTAAACAATTAATTTTTGTTAATATCTATTTATATCTAAAGTTTTAATTTTTCCTACATACTTCTGATTACATTTAAAAGATTGGAAGTTTTAAAAATAATCGTAATGCCATAATTATTAAACAAGACAATTTTAAATTTTAAAAAGGACAGTACGATACAAAATTTATAGACTTATTAATTGGTAATGTTATTTTGTATATGATTTTAATCTATTTAATTTGGATATATTTTTAAATAAGTTTGCAACGTGTAAAAAATTAGAAAAAGGATATTAAAATTTTTGACAATGTTTTATCTTTATGACATCAATGATGGCGAAAAGGGGTGATTTGAATGTAAATTTTATATTTACTATATTTTTTTTGCCTTATAGGCTGTTGAAGCAGATTATTATAATTGTTTTATATTAAAATATTTTTAGTACAAAACATATTAATTAATTAATATAAAATAACTAAGTAACGTCATTTTAAAGTTCTTTGAAGCATGAGGCATGCCGTGAATACGTTTCTCAAGCTGCCCATGGGGGATTATCCCGAAAATGCTACGACGTAAATTATTGCTGGCATACAGAGCGGAATGAAGCCGTATTTACCCACTCGTGGAAATGCGTCGTGCTGCAACGTGCAGCGCTGATTGCATGGGGTGAAGAGCAGTTTACTGACGTCATCGGTGTAGATCCAGGTAGAGTGTGGTTCCTCGGTGTTTGCGTCTCGCAGACTGAAAGCCAAAGTGTTTAGACTTCGCCGAGGTAAATAGATATTGTGCTCTCACACCTTCGAAAGAGCCGCAACCCAGTAGCAACTTCCCTCAACCGCTAAAACTCAACTCACCATATTATTTCTCTCGCACTCTGACTCTCTGCCTCTACTTGGCAACTACACTATACTCTCTCTCTGTCTCTCCCTCCGTTTCTATCTTTAATGTCAAAAATACACGTTAAACCTCTTATGAAATCTCTGTTGTCCTCAATCCTTGAGGTCCTTGAATTTACCCACACCTCACGACTTCTACATGTTTCAGCGAACTCCAGTTGAATTAAACGTTCCTCAAACTATTTTTTTTTATGCCATGGGGTTTTCCTGGTGTACGGTTAAAAGCCAAAACTTTGCTTAATAGCGCCTAGCGTCCTTACTGGAAAGGTCCTTAAAGCAAGATGCTTGACCTTTAATGGGCGAATTACAAAATTTCACAAACTATAAAATTAACAGAATAAAACCAAACAGTCCTTGTCCAGGAGGAATATTTTCGTTTTATTCTGTTAATCAACATTGCAATAGCCTTTAGTTTGGAACTGTTTAAATTATCTTAGGTAAACTGAATTTTACATGATTAACGACAATCCTGATTCAAGCCACATGTTTTTCAATTAACTATTAACGGTTATTAGTCTGAATTAAATTATGTTATATTATAAAATAATAAAGTACAAATACACGTTTCCCCCTTCTATACACTGTGAAGAAGTTAGAAGCTCAATTCTCTAATAATTATATAATTTATTAATGTGGGTATTCCTGTTACGTGGTATATTAATGTATATTCTAAATTAAATCAAGTAAAAATTTGCTGCACTGGAAAGTTAACAACATATTCCTTTGACCTGTGATAAAGTCGCGTGTATGTTAGTATGTAAATGCCATTCGGTATTTATTTAGAGTTTAATACCAGCGTGTGAACTCGTTGACGGTCCATAAATTACCCACCGAAGTTATTTCGTAGCGATGAGACATATATATGTTCTACTGTTGGTAAATTTTCATGCTAGGTCCAACGAAACAACCTCACATGTTATTTTACCTGCTTTTGTATATTTTTGCACGCGTTTACTAATTAGTAGCAAGGAATGAGTTCGTTTGGACGTGGAAAATCACAGCGTCTCAGAGAAAGACAATATATATCAAGAATTAAATTAAACTAAAGATGACAATTATTAATATTGAGGTGAAAATTGAGAATATGATCGCATTGTTTGGCTACAATAATCGTAAAAATATTAAAACAATGAGTTTATCAGAATTATTTTTCAAAAGTTTTCATCATAATATTTATTATTCGTAATACTATATATTCTGCGTGAACAAACAAAGTGAATAACAGAATGCTTTTATATAGTGAAACTTGACGAGATTTTTATTATTTTACTTTTTAAATTTAGTTTCTTATAATGGCGGTTTGATAAGCCTTTAAACCTGATTTAATATCTGTATAACGACAATACAAAGTTTTTATCAAATTTATACTTTAAGTTTCGTTAATTTATTTTTTAATAAATATTGAAGTAGTATTAAAATATTAAACAACAGCATTATAGATTTATTGAAATGAACCATTATGATTGATACGGATGTCAGCATTACCTGGGACAAGTTCAGAGAATTGATTGGGAATTATGACCATGCTGATTTTCATAAGTCTAAAATAACCCAGGGATGGTGTTGATCTGATAAATATACAAAATAGAGAAATTATAAACCTGAACCTTTGTGGTTTGAACTGTACGGAAGTTAGGGGAAACAATCTACAGATAATAAATTATTCCAACTACGATAACATCGCAGAAGGTCTACCAAAGAGCACTAGAAATATTTATATCAAGGAAGTTGTTAAAGCGATTCAAGCGTTCAAGATAATAATAATTATGATGAAAAATTTATGGCTTTTATTTATGTTACAACAGGCAACTCAACAAAACATTGTCTCATATTTTTTGCGCTATTTATTGACAAAAAAACCTGAAGACGTCATAAAAGAGGACGAAACGTATTATTTTTTATATACACAATTTTCTGACTCCAGGCCATATATTTATTTATTTATTATTATAAAAGTCAGATATTTCTTCCTCATTTTTCTAAATATTATATTCTGATTATTTCTAATGTCATAAATATATGACTCTAGGCCATATATTTACTTATCGTAAATAAATAATATTATCTGTCTCCGGCAAGCGAGTTGAATAATCGAATCCTTGACGAAATTTCTCGGTACATGATCAAATTTTTAAACAGTTATTTCTCATTTAAATTAATAATTTTGAAGTGTTTATTGAACATCGTTAAATTGAGGTATACGTTCTTATGCGTATACTTGGTCATGTAATGTGGTATTATGTTTTGTATTTAAACCATAGTGCCTAAAGTATCGACTCCCGGGTAATGTGGAATCAAGACAACAGAATTTTTGGACTGAATTATCAGTGCTTTGGTTTGAATTGAATTATAATTGGTACTTTAATAACTGCCTTTGAAGTATGACACATGGTTTATAACAGAAATATAGACATTCAAGCACTCGATTTACTAATAATCGATTATTAAATTTTCTTGATATTTTTTCGATAGTCAGCCTAAAGAGAACAGTATACATTTCTTACGAGTTATGAAAATATATTCTTGGTGTCTCCAGTGAGGGTCGGCGATCGATAGAGCGCGGTACTTGTCGTAGGAGGCACTCGCTTGTTAAACGACGTGGCCTCGAGTGTGAGGCTGCTCCATTCGTGGGTCCCTTCTTTCTGAATCTAAATATATAACCCTTAACGGCATGCGCTTGGGGTCTACGAATAGGCTGGCGGGTAATGCGACTTCCAGAAAGTTGTGACAGCGGAACATTGGATGGCGTACTTCCCAACTGGCCTCGAGCACTTTCCAGCTTTTGGGGAAGAGAATATATTCCTGAAAGCGAGGAGAACCACGTCCGGTATCAAGTGGCGAAATATTTTGGTAAACGGCGATGTATATAACAATCTAAGCAACATATCGACGAAATGTAAACGCTATTTTTAATTTTTAATAAGGAGAGGCTTATTTGACTGTGTATACAATGGTTCTCATATACTTGGAAATTATTCTCATGGGTTTTTCAGAAACTTACAGCCTTAACTCCCCTTTTAAGATTATCCATAGGCTCTATTCCGAGGTTCGATAGGTATTTTTCCATCCTCATCCCGTAAAGTAATTTTATAATTCTACAAGAAATTAAACACATAAATTCATTTTTCGTGCATATGTTGTCAATTAAACAATTGAAATTATTAAACATATGTTGTTCAAAATTACAAATAATATGGTGTAACAAGAATTATGAGTAATGTATTTTAATTTTCGAATTCCTTTAAATTTTCACCGAGATAGGTTAAATGTTTGTAACACTAACGATTTACATAAATTTAACTGATTCATAAAGATTATGAGAAGTCAAATTATCTAGACATGAATCCAATTCTCTCTACTTCAGTGAAGTGTTAATTAATGCTGATAATTTTGATTATAAATAAGTTAATTCAAGAGCAGGAGAAATACTTTCAAACAAAGCTCAAGCAAAGAGGCTACGAACATGAAATAAGGCTTTATGATCGCAAAATATGGACCGGACGGGGAATCGAACACGGGACAACAATTAGAACATCATAGCTAACCAAGATGACTCCATGTCAGGTGCGAGCCTTCTCAATCGAATATGTAGATCAGAATACAGGCTCACTAAATCCCATTCTTTACGTCCTAAATTGTAGGTTATCCAATATTTAAGTCTATACAATGAATGGAAAAGTATCATAGATGACGGAAAGTCAACTAGGATAGCTGAAATGGTAAACTGCGTCCCTTGCGAAGCGAAGGTTCCGTGATTGATTCCCGGTCCTGTCGAGATTTTTCCATCCTCATCCCGTAAGTAAATAATTTAATGAATACTCCAAGAAATTGTACGAATCAATTTATTTTTTTCGTGCATATGTGGTCAATTAAATAAAAATATACGATCTTGATCTTCCATAACCCTCGTTATCTCAAATAAGCAAACCCCGTCTTCAGCTTTAGATTCAATATTATTGTTTTCCATACGCCAATGATAAAATTCGATATAGTATCTTGGTAAACATATATATGTATAATCTGTATTTAAATTATACTCCTTGCTGAGAATATGTAAGTTCAAATCATCTTTTACTGTTCATTACTTATAAAAAAGTCATATAAATATGTAAAAGACTATTGAAGGCTGTATCTATCTATTTTAGGGAAAATTGAACTTGGTTGCACATAACAAAATTGGAAAGCCTAAACATGGCTGGTTAAAAGTTAAAACTAATATGTTGTAACCTGAAGTATGAGTAATTCAAGGCGGTCGTCATTTCACCGTTTCATGATATGAAATAAACGTAGATTTTTATATAAAACATTACTTGATCATTAGAAATTGTCTACTGATTTTATGTATGAAAATTGAATTAAACTATATCCAATTTCTCGTTCTTTATAAACGCTATTTATTGATGGATTTAATATTTTAGAATTCTTTAGTTTTGTTTACTTGAATACAGCGTGGAATTTATAAAGATATACTTTTTTGATTGATTGATTGATTAGGAGCGTTCATGAGATAACGCGTTTATTGTTAGATAACAGTAAATATGAACGAATTTATTAACAACAAATAAGGTAGCACTTTGCGGCAGGTATAACCAACGATAAAACTATCAAAGTTGCAATTAAAATATAAAACATGGGAAACAAAAAGATTTTGCCAGTTTTTTAAGTGTTTTTTTTGTCATGAAAATAGTAAACTTTGAATAATGAACTATAAAAAGCGAATATTTTAATGTGTACCTCATCTTCATGAAGTCATTTCATTGCACTCTGGTAAAAAAATCCTTTTACTACTATTGCTTTAGAATGAACCCAGTTCTCAACACTTCACTATTACATAATTAAACATTCCAAAATTGTATCTATTAACAAGAATACTATCTTTAATCAAAGCATAGAACTTGTATAAGTTATGCTTCAGTATTTTGATATTCTTAGGTATAATGGGGTAAGTCTAGAATCAAGACAAATTCTACTCCAATATTTCCCCGATATTGATTATTCACTTGTGTTCTCGATCCAACAGAATTTGATAAATCGATTTTGGTGTGCGTTTGCTGTAGTCGTCATTGTGAAGGACGATAACGAGTCCCCGGGAGGAGCGCAGACAGAAAGGCTCTGAATATTGCAGAGTGGGCCGCTTGCTCTCAAGGCCATTAGCGGAGAGAGCCCCTGCAAAGAGAGCTGTCCCGCACAACACCTGCTCTTGGCTACGTCTGTTACGTCACAAAGTAATTGCCCACATCAGACGGCAACTAAGTCACTGATATGCTATTAAGTGCCGTAAACATTGTTGTTACTTCCTTGTGAATAAATGTTTTGCTTTGAAATTTACGTAGTACTTCAGGAAGGGAGCAAAATGTTTTAAGGAATGAGCAGTATGGACAATTTCAAGGTGAAGTAATATAACTATAAGGCAATTTTGAAGTCAGATATGGATTAAAAACCATTTTAAATTTACCCATAAAGTCTACTAATAAATATATACTTCTCAGATGTCTTAAAAACATAAAGATACATCGGATTTGAAGACTCGGTGCATTTTAATTCCTGTATTATTATTCAATTTTATTTTAAGTCAGGAATATCTTTGAATTTTTGCAGGTTACTGAGCGCAACTAGCCACATAATTCAAATTATTCCTTTTTTCAAGGAATAAGGTAACAGTAATACATAAATTAAAAGTATTTGAGCATGGCACTACTAATTTATAGTTCATTTCTTTTATTCGTAAATTGAAACGCTGTAGATCCATTTTTCCATAAAATTGTTATTATTATCACCTTAGTTTGTATTTAGAAAACACGAAAATTATGCTAACCTTTATCTAGTAATTAATGGAAAATAAGTTAAAGAATTTTGCAGTTTAGATAAGATACGTTGGAAATTATACCACAAATGTGGTTTGGTGCAGGTTTCCGTCTTACATTCCATATCGCTAACGTCTCAAAACATTCAGCATAAACAATTGTCTCATATTATAATACCATGAGTTCATATTCTTAAACTTTAATCTCAGCACCCAAAAATTAATTTTCCAAAAAACTTACTATTATGTTATTTTATTTTTTATTTGAAACTAGCTTGTTGTTTTGCATTCTTCTGTTTAAAGTAATTAAACTCAGCGACATCCATAACCAATCTCGCTTTTTTGCGTTATTTTTATGTCCTCAACCCGACAACCCTACCTAAAGGTCCTCTGTTTCCATGCAGAAATTAAACCCAAAATATCTAGAAAAACGCTATCTATCTCAGTGTCAACGAAACATTTTATTCGGAAGAAAATATTGGTCGTTTTAACAAGTTAGAAAAAATCCAACCTTACCCCGAGGCATTTATCGGCAACTTGTATGTTATTATTAACTCAACGACATCAATAACCCCGGATTTTATTATAATCTCGGTTGTTTTGGCGATGTTTTTTGTAACCCCCATCACTCGCCTCCAATACATAAAGTGGTTGAAGTTATGCCCATAAAATATCGAAAGAAACACTATCAATCTTTCACCCCGTAAATTATTTATTCGACGAAAATATCGGCGGTTTGAGCATGTTTGAAAATTTCCATTCTCGTCCACCCCCACACCTGGTCGTGGTAGACGGGTCTTGTTTACACATTATTTGTTTCCAGTTCAAAAGGAACTCGTGTACGAAATTTGGTCAAATTTGCATCATGGGCGAATAATTATATTCAGAATATACGTACATACACACAAACACCGTAACAGTCTATTTTATTTATTAGATAGAAGATAGATTACTCTGTACGTTACATTTTTGTGAACTAATTTGATTTATTAATTGTCAGGTAACTTGTAATTCAAATTCATAAGGACCTCATCATAAACACGATTTCCAGATAATAATGTTTGAAAGCTATGAGGTTCCATTTCAAGAAGAGAATAATTAAATAAATTATTTAACTTTATATTTTCTGATATATTATTGTGACTGTATAAATAATTAGTAGCCGAAAACCGATTTGATGGCGGAGAATATAACAAACTGAGGATATTAATATTTTCCTAACACCGGGATAGATTCAAACATTCAATTCCTTAAAAATATTTTTGACTAAGGTTACAGTTTTACATTTTTCATATATAATGTAATTTCTACATTATTTCAGAGTAAGTTTTGAAATTTAAACATGAATGAAAATAATAGAAAATAAAATGTGTATTTGAAAGAATTAGAGTTTCTGTGTCACATCTGTAAAATGTGCGAATGAAGTAGCTTCGAAAACGAATTATATTTATGTTTCCCATTTAAGGTCAATGAAAGAGTTTTTTTTATCTTTTTGTGTCAAATATATCTATCTTTCAGGCTTAGTTAAATGTCATCGTCTGGTACGTTGACCCTGTAAGAGATCAATGATACAGAGCGCAAAATATATGGATTTACGCAGTGTCACAGCCAATGCACTTGCAATGTATTCACTAGGGAAATATCGCAGCCCAGTGTCCGGCTGAAGAAATAAACGAGTTTAAATCTAATCATGCATCCGAGCCTTAACGTTTTTTTTAGAATGTCTGTGTCTAGATCCGAAGATTTACAAGAGGTCCGTTCTGCCCGCATACTGCTGTACAATAAATTTCTAAAAGAAAAAAAAAGATGTGTAATGTTCTCAAATGTATGTTTACAAAGGGAAAATATATAATCCATTAAACTGTCAGATGTATTTATTTTTGTATCCAGCTATTTACATTCCCGCATTGATGTCATCGAAAGGATATTAACATTCACTTCTTTTTTAAAAACAAAAATCCTCTCTATATTTGTATCCGATACGGATTACACTCGACGTTATTATTTGTAACTCCCATTCTTTTCATCAATCCTTTTTCAAGGATTCACAATTATATTTATATACACACCTCGTTTAAGACACAAAAATGTGACATTAAATAATAATTTGAAACAATAATATTACCGTTGTATTCGAAGATATTATAGGGTCAGTCAATGTGATAAATAGACACTAGGTTTTTTTTACCAATCTTTTGGTTTTACATTACTTTAATTATCGTTCGAGTGGTAATTGACCCAACCTCCTAAAGACCGTATTGAATTAAAATTTAATTTATGTTTCCAAAAGCCTCTGATGTGCTTAAAACAGTCTGGATTGTGTAAAAATAAATTTATTAAACTAAAACTAGGATAAAGTTGCAAATAAAAATAATTTAACTTAATTTAAGACACTTGAAGAATTAACGTACCACAGAATGGTTGATGGGTGTTACAATATAATATACAAAAATGCATATACCGAGAACATCACTGAAAATATCTTCCAATTGGTCACATTTATCCTAAAACAATAGAACCTCTCTTATAAAACTGGGTGAAATAAATAAGCACAGCAAAAAACATATTATAAGTTGTAAATAAGTGTAAATATAAACGAGCTTGTACTGCCTATATTTGCCGAAGGATAATTCAAATTAAAGTATCATCAGAGAATTTTGAGGACCTTTTGAAAATACGATGATCGGCATGCAGTTTAAAAATGATGGTGAATTAAATGTGACTGATAAATTTTGCCATAATTCGGCAAAATTTATATTAGCAAGTAACACCACTAAGAAATGCGAAGGATATAGACACACAGCGGCCATTATATAATTCACTTTTATGTCTCATTTACATACTTGTATTATGAAAAGGAATCACTACGAACAGGAATCACAGTCCTCTGGTGAATACAAGGACGCATGGTTGTGAGTTTAACTGTGGTATTGATTTTTTTTTTTACGATCACAAAAGCATTTCAATTGAAGAAGAAAAATTTAATAGGCAACCATTACTGGGAGACGGTCTCGCTTATTCGTGTGTCGTACCATTTCTGTAGGTCCAATGACGTTGCAATTTTTGCCTTGTCAGCCCCGTTCAATACAGGAAGGAGCCAATCATGTATGAACAATTACTCTCCGAAAAAATTCTAGTCAGCAAGTCTGTAAAATATGACGAATGCTTACGTAAGCCTTAAAGCGTAAGTAGACAGAATTTATCAATTAATAAGGCGATGGCTAAAACCTCAAATTAATCTCAGAATAATTAGAAATTGTGGTGATTACAAAAACCTAAAATAAGGATTTAAAACCATAAAAAATAAAGTATTATTAAATATTATATGATATAGATTATTATATAAATACTAGAAGTAATTTATATTTACGTAAAATTTCTGAATTATGTATAAAATCTATTATACTTGATATATCGAATGCTCTAAATATTTCAAGTTGATCTTCAATGCAAAATAAAATTAAATTGCATGTCTATATGACTATTTTATTACTTTTTTCATGTGCAATATATTGTACTGATAAATAAAATTTTATTTTTTCAGATTATTATGGCAGAAAAATTATAGAAAGCTACTCAATAAATATTACTAATTCTGACGTCTTAAAAAGTTACGTTTCTATAAATGAATTTTATTTTGTGATTTTTAAAGGATTGTTTGATATTTGCTATTACTAGTATTTACTGTGTTTTTAAAATAATAGTTACGAATATTAATTCTTTCATATTTAGATTTATGTATCAATTACAGGTATCCTCCGTTTCGAATTTGTAACCAAGGTTCATACTATAAAATTACTTACTAATTTATTTAACTTAGTCGATTTATGTATTGTAACCTTCCACTAAAAACCATATAAAAAGATTGTTTTCTTACTTCAACATTAAAAATTACTGACATATCCATTGCCTGACATTAAGAACAAAGAGTGGTAATTTCATATTCTTTCACTTCCATCTCAACACCCAAACATTAATTTTTCAAAAAACTGTTAAAATTATGTAAGTTTATGTTATATTTGAAACTAGTACGGTGCCCGGCGTTTCCACGGTTGCTATAATTAAACTCAGTGCTATCCATAACCCCGGATTTGGCTCCAACCTCAGTTTTATTTATTTATATGTAACAACCCCCACCCCAATACCTAAAGGTACTCCGTTCCCATGCCGAAAGGGGTTAAAATTATACACAAAAATATCTAAAAATACGGTATCTATTTCATTGACCTAGAAAAATTTTCTTCGGACTAAATATTGTCCGTTTAAACATGTTTGAAATTAATTTTTTTAAATTAACCTTCTTCCTTCAGCGATTTATAATACTGAATAACGTTTACCGATGATATAAGAACATACATAACTCCATTTTGTTCAATTGTAAGGAGGCTATGGCGATATATATCAATTATACTTTTGTCTTATTTGACGCCACATGACGAAATTGACGAATTACATATTTAATATTTTCCTCTTTGAAACAAGATACAAATTTCAAATCCAAATTAAAATGTTTATATAAGAATTAACTGTATAAATATTCTACTGTTTTGAATCTTCTCGTCTCAAAAACTGGGGTTAAGACTGAGGGAGAATCGACACACTGACCATTTGACACTCCTAAATCCAGAATGTGTAACGTAAGATGGCAGTTTGGAAGTCGTCTCGGTAGGTCAATGTCCTTAATGGGATACCGAGCCAAGGAGTAGTAGTAGTTTTCGATATTAGAAATACAGAAATCCTGTCCAGTTGATACTTCACCTAAAAAAATTCTTAGTTTTAATAATACTACTGTAGTGGATTGAATTCGTTTACTGAATTTCAACAAAAGCTAACCCCGCATTTAACGTAAAGATCATGTTTAGTATCGATTTAATATATGAAAAATATTCGTAAATGATTCTCGATATTTAATTAAAGAAGGAAGTTGGAATAATAGTATTCAAACGTATCTATGTCAAAAAGTTCTAATAAAACTCATTTTAAAATAAATTATCTGGGAGCCCGGCGTAGCCCGGGTATTTATTTATATAAGCTCGAAAACGTATTTACCATTTATCGGCCGTTTGAGCATGTTTTATAATTTCCAACCCCGTCTACCCCCAAATTTGCTGCAAGTCTGTATATTTGTACGCGAAAAATACATACAAACAGTCTATATTATTTATTTGATAATTCCATGTATAGCTTTTGTGTATCGACTTTAAACGATATATATTTTCTTCCCGTAAATTCAATAAATTCTGGGAAAAAGAGACTAAACGTTGTAAAGTTGTACTAACGTAGAGAACATAAGTATGTGAAAACAAACACAAAAATTTTCACTAAGAACATTACAACCATGCCATTAGCTGCTATTGTGCATTCCTTTCATCGAGGGACAACCGGCGTATAGAGCAGGCTGAGAGGCGGAAGGAATGTATTCATAAAAGACTTTTGTAAGTGCTAATGCAAGCGCGGGCGTTTTGTGACACGAGACACTACTTCTCTAACAGACAATTCGCGTCTCCAGTTGAGATTCCATTCGTGGCCCGAGAATATAGAAGAGGCCGTCATTAAGTATGCAGATTTCCTCAGCAGCAGAGGTGTGGCGCCAACTCCTAATCGTGTTTCCTGCGACACTTTTGCCAATTCCGTTATCCCAGGCGCATGAGCAGTTCCACTTGGTCTTCATCCACTTGCGACGTCGGGGACAGACAATTAACTCCTCATGTTTGACAATAAGGATGCACATACACATCGTACGTTACTTAGGAAATATTATTTCATCTCCCCAGCGACTAACAAACTAATTTTTAATTACAAGAAAACTCATTATCTACAAACAAATGTACATGTTCTATATTTATGAAAATGAAAATCCAGTCGTCAGCTCCCTCGATAATCGGGAAGTCCCCGGTTCTATTCCTGGTCTAGTCGACATTTTTCCATACTGAGTACGTTAATTTAATAATTTTAATAATCAGATTACTATAACCATCAAGGGGACGAAAGATCCTACAGAAAAGAAAAAATAACATTGGAAAGCTGAGATAGAATTTATTTATCTTTATTTATATCTACCTGTTTGTCGACGTTTCCCGGGTTGTCATATATCCATAACCCCCGAATTGACTCCAATTTTGGTTGCTTTTACGTTATTTTTATGTAACACACCTCGACCCCTATCCCTAAATTTGCTCATCTCAATTGCCGAAAGGGGTTGAACTCATTGACCTAGAGAAAGTCCCTTTCAACAAATATATCGGCCCTATAAACACGTTCGAAAATTTCCATCACCGTCCACCCCCGCTACTGAGGGTTAAAGAAAAAGTTGAATGTCATAAGTAAACTCAGCAACATCCATAACTTCGATTTGACTCTAATTCAGATTGTTTCTGCGTTATTCTCATGTAACGCACTTCCACCACTCCAGAAAAGCTTGCAATCGTCCCTAAACGAAAGGGGTTGAAATTATACACTAACAACATCAGTTTAAATACTATCAATGTCATTGACCCCGACAAATATTTATTCAACGCAAATATTGACCGTCTGACATATTTGAAAATTTTCAAACTGGGCAACCCCCGCTTGGGGGAGTAAATGGCAAGTTTAATATCACAATTAAACTCAGTAATAACTATAACCCCTGATTAGACTCCTATCTCGATTGTTTTTGCGTCATTTTTATGTAACGCCACTCCACCCCCACCATTAAGGGTGTCCCCTCCCAAGCCCAAAAAGGGTTGAAGTTATACACAGAGTACATGTAGAGAAATTTTATGAATCTCATTGATCCAGAAAATATTTATTCGACGCAGAAATCGGGTGGTTAACATGTTTGGAAATTTCTACCCCCGCCCACCTCGCCCACCTCGCCCACCTCGCCAAGCCCCTCCCACCCCCGCCAACTTCCGCGCGTTGCTGATGTTGTCATAAAGAAACTCAGCGACATCCATAACCCCGATTTGACTCGAATATTGGTTGTTTTTGCGTTAATTTTATGAAACGTCCCTTTACTCCCATCACTGTACCGTAAAGGATTTAAATTATACACAAATAACATCTGTAGAGATACTATCGATCTTATTATCCCTGAAAAATATTTATTTAACGCAAATGACGGCCGAGATTCTCATACAATATAAGTTTATGTGACCATCTGTAACTTAACCTTCACTGAATCAAAATTTTGGGATGCATTGTGAGGGTTTTACAACTGTGATTGTTTAAACGTAGAACTTGTGTAGTAGTTTTTAATTTGTTTCTAGAAATCTAACACGTTCAGAGTATATGTCAGTCAAAGGAGAACTAAAGTCAAATTGTTCTCAGTATTGCGATTAACTTGAATGACTTTAATCTTCTTTTTGAAACATGTAAACCCCCACCCCAATCCTTCCCAATTTCGGAGAGAATACTAGAGTGACTGTCAATCAGAAGAGAAGCAGCTGTTGACAGGGTACGCAGACAGGATTGGAATGGCTGCTATTTTCATTAAATATCCCATCGATCGATTTGGCAATCACCGCTCTGTGTTATAGGAAGCCTGTTTGTATCCAGGGTCCTCAATTTCGGGCGGAAAGAAAGAATTCCACGAAACAAATAAAACTCGACCGTCATTGTAAATGAATTCGAAATAAGTGTTAGTCTCAAACTTCTATCAAACGATTTTAATAAACAGAATAGGCAGAAACCGTTGTTAATGCCTCAAGTGCTACATGTAAATTTACACTTAGAATTTAAAATTTTAGTAATGCATAGAATTATGATGGTTTTATTAAATAAAATATTATTAAATGACAATCTTTTGTACATTTATTATGTAAATTGTTATGAATATTTATATGAAATTTTTATAACAACTTTATCATTCAGAAGGTAATATATGTTAAGTTAAACATATCATTATGAATTTAAGTCTAGAGTTAACTCCTAACAGTAGCAACAAAAAGAGTGAGAGTTGGAAAATCCATAATAAAACAAACCATCTCGTATTAGCTACGACTCCCTTTATATAAGTAAAAATTTGTAATAAATATTTTATTATGATAAAAGTAAAACGTAGATAATTTTGGCAGTCTTTTTATACATGCATGGAGAAATTAACTTTTACCATATTTTTTATGGTATTTAGAAAATTTAGAAAAACCAAACATGAAACTAAAATTACTAATCTTATAATAATATAACGAAAAAAAGTAGCCAAATTTTCCACCTTTTCTCGAAATATAACAAATTGAAATAAAAAGAAAGAAGTCATTCACATTGTTTCATGAGGAACTGAATTTTATTTATATACTATATATATTGTATAGATTACCAATGTGTAATGAAAGTTTTTTAATAATTTATTATTGTTGGTGTAATTTTGAGGTGTGGCGCAAGAATTGGACATTGGAAAGGTTTCCACTCTATTAGTGTTGGAAAAGCGTGTATAATTCCCAGAACTTTGGAAAAACAGCAGTGTTGTCTGGGAGCTCGAACGATGAAGTTGATATTCAGTCAGGTTTGGGAGCTTGACCGATAATGTTCATAGTGAAGTCGGTTTTGGAATCTTGACCGATGATAGTCAGATAGAGTCTAGTTTTGGAGGCCAGCTGAGGATAATCATAGCTAAGGACTAAACAAGTAGTAGAATTTAGCGAAGTTTAACAATGTTTTGAACAGTGAAATGGCCTGCTGAGTAAATATTTCTTTAAAAGAAAAAAAAGTGAAGTGCACAATTAATATAGTACCAGAGCAGCACTGGTATGTAAAATCCTTCTATTTTAAACTTTTATATAAATATGAGTACCGTCGAATTTCTCTATATTTATTTAGATTCTTTTTTCTATAATTTGTTATTGTAAATTTAATTAGTATTATTTTGTAACTCTCTTGCAAGTTACTATAATTATTAGAGGCCCAGTAACCGGTCCTGAAGATTTGAGTCTCATTAAAAGCTGTGTCACTTATTTAAAATATGTACAAAAATTAAATTTAATCAAAATTTGTAATATAATTTTCCCTTTTATCTTTAAAAAGTTTTAATAATTCAAGCATAAAGACTTGTTAATTATCTTTCCCTTTAAAATTATTTTTCTTCATAAATTGGTCTCAATGTGGTGGCCATACATTTTTATTATTAAATTGTATACTGCATAATTTGGCGCCACAACGAGTTGGTTTTATTAATCATTATTTTGTATACAATATATATATATATATAAATATATATAAATTCTGTAAAATTAAATTTTGATGTAATAATGTAACGAACGGAAATATTCACAAGAATGATGCTACCCCACAGAAAATAATTATGATGTTCCCGGAATGACTACTTATAGTGCTTTTCAAATGGGAGATAATTTGACCTTCAAGCAGTTCCTAGCGCCAACAAATCGAATTCGTGCGGCGTTGTCACATATTACTGTCCACGCAGCTGCAGTGAGTCTTTGTTGTCATTAATAATTGACGAAGTGACAACGTTAGTCTAATTCCCTGCTCTCATTCACTCACTATTTAAAACGGCCTAAAATTTATTATAACTAAAATATTATTAACTTTTGAAAAATTATTTTTTGTAGATTACATCCGTATTTAAGTTTTCTACGGAATCTGTATTTTTTTTAAAAAAAACAGGAAACAAATCAAAATTATCATATTGGCATTTATATAATATAATTTGAAAATTAAAGCCAATTAAGACACATTTATAATAAAAGAAGTGTTGACTAAATTTATAGAATATATGGTTCTAGACAGCGAAATGTAATACTTAGAGACATTTGTCTTGGCTTCAGTGAAATCATTTGGATGTACACAATATTAGACGTAAAGTACGAACTTGTGTCTGAGAACCTTTAAACCTTTAAATGTGGTGATAACATTATCAGTCGGGATGTACATATTGTGTAATACTAAATTTAAGGAAAGCCACTATTAATCAAAAATTACATTAATTGACTGACCGAATGTGGAAGACGAATATTAGTTATGAATTTCTGTGCAATGCAATACTTCCAAATTTTTAAACAATATAATACGCATAATGTCTAAGACACAACTAAACAGGTGAGTTGATTTGCAAGAAAATTTTAAACTTTTCCTTAAGAAATGTATATCAATTTTGATTCATACATGTCGACTATATTTGTATTTTATCCCAATGTTTTTATCAGTACCAATTTGGAAGAAAGAAAATATACATTTAATATATTAATGCAATTTTTTGTTTAGTGAAATTGAGTTAAAAATTGTTGTTTTCGTATTATGGCAATATTTCCAAAATCAATAATTATTTTATAAAATTATGAAATAGTTTTTTTCTACAAATGGTGTCGGAGAAAAACAATGAGCATATCCTCTACTTCTGCTCAAAGCACGACAGGTCTAGAAGAGCCACAATTCAGAAATACACGCGAAGGGAGATATATACCTCAACAGCGGCAATAAATAACCTACTGAAGTTTAGGAAGGAAACCGTCATCCAAGATATAATCTAAGTAGACAATGACTCTGAAACTAAGAATAAAAATTATAGTTAATATGAACTAATTGTAATAATTTCGTGTAGTAGGTATGGTATGTCGAAAATGACTTTTATGTTGACGCGACTATATACAATAAATTTTAAAAAAGTTATATTCACAGAATTATTTTATTAATTTATGATTTAATGCTTACATAAAACTGGTTTCATTAAAAAATTACATATTCACCAATAACATTTTTTATTATATCCTTGTACACCTGAAGAAGTTACAAAACTGGAATAAAATGTTGAGTGATTTTCTATCACATTGTTTATGACATATAAACAGGAAATTAAAAAACAATGGGATATAATATAAACACAGGAAATTTTAAAATGTATACGTTGTTATGAGAAATAATGTATATAATATCAATCTGAATAAAGAATGGATACAGAGACCAGGGGGAATGAAGCAGTTGTCGGAAATATGTTTCCCGTGTGTGTTAAAAATTTACTAAGAATTCTTTAAGCACCCTACAGACAATCGTTGATGATTTAAATGTCGGTTCATTATTCGTAAGTCTACTGTGATCAATATTAGTGTATCACGTGTCACGAAAACTTTGGGAAACATGGATCACGCTGAAATAATTTTATTATTTTATTTTATTTGAATTCCAGCGTTTAGTTTTAAACGAGACAACACATTGTAAATTTGAAGGAGTGTTCTGTCGCTGAATGTCACCACTAAACGGCAGGCTGGCAGTAGCGCTGCTCTTTGCAGGCTGGCGATGACTGCGTGAACAGAGAGGGATGGGAGAATCAATACCCACGGTCCAAAACTGCAGCTTCGGGCGCCTCGTCTCTCGCCAAGGATGCCGAGGCCAACTGCCCAAACGAAGGCTACTTACCACCTGGCAAACAGAGCTCGGTCAGAACGCCACAATCATCTAATAACGTAAGTAGTGACAATCAACTGTCCGGGCGACACAATTTTTTTTGCGCATGTTTGATAGATAAGCGAGGGAGACTACGAAATCACTTAAATTGTGGGTAAAAAGCGACACAAACCACATTGAGAGTAAATGAATGAATGTGCGATTATAATTTTCCACTTGGTTATTATGTCCGGAGAAGACTGTTGCCCTGAATCCACGAAATCAGAACTCTTAAACTGAAAGGTGGCAATAGCAGCGTTGCCGAACAATCGCAGTGTATTCGATTATTTTCAGTGAACTGTATATGGAGTACATTTTCGACCTTCTTACATGCTGAAAACACAGCGTCTTCTAATTTTAAATTACGTATGCGTAATAGTAATAGAGTTAGATGACGTCACGCTATAAAATAGTCTTCCGGAAGAAAAAAAACTTTAAAGTATACAAAATTTATTTATAAAGACTTGTAAATCTCTGTTAATTAATTAAATATATTTACTCGCTGAAAGGGTTCGTAGAAAGCAAGGACAGATTAAAACCTCTTTAATAAAATAGTTTTCTGGTATACTGTCAAGTTACGCTATTATTTTACGATTATAATATTCTAGAATTTAACTGCTGACTTACTTTCTTTCTCATGTTCGATGTAAGATTTTCTGCTGGAAACTCCGACGATTGAAAATTGAAGATAAATTAAAACACTTATCATTTCTTCAATTACTAATTACTGTTACATTAATATATTTAACGTAGTTTAAAATTATATATATATATTGTAATGCCAATTAATTAGGTCATTAATTGTTTGGACATAAAATTTGAATTGTTTGAGAAATCCATTATAGCGGTCTGATCGAACTAAGCGCCAATGGAAAAGCGAGCTCACTTGCTTTGTCGAAAAGTCAAAAATGACGTATGCGCGCTAAAACTCGAGAACACTAGGAGTCAGATGGTGGTGGGACATTTCAGAAGACGGAACAAATTATACTAGAGCAGAGACTAGCCGTCGTTAATGTATTATTAAACAAAGTTGTGAATTTAAGACAAAGTAAAAACATTCACGGAAGTATTACCTCGTAAATATCGCTAAGTAAAAGCAGTTTACGTCTCTAGCCAGCCAGGAAAGGAAGTTAGCAGTTTACGTCTATAGCCAGCCAGTAAAGGAAGTTAGCAGTTTACGTCTATAGCCTTCCAGGAAAGGAAGTCAGTTTTTTTAAGTCTACAGCAAGGAGCTAAAGAAAAGTTCGTTCGCTCCGAAAAGAATAAACAGTTTAAACAAATCTTCAAGGAGCTACGTTGCAGTTTAAGTCCAAAGCTTTAAAAGACTAACAAATCTACGAATCATAGTATTCGTATAAGGCAAGCAGACATCAGATAGCTGTCAAAAAGGAGGATCATCCGAGTTCCTATCAATTTTGACTTCAATAGTGTAAAATCTGTGAGTCGATGTTTAGAATCAGTGTAAAAGTTTGCAATAGTGTCCTTCCGAAACCAAAACGATTGCTGGTACCAGCTGGACAGTATGTAAGTAACAAAACCATAACTAATGATTAATTGTAAATTTTAATTAAAGGATAAAGTCAGATTTCGTTCTCTTTTAATTGTCAATCAGAGTTAATTTCTTTACCTTAAATTTCTTTCTTTGACATATTGTTTAGGTAAAATGTGAACTGCTTGTTAATAAGATTTTTAAATCAATTTGTTGTGTCCATTATCAAACCCAGTAGAGGCCCTGAGAGAGAGAAAGATCTCAAATTTTGTTGTAATTATCTTTATTGCTACAAAACTAATAAATCTTTTGTTTGATTTTTGATTATTATTTCATTTTAATAAAACCTCCATTTGATTATTACATAAATGACACTTCAACGTGAGGCAAATTCTTTAAATTAAATTCAAAATAAATTAAACGACCTACTATTGTGATTTTGGCGTCAAACGTGGGGCAAATTAATTAAATTAATAAAAAGCTTACTATATTGATTATTACAATATATATATATATATATATATATATATATATATATTGTAAAATACAATGTTTTCCAACTTTGTATTTGTATTAATTATTATTTTCTTATATTATGACGTATCCTATTTCCTCGACCGAGGATTAATGGAATGAATAATAAATTCACACCTAAAACCCAATGTCATTGATATGCGTTCATACATATATTTATCTTCCGATATAATACTTTAAATTTTCTGTTTACAAAAGCTTAGTAGGATTCCGATTTATAGAATCTCCTTATAGACGGATGATTTTTTCTATTAGTAGAAAATTCTGGTTTTCCCGCTAAACGTCTACGCATTAGCATCAATGACAATTCAGTTTCGGTGTTAATTAAATGCTGGTAATCAGTACTACAATACATAAAGTTGATACAGTTATTGCTTGAGTCTCTTCATATCTACAAATTTTCCATTGAACAGGTCTGTATTTGAATGTGCGGCAAAGCTACAATGAAACATTCTTTATTTTATTATCATAATTTTTCGCCAGTGTATATTTAACGTAAATGTTTTCAAATATTTTCAAACATTTACATTAGCGTTATATTTTTAATTTTGTTTCAGAATGTTCAACATTATTTTGAGGAAATAATGGGATAAAATACTTTTTTGTTTCTTTAAATATAAACTAATTCATTCAATCTTGATAATTGTCCTTGACCCAATACTAATCATTGTATTTTGAATTTTATTGTATATGTAATATGCGCTGGAACAATAGCATAAAGATTTTTGGAGTCCACAAAATAAAAGTATGTGCATAGCAACATCAAAAGAAAATTATGACTTGTAAAAAGTAAATGCTTGGTTTGAGGCTGTTGCCCTCTCTGTAAGCTGCCCGCAACATTGCTCATGAAAGCCTAGAACGACCTGACAACCTCCCCTCCACTCTACAAGTTATTCGAGCTGTGGCGACACATTATTATGGTAATGGCTAGAAGCATATAAACGACGGACAACAGCTGATGCCCCTGGGAGCCGTCATAGTCGCTGTTCGTCCGGCAGTAATAATGAATTACCTATTCACATAAAGGCTCCACTCTTCACAGTGTTCTAGATCAATAGTGCATCAAACTGTCAAACCAGGAGGCGTTCTTCTTTAAAATTTATCACACATCTTCCCAGCCCTGGAACAATATCTGAGCCGTTATACTTTCAAATTCATTCCTGACTTCAATCCAAACAATCATATTTCTTAAATTTTTTACATCTTTGAGTTACGTACACTTTATTAACAGACTGTAATAAATATTACTCTATTTGAATGAAACGTATAATATTTACGTAAATCGATTTATTAAGATATAAAATTAACTAGCAATAATTCTTTATCATTTTTCTATTTTAAATATTGTTTTGTAATTACAGCAGATCATCTGAATCAATTACAATTAATTTCAGTGAAAGTTGTGGTTTCGTTTGACCCCCCCCCCCCCGCCCCCAGTAAAATGTAAAATTGATTATTTTAAAAAAATAAAACTAAAATGGTGTCACAATACTAAAAATAGATTCCATTATATATTCCTAAAATAAATATTGAAGACGCGTAATTAAGTAAATACTAATAAATAATAATTTTATGCAGATTATTTATTTCAAATCTGCAGAGCAAAGATGAATTCTAGCAAAATATAACGCAAAATACCTTTTTTTCTAGTTTCTATTATGGTATGGAGAATTTTTTGAGTGGGGTTTAGAATTGTTGAAGGATAAAAAATTTACTTCATAAAATATTATAGATTAACCACGACAAATTTATAGAGAAAGACGTAAGCTCAATTTCTACACTCGTTTATCAAAAATTGAGTTCACGTCCCTGAATGCATCCCGCAACACACATTTCAGCCCGTTCGATTATTCGATAACGATTTGCTATTTTCATCCCATTACATTGTGAACAACTCGTATGCTACTTTACCCTCTGTTGCCCGTTTTTAATGATCTCTTACTCCATTTTGTAGATATATTAACCATAAATGTCCCAAAAAATGTTAAATGTAACCTAAATAATATCAAAAATTTTTCTAACTGGCCAATTTTTAAAGTGATAATAATTTAACTATGATTCAACCGGTATTTGATATAACTGTATGTTTTAAACGCAGTTAGTCGTAGCCAGTTCTCATGTTTAAGTATTAACCAGGAATTAATTCTTTTAGAAGTAAAATATCCGAAAGAACCATCATTGTATTTAATCGTAAAGTGTGTTTTTACAATAATGACCTATTTCAAAGAGAAGTATTTTGAGACATTACATAAGGAAATAGTAACCAAGGCTAAATTGTAGTGAGCGAACTGAATTGTAAATTGTGAACAATATAACTATTTTCTACTACATTCATGCATTTAAGTATTATACGATAAAAATATTCATACGTATCAATAACTTTAGTATACATATAATGTTAATACTTATATAAATTTTATGCAGATAGTTGAAATTAATAAATGATAGTTAGGTTGACAAATTTAGTTATAAAATTAATCAGGCAACTGTTTTCTATATTTTCATGTTATATGTATTATAATGTATAAAAGTAAACACGAAAATATTAGCCAAGAATTTATTGCCTTGATAATTAAACTAGTTTAAAATATATGTATTGAGAATTGATGCATATAGTGAGAATAATGGTTGTACTCGAACGGAAAGCTTCTTTTATGCATCTATCATTTTAAAATATCTCTCTCAATGGAAATACAAATTATTGTGTCGAGAATGAATAAGAGGCACTCTTACGGCTGGAAGGAAAATACAAGAAATGTCATGTAAAAATATGGAAGTTGTAAATGCCAAACAATTTTTTCTAGAAGAAATACTGCATATGGCTCACATCCAAGCCGCCATAAAGAAAAATTATCCATCTTTCAGAGATAAAAAATTATAAATCAGAGAATTTTATTACTTCCTTGTTTGAAACTGGATGAGTACAATTATTCTCAGTTTATTTCAATTTATTCTGGTTCATGAAAATAAGAGATTTGTTGTAAAAAATTGTTTTCAAGTTTCACATTTGATTGAACCAAAAAAAAATCATATTAGTTTGATACCGGGATCATGACTCAGCATGCGCTCTTTTCACAACAAGCCATGAGATTAGTATTCATTTAATCATCCGCATGTCGGTTAACACTGGCGTTACAACATTCAGACCACGCACAAAACGATGGGGTGACGTTGTTTCAAAATCATTACCAATATTGCCTTGAATAACCGTTTTAATATTTTAAATTTCAGAAATACAATATGTTTTACAATGAAAAGTTGATTAAGTAACAATATATTCTGCATTCTCTGAAAAAAAAATTTGTGGAGGGACAGTTGGTAGGTAAAAATGTAACGGAGAATAAGTAATACTTATTTTACCTTAAATTTATATATTAATTACGAAAAAATGTTCAAAAAGTAAAATAAAATATTTTAAATCTGTTTAATTAATGCGGGTTTTTGGGTCTTGTATGGACCTTGTTTAATTATGATTACAATAAACAAATTCTTACCATAAATATATTAGGAAATATTTTTGACATATTATTGTTCTAAATACTAGTAATATTTTTTAAACCCCCTATAAAGGGAATAAAGGAACATTATTTGTTTAATTTTGTCATACTTAAAATACTTTTATGGTATCTAGCAAAATCAATTCTTTCGCGTTTTTTAATTCTTCTAGTATTTTATCAGTATACGTGAATATGGTCATAATAGTAAGAACGTGCATAGTCATTTTTTTAACTATAGTAAAAAATAGCCTTCTCAGAATATTTATATTTATTATGGCTATATTTATTGTAGTAACGTCTTTCGGAAATATTGTAATACGGTCCAGATGAACATTTTAATTGTAAGAAATTATACATTGAATATTTAAAATATCAAGGTACAAATATCTTGAAAATTTGATTGGAAGTATCTAATTAAATATTTGTCCTTAATGTTTCTTAAATAAAATGGTTCTTTAATAATAAAATTATATAAATGTATGAATTAAAATACAACTACTTTTTGTATATGAATACAGAAGACTGACACAATTAATTCTAAATTAATGATACACTTTAAAAAAAATTGTATTTCGTTGTCTAGGAAACACGGGGTTTAATATCAACATACAAATTTCATTAACCACTATGATTCATTATAATAAAATTGCCAACGAACGTATAACAAATAAATATTAAATATTAATCTGAATTAGTCTATAAATTTTCGTAATTCACAATGTTATCTATAACAGTAAATAGTATGTAATTAACTTTTCCGTTACGTTGAGCAATAGTCCATAGCAATAGAATATAAATTTTATTCTAAGAAAATGTTAAAATCTAATAAATGTCTGTCATAATCCCAGAGTCACAATAAATGTAAGATCGGTAATATACGGAGTTACAATTATAATTCATGGTTTGGTATTCTTAGCTTAACTAATTTATATAATTTTTTGTAACAAATCTCATTGAGAGGTCGAGTTTAATATTTGTTAAATCACAAGCAAAAAACATAGAAAGAGATAATTTGGTTTATTTTTACTTTCACGTTAGCTTCTATACGCTGGTAATTGACCAAGGCTCATTTCTTTGGGGACTTCAGCATTGGTCGTAAATAATAGCATTTTTTTGTGTTAAATGACTCTAAATTCCCCGAAACAATCATATTAGAATTTTACACATCTTTGAAAGTATTTATATCCCATTTTTCAAGCATGCTGCAAAATCATTTGTTATGACAATATTTAATTGTTAAGTCATTTTGACGAAACCACAGAAAGTAAAGTTTCATTTGATCTCGACCGAGGTCATTTCGAGGAAATATATATTTTAGAATGAGTAACTTTGAAAAGTAAAACTATAGTCCTCTGAAATTTCAGAAATCAAATAATAGTAACGCCTGTTACATGCATTGATTATTAATAATTATATTTAATAATAGCTCGTGAGAAAACCCATTCTCATAAAATTAAAATAACATTAACCGTAAGTCACGGATTTAGAAACGTTAATCCCTTTTTTAAAAATAGATATTGACGTTTAATCAATGAACGTTGTTAATAGTCTAAACGAGTGAAGTGAACCTCAATACACGAAACATTATTCAATGTCTGTATACGGAAATTGATTCCTATTCAGTTAGTGTACGCGCTTTAGATAGAATTTTTCCAGGAACTTTTTATGGTTCAGATCTGACGGTTTTCACGTAAATGTACCTTTCGGCAGAGCTAGTCGAGTAGATGGAACGACTCGCCAACGATTGCGGCTATTGAAAATGTGTCGCAACGTTTCCACTGCACTATAAATCATGAATGGAGAAATTTGGCGCGGAAGATCGTCTCGACGTACAGAGTCCTGGGTTTTATTGCCGTCTACGAACGTTAAATTCAATTGGACCTAACAGTAACTGCCTTCTACCTTCCAAATAACAATAGACTTAATAAAATTTCGCAAAGTAAATAGAAAATAAACTTACGTTTCGATACAGTTTTGAGTGAAATGCTACATCTATAAAGACTCTGTGTTTTTATTTAATACACTCGTAAACCTTAGATTTGATTCAAATTTTTATTTCCTTTCCCCATATTTCTGTAGAAAAATTGTTTTTTCACTTTCTGCTTATCTTAATGGTATAACGTATAATATGGGATTGTTCGGTACAACAATAGTTTAATTTAATGTAGTTTCAGACAACTATGACTATATAAGATGGACGAAGGCTGAACAAAAATAGACATAAATCTTTACTGATTTTAAAGCCTGAGGATTTTTTAAATTTGGATATTTTATTCGTAAATATCGTAATATTTTCTGTAAACGTACTCTTCTACTGTGTTTTACTGGAATTGCAACAATATACCACTGTGAACAAAAAGTAAAGTGAATTTATTTATAAAATATAAATTCTTTATTTATTCTTCCAAATCAATTCCATCCCCTTCCAAGTAATCCACGTCCGATAAAACGCATTTTTTCCAACGCTTTTTCCAGTCCTCGAAACAGTCGGAATATTCTTTTTCCGGTATAGCCTTCAAGACCTTCTTCGATTCGATTTTTATCTCCTCAATCGTGTAAAAACGGCGTCCCCGCATTGGCCTATTGAGTTTGCTGAATAGCCAGAAGTCGCACAGAGCCAAATCAGGCGAATACGGTGGTTGCGGAACGATATGAGTCGAGTTTTTAGCAAAAAGGTCGCGAAGAACCAATGCAGTATGACATGGTGCATTCTCGTGATGAAGGAACCAAGAGTTGTTCGCCCATAATTCCGGCCGTTTCAGACGAATTGCTTCACGCAAACGACGCATAACGCTCAAATAATATTTTTTGTTGACTATTTTGGCCCGGCGGAAGGAATTCATAGTGAACCACACCATGATAATCAAAGAAAACTGTCAACCTGACCTTGATTTTCGATCGACTTTGCCGTGGTCTTTTCGGTCTTGCTTCACCTTTTGCACGATATTCGCTGGATTGGTCGGTGGTTTCAGGGTCGTATGCGTAAATCCAAGTCTCGTCTCCAGTAATGATGCATTTCAAGTGGTTCTGATAGTCAGACAGCAAAGTTTCACACACATTAACGCGACGCTTTTTTTTCCCAAAAAATTGAGCGATTTTGGCACCAATCGAGACTTGACGCGTTTATGACACAAAACATTATTCAAAATGGTTTGAACTGAGCCAAATGATATTCAACACTATCAGCGAGATCTCTAATTGTCCATCGACGATTTTTAAGAAACAAATATTTGATTTTTTGGAAGTGGTAGACGTTGATTGTCGTCCAGAGCGCGGTTCGTCTTCAACGCGTTCTCGGCCCTCTTTGAACTCGTTGTACCACTTATAAACGTTTTTTTGTGCCATAGTTTGACCACCAAAGGCCTTCCGGAACATTTTCAACGTGTCCGTACAAGAATATTCGTTCCGCAAACAAAATTTGATGCAATTTCTTTGCTCAAGAAAATCACCCATTGCAAAAATCGAAAAATTCATTTTTGGTTGTTTACAAAAACACGTGTAACTCGGAGATAATTAAACCTTTTAACAAATAGACGCTCGGCAAATATTATAGACAGTCCTACCAACCTAGGAAAAAAATATTTATCTGCCTTCCTAATACCCGGGAGTTTTAAATAACAATTTCACCTTACTTTTTGATCACAGTGGTATAATAAAACTACTCTTCAGTGCCATACAACTTATTAGGATGCCATATACTTCTCAAGTAATTTATTCCGATGAAGACCAAATGAGGAAATTCTTCCGTTCTGTGTAAGATACTAATTAATATGACATATTTGAATAAAACTTCCTCGTATATTTCCCTCCATATATTTACATAAATGAATTTTCTAATCATCTCAGTTTCGTTTCATATTGCCTGTAGTGAAAAAACTTTTTAATACTAATTACCTTTAATTGACAAAATTAATCCTGATTCAGTACAGTTCGTTTTTATGCGAGTGAACAAGAGAACACTTTCAAATTTACAATTTTACTTAAAAATTAATGCATATTCTGTAATAAAGTTTCTCAAAACCAATTCAACCCTGTATTTAGTCCATGTAATAATTTTAATCTTTTTTTTTACAGTTATAAAGTGAAATTCGGTCTCAGCGCGCTATGTTTAAAACTGTATATTTACTACCAAATATGTAGAGCAGGCCTGCTGTAAGTAAGCGAATTATGACGATAATTAAATCGCTGTGTGCTTTGTGCCAGTACCATCCTCGTATTAAAGAGAGAGAGATTCAACGAAATACTCAATTTCCTGCGGCCTATTTGTCCGTAGAAATTACATTTGTTTTGACATGTGCGTGAAACGTATGCGTTTAATTTGTTTGCATTACATTTTAACAGTGCAGGAGTGAACTTTCTATGACGTCGTCTGAAAAAAAAATTAATTAAACGTATATTTCAAACCATGTAATTTTATGTTTATAATCATTAGCCGTCGTTGTATACACATACAAATAATTTGCTTTACAGAATTTTAATCGCACTTTATTAACGAGAAAAACGTTTCTGATCAAAAAATTATTAAAAAATCAGCGAAAGTGGCCTGTTCGTTACGTTAACGAACTACAAAAACAGCATTTAAACCTTTAAGGATATTTAAACATTTGTTAAATTTTATTGTGGAATATAAATGGATTTCGACAAAAATATTTCTGTAAAATATATGATATTGTTAGGACAAGGTTGGGTTTATCAATTGTCTCTTACTACCAAATCCATAACCTTAAAAACGAAAATAAATTCTTTATGGAATTTTATTTATGGAAACTGAACAAAATCCCTACCCAAGTGGTTAAAATAAGGTTTAGGATCGTTCACCGTTTAGATTGAATGTGGCAGATGGCAGTTTATTATTTCCGAAGACCTTCTTACGGCTCTATATAATAAGATAATAGGTTTCAATGAATTCTATCGGGCCGTTTTCTCCTGAAACGCGATCTAAGACCCGTATTTAGAATACATGAGTTTCATCCCTCAGGGGTCAATTCCCCAGAGGGAGAAAAGTTATATATTCATTTAATAAACATTTGAATGGCAATCATATCCGCAGAATTTGTGATCAGATTGAAGAAAAGTGCAATTTGACACTTAGTGTGTCTTCCCTCCCGTATGAGGATTTTTGTTTTGTACATTTGCCCCACATTACGGAAATTCTCATTCCTAAACAGATCGATAGGTGATTGGAACAATTTTCCTGCAGCAGCGTTTAAGGAGAATCTTCCAGTAAGAATGTTTAAGAATAATATAAATAAATTAGTGAAATGAAGTGAAATTTTATTATTATTATGTAATTTAAATTATTTTAGCTCTATATTATTCTTTAGTGAAGTGTGAAAAAATTTTCAGCACAAATTTTGGAGGCTTATTTCATTACTATTACTTTTTATTCTTCTTTGGAAATTGTTTTATTTGTAATACTTAATCGTTTAATATATTTGTTTTCGACTGCCACCGGGAACGATCCAAATCGCAGTTCGTAATATACATACATGCATTCATTCAATAATAAATTTGGTCTATTGAATATTAAGAAAAATTCAAGATCTAAAAATAATAGAAGTGGGAAAAGAAAAAACGATTTTATACACGACACTATCACAATTTAATTCGTGTAGGAGGAGAATGCTGAAATAAGCGTTAAATAATCTAATTTTAGTTCTAGAACGATTCGAACGTTCGTTCAGTGGTTAAGATTCATGGTCTATAACTCCTAATAGACTTTATTTTTAGAGAAACAGGCTACATGAGGGTAATCCATGTTGAGCAATACCCCTTTAATAGTATAGGAAGGGATTAGAAAGGGGGGATGCGGAAGGGTAGAGGAAGGTAGCCAAGGGTTACTAGGGCTCCCGGGCTATATTTTAAGGATCCTACCCGGCATTCGCCTAAATAAATGCAGGGAAAACCCTAGAAAAACCTGCATCAGGTAAGTCGGGCATTGGGTACTTGTCCCACGCCCTTCCGATAGCGGGAGAGGATAGATTATTTTTTTGGGGGGAGCAACAGGCAACATGAGGGTAATCCACGTTGGGCAACTCCCCTTTAATAGCATAAGAAAAGATTTGAAAGGGGGGATGCGAAAGGGTAGAGGAAGGTAGCCAAGGGTCACTAGGGCCCCCGGGGTATATTTTAAGGATCCTACCCTGCATTCGCCTAAAGAAATGCAGGTAAACCCCTAGAAATACCTGCACTAGGTAGGTCGGGCATTTGGTACTTGTCCCACGCCCTTCCAATAGCGGGAGAGGAGTTTGTTGTAGGAACGCAGCATTCCCTTCTCCGTGCCTCGACCAGTTTAGGAGGCAGCTGGCCGACTATTCCAATGGGAATAGCGGAAAACTCTTATAGTATGCCCAAGGTCTGTGACCCCGGAACATACACCTCTCAGAACAGGCCGAGGTGCCTCGGCTTGTGGAACCTTAGTTCAAAATCGGAGAGGAAAAGGTATCCCCAAAGGTAGCCCCTTCGTATCTCTCCTCCAAGGTTCTACCTGCAAGAAAACATCCCTCGCAGATACTGCCTGCGAGAGAATAGCCCTCGCTGACCCCAACTCGGAGAGGATAGATTTTTATTATTATTATTAGGGCAACAGGCTACATGAGGGTAATCCACGTTGGGCAACTCCTCTTTAATAGCATAGGAAGGGATTTGAAAGGGTGGATGCGGAAGGGTAGAGGAAGGTAGCCAAAGAAAATTTATTACCAAAATATAATATATATTGCGGCTGCAAGCGTGTGCGAAATACCTGACATCTTTGGAATTGTTCGTCAATAACTCCTTCGACGCTACCAAGCATGTATTACCGTTGGTGGTCGTAATTTTGAGGAGTATTGTTTTTTGGAGTGTAGCACTTTCCGATAAGTAAATAAACAATGTTTTTCTTTTCATATCATATTTTTTGTGTTCATGCATCGAAGCGTCCCCTCCGACCATCAATTCCTATAGATAATGTGTATGTTTTAGTAAGCTGTACCCTACAATCACCCTGTATCTAAAACAATTAATACCTGATGTCAATAAAATAATTATGCATTTGTAAGGAATTGAATGAAATTAGATAACTTCGTAATAAATGTAATCTTTTGTCCGCTCAGTT
This sequence comes from Zhengitettix transpicula, assembly GCA_037074705.1. Lineage (NCBI taxonomy): Eukaryota > Metazoa > Arthropoda > Insecta > Orthoptera > Tetrigidae > Zhengitettix > Zhengitettix transpicula. Next base: position 24,663,934 of record CM073593.1, on the reverse strand, counting down.
TGGTATCTTAATGTAATTTTTCAAATTATGGTTTTACTTACAAAATTGTTAAATTTAATACTGAGTATACGAATAAGGTTCTGAAATGTTGTAGACGGAATTGTGGGGAAAGGGGTTGACTTAAATAAATTAAAAAGGGTCACAGACTACTAACGAGGTGTGTGTGGTGTTTATATTGGTGATTAATGCTGAAAAATTAGAAATGTTGAGGGGGTTGAAAGTGAGATAACAGTTGCTACGATCTAAAATAGATTTTGTATGCGTACATTCTGAAGTCTATATAATTTTTCATTTCAAAATCCATGTACATGATCGAAAAAATATTATTTTGGATTATACGTTTCACCGACACTGAATTATAAATGTACTTATTTAAGTGATGTGTAACTGAAAGAAAGGATAGTAAAAATTGCTGGACCAGTTAGGACACAGGGTCGAACTGAATGGAATGTCACGCCTTAGATCGACTTTGGAATGGATTTAACTGCCAGAATACACGACGCTGAATGGTCGGAGGGTCGTTTAGTCGCACATAACGAGTTACGATCAGTAAAACGATGGGTTGTGCGTACATGTATGACGGTACGAGTTCAGTAGTGGATACATGGAACTAAATTTGCTCGTAGAATAACAGTAACGAGTAGCGTCTCTTTCAGCGAGTTTTTCCAAATAATTTAATTATAGATTTAGTTATGCGAACAAAGGACTGACGGAGAGGACTACCTTTGAGGATGCCTTTTCCTCTCACCGTTTTAGAACTAAGGTTCCCACAAGTGGAGGCACTTCGGCCTGTTTTGAGACGTTTATGTTCCAGGGTCGCAGGCCTTGGGCTACGGTAAGAGTTGTCCGTTCATATTTGAACTGTCGGCCAGCTGCCTCCTAAACTGGTCCAGGCACGGAGAAGGTAAGCAAATCCCTCTCCCGCCATCGGAAGGGCGTGGGACAAGAACCAAATGCCATGATGCAGGTTTTCTAGGGTTTGTCCTGCATCACTTTAGGCGAATGCCGGGTAGGTTCCTTAAACCATAGACCGGGGGCCGTAGTTAACTCTTGGCTACCTTCCTCTACCCTTCCGCATCCCCCTTTTAAATCTCTTACTATACTATTAAAGGGGAGTTGCTACCAGGTGGATTACCTTCATGTTACTGTAAAAGAAAATGTCGTTCTATCGGAAGGGCGTGGGACAAGTACCCAATGCCCTACCTACCCGATGCAGGTTTTCCTAGGGTTTTCCCTGCATTTCTTTATGCGAATGCCGGGTAGGATCCTTAAACTATAGCCCGGGGGCCCTAGTAACCCTTGGCTACGTTCCTCCACCCTTCCGCATCCCACCTTTCAAATCCCTTCCTATGCTATTAAAGAGGAGTTGCCCAAAGTGGATTACCCTCATGTAGCCTGTTGCCCTAAAAAAAAAATTACTATTTAATCCCAATTACCACCAGTATTCTTGAATTTTTCAATGTCCACTGTTTCATACATATTTCTGTATAGTCGAATATTTCGACTACAATTTTGTGTTTCCCTACGATTAAACAAAATAACTCAAAGGATAACGTTCGCATTAAACCAAAAATTGTAAGCCTTACTTATATTAAATGGCTTATATATGGCGTTTTAGACGACTGTTTCATCAAACTGATAGAAATAGAAATCCACTGTACAGTCTAAATAAAATTCTTGTAATTGTTACTAGAATATCCGTGGATCCATTAAGTGTTTAAGCCTTTACCACGTTTTTTTTAACTCAACTACAAATATTTTTCCAATGAACAAGTCTTCAATAAAGTAAACAGCAAAATTATTTGTATAAATAAACATTAAAGACTGATTTAATGCTTTTTATCATCCTGACCTTATCGGAATTCACACCAACAGCGTATCAATCGGAAGGACCGTCCTGTCACTCAACATACTGTTAAGTAAAATCGATTTTCCGTTCTCTTCTACATATCATATAGAATTTGTTACGACATTTTATACTTGGTTACGCAGAACCATACTACTTCTTTTTGAAGCATGTTTGGTAATTTGGAAAATATTTAAGACTAACTGAGTAACGTAATTGCAAGTACCGGTAGACTTGAACAATTTCCACGTGTCGTTGAACTGTTGGTGATCCTTGAGTTTCCACGCTCTGTAGTGCCTTAGGTGTCGCGAGAAGGTGGAATCGCCTGAAGCCTCAAACCGTTTGCATGTGACTGAATACGCCCCGCAATGCTCTTCGAAGCGAACTGAGCTGCTGTAATTGAATCAGCATTGTGTTTGTTGCTGCTACAGGTGCGTCATCTTCGACTGGCAACCACTGCTTTATGCTCCATGTTCTTTCTATCTCGTTCACTATTTTGTTCAGTATTTCGAAGAACCTGATCGGCTTCGAAGACGTACACTGACAAAGAGACGTGTTTAATGAATCTATACTTTAAATAGGCCCAATTTATGTTTTTTATAATTTCATATATAATACAAAGAAAACAACCAAACATTACTGATCCAATATTTATATTTAGCGGACCCTTGTTGATAGTGCATAGAAATAAATTGTAAGTTGTATATATAATTTATTTTAATAATCATGTATATTTTAGTATTCGGTTTGATACGCCGACTCATTATTTCCGTGATGCAGAATTATTTATGAGTCTAGCATACGTGCCATTGATCGAAATATGAAACACAATTTCCTCAGGCGTGATTTTCAACTACACAACACGTGGCTGAAATACTCTTTCAAGGCTACAACAACAATGCTCGCGCGTCCGCTGCAATTGTTGAGAACTCAATAATACCCAAAAATACCTAAATCACACAAAATTAAGCCCATATCAAAGTAAATTCCCGTTGATACAATACATACACATATATTCTGACTGAGAGTGACCCAAATTACTTTACACATTGTGTGAAATTCCTTATATTATTATTATATATTCTGACTTTAAGATAAATTACATATAAGCAACAGGATTTTGAAGTTATATAATTTTTCGGCCATAGTGAAGAACGACACTGACAATAAAAGTTTTGTAAAATTTCTTACCTGAAGAGGTCACAAACTAGCGACGAAACGTACAGTAATTTCTATAAAATATCTTCTGATCTCAAATGGCTGTTTTCTTATGTTGATATAATAAAAACAACAGCCCAATATGCACTAAAATGATGAGGGACAAACCTATTCCAGAATACTGGAGGAAAAATGATACAAGTGTAGAAGAGGATGGAATGACGGGATTTTTCACAGGGAAGTCAACAACTTCAAGGAAATATCCTACGCCGGCAATCTGTCACGGAGACAGCAGGTGGTTGTTGCTAGGTTAAGAACTCATCATTCTAACCTCACGAACTCTTATCTATTCTCTAGATCACCGCAACCTACATGCAAGGTTGCCCCGACGATCCAACATATCCTCTACGACTGCACAAAGCACGACAGGACGAGAAAAGTCACAATTCAGAAATACAGGGGAAGGGAGATATGTACCTCTGCAGCGGTAATAAATAACCTACTAAAGTTTAGCGTGGAAACCGGCATTCAAGATATAATCTAAATAGACAACTAATCTGGGAATAAGAATAAAATGTATAGTTAATATGAATTAATTGTAATAATTTCATGTATAGACATGGTAAGTCGCTAATGAAATTTATGTTCACGCGACTATACACAATAAATTGAAGCTTACAACTTTATTCTAACGCGCCGCTTTATAGTTCAAATATTTCTGAGACATGCCAGGAACGACAACGAAGGAAAATAAGTATGGTGTATTATTTTTACGGTATATTTGTCGCCATGAATAAGTTTAATATTTATATTTTGATTTTAATTTTTCCTTTATACCCACATGTAGTTTCTCACATTTATAGCAACAAGATATGTATTTGAAAATGTTAGTCTTATATATAACATATGTACGTAAGTCTAGTTTATTATAAAATGTACTTTTAGCATTATGCGTTTTAACTCATTGAACATGAAATTATTTGATTTGTCTTACATAAGTTATTCGTAAAATTTTTTAACTTCATGATCAATACACAATTTTAACGCTAGGAAAGCACCTCGTGAGTGGTTTGACGATCATTAAAAGATTAAATAATTCTAATTGATTTGTTTTGGATCCAAAATGGTGTTAAGATATGAAACCTTAATTAGAACTAAAACGATCTAACAATGGTTAACCAACCCATTAATTATTTTATACTTTGGTAATTTTTTTACAAAAGTATAAAAAGTTTTGGCCCTGATGTGCACGAATTGATATATATATATATATATATATATATAACAGATTTAATAAAATTATATTTTGACGCGACTATAAACAATAAATTTTAAAAAGTTATATTCGCATAATTATTTTATTAATTTATGATTTAATGCTTACTCGAAACTGTTTTCATTAAAAAATTACATATTCATCAAGAATAATTTTTATTTTAACCTTCTACACCTGAAGAAATTACATAATAGGAATGAAATATCGTGTGATTTTCTATTACATTGTTTATGACATATTTTATTAAATCAAAGAGACGTGGCTTTTTAATGTTCTTGATAGTATGCAACATGATCAAGTTAAGAGTTTCATTAATTGAAGATATTTCGTAACAAACGATTCAAGTCACAAAAACTTTCTGAATTCTTAGCCACTTCTGTTGGGAAAATATTGTTACTATTTTCATGTTAAAACACTGCTTATGGCTGTTGTATATTCACAACATTTAACATTCTCCAAACTCCAATGTCGTTATACAATATAAAATTAAATTAACAATATGATTTTCTTACAACTGCGCCTGTAGCATTGTTTTGCCTTCACGATAAGCTTCATTATACTGACAATTACAGAAAGATTTTATGAGAAATAGTTTAGGACTTGGAAAGATAACATCGTATTTCGTTAGCGTTGGTCGCGTGTTCCTTTAAGAGTGCCTCATGCGATGTATCAATAAAAGTAAACACGCACGACATCGGAACGGCGTGAGACGAGTACCAAGAGACCGTCAACCTCGCTTCTCTGAGATTTTCCCCGCAGCGAATACCGGGTATGATACTTAATATACAGAAGTTAACCCTTGGTTACCTATTTATCCTTTCCGACTTCCCTATTTTATATTACTATGCTTTAAAAAAGGAGTGAGCACAGTGTGTAATATAATCATGTAAATGTGACTGTTGGAGTAAGTTTAAATATATAACACGGCAAAAATCATGTGCGGTTTCATTTGCATTATGGGATGGTATTGGGAACAATTCAAACTTTTACCTTGTGAAGACATAATACTATAATCGGATTTACATTAACAGGTTTCTAAAATTATACAACACTGTAGTATATGATTTTTTGAATTTTAATCCTATGAAGCAAAGCGCCATTACTTTTGCGATTCTATTGAACTCTTTAAAGAATACCCTGAATTTCGTGGAAATTGAAAATAACGAAGTAAGTTCCATATGAAACATACAGAATGCAGTACTGTATAGGGTTTAATATATGTATTCAACATGAGAGTCAAAAATTATAGAGGTTAAAATTGTGTAAGAACGTATAATGGTAAGGATAGGGGATTAAAAATAAATAATGTAGCAGAGAATAATCGTCTCTAGGGAGATATTTTAATACATGATATTTAGATTCGTTTTCTAAAAGGATTTAACTGTTTCAGACATATTTAATGACATATTTCTTTCCCTTTATTTGGTTTTTTAAAAACTATTTTACGGGAACAGAAAAATAGTCTTATATTGACATACGTAAAAAATTCATAGTAACAACGTTGCTCTTGACCGTTTCGGATGCATCATAAAAAGTTTGATGGCCGCAGCATATGTCATTTTACAATTCGAAAATTTCGTTTTAACACTGTTCAAACGACTATAAGACCGTACGTTAGCAAGCACACACACGCTAATAAAAGAAAAGTTATGCGTATGTCATCTGCGGCTTCCGGACCGCTGCTGCTAGAGGGTTACCATTGATCGAATGAAGAGCTCTTAAAACTTTGACCATAAACTAGCGGCGTCCTCTTTATTACAGCAACAGAATTTCTGTTGGATATTTGGCGCATGGGGAACTTTTCTGATAATATCGTACCAATAAAATTCATAGAACAATCGCGAAAGAAGATAAACTACGTGCAACTCAATTAAATGTTAATACAAAAATTCTAGGGTTACTACTGTCTGATGTAAATATTCATCAATCAAACACACGATTAAGAAACAAAAAACTTTATTATCATATTCTATAAAAATATACAAACCATAGGAATGGAGGTGAAGTTGTTAGCTCCTTTATCCAATCGGTTTGCCTCCTTTGAAACAAATATTATTACTAATTAGTTTCCAATTTAAGTACTGATAAATTATCCGATCAGCACAAGGTCATATTACAAATCCATTCACTACACTTTTTTTATGTAACAGGCTGCATGAGGGTAATCCACATGGTGGCAACTCCTCTTTAATAGCATAGGAAGGGATCTGAAAGGGGGGATGCGAAAGGGTAGAGGAAGGTAGCCAAGCGTTAACTAGGGCCCCCGGGCTATGGTTTCAGGATCATACCCGGCAATTAGCCTTAAAGTGATGCAGGGAAAACCCTAGAAAAACCTGCATCAGGTAGGTCGGGCATTTGGTACTTCTCCCACGCCCTTCCGATGGCGGGAGTGTGGTTAGCTGTAGGGTCGGAGCTTTCCCCTCGCCGTGCCTTGACCGGTTTAGGAGGCAGCTGACCGACATGGCTATATATTCAACGTAAATCTATATTTGTGTATGAGTTTCATTTGTAAATAACATGTATTTATTTTATGGCCCTTGACTGAGAAAACTAATTTAATTCTGTTCATATTTCTGGATAGGTACTTGTATTTCTATTTCATTCCTAGTAATATTCATAACTTATAAGATAAATTTAATTGTATATGTATATGTACACATTAAGTAAGTGATTAAAATAATATTTTAAAACAATGATACATTTTCCATGTATCTGAAACTTGAATGCAGACCACGTTTAAAGATAAAAATTTTAAAATATGTCTGTGAATGATATCTCTGTTGATTAGACTACAATATAATTCCCTTAACAGGAGAAATGAAATACATAGTTGTAATATTTACTTTCAGCGCACTGTTGAGTGCATTACATTACTTACTCATTCGGAAATTTTTATAGTATTTAATTTAGCTTAAAAATTCAACATAGACATAATTTCATATATATATATATATATATATATATATATATATATATATATATATATATACATTCAATTTGTATTTATGCTCCGTACGATTTTATTAGAAATAGATTCACTTTGTAATATGTATTCGTAATTGTGAAACGAGTAGAAAATAAATTTTCTTATCTCTAAATATTATCCCAAGTTGGTTGAATAATTTGCAGTATTTATTATTTACACTCCTTAATTTATTATATCATTTATGTTGTTCATATATATCAACTCGTACACATAAGGGCAGAAAAGTTTTCCAAATTACAAAACGATCTAACAATGGATAACCAAACCATTAATTCAATGAAAAGAATTGTAATTTTTAATAAAATTAATATATTTCATAATTAAACATTACAGGATATTTTTATATAATTTATTCATGGTCTAAATATAGTGGAGTACATTTTCTGTTCATTATCTATACAAGTATACATGTCTAAATTTTACAGACACTTTTGTTCCACGCTGTTTTATGGAAATCGAATTGTTTGAATTTTGAAGAATTCAGTTCGGTATTTTGGTTTTTAAGGCTTTTATTAATAAAACATTTGAATTTCTGATTTATTATATTAACTGAAATTAAAATGAGTGAATCGAACTTTATTTGTGGATTTAAGGCGAATTTTCAGATATAATAACCTTTCTAAGTTTGGTGAACATATCACATGAAACATTGGACACTGAGGCGCATAAACCGAGCGAATGATGAAAGGATGAGGTAGAAGATATTGAAAAGCTAACATTATTGCGGCCGGATGGAATTTCGAGCCGGAAGCAGCTCCACTCATATATTCAGTTTCCATTTTAAGGTGAAAACTAATCCGCCGAAAGTGGTGTTTCGAGTTAAATCTGCACACAGTATGTATAAATTACAACTGATGTGTATTGACTTTCCAAGCTCAAACAACTATAACTAGTTAATATATTCAATATAACTCATAACTGACACATAAATCATATGCACATATGAACACACAAATAACCACACAAATATCCCTGTTATTTAGAGCGGAATTATAAAAACAGAACATTAAATTGACCGTGACTGAGTATTCTTTAGAGCAATAAATATGATTTTCGGCGTAAAAGAGTTTTGGAACTTTCTGAAAAATAATTCCGTATAAAAGTAATCAACGTGAATAGAAAAGTAAAAATAAGGGATGAAAATTCTGCATTAAATATTGACGAGGAAGAGTATTTAACTCGATCAGAATATAAGAGGTGTCAAGTTAGTTATTTAAAATATTAATTAATTCCTGATGTTGGAAACACTGAGTAATGAAAGAAGAATATTCTCATAAAAACAGTAATATGGTTAATAAAAGAGGAAATATGATTTTATTCAATTATATGATTTCAATTATTACGTAGAGAAAGTTTAAATGCTTCGTAATAAATGTATATATGGCACTAATTTAAAATACGTAAGCTTGCAACGCGTTATTTTATAATCGGGTAGTTTGTTTAATACTAGCCTACTTGCTGTTGTTTCTCAGTTATTAATTTGTCCGAAATTTGTTTTTTAATGGAGAAAGAATCAATTCGACATTAATCTCTTGGTCCTTTAGAATATTTTACAATCAACACATTCTCATCCCGCCGCAAACCGGTCGGAGCTAAACACGCGACTTAATCGAGATCGTGAGAGTCACTTTTCTCAACGTTAGTAGCTATGTGGACCATTTGGAGCAATTTTTTATATTCTTCCCACTTCCTACTCTTCGAAAATATTCGTTGATAATCAACTTAAGTAATATGATGAATGTCAGTGGTCCCCAAAACAATACATTTGAAATCAAACTCAGTTATCTTTTGCATTATTTCACTCACTACACTCCCATGCTACGGAAAACCCTTACCTCGCCTTTTGGGGTTGAAATGAGATTTAAAGTAAATATAAGTTAAGTATTAATCTCAGCGATTTCAAAAACCATTTGATAGCAAGTACTTTGTTCTCATATTATTTTTAAAAATCTCTCCCTTACCACCACAAACCGTAGGAGTATCAAAGATCCTACTTACACAGTCATAAGTTTACTAAATTTTGTTGAAATTATTTTATGCATACAGATACCTAATTTTATGTATAGATTTTTATTCTTTATCGCACACTATTTTGCCGTAATATTACAAGCTCACTTTGGGAGGCGCGAGCGGTCCATCATGGCCATGGAACGCAGGAGGCAAGTAACTAGAAATCCTGGAGAAGGAAAGTGCGAGACTGCTACGTGACTTACATTAAAAGATCAGGGCATTCGCCACGATTTAGGAGTCGTGAGAATATTTTATAAAAGGGCCTTCCAGAAAAAGAGAAGAATTTGGAGGAGAATTTATGAACAAGGAGGAAGACCAGGCAGAGATGAACGGACAGAGAAGAAAGGGGGGCGAGAAAGAACAATTGATGATGTGAAATCCAGGGAGAAATAACTGAATGAGAAAGGAGAGAGTCGTGCTATTTCATCAAGCAAAGAGAGAAATTCTGTACAGTAAGTGGAGGCGTGATTTTCCTCCGATTTCGATGAGATAAATTCATCCTACCGATGGAAGTCACGAACTGTCTCGACGCCATTAACAGGTAAATCAGTCAAAAGATATAGCGGGTGATTACATACTTTGTATTTCTATAATTTCAAGAATATAAATCTTTAATAAATATTTCTTTTATTTTTTGATAAATGTAATTATTTTTTCATTAATCATTACATTGTACATCAAAAACTCCACTCACACACTATTATAGAGGCTTGAAAAATTTCTCAACGCTACAGTTTTTTAATTACTGATGAATCGGACGAAGCGCAGATCAAATAGCTGAAGTATTAACTACAAGTATTAGCAGAGACGTTTTACAGTGTTTCATTTTTCAAACGCTAACAAAAGAGGCTCATCAATGATTGAACGTCATAAAATATTAACGATACTTCGACAGGAACGATTTTTGCGAGCGTGTTTTTTTTTTTGATATGGCGTGAATTAGCGTCGCCTTTTGATCGTTACTTATGGATGAAAGGCGAGCGGCACGGCGGCGGCTTATTTTGTGTCTATAGGCGTCAGCTCTCGAACGTTGCCTTGGGGAATCTATAATACTTGTCACCAGGCCAATATGACCCATCGATCGTGAAGCAGGGCAGGCGAGTAATTCAGCGGCAGGGCTACGGGCCGACGCGCCCTGCGTCAACACTCGTGTGTGTTCGCCCGCTGCCTACCCCTGCCCCTGTCCCTGCCCAATCCCCAGCCCCCTGCACTGTTAAACAATCAACACACCTCACCTCAGGGGACAATAACATCCGACATTCACACACATATTTACGCAAAATAAAAATTTTCCGGAATAAAAGTTTGAGGGGCTTAATATTAGACTTTTAGTAAGTTGAATTAATTTTTATTACCTGCGATAAAACGTGGTGTGAGTGACAGAATAAAGGGCGGTTATAATATTAAATTAATCATTGTAAAATGTTTAAAAATATATTTGTATTGAAAAATATTAAAACATATCTCAGTCCTAATGTTTAATATTGTGATAATAAATTCACATTATATCTATGCATAAAATGCAAAGGAAAAATTTGACGACCAATAAGTCCTACCACAGAAGCTTCTAAAAGGATTGAGCATCTTAACGAGGAGTCAGATCATTTGAAACGAACTTGAGAAAAACGGAAGCGATTTAGAAGGGTCATCACGGATTTAGAGTGTCAGATTATTTCCTTTTATCAGGACATTTCTGATTAAGGTTACAAGATTGGAAGGTAGATGCCGAGATTATAGATTTCTGAAGGGCTTTCGATCTTGTACTTAACGACAGGCTTTTATATAAGATATCTGAAACTGGCATTAACAAGCGGGTGGTTCTATGGATTATTGAATTCTTGCGAGATCGACAAGAGAGAGCTATGGAAAGTAACGAGCTGTCTGCGGCTGGATATGTAAAATCAGGCGTTCGTAGAGTTTTTTTAATGCTCTTTTATAGTTATTTGAATACTTTAAAGATATATAATATGAATTTCCCGGATGGTAATATGCATAAAAATATTATAAGAAATGTTTCTGAAGTATTTATGTTAAATGATTTCGATACAACACTTATTCTGACTTTATTTCATTATATTAAAATTAATATTTTAATTATATAGTCCCATAGTTTTATACCACCAATTAAAAATAAAACTGAAATGTTCCAGAAATATTCCTGAAGATTTATTACATATAATCACCAACTCTTCAGGAATTTCGAAGGTAGATATATAACATCTACTGAACTCATAGAAAGTATTAAATATTAACTATTTTACAAAATAATGTCGGAGCACATAATAATGAAGTATTAGGTGCGTATATGTTACATTCGTCACCTGAACAAGAAACGTTATAATTTGAAATTAATAATTATATTATATATGATTTAAATTGTATATGAGTTTTGTAGGAGTTATGTACAAAATATTAATCTGATGATGGCAAACACTAAAGAAATTGTGTGAAGCAATTTATATTTTGCTTTTTTTGTGACTGATAAAAACTATGGGGCTATATAATTAAGAAACTAACACGAACATCACTCTTAGTAAAATCGTAGAAAATTGTTTATTCATGAAAATTGAACTTAATTGTAACAAGAAAGACGATAAGATTTTATTGACGGAGTGATCGTATCGTATTAATGTTTAAATTCAATGACGATGAATATAGCTGCAGTAAATTGTGGATTCAACTACTTGTAGATATAATTGAACATAAACGTTGGGTGGACCTTAAATTTGAATATATAAATTATCCGTGACCTTTTCGGTCAAACAAGAAAAACTCAAAGATTGCTGAAAATATTTAAATGAATTTTCATATTTTAATTTTTAATTTATGAAGTGACACTGTAGATAAAAGAGTTTACTGAATTTCCAGTCGAGAATGCTTGTTGGTAGAGAACAAATAAACTTAAAATTATTTTCCGGTGACAAAGCTAACACCAGTAGTTCAGGAGACTGTCCAGAAAGCACCAATCAAACACAGTAATGTCACTGTTTGTTCAAATACTATTCTAAGCTACAATTAAGAGAGTTAAATAACACTGACTAATGAAATTATCAATAAAATATAAAGCTACAAATTTCAGACACAATTATTTTTTGTATCAATAAAACGCTGCCTTGTCTTATGGTCGACAAGTGTAAATGGGACAAACTAAAAAATGGGTGATTAGGTTTTCAATAATTATTTATATTTGTAATTATAATTTTCATGATTAAATATATGCTATATAGTTTTAGATTTTAATTATAAGTAGAGCATATAAATTGACCAAGAAATTAAACGGTTACTTCTTTTAAATCCTGTGTTATCGGTAAATAAACTCATTTAGTTACAAGACAGAATCTCAGCTCATACGAAAAGTAATTCCAGCTGTTTCCGTAGCATCCAAGATGATAAGGGCAAATTGATCAAGTTTTTTGGGTTTGTGTAATATACCGTAGTCGTTTTTAAGTAATTTCGACAAGATGACATGAGCTTGGTGATCCAGCACTCATTACTTATAGAAGGCTATCTAAAGTTATCCTGCGACATTTTAAGGTGATTGCTCGGTAAGCCTGTCTATATGCCATTCTGAAATCTCTACTCCTCCCATTTCCTCGTTTTCCTATGTCGGGTAAGGAGGGCAAGCCCGGCTAATATCGGAACCCTATAAATCGCAGGCAGGGGCGACCTTCCCAAGACCAACATCTCGATTCCGATCAATTATTCTTGAATTTTCATTGGAACTTCTAACATTCAACAGTTGATATTGACGTAATTCTCATTTCCATCTACAGTTGTTAATTCTATACCCTTTTTTAAAATTTAAGCCTTATTGAACTTCTAATTTATTTGTCTGATGTCCTCATTTACTTGGCTAACATTCGCCTAGTCTCCTGACTTTAACCGTCTCAGAAATATCCTGTCAAACCTTAGTTATTTCAATTTACTTGTAAGATGTTTTGATGTTTCTCAAGTACATCTGTTGGTAAATTGATTTTTCGCATTACAGTAAAAGCCTTTAAAGTATTTATATATTTTTTAACGAAAATTAAAATCTATGAACACGAAATCAATATAACTGGAGTATTTAGGAAGGACTACAAATAAAACACGATTTAATTTCCAGAAAATTGTCCGTTTTGATTTTTCTGCTGCAGTGGAACATATCTATATAAGTAGTTTAACATAAATGTGCTTTATTTGAAGGCAAAGAAATGTTTGTGAATCTGACTAGCGATGCGTAATTGACAATGCGCAATGATACAGTTACGTGAATTTCAGTGCTTTTGGTTTCACTTAAAACTACTGCAGCCTACGTATTTTTTTTTATAGTATTTCGAAGATTATATATTCAAATATCTTATCAGCCTTTAATGTTTGTCAGAATTATGGAAGGCGTGATTTAAAAGTACCGCTGAAAAAATTCTACATTATAATCAGTAATATTTAGTCTGACATTTTAGTAAATGATATAACAGCAGACAATGAGTGAGGGATTTATTAAGGTAAAGTTTAAAAAACAACTCAACGTGTTACGACACAAAATTTGGGAGTCTTCAGGTGTAAAATTAACGACCTCAACGTTTGTGTCAATCGCACCTTTGAAATAAAAATTCACCAATTATCATGTAACTTGCATTACGAATTTGTATTTCAATGTAAAAGATTTACACCTGAAGATATCCCAAAATTTAGGGGCCGAAACGTAGAGTTTTTATGATGTTTTAAATTAATCTTCATAGATCTCTGACGAATTGGCTGTTATTATTTTATTCTTTATAATTATTATAGGGTTTAGTTAATAATTCTAGCATGGAATTTTTATCCTAGCGAAGTCGTAAAGAATAAGGAATACTAACGGCAAATTTATTAATTTTATATTGCAACATTATCAGTGGAGATATATTGGTAATCCATTAAAAGCTTTGTGAAGTGAGGGTTTTTATCCATTATTGGAAGTTCTGTACAAAACATTTGTTGTATAGAATATCCGAATTCAGGTTTGGTACTGAGTGCGCTGATTTAAAGTGGAATATAAAATTTCTACCGCCACCATAACTAATAAAGTAGTGCTGTGGAATATTTCGAACGTGTTAATAGAATTGATTGTGTTGTATATGCAAAACATTTAGATGAGCAGGCGCGAGAGTATGAGCTGTTTTAATGTATGCATGCGGACGTTTCGGTCCCAACGGCGATGTCATACGCCGAATGACATGAAACAGAATACCGGTATCTGGTTGGTGAGGCGGAAATTTCATCTCACGTTTGTCCAGTGCGAATTTACTGCTCTGCCACAGCGACCAGTCCGATGTGTATAGCCGATAATAGACGATTACCCATTGTAGTGCCAAGTGAAGGATGAAGAAACACGAATTATTCCGGGAAATAGGGACGATGCACGGGAAGCGCCAACTCAGATAAAACATCTCTTTGAAAATATTGAGTTACGACATGGATGTAGATACTCCTCATGCAACTGATTAATTACCTACAGTTATTGTTTGATTTTCCGTATGAGCTTGACAGTCATAAAATACGTGCACATCCTATATTGACTTTTGGAAATAAATTAAACGGTACAGGAGAACATTTTCATTAATTGTTACTCTAACTTTGAAATTAGCGACGCCTGTCGGGCAACTAGGGTTCCATTCATATCGTATCAGCTGTTTGCGATTCTCTTGTACCAAGGAGACACAGTCTGTTGCAAGATTGTCAATTTACTTGACCCATTCTGGACTTATTGGAAAACGAAGAAGATGGGAGACGCACAAGAATTCTTTCGATTTAAGTTCAGTCGTTTCCTGTGGTTTCTGGAACTTATTATGGAAGGATGTGGCCATGTTACTACCAACTTATCGATTTCAATTGAAACTGAAATCAGTGTAGTTGGTATGAATTTGACAGAAATCGTTCCACTTCTTGAATATTTTTTATTTATTAAAACTAAACACTTGCATGGTCATAATCAGTTGTTCTTTTTAGTTTTGTTATATTATTATATAAATATAAATATTATTATAAAATATTTATAACCTATAATAAATACATTAAATCTCTCACATATATATTATTATAGCAAAACTAATATATAAATTGGCCCAAAGCAGTGACAATAAAATGATTCAACGTTTGAATTGATAGTTGCATTTAAAAAGTTTCGGTTTACATTAAAAAATTCAAATCAAAACGTTAGGTTTCAACCTTTATTTAGAAACCCTTCCGGTGCTAAATTCTTAATTTTAAACGTCTCATACTCTTAACAGTAAGCCCCATCTCATCTTCCATCCCAAACCTCTCAGAAGAACAAAGCATGAAAGCAAGAGCTGGAAAGTCACTGGACTCTTCACATACTCAAGTCAGCATGTGAACCATTTGCAAAATATTTTAAATACTGTGAATTATGTCACAAAACTGTAAAATGTAACGATACAAGTTTTTAAGAATAAATTTAAAAAATCTTATTCAATATTAAACGCCACAAGGGGTCCCAAATAAAAGGAAGACACGTTAAGTTTTGCTTTGAATATTTATTATAATACTGAAACATTTTAAATGTAATTATTAATTTATTAATTTAATAAATTTATTCTGACCGTTTTTTATCGAATGTAATTATTATAAAAAGTCAGATCATGTTCAAAATCAACTACATTTTGCTGAAAATAATTTATGACTCTTTCTACAAGCAAATATTTTGACATATTTCTAATGTCAGCCGTGATGAAATTTCCCAATACAAAAATAAGCTGTCTTTGACTACGTACGATATTTACAATTATAGTCCATGATCGTGGCGAACGGCCAACGATATACACAAATGTTGTCGGGAGTTTATTTCTGTTTATTTACGTAACACGGCTAATTTTATCCTAGTTGAAGCTGCAATGAATTGATATATACGTAACCACTATTTTCAATGATTAATTATATTTTATTTAAGCTATTGATTTAATTAGTCATTACCATTTGTAAGAATAAAAAAACTCGAACATTACGTGAAGGTTAATTAAAACACATAAATATACAGTGTTGATATAATAATATTGCAATGAATTTAAAAAATATTGTATAAAATTTACTTACATCTCCAATATTTATACAAGCGTTGAAAATTTTGTTTCAAATTTTTTTAAAAATAATGGTTTCTAATATTTTGGTAAATTTATTCTTATACTTGCGCAATTTTAATATTTTCAGAGTTTTTCACGATCGATACACAGATTATATATACAAGTGTTAGAAATTGTTCTGCAATTTTATAAATACATTGTTTAAAGACAAAACTGAAAACTATAATTAAAATGCTTCATAACTAATTTATTAAATTAAAATTCAGTAGTAAATTTGAAAATGTAATTTCATTATTTGTTTCAGTATGCAGCTGTAAATCATCATCATTTTTCCAAACACACGTCATTTATTCGCAACGATACTTACGGAAACGTGGAATATTCAAATGTACCAAATTTAAAACCGACGTTCCGTCAGAGTAAATCCATTGTAAAAGAAAATGTATTGTTCAATCTGGGTATAATACTCCATGCACGTCTGTCAGATGACTGCGTGTTATACTGCATGAAAACGTTGTTTACAATGCGTCGGCATGTTTTTAATTTCTATATTCCTATACTGACTTTTAATCAATTTATTAACTCTCTTGCATTGCCTATATAATATTTGAAGATATTGAAATGCAGCCAGAAAATAAATACGGGGTGAATTGACTCGTCATCAAAAGACAAAAAAATATATAACCATTTTATTTAAAAAGAAAGCAGTAAAACTAAACTTTCGTTTACTTCTCAACTTGATACACTTCATTTTAACATTTTATTTGTTTCACCTTTTTTATATTTCATTAGGTCAATTTAATTTTTCCTTTATGGAAATACTGAAAAATTTTAAAGAAGCAACACTTTTACAGTCTAATTTTTTCGACGATTTTAATTAAATTAGTCAGTCATTTTTTAGAAGATTTTTGGTCTATTATCGATCAATTATGTGTTTAAATAAATTTATTGTTAAGAGGAGTGAAGTTACAGATAATTGTGGCCAAATATTAGGCCGAATGCTTCTAAACAAATGCCTGAGCAATTAAAAACATCGTCGAAAAATTGAGACTGTCTAAGGGTTGCTTCTTTAAATGTTGTAAAATACATAAACGGTTAGATAACTTCCTATATAAGTAGACACTGAAAAAAATCGGATAATATTATTGTTAAAAGCGTTATTCAACTTGATGCTTTAAAGAAGTGGTGATAATTGAATAGCCACGAGATTAGTTAATTGAGAACATAAAATGTCAAATGTTTCTATTTTTCTGTTTTAAATATTATTCTAAAATTTTTAGGCTAACAAAACTACCATTTGAATATTTCCCATTTTTGAAAAAACTAAACGTGGTAAATTATTGCTTATACCTATTTTTTATTTTAGACTCAATTATGATAAACTAAACACACAAGCGTCATAGCTTGCACATATTAATTAATATTATTGGAAATAATGTGACACTTTTTAAATTTAGTATAACTTCTTCTACAGTTAGCTTAAATTGCAGTAGTCTTGAATGAAAAATATGTTTTTTCAATGTGTTAAAGATATACATTTTATACCGTTTAAAATAATATTCTAAGAAATGTAATCTATTTAGGTATGTCAACTCAGTGATGAGTAAGTTTTATTTTACAACATTATAATAATTTATTTCTTCACAAATTCATAAATATATTTTATGCATTTACAAATCAAATACACCAAAGCGCGTTGTGGTGTTAACTGTTTGTTAAATCAACATATACACTGAAGAAGCTTTGAAACGTAGTCTATACAATCAAAAACATCTAAGCAACCAGAGATTCCATATATTTTGATTAATCCAGAAATGTCTCAAATTCGTGTACGTTGTAAATACTGGCGGCGTGGGTGGGGATGCGGTGTGGGGGGGGGGGGAGTCGAAGATCGTTTGCAGTACAATGAAGTGAGAGTATTCTGAACGTTCTTCTCCGGAGGTTTAATTATACACGAACATTTGTTTCCATTATGTCTCATTGATGTTACTGATGACATACGAACACAAAAAATAATAACGCATATATATAATAAATACTATGATACACAATGATTTATTTTCAAATTGTTTGCAGAACATTTACTCAATATTTGATTAATAAATTTACTATTGGTATTTAATAAACCACACAATGTTTCATCAAGTCATTTTCGACCTCATCAGGTGTTAACATCGTTATTAATTAATCTTTAAGTTTCAGATATATCTGAATATAAAGACAATTATAAACTATTGAATAAGTATCCAAAAAATAATTTAAGAATAAATGGAATAACTTACATTAAAATGAAATATGTCCATAACTCCTCCGAAAATTTAAAGTTGACGTGAATGACCATAATTTAGACCTTCTTTTACAATGTCAAAAACCGAAATGTAAACAAACAATGCTAATATCTACAATTAAAAGGTCATTTACTGTTGTAAAAAAAATTTAAAAAAATAGTACGAAATATTTAGAAAAGTAAGAAACATATTTAAATCATAATAGAAAATAATCATTAATACCCTTTAATATTTAGGTAGTATTTTTAACATTATAATCATATGTGTAAGACCAACCATGAAAAATTTTAATTGAAAATAATAAATTACTCTGTTCAATAATTTCCTTTAGGTATAAATACAAACTACCTCTTAAAGACATACAAAACATGTGAACATTTGCGGTTTGCCAAAATGATTATAATAATAGTGAAATAAAGGAGGAAACATTTATCTATGATAATTCCTAATTGATTATTCTAGTGTGTTTATAAATGTATAAACTAAAAAACGAGCGTGAAGTCAATTTAATTAAAATTTTAATGCAGGTTTAGTATTATAGAAGGGCACGTGTTTATAGAGAATCATAACTACGGTGTAACATTCAGTTGTAGGAGCACACTGAAATTGTAAGTTAATTAAATGAAAATAATTATATTCTCAAATTTAGTTAACCGTCCAGGAGCCTTAACAAAGTTCCTATTAGGCGAAGAAAAACGTATTGGTGACAATTTTAACGTTGTCCCGGGTTAGGGCGTTAGCCGGCTGATTCACGAGGTTACTGATCTCAGAAGAATCCAATTTGGCTCAAACCCTAGATTGGAAACTTCGAGGGCTTACTGCTAGGTTTAGTAATAGCTTTGCAGCAGTGCATCGTGACTCAACAAATCTGGATACGTTTTGTTGCAAAAGGCTCACTAAGGAATAACGATCTTAAAGGAGTGTTTGACAGAACAAACCAATAGTTATTTACGGTTATAACGCTAATGTTGGTGTCATTGCGCCTTTAAGAACCTTCTTCAGTTGGAACAAAAGATGCGAAACGTGCATGGTTTGATAAAGGATATTGAATAGTATAGCAATGAAAAAATAAATTCAGAGCTCATCCCGGTGCTTAAATTTTAAATAGCCCCAACAGCAAAATTACTTGACGACGGACACCTGCAGCAACTCCCACGAGTTACCTAATGTTTACAACCCCCTGAATAAGTCAAAGGTTTCTTATCACTCCGACCCGGCGCCTGGAGAAAGCGATAAGGCACGCCTAGCACAGACGCCGCGCTCCAGCTCCAGCTCCATCGCCGGAGGTGGCCTTGGACATGGACCAACCCGCCAAAACACTCATGTATCTGCCACTTACAGACAATCAATAGCACTGGTTGGCTACATAAACTCCAACGTGCCGGTTTTTCACGTCTAATGGAAATTCATGGTAAGGTTACTTAGTTTCACAATCACTCACGAAGCAACTTCTTTATTGTTTACGACTAACTCATTGTAGAAGACGATGTTCGAATCCATATTCAGCCACCTCAAATTTTTATATTTTGTATCAGATATTTTATGTATACTCTGGTTGTGTCAGCTCTCTTTAGAAAACATTATAGCTCCCTTACAGAGGCTTCAAGTTCAATAATTTTATGAAAACACCCAGTATTGTATGGAATGCTTCCAAAAAAAATAATTCGAACCTTTGAAATAATTCACTTTAAACCTTGGTTGTCAATATAAGCATTATAGATATGAATATCAACATTAAATAATTTTTAAATAGAATTTAAGGTCAAATTGAAAATGAATTAAATTTTATTGTTTTTTAAGTAACAGAAATCACTTCACATTTTGTTAATTTTTTTTTGAGTTTATAGAATTAAAGTAAACTTTGTTTAACGACTCATTGAAAACGGTGTTGTCATCCACCCCAAATTCATTGGATTTTAAATACTCTTCGGGACACAGAACAGAAAACGTCCTTTAACTGTGTTGTTCCTAAATAACTTTAAGTTATAATCATATATGTAAAGTAACCTTTGTTTTCCTTCACTATATCTTTCCCCATATAAAGGGGATCGTATTTTAAGTCAAATTTTCAAGAGAATTAAGTAATATTGTGAATTAATAATTTTATTTTAATATTTCTGTGATACAAGCGGATAAAAACACGTTATTAGAACGTTAAAACCATCCATTGTTTTATCAGTATTTTTTAAACGGTTCTAAAATAACTGGATGTCTTTATACAACTCTGACAGATCGATTATGGTGTTCGGATATACTCAAAATCTTGTATGCTTTAAAAAGAGTTACTTGACAACACTTACGTTGGAGTACGCTTTATCGACTCGTTAAGTGAAAACTGTTGCCGTTTCAGCAAAATCGCCAGTCGAGGCGACAACGAGTTTAATAAATAAAACCCTGGTTTCAGAAATGAATATTGAGAATTTTTATGAGGCTTAGACCCGAATAGCACGTTTTTTTTGCATACGGTTGCCATTCGTATGTAACCAGGCCCTTCGTTAAAATTCCAGTGGCCTAGATCCCTGGGGGTGCTGACTTTCTAACTTAAATCCCCGCTGTTACTCGCTCAGGAGCTTAATTTAGAGCAACATGAGGTCCCTCGTGTTACGAGTAGACTGGTAGTTAGAGAGATGTATAAATTCATGCGCGAACAGTTTGTCAGAAGTTAAGAATCGGAATAAGTGGATGATGATTTTTGTAAGTATTTAAATGTAGATATCGGTGTTGTTTATATCAGTATTTGTGTAATGGAAGGTTGTTGTAAATCCATTGTCATGATAGGAGCAGTTGGAGTGACGCTGTATTTCAATACTAACGTGCTGACACTCGCTCGCTAAATCCGTTCCGATTGAGGCTGTATTCCTATGATTTTTTTGGGGGGGAAATTGTCGTGCCACTCGGGGGTGAACACGATTCGGTTCCTTTCTGCCCTTAACCGTTGAGGGTTTATTTGTCCGCGTATGAACCAGGAACATGCTGCTAGATGATAGTACTCACGCAGAAGGAGGCGGAGGGTAGCCTGGCAGCATCGCCGCCGCCCCTGCCGGCCCAGCATCACATGCCACACGCGCACACGCCAGCTACTGGCCCACACGCAGCACTGCCGCTCCGGACCCGGCCACGGAGAGACACGACCAGACACGACGGGCTCCGGCTCCGGGGTCGATACGGGCCGGGGAGGGGACGCGGCTGAGGGCTGCAACACAGATTCGACCCATCCGACACGCCACGGACCATCCCAGTCACCAAATTAAATAAACATGCTGAGAAAACTCCCTCATGTCTCAAGGCACACGCCGATCTCAATCAACTGGTCTGTAAGCAGCCTCTTAATCAGTTACGGTTCAAAGTCCAGACAGAGGCCGGCCGGACAAATTATTCATGATTATCCACTATGCACCTGAACCTCATGAAATACTGAGACAAAAACATATCCGCACTATGTTGTGTTGCGCGGTTACTTCGGAAATACCTCGAATTGTTTTCTTACGCGTTGAAAATTTACAACTCGATTCACCATCTCAATTACAGTTGGCGAGCAGTTCAATTTAATCCTTTAGTGCATAGAACATATGCAACACCACAGAGGCATCTGTTGGTTTCTAAGAGACCTAATTTGAGATGGAGATATGAAACAACGTGCACTAAAGCAAATGTGAATTTATTTTTTTACATCCGTGGACAGGTTAAATTATGCCCGTCTTAGTAAGTCAACCCCTCAGGCCAGATTTTACTACCCGCCGGACAACTTCAGAATATTTATTTTCTATGCTTCTTTTATTTTTCTGTGAATCAAATCCTGAGTCAAAATTTTCTGCTCGAAAATCAACTTTACAATTTTTATGTTTTTTCAAGAAAGAAAATTTAAGTTTTATTGTCAAGGTATTATAATTACAGACCTAATTATATTTTAAGCATAAAAATTGTTTTCATTTATTTTATATATAAATAGAGGGGTAATAATTTTAATAAAATTGTATTATTGATCAAAATTTTTGTTAATTCCATTAAGACTTTCATTTTCGACTAACTTATATTAAAGGAAATTTTTTTTATTATCCTTTAAATTATATTTAATTTAACTGTAACCAAATTTTATTTAAAATACATAAAAACAGCTCAAAAACTTGGAGTTGTAGTTAATAATATATCATATTTAGAATCCACATGTGCACGATGTTAAAAATTTGAAAAATAATAAAAATGTTCAAATAATATTATGAAAATTTCGACTATATATTTTTGGCTATTTTTAACGTATTGTATTCACAAAAAAAACGACTTAAAAATTTAGTTCGAAAAAATAGTATGCACTAAGGGATAATATCCGGTGAAGAGCTTAGTTACTTTCCAGCTGATAAGACTTGGTAACACCGTATGATCTAGAAATAAACCAGAAATACAAGCAAAGGAAAACACCATCTAACAACGAGTAGAGTAATGACACACAAATTGTTTGAAGTTCAAGGAAATTCTGAAAGTTTCCTTATATATCACTGGTATGAGTATGGAAAAATGAGTACACATTTGTCAAGTTACTTTTTTTTCAATAGAAAGGAGCTATTTTTAATTACTTCGAATTAATTTGCTTAATTAATTAATGCTCTGATAAAGTCTTCTCTAATAATTTGTCCCCGGGTACCACATTTTCAGGGCAATTGACCAGCATTGAACATAATGCTCATTTTATGTTCCAGCAAAGGATGTATCAGTGGATTCGTATGGATTGCGAGTCTATCATGGTGTTTTCATTGCTCACTCTTGAATTATATCCCTGTGTAGATTATGATGTAATGATAGGTAACTCACATATAAATGTCTCTAAGTATTTTCTTTTTGATTTTTGTATCATGACCTATTATGTATCACCCCTAAATTCAATTCCGAACGTCCAAATCTGTTTTGTGACGACATTAAATATAATTATTTTATTTTCTAAAGACAATTTAGTCCTACCGAGTAAGGTGAAGGAAAAAATATGGGTGTCCTTGCCACAGGACAATACGCCAGCCCACGTTGAGTTATGAGTCAATAAATTTTGGGTCAGTAAATGCATCGCAGTTCTTTTTCTCCCTCATTATTTCGGTGTTATTTCTCCCTATTCTGCAAAATCAAGTCGGGCCTATTTTCTAACTGTGGAAAAGTGAAAACGGCGTGCTTTATGGAAATAAAGCAATATTCAAAAATGTTCTGAGTAGTTGACGTTACATATACGGACGTGTGAAAGATCAAAACATTTCAGTTCAATAGTTCTATTTAGACACATAATAACCACTTCCAGTTCGAAATTCATGACAAATTTTTAAGAATTTTGTGTTGGGCGTTTTTATGTTCTCATATTAATTTTATCTAACACACGCATTAATTTCGTCGTGAAAATAGAACGTCTTTGTTTCACTCAATGGGGTCTCGGCTATATGTGGCTCATTCTCACGACATATATTGGAACTATGCTTCTCAAACCAGTTAAGGGATTCAACAGCATTTTAGATATTGAATTATTTTTTAAATCGTTTTACATTCTGTATTAACATTAATCCTTTATAATTATTTATTGATCAAATAAAAATCTAATTTATAAACATAAATAATTTTGAATACGACAACTTAACTTAGATGATCGTGCTAATTACACTCGCCTGATAGTCCGTTATTAGTTCTCTTTTGCTCTCAAAATGAAGATTTTCTATCTGGGAGTATATATCGGTGTTTTCAAAAACACTCATTGCTGTAATTATTTTATGTAACTCATTTTTGAAGGCTTCTCCTGCACTCGCTAATAAATAAAACCGAATTACTAGGAAAATGGGGAAAAATACACCTGCCATAACGGTTTTTCATATCTCTCGTAAATTTTTGTCGTAATTTTTTGCACCGTGCATCCGTTTCTCAAATCTGAAATTGGTTTCAGAAAATATTTACGGTTTTAATTAGAATATTATTCTGTCTGCATAGAGCCTGCATCCTGAAGATTCTATGTTTTCATATTTTAGTTCCGTAATAACAACATAACTTTAAATTATTACTTTCACTGCACCCGCGAGAGTACCGCTTCTTAACCAATTACGGTCTAAAAGCTAGGTCTGCGAAAATGTTCATGTTTTTGGCATGCATTATTTATTGTTGCAATGAAATTTTAGCGCCGTGGCTTTACAGCGAAAAATAAAATATATTTAAGTATTCTACACAATGAATAACAAACTGACTTAAAGAAACTATAAGTCACACCTTAACATTGTTTATGCATATTTTCTTTTCTTTAGGTAATTTTACAAAAATAGGAATTTCTAAACAAAAATATAGACCGTATTAATTTTCTGTGTAAATTTGAAATATACGAACTTAATATGAGTACTGAATTAGTTTCTAGCCATTAAGGCTTCTTTTTTATGATTATTTTATTTCAAGCGGTATCAAAAACTTTAATAGGAATTCACCTATCTCATTTCGAAGTGTTTTACTTTTAAATTAACTTTCAAGTATTCCCACTCGGATAATATCCATAGACATCGACGTTTCGGTAATTTTAGACCATAGATATACTACCCACGAAAACGTTACAGTCTTTGGAAGCGACTCCAAGCTTGAAGGGATGTTCAACGATGTGCGGTGAACGATGTGCACCCAAACACTTGTACATGTAGCAGCATTGCTCTCTACTGTCCTATCTGCCACAAATCACAGTTTTTCTATATATGATGAGCTGCGTACAACATACACCTTGTCACTGTCTTTCAACCACTTTCCATACACACTCACGACAGTATAACGCGAACAACCGACCCGTGTCACCAGTTCCGAAATTCTTCTTCCAAGGCATCGGACCATAACAATGTTTCATCATTGGTAACTCAAACAATTGCTACGTAATAAATGATTGGCTGACGAAATGGAAGTGGCATTTATAACGTGACGTAGAATTTCCACTTTTACATGAGACTGATGATTATTGAAATCCAAATTCCTATGTAATAAATCTTCACTATCGATTCACAGATTTTAGATACTAATAATACAAATTGATCTGTCATATTATAAATACTTGTCTAAAGGCAGAAATGAAAACTTTATTTAATATTCTTTATTTACTGAAGACATTACTGAATACAATTCGTTTATTTTATAGGCACAAACAGTAAATAACTTAATAACTAATTTATTAAAATATAATTTACCAGTATTTTTGAAATTGAAAGACCGTTATGTTTACGTATGGAGCTATAAATTATATTCAATTTTTCAAACACATGTCATTTATTCGCAACGATACTTACGGAAACGTGTAATATTCAAATGAACCAAATTCAAAACCGACGTTCCGTCACAGTAAATCCATTGTAATAGAAAATGTATTGTTTGATCTGGGCATAATACTCGATGCACGTCTGTCAGATGTTTGCGTATTATTTTGCAAAACTTTTTTATCAATTTGACGGCCTGCTTTTAGTTTCTGTACTTACGGGCGTTGGACCATAACAATTTTCATTTTACCATTGTCATTTATATCAGTGTATTTCGCTATTTTCTGTATAATTCCTCATTCGACTCTGCTCCGCTTATATACTTTCAGTACCGGTTGACATTCCCGCAACGCACTCAATACCGCGGTGGGCAGTGGTCATAACAGTTTTTCTCATTAAAACTCGAAATTTCCATTGTGCGTAATATGTAACATTACGACATTTCAGTTGCTAGCACAACCGTCAGTGTTCAAAATATACAGACTATAGCGGCGAAGGACATTTGAATTGATTTATCCCAGTTGGGAACTTAATATCTAACGATTAATCAGGAAAAATAAAATTACAAATATTATTATTAAAAGGTAAATAATAAAGATAATTCTAAAAGTATTTAAATGAAATGTCTGAACACATATTTCATTTCAGACGGATATGGATTCATAACTTTGCCGAGGATTAAGGCGAATTTACTTTTACTTTAATGCTATGCATAGACCTATTGCATTATAAGGTACTGTTTTTGAACTATATCAGATTATTTATTTTTCTATTTTATTGTGGTATAAATACATTTCAATTATTTTTAACAACTAAGCCAAATTATTATTATTTATATTATATTAAACTGACGTATTTTATTGCCTTATTTGAGGACTAATGGGAAATAAATCTATGTAGTCTATTGATTCTAGAGGAATTTCGTTCCTACTTGACTGATATCATGAATATAAAAAAACCCTTCGTTAACCTAGACAGAAACTTGGGAAATATTAATTACAGTTTCCCATACTTTAACATAAATTATCCAGAATATTATATTCATTATATAATATTCTGGATAATTTATGTTAAAGTATCCCTAAAAATGGGGTTTAAATTAAAATTCAATTTAAATATATATATATATATATATATATATATATATATATATATATCTGCGTTTGTAGTATACCTGTTAACACATTATAACTCTTTAAAATGTTATAATTTAAATAATTTAATTCTCACGTTTAATCTATATAATTTCTCGTAGATTATCAGTTTATTAACATTTTTGTTAATAAAAGTTCTAAGAATGTAATGCAGAATGAGAATTTTTCGGTTTTCGTCCTATTTGCAGTGTGTATAGAAGAATAAAGGTGATGTAGTGTGAAAGAAAACGGATTGAAATAAAGGGGGTGACACTTAAAGTTTGATTTTTTTTTTCGGTATGTACAGCCATATTAAGTCTACGCACACGAGTGTTTTCACTTCCATGCCTTTCGCTGAAAACGAATAGAATATCTTATTTTTCAAAACGTTGCACCTAATGACAAAATTTATTTTTTTCTTCACAGTTCATTTAATTTCGTTCCCGTTCTTGCCGGTTCCCTTGTCCTGGTATATTTTTATCACTAACTTTCCTTCTGTTTTTTTCTTACCCTACAGTTTGTCAGAATTTTTATTTCAATTCTTAGTATCGTTTACTCATCTTCGTGCAACAGACAGCGTGGAATAAACTAAAAACAAAACCACTGTTAATATATTTTGTATAAAAAATAATACAAGTTAACGCTGTTCTGTTTTTATATTTTGACTCAATATTCAGGATTGTCTGCATTGTATAGAGAACTTAATTTCAGAGTTAGAATGAAAGAATGAATCAATAAAATTAATAGATCAAAATGCGCCAGTAATAAAAATAATTTAATATTCTGTATCTATTCAAACTTTCAGGAGATTGTTGATTACGAAATATGCAGTTAGTTTTCAAACTAAGCTATCAATATCCATTAAACTATGTACAGTAATGAAATAGGCCAAACATTTAGTTTTAATAATTCGTATTTTTGTTCCATTATATAAATGTACGGTTCCGAAATAAGCTATCACAAAACAAGAACCTGAGAGGTAAAAATTGAAACTAGGATTTTATGGGAAATTATTAGTGGAAACGTCATCATTAATAAAATATTCTGCTCTCTCATATTCCGACCTCCAATCGAATTTTTTTTATTAATTCAATCGTAATTGCTGGACACTAGAGCCTCGTATGTGTCTGAATTTGGCAATATTCCACGCAGTGATAACGCATTATACAAGAGTTAGTCTTTTTTATAAAACATATAATGAACACTTCCGAATACACCCATATTTTAACTATCAAATTTGAAAATTGTGTTTAGAACCTAAGAACGAAAAATGGAAAATTGATTTTTTACTGTAGTATCATAATAATACTGTTTAGGAAAAATCACTTAAGTTATCTTTTAAAGAAGACAGTCGTCCTATAAAAATTATTAAATGATTAATTTTTGTTATATTTATTAGTTGAATATTGTTATGTGTAGTTACAAGTATAGCACAAATATTTTAACTTAATAAATTCTTCTTTGTGAATTTTCATAATAATTTTGCGTATTATTTTTTTATAAAGATTAGAAAATTTTCCCATGAAAGTAATAATTGCAGAAGCTCCGTGTCCGTATTTATAGACGTAAGGCATTCACAGTAGTATATTATACCAAATATAAACCATAAACATTTATTATTTATATATTCTTGAACTTTTTTGTATTGAATGTGCCATTATCACAACAAAATATATTATTTCATCTAATCCATTTAAAAATCATTTGTCTTGCCCGTTACAATGTTGATACCAACCTCTATAAACGTAAATTAATATTAACAAACATATCAAAATTTTGAAAATTATGACAACAGTCAGCAGTACTTCGAACGGGAATCCAAAAACTGATAAACTTACGGAAATCTCACTTAGTGCATTTTTCCAATTTTAACGTCTGTTAAAAGTAAAAATACTAAAAATGGCCCTCGTACAGACAAACTTGAAATAGAGATACAAAAACTAAGAAAATTAAAATTTAAAACTGTGTTTCAGTGATAAGAAACGTGTAGCACATTTAATTTTATTCGTTTTTGTTTCACTCTTCACAAACTTAAAATAGAGATACAAAAATTAAGAAAATTTAAATTTAAAACTGAATTTTATTTTAAGAAACGTGCAAGACTTATAAATGGTCTTAGTTTTTGTTTCTCGCTT
This sequence comes from Zhengitettix transpicula, assembly GCA_037074705.1. Lineage (NCBI taxonomy): Eukaryota > Metazoa > Arthropoda > Insecta > Orthoptera > Tetrigidae > Zhengitettix > Zhengitettix transpicula. The sequence goes on along the minus strand of CM073593.1, from coordinate 24,634,809 downwards.
TACAAACTTAAAATACAGAAACAAAAATTAAGTAAATTTAAATGTAAAACTGCATTTTACGTTAAGAAACTTCCAGCACTTTTAAATTTTCTTAGTTTTAGTTTCACTCTTTTAAGTTTATCTGTGCGAAGGAAGATTTTAGTTTTATTATAATTAATAATTAAATTACATTTAGAAAATTTGAATAAATCTTACTAAAAATTCCTATTTAACGTCTATTCGTGTGTAGTAAATGTTTTAAATATATATACCGGCGCCAAAAGTTTTAATTTAAAATTGTAATTCATAATTTTAGAACGTCATCAAAATCATTTAAACGTTCTTCTCCCTTATCGTGTTTCCACACAGCCATATTGGTTTTAATATTTGCTTTTAAGTACTTACAAACGTGAAAGATGGAATATAAACATTTATTAAAATTAAACATAAAACCTGTAATAAATTTTAAATCGATCATACGTGCACTCATCTGAAGACTAGACTAGTATCACCGTCAACATAACTTGAAATCTTATGCTAAACCAATGTGGTCCTGTCAGTACACGAGAAGAACAGATTATGATTATGTGCAAATATTGAATATAACAAACCACAAAATTAAAAAATAATGAAATCTTGATTGGATTTGACAATTACATTGATTCACGAAACGACGAGGCACCGCTGCGAGGCATGGAGATCGCAATGCAGGGGAATTTTCTTTTGAGAATCTTGAATTAGGCTTTCCCGCGGTTTCCAATAGCATTCAGGCAAACTCGAATAGTAGTCCTTAATTCCAAGTATTTCATATAATGGGGAGGTAAATCGAGTCAAAGAATTTGGATAATTAACGCATTAGTGGTCTGCTTCTCTAGATAAAATGAGTCACGTTTTCGTCAATTGTAAATAATTCTCTGTGTAGTATATTTAGAACACATTATGAAACTATAAAATAACGCATTACTTCAGAGCGTTTATTTTTAGATATGTATCAATGAGATAAAAATGGTTTAGAAATCTCATTGATCACCAAGATCCTCCAAGAAGTTTTTAACATAATTTCATTAAGCAAAAAGTTCTTCCTCTTCCGAAACGTCCTAACTTACAAGTCCGTAATAACTTAAATAGAAACGAAACTAATATAAAACAAATTAATAAATAACGTCAAAATTTTGTCAGAAAATGCATAGTCAGAATATTATTTAATAACGAGTCTTAGGAAGTTCCTCATCCTCATCATTTTATTTGCTACTTTCTTCAGGATCTCAAGGAAGAATAATCGTAACATCATGTTTACCGCCATTATTACTACTAAAAACTGACATCTATATTATTATAATATTAATTAATATAATAACGCAAAATATATGTATATATTCATATATGACGAGACGGTAATTAAATTTGTTTCCACGGAAATTTAAACTGAATGTCTAAGTATCTTGCTATCATTTTTACCATTATTCCAGACACATTGGTTTTTTGCAAAAGAGATTAATGTATTAATACTTTTTTTAATTCTTCATTGATGAAAATTTATCCTGAATATCCTAAATATGAGCGAATGCTGACAGCTTATTTGAGTGCTTCGAGTGTCAATTTTTTGAAGTGATTTCCTGGAGTCGTTAGCGGTGAACTATGACAGTATAAGGGAAGGCGATAAAAAGATAACGTGTTCTAAAACAACGAAAAAGGGCACATTTATGCAAAGGCGTATTTAAAACATGCAGTGATCGATGAAGGAGGTCGTTAACTTTCTGTGGGAGCATTATTCATGCCGCAAGGGAGCGGCAGAACAGCAAGAAGTTGAATCCCTGGAAGCGCGCAAGACTCAACAGTATATTTTTGTGGAAACAATTTCTATCAGAACTTGTGAGTAGTTGTTGTGAAAGTTAAAAAAAATATTGACAATGCAAAAAATACTAACAACGGTAAGGCTGCAGAAAATAAATGTTTTGAAATCGGAAAAAAAACTCTCCCAATCAGCTACTTTCTTACAATAAGGACACTTGAAACTCGGTCCTTGTTGGAAAATTTTCTCAGTGCTGTTTGGATTTGTAAGTGAAGATACTGGTTCATTACTTGCTTCATTGGAGCCAGAGGTAACGCTCTAAGAACGTTTATCAGCGCTCATTAAAATTGTGCAAAATTACGGTTGTTTCTGTTGAATAGCGCTATTATGTAATTAACTCGGCTCTTTATTAGTGAAGTGGGTTAAGGACAGATGCACCTCTGTGCAGTAAGGCGAGGGTAATGCAGCCAGTGAGGTGGAACAAACTGCGGCCGTTTCGGGACCCAGAAAGCGCGCAAACATCACGAGCGCGCTTGAAACAACGATGTAAGCCCTCATTAGGAGCAAATAAAAGAACGACCAAGAACAGTAGTGTACTATCAGCGTAATAGATAAACTTCGATACCTTTTCTATGTATATATTACTCTCTCAAACTTTACTTTATTTAGGACTATCAAAGTAGTTTCTTTTACATTATACGTAATTACAATTGTGCCTGTAATTTCGAAAGAAAACTTTCAGTAATGTATTGTTAAAATATTAGTATGTCTGGCTCCACGCATCTACGAAAATGTAAAGAAGTGGATTGGCATTATTTTCTTCATATTCCGCTATCTCGTCATTCTGAGAGAGAGCAGGAAAATATTTTTTCCAGGAAAATGGCGGTATTATCTTTCCAACACGACCTGGCCGACTCACATTACCTTTGCCCTCTCTCTTTTACTCGCTGCTTACCGTGTGAAATATTTTGAGCGCCTTTAGCAATGAATAAAAGTCCAACTACTATTGCCGGAATTTACAGGAAATTACTTTTGTGTACATACATTTTTATAATTCAATTTACATCTACATTCTTTATTACTTTTTATAAAATTGTACTTCTAGAAATTTTTATTTAATATGACTAATGTGATGTTATTGTATTCAATCACCTATGTCTAACAGTCGCCATTTTAATAGTTTAGAAAGTTATTTAAAAGGAGATGGATTAAAAGCATTGGTGATAGAATACAGAACACACTTTATAAAATTAGTAATATCTCTATTTAAGTATTTTATAACATTTGTGCGTGTTCCGTGTATTCATTATACTATCTGAGTGCCCGGATTTTCCCGGGTTGTCATAATTAAACTCAGAGACATACATAACCTCGTATTTGACTACAATCTCGATTGTTTTTCCGTTGTTTATTTTTGTAATGCCCCTTCATCCCCAAACGTAAATATTCTCCTCTTCTATGCCGAAAGGGTTGAAATTATACACAAACATATCTGGAGAAACGCTTTCTATCTCATTGTCCTCGAAAAATTTTCTATCGGCGAAAATATCCTCCCTTTTAACATGTTTAAAATCTTCCACCCCCATTCCTGTATGTTAAACGGCATGTTGAATGTAATAATTAAATACAGCGTCACCCATATACCGAGGTTAACTCAAATCTCAGTTGTTTTAGCGTTGTTTTCGGGTAACGCCCCGCAACGTCTAAAAACGTTTCAACAGATTTATTTTATTTTCCGAGTTGTCATAATTAAACTCAGCGACATCCATAACCCAGGATTGTACTTCAATCTCGTTTTTTTCCTTTTTTTTATGTAACGTCCCTCCACCCCCATCCCTAAGGGCTTCTCCCCTCCTATGCCAAAAGGAGTTGAAATTATATACAAACAACATTGGAAGAAACACTATTAATATAACTGGCCCTGAAAAATATTTATCCTTTGCAAATATCTGCCGTATGTTTGAAAATTTCGACCCCCACCCCTAGGGCTGGTAGACGTTTCTCATCCCACAGTGTTTGTTTCTAATTATAAAGGTACAAGTATACAAAATTTGGTCATATTTTCGCCATTGGTGTACATTTGTATGCGGAAGATACATATACACAAACACTCTATTTAGATTAAACTAGATGGTATTCTTAATATGAGAAATGAATTGTAGTACTTCACTATTATATTTTTATGGAAAGAAACAATGAATCCCTCAGATTCAAAACATTAATTATATTATTCGGTACCATGCTATCAGAAAGCTTTATTACTATGTATTTTAAATATAAGTTCAAATAGTTACATATACAATTACAAGTATCCTTCATTGTATACTTTATGTCATCTCCGAAGTTACTAGTTCTTAATATTGTATATTTTGTATTATTATTATTATAATTGGGATATAAATATTCTATCCACACTCTGTCCACATTATTAGATCTGTGAGTTTTTAATTTATTATTAAGACCTTTTAATTACTTTATATTTATCACATATAACTTCCAAAACTAACCTCCAACCTCCGTAGTAACTTTTTAAATTATTTTCATTATATTTCAACAATTTTGACATTTCTGATGTACACGGAACCATACCAAATTTTTTTTTATTTCTATTGGACCTTAACAACTAATGATATAATGTGTCTTAAGCTTTTAATTGCTCATCAGACAACATTAAGGTATTCCTAATTAAAACTTTATTTTTTCGGTTTGTTTTACATTTTTCACAGTTTCAGATAACACAGTTTTCAATGCAAAGTACTTTCCAGTGGAAGAAAAACAGATTTTTTCCTTCGGCTCCTAGGCGACTTTTCTTTTTTCACAATGTTTATTCCCTTTTCTAGTGTAACTAACAATTTTCGATGTACTTCTGATATATGTGATAAGTTAATAAAAATTAGTAGAAAGAATTTTTAAGAAATTAAATAACATGCAAATTGAATACTCGAATATGACTTAAGGGAAAGTGTGTGAGCTTTTATAATTCCCATGGCCATGAAAATCTGTGAGAATAAATTATCGGTTGGTATGCAAAAAAGCAAACTTCGTTAGGAAACTTTGGCGAAGGCTGGAAGTGCGTAAGAAAACAGATTAAAGTTATACGAGTAGATCTAGTGGAACATCCAGCAGAGAAACTTTGGAACAAGAAAATATGACTACTGAATGCAGATAATTCTGAACTTTCACAGTAAAGAAACGAGGACATCGACATTACCTGTGTGGGAAAGAATATGGTTAGTACTAACTAAACTAAATTTTAATTCTAATTCTGATAATACATAAAATATAACTGAAAATAATTAATTAAGGAAGGGTACGTTAAGAAAAGGAGAAAATAATTTTTTACACTCATGTATAAGTAATTTTTTGAAAACACTATTACATTACAACGGTTGAATAAATGTATCGCATTTTAACTGCCACTGAGCTGAACTCGTTTTCAATCATAATTCATTTAATTTAAAAATGAAATATTTATAAGTGGCAGTAAAGTAACTTTAAACTGATTTACAGTTGAAATATAAAAATATTGATAAAGACATACGTGAAGATGTATTTAATGTAATAATAATGAAACATTTTGGTAGTTATAATACAATATTTTGTTTAAAAATGATTAATACTTCATTGTATTCTAATTGGACGAATAAATAGCCAAATAACAGACAAGTGACGTTATATATTCCACATATCGTTCCTGCAATCATTGTTGCTGCCGTCAGGTTATTAAAATCCCAAGGGTCGTGAGAACGACACAACCAGTATTGTAGAAACGTTGTGTGATATTTATATCATCGCTTCACTTTGTCCATTATTTGGATATTTATTTATCTAATTAGTATACTTTTAACAAAAACGAATAATATTTGAACTTCATCGTGCTGTTAAAATGTGTCATTGTTGTGACTATAAATTATTTTAAATAAATATCTCTACGTGTTGTTCAAGATTTAAATAATTTTCCCGTTCAGCTTAGAGTAACGTCTTATTTTGTTGCAAATAAAAAATGTTCTATGGTGTTCTGTTGTGTCGAAGCTGAGAGGAGAGAGTCCATAATGTCTTCATACATCATAAAAGGTAATACCACAAAGCAACAGAAGCCATTAAGGGTCATTACTTCTTATGTAAATTAACGCTGAATGCACTCCATGAATTCGTGGTTGAATGAAGCAGTAAGAATTTCTGATGCCAGGAGCTGATACGGAGCCTTGGCGAAGGGAAACTTGCATAAAGAAACTCGGTCCAATAGAAGTCTACAACACTGCTATCTGACGGCAAAGTCCGTAACTTCTGCGAACAAAAAGAGAACCAGCTTCATTATCACAAACGTATTCTCCAGACTTTGCCACGATACTACGAAGTACTAGTCTCGAGTATTTACTCAAAATGCTTCACTATTACTTATAAGTTCAAAGAGAACGATTTTCCATAAATGTATGTAGCAAAAAGCATACTATAGTCCATTCAATTGGTTTTAGTATCAGATTTATCAATATTAGGCACATAATTACTAAAAATTGTAGGCTTTTTTACATTAATACATTAATACTTCAGTGATAAAAGCAGAAAAGCAATCGTCGAAATTTTCCGACTTCAATGCGAAATTATTTTAAATGCACAAATAATTTAAACAACAGTGTGATGCATATTTTCATTAGAAATTAATTGAAAATTACAAAATATTAATTATTAATGAAAGGAAATTATTTTCTGGTGTTTGGAATAGCCATACTTAATTTTAATATCACCTCTATCTCTATCAGTTCTCTAGATTTATTCAATCGTTCTCCGTCAGTTAACATTCGTCTTTTATTCCATAACATCCCAAAAAATTAAAAAAATTTACAATGGTAAATTGAATGATTTTTCGTAAAATGTTATAAAGTCATCTAAAAGATTTTTCTGTGTTTCATGGCTTCCCTGTTGTTTGATCCATCCACTGAATATTTAATTACTGAATTTTTGATACTAGAAATGCCCCTTTCTGCTTGCATCTTGTGACAGCCTTTGAAGCTCATCGTCAGATTACTGAATGATGTATTGACGTTTATCCTGAACTTGAAGAATGAGTGTTTGTGGATGGACAGTTAAAACAAGACCTGGCACAAGCCGGTCTGACAATATGGCTGGCCAAACGAGTGGATCGCCGATTAAATACTGAGTGGCGTGATTTATGTCGATACCAAACAGAGTGCGCCAGATCAAAACGAGTAAACGAGCACCATATTCCATAGATTATGTGCGTGTGTTGTGTAATTCAATCACGTTTGTAAATATAAGGACAAATTTTTTGTAAGTGTAGTCTCTGATGCATGGCTCAACATCCCTTGACTTGAGGAGAGTCTCGTAAAAGGTTTTAAAGCTAAATTATATTGTTTGTGTGATTGAGTTACTTAATAAATAATGTGTTTAATTATATTATCTCTTTTATTTTTTTAAATTATTTTCTGACTCCACTGAACTTTTTTTATTACAATTATGAATGGAATTCTTTGATAAAAAAATTGCATTCTGTGAGTTGTTATTGGTTATTTATATTGTGGCTAAGAATGGTTCATCACGTCTAAAATACCGCATTTAAAAATATGAAGGAATTTTAATATTACGTTGTAATTAAATACGCATTAGAACTTTATAGATTTTTTTATTGCTATTTTTATCTGTAATTTATGTTTATGTAGTGTTACACAACGCAAAATTCATTTCAGTATCAAATTTATATTTAGTATTCATTCCAATAGTCCTCGGTCCAGGATGTAGGATGCGTCATAATTACAAGAAAATAATGAAATATTAACAATTTAACTTTAAAAACAGAAAAATTATACTTTACAAAAAAATTATATAATTTAAAGCAACGTTAATTAATATAACATTAATTAAAGGAATGAAAACTATATTAATGTTCAAGCAGCAAATCTTAATTCGAGTCTCGTCAAACGTGAAAAGAAAACAAGTCGACAGTTAAATTCTAGTTAAATTATAAAATAATAGCAGCAGTTGATAGGAAACCAGGACTAAAGAGGATATACGAATTCTTTCAGCGAGTCATATGCAACCTTCATTAACAAAGATTTACAACTCTTTATAAATAAGAGTTAAAATTTTTATTTCGTCCGGAAGACTGATGTATATATTTATTCCGGAATAAAGAATGCTTGATTCAAAAAGGCTTATGTGATGTTTCTCAATTCTGACTGGTCATTTTCTCTTACCAGAGCAGAGTCGTATAGAAATTTATGATGCGAAAACAAAAATCTTGGAAACAAACTAATCCCTGTTGGCGAAGATAACGCTATAGTTCAAGAATGTACATCCAGCGGTGTCCGTTAATAAACCATAATGATGACGCATTACGACTACGGGGGAGATGTTCTTAGGCGAAACTCCATTAACTACAGCCGCTCATCTTCGTTCCTGCAAACTACACTCTTGGGACAGTAGCTCGTGTTACTCTCGGAACCGAATTGAAATAACTTTAGCTGTTCAGGATAAGTCGTTACTCCATTCAGTTGGAAGTTCCATATTTTAAATTTCAAATTCAACGAATCAAATCCGGCATATAATCTTATTTCAAATCAAATTATTCTTTATAATATTTGTTAGTTGACGCGTTAATAATATAAAATAAGTTCTGGCTGATGAGTTGACTCCTTAACGATAAACAATCAGTAAAGCAAAGTATTTGTAAATCTTCTAATCATGGGATGGTAAGTTAATAAATAAGGTTTACTAGAAGACTCGCTAGTCAGGCGTCTTTACAGATTGAAGAACGTCCCTTCAACTATATAATAAAAAAGAATGTATATTTGTATGTATGTATATATTTACGTTGTTCTTTATACAATTTTTATCGCGTGGACAGAATGCAACAAACATTGGTATATATATTCTGCCAAAATCGAGAACCGGTACTGTGGGGGTGAGAAACCCCTAGAATAAACGTGGAAATAATTATAATTGAAATAAGTTACGAATTAGTGTTAAATTACACGATGACGTCATAAGTTTTCAAGACATTGACGCATCCTAAATATAGTTCTGTATTTCGTAATGAAATAAAGCAGAAATATTTTGATTAAATAAAAAGTAAATTTTTTTTCAGTATTACTCCATCGAATAGTAATAAAAAACAATACGAAACTCTTTACCATCCTTGCGCAAAGTTAATTTGGAATAGTTAATTATCCCGCTATGTTTGATAAAGCCAATATGGCGCCTTATAATACATTCAAATGTGTGTCGGTCGAGATTTATAAAATTTCATAATATAACGTACTATTGTATCCTGTATAATATTTCAGAAGATAATAAGATTTGTCTAAGGTACGACTGCTGAATTATATGTTTGTAACTATAAAAGTATTGAAAATGACGTACGGAACTCCGAAAGTTTTTATGGTCGTTATTCAATTAATGCACCATCAGTCAAAGGTATGTACAGAAATTGGAACATTTAAATTGAATTAAAAGTACAATTAATTATACTTTACGCAACGTATTTCTATAAATTTGTATAAATTAAACAACTTATTGCGTGCAATTTGTGTCGTGAAACAAAAATTTTAGGTTAGGATAGCAGTATTTGTTTTCCATTTTTGGGAACGACGTTATAGATGTTCAATTTCTGAGAAATGAAGCTGAGCAAAAATATTTTGATTGAATAATAAGTATAATTAAATCTACCAATACCACATCGAGTGATAAATATAATTTATTATGAAAGGTTATACAATCCATTGCATTAATTTTCTTTTAAATAACTTGACTTTTGACGTGGAATATTTAACGGGATCAGGGACCAATATGTTTCCCAATTATATCTTGCAATACGCACTGGAAGATACATAGAATTATGATAAAAACAATACTTAAATGTTCAAAATTGTTATTTTTTTTATTGAAGACAGCGAGCGTATTTCGTAATCTTTTGCACATCTCGGGCAACGCCGGGCACCCAGCTAGTGTAGAATAAAAGACAAATTAGATTCGTCATGCATCATTAAACATACTTGAGCGAATTTGAAACAGTAAGCGAACTTTAAACAAGTAAAATTGAGAACATGTGGTTTATTTTCTGTGTGGTTCCACTTTGTTCAGTCACAAGCTTAGCAGCACACGGAAAGTTTATGAAGGCTTTCCAATCTTGTGTGCAAGGGAGACAGAACGTTCTTTCAACGGTAATATTCTCTTCATATGGAAATTACACATAATCAAAAATTCTCAGCGGATAGCAATATCACGTTTTCTGGCCTGAAATAATCATTCACAAAATTATCCGTTCCTTCTATTTTTTTTGCATTTTTTAACATGCTCAATTATTAATTTATCAAATGCTCGACTTCATTATCTTTCACTGCTGGAGTTGAAAATATCAAATAAGATGCAAGAAGTAGACCGAGGACTAAAAAGTGCAATTTTTATACTTGAACTCATTGCACATTGAAGTAAAAGATTCAATACAATGTAAATTGATATGGCTACCGATGTCCGAATTTCCTGAGACATTGATAATCTTATTAACAATTCGCAGAGCTGAAGTAAAACTGGAATCAGGAAAAACATTAGAGTTGACGGTCATGTAGACTGACGTTAGAAACTGAAATTAGCTGAAAACACAATATTTAAATTAAATATCAATATTTTATATGCATACTGTGAATGTTCTTACAGCTAAATCATTGATTAAGGAATAATTTAAGCATTATATATTGGAATAGTCGGCCAGCTGCCTCCTATACTGGTAAAGGCATGGCGAAAGTAATGCTGCACCCCACAGCAAATCCCTCTCCCGCCATCGGAAGGGCGTGGGAGAATTAACAAATGCCCGACCTACCTGATGAAAGCTTTCTAGGGTTTGTCCTGCATCACTTTTAGGCGAATGCCGCGTAGGATCCTTAAACCATAGCTCGTGGGCCCTTGGACACCTTCCTTTACCCTTCCACATCCCTTTTCAAATCCCTTCCTATGTTATTAAAGGAGAATTTCCACTATGTGGATTACCCTTAGGCAGTCTGTTACTCTACAAAATCATTTAACTAAGGACTCGAGAAAATTAGTACTCGTGTAAATTAATCTCAAAATATTCAGAAAGAATTTACTGCCTAATCATTAAGTTGTCAACTATTCAGTGGTTTACATTTCAGAAAATGTCATATATAGGTATTAAAAAAATTATCTCTGTAAGTAATATGTAATTAAACTATAGCCCGGGACCCTAGTTAACCCTTGGCTGCCTTTCTCTACCTTTACCCGCATCCCCCCTTTCAATCCCTTTCCCCTTCAATAAGAGGGGAGTGACCGCTATGTGCATTACCCTACACCTTCTTCTTCTTCTCTGCCGCATGGCCCAAAATTCACTGAGATAGAGCAATCTGTAAATTTCATTCATAATTCAAGTACGGCGTCAGTCCAATCGTGATCACTATGTGGTTGATTGCCACGATTTTTCTATAAATTTTTGGCAGTCACATTATTACCCATTTAGAAATCAGATATTGTGCATTAAATACACCATACGAATCTCCAGTCAATGATCCAAACGTTTATTATTCTCCTTAAAGTGGAAATGATACATATACCTCCAAGGACAATATTTCTCGTTTGAGCACTCTTCTCTATTACCTTTGTTTCCATCACGTACGTCGCACAATACTTCACATACGGTCAAATATCGGAGGTAAAACTCACATGGTCTCTCTGGAATATAGCAAACGAATGTTCCTCGTGGTCATTCATACCTTTTTTTTTCGAGCTCAGTGTTGAGTTTCCTCTATTTTTCCGTTGGGAGGCTTGCGTACATCGCAACTTTTGGCAGTGTATATTACAACGACCCTACACGATGCCTGGCAGATTGCCCAACGAGGTCGCGTTAAAAGGGCACACAGCCAAATGCTGCAGCGTCCACTCCTCTCAACTACATGACCTCTGCATTATTTATGAATAAAGGTTCCCATATGCGAAGGCCGACAAAGGCTCGCACGTGATTGAAAGCTCGTTTGCTACCGTTGGGAACACGCTCACACACTCTGCATACTAGATGAAATCACCTTCACAATTCTGCCACAGATTCAAATTTATTTTGGTTCAAGAATTTATTACGTCTTCTAATGGAGCTCGGTGCCCTGACAAAAAAAAGAATGGTGGCAGGAAATTGTTGACGCAAATATAAGAACTGTAGTTAATTGATATGAAAATAATCATCTAATTTTAATGTTTAGGTTGATTATAAATGGGCGAACGCAAACAAAGCCAATGTAAAAGAGGAATTCCACTGTTCGAATTAAATCGTGTTTGTGTTATCCGAAAAATTTGTTCCTTGGCAGGGAAAATCATAATATTTGTGTGGACATCAGCCCGTAAAAATATAGCAAGGAATGAAGCAGCTGATGCTCTAGCAATAGCTACAGCATTCGTACCCCTTACACCTCCCCTTAGCATGACGAACACCCGAGAAGACACGTGGATATTCTTACGGAAGAAAACCAACCGTGGGGAATTACAAGGAAGACTCTCAAAACCAGCCAAGTCCACAGGCTACTCAACAACGTTTCGGACATCAAGTTCCCACCTAGTATTTCTAGAAGTGAACAATCTTCAGTATCCAGAATCAGATCCAACCACTCGGATTTAACTCACTCGTACCTTTCCTCTAAATCTTATCCCCCTACCCAATGTAAATGTGGTGAAGCAAAATTTTCAATTATGCATAAATATTATTTTTAGGGTAACAGGCTACATGAGGGTAATTCACATGGTGGTAACTCCCCTTTAATAGCATAGGAAGGGATTTGAAAGGGGGGGTGCGGAAGGGTAGAGAAAGGTAGCCAAGGGTTAACTAGGGTCCCCGGGCTAAAGTGTGCAGGGAAAACCATAGAAAACCTTGCATCAGGTAGGTGGGGCATATGGTACTTGTACCACGCCCTTAAGATGGCGGAAGAGGGGTTAGATGTGTGGTCGCAGCTTTACCCTCGCCGTGCCTTGACCGGTTCAGGAGGCAGCTGGCCGACTATTTCAATAGGAATAGCGGACAATTCTTACCGTATGCCGAAGGTCTGCGACCCCGGAACATACACCTCTGAAAACAGGCCGAGGATCCTCTGCATGTGGGAACCTTAGTTCAAAAAACCAGAGAGATGTGAAGGCATCCCCAAAGGTGGCCTCCGTCAGAGCTCTCTGGGAAGGTTCACCTGCGAGAGAATTCTCTCGCAGGTTTCCTTAATTATTCATATATTAACCAAATTCAAGAAACTTGACTCTCGACGGCTCTCCGTCCTCGAGAACAGAAACATACAAGAATTAAACAATTTATGCGGTGTCCTAAATTTTTTTTTTTTTTTTAGGGCAACAGGCTACATGAGGGTGATCCACTATGGGCAACTCCCCTTTAATAGCATAGGAAGGGACTTGAAAGGGGGGGATGCGGAAGGGTAGTGGAAGGTAGCCAAGGGTTAACTAGGGCCCCCGGGCTATGGTTTAAGGATCCTACCCGACATTCGCCTAAAGAAATGCAGGGAAAACCCTAGAAAAACCTGCATCGGGTAGGTCGGGCATTTGGTACTTCTCCCACGCCCTTCCGATGGCGGGAGAGGAGTTTGCTGTGGGGAAAAAATTCTTACGTTATTTCAGTCATTAATTTATTTTTTAAACTATGAGTATTTATTGTATATATCAACCTAACCCTAGGGAAAAGCGTGGAGAAGTTGATGGATATTTAATATTTACATTTGTTTAAGTACTCATTTTTCTGCCGATTTGAATCATAAAAACACTCGAAGAAGTCTTCCGCGAAGCAGGGAAGACTAACAACTTAGAATAAAATGTAAAAGACAATATTTACATAAAATAAAATTCGATGATGATCCGGCAATGTAGGAAAAATGGAAAGATAATTATAAAATCCGAATACAGTTTGTAAATGTGAATGGTTAAAAATTGAATAGACAAAAGTATGTTGTTTGTAATGCATGTTAAAATGAAATATTTAATTTGAAAATGCAACTAAACAACATGATACATAATATTATTATATTCTCGGCTTTCGAACATAGAGCGATTGTACACGAGATGCGTGTTGAAAAATGACTTTTTCAGAAGTTGGACCATTGTAATGTGAAAGAACGGCTGAGAAATCTTCATTGTTCAGAACACAAAGAACAAAAAATTAATTCCCGACGGACCATGTTAGTTCTGGACGGGAACTTACGTGACCTTACACGATTAATAGGAAAAGAAAGGACATCAAGAAGAAGGCAATGGATAATTGGATAAAAGATTCCCATTTCTTAGGAAAATAAAGAAATATCAGCCGAAATTTATAGGTACAGTGATAGTTAAAATAAGGGAGGATACACTTTAAAATACCAGGCATGAAATCCCGAATTCGGCCCCTTTGTGTATGCTCAATTGACTGTTTTAATCAACGTCCATTGTCCTCAGTTTGTTGGGTTCATTGAATAAATTCGTCCTCGCTGAGGAAATAGAACAAGAAAAATGTAATAACAGAAAAAAAAATATTTTTAGTTCAACATATAACTACGTGACTAAAAAAATATACAATTCCTAGATTTTGAATGACTTACATGGAAAATATACGAAAAACAACAGAAACTGGTTAATTTGATACGTAAACCACAAAAACAAGTAAATGTAAAAATTATACTGAATACATCGAAAGTAAATGTTTGACATCGGTAATATTGCACTTAATTTTTAATCAATTTCATACACATATATTGATACATCTGAACGACACGTATTATCTTATGTTATTTATGAACAAGGAAAAATAAGTTAATCAATGAAAGTTTCACGAGGAGCCAATTAATGAACATAAACTTTGGATTACTGAAGTCACTAATACTTCTCTAGTTCTATTTTAAGTAGAAAGGTGTCTTGGATTTGAACATAAAATTGATGTAAAAGGCGCTGATCTATGTGGTCGTGTGTTTCCATAAACCGCCACACCAATGTCGTTTCTTTCAAGGGGTCATACATGATTCTGGACAGATATTAAGCATAATCTGACAGTTTTTACGCTGATACCATTGAATAAATCGGTGAATTGCTTCTAAATCTGACCGAAGCTTCGATACGAGAACTCTGCGTCCCCGCTGTAAAACCCCGATCTCCGGTCATCGGAAGGAATTAGAACAAGAAACGAGAGCCCGACCTACCTCATGCTAGTTTCTATACATACCCCGTTATTCTGAATTCCTGCTTTCTATTCCTTCCTATTAAATTTAAAGAGAGGTTTCCACAACATGAAAACTGGCACAAATGACGTCAGCAAACTCGTTGGGTTTTTAAGTCTCCAATTTTACACAAGGAGTCAATAATATCAAATATATAGTTGTATAGAAAAGTTGAGAACTGAAGGGGACCGAAATATGTGTTCGATGATTAACCTTAGTTCTATTTATACCTTTGCATAAAATATGCACAAAATTAATTAAGTTTGAAGAAAAAATTTGTATCACAACCCTCGAAAACAGTAATAAAGTACGATGTCTTCCAAATAAATATAATGTAATATACAAAACATAAATGGATATTATTAGGGAAATTAAAGTGTCAACACGTTGTGTCGCCAAAATATGTAGTATACAAAAAAAGATATGCCAGCACGTCGTGGTAGCAAATTGAGTAGTATCCACAATTAGTTTAATAAAATAAACAACCACGTTAGTGTCAAATTATTTAGACTTCAATTTAAATGAAACAAAGGACAAAATTTTACAGTATTTTACCCTGAAATTAAACCAAAATTATTTTAAAGGTATTATGAAAACATTATTTAATTTACAATTTCTATTTTACATTTAATTTTCTACTTATATGTTTTTGGTAAATGCTTCAGCTTTAATGAGAATAAAAAACTCCAGGGCCTTTTATATGGCTTCTAATAAAGACAGTGATTTGTAATTGTCTCCAAATTTACAATTTAAGATACAAATTTAATCTACAATAACAAAATTTTATAAAAAAGTATCTAACAACAAGAAAAAGAAACTATAGAAATCCGATAACTCTGAGAAATCTGATAAATCTATATAAATATGGTGGTAAATGATATTTACGTAAAGGTTTCCAAAATTACATTTCTACATATAATTTTTATTAAGAGCTGCTCTGGTACCGGTTTGTGTAATCGTGGTTATTTTAATTTAAAGTACAATATTTTATGCACAGGCCACAGCACTGATTACTATATTGTTTCACTTCATAACAATTTTGGCTCCTTTCTACCTTACTGTTTCACGAAATTTACTGTTCTACGTATTGTCACACTCAATTTTGTTGTAGAAAACCTTTAATACATACGCTGAATGCGACCACCATTGGCCGGTTCGCCACAAGACTGTCGCCATGACTACCATGGTCAGACCCTCCAAACACTCGGTTCAGCTTCCCAAAACACACTCGTCCGGCTCCCACAACTCACTGAATGTTTTCTGCCAATGTTCTGTATGCGTACGCTTTTCGACAATAATCCGTAGCAACCATTACAGACTCTGCATTCGTGCGCCGCTCTGAATGTGCTTTATAATGCTCTGGCCTCTAAGTTACGCCAACCAGAATATAAAATAAACCAATAAAATAAAATGTACATTACAAATTGTTGATCTGTACAATCTATAATGTTATTTTACTATACCGGAAGCGGCGGTCTCACTTTAATAACTATTACTGCTCGAAAACGGTTGTGTTACGCCGTATGTCTTGATATTTTCCCCAAAAATATCTGTTAGAAATAAGTTCCTAACAAATATCGTAATTAAATACACTGATTTAACGTTGCAAATTTAATAGTTTTCGGGCTCTATAGTAGTAGTCACGAACGGAGGCAGATTGAGCAAGGTTGAGGCAGCACGAAATAAACACATACAGGACACGGTCAAACGCGGTCGAGCTCTAAGCGCTTCCTGCGCACGGGGAGGGGTAGCACCTGCGAATAAAGACACTAAACTCGACCGCCAATAAATTTGACTCACACTATGACCATCTGTTATCTCCAGTGTAGTTGGATGTAGTATTATACTGAATATAATTATGGGATTACTGGTTTTACATATGTGCAATAGAGTGAGTCTAGGTCATATAGTTACATTGCATTAGAAATAAATGTACGCAGTGATGGCGTGTAACTAATATTTTTATTTTTGTTCATATTTTAATAGGTCACTTGGTTATTATTATTGTTATTATACACAGTTATATATTAATATTAATTGCTGTAATAAAAACAATCATGTACACATTAAACATGCTTTCGCTGCCAAATGAGTCCAAAATTCTTATTATTTTATTTCCAAGTTTTGTGGTACTTTGCCTTCAAGTCTAATACCTATTACGACAATGATTTAGTAGCTATAAATTCTGCGAGTTGTTTAATTACTTGCGATCTATTTTTGCCTGCAGAGTAAAATGCATTACTGAACGCTAGTTACAGTCATTGGAGTTCCTCGCAGAACATAAATGTTCTATATTTCAAATATTATTATTTCTTCATTTCCTGACAATTAATTTGAAACGCAAATTGTGGTTGGTTGTCGGCACCGATTTACAAATCAAAAAATATTTTATTACCGTAATATACCGTAGTACACCCCGTGTTTTAATTAAACACATGACGTAGAACACAGGACTTGACGTGTGCCGCAGAATCACGCTGGGACTTTGTGAGTCTTGAAATGAGTCGCCGTAACAAGGCACGCTGTCCCGCAGGGGAAACATGCTGTGACGTCAGAGCATGGCGATTTTGTGGCTTAACATTGTTAGCGGCTCTCGTTAGGCCCGCCAGAAATAGTTCGATAAGCGAATCTCTGCTACGCCAGCAGGTCGGAAAAACAAATTGCCACGCTCCAGGAAGCGGCCTGGATAAATATTGTTGGCGGCGGGGTAAGAGATATTGATGATGATGTCGGACTCCATTGCCGGATTTACAAGTGCAGCAGACCACCCGGCGCAAATGCGATTTGCAGAGTGCTTATTGAATTACGTGCACCAGAGCGCCTGCAGTTGTGCTCGCAGATGTTCGGGGAACGATAAAACACGAAATTTGGATTATCATATAAACAGGACAAAAATAACTAGGATGGCTTTTAAAAATTAACGCCACACGCAGCAGATGGTGCATCGCGTCCCTAAAAATATGCTCTTACAATATAAAATTTATTGAGAGCAAGTTAAAAATATATCAATCAGTTATATTTGTAATACTGTTCAATTTTGTGAGAACAGTTCCAATTTCACCTCTCTGAACGATATGAGTATTCTGAACAGAATCCCTCTTTCATACACTCATATTGATACGGTAACGCAACGTTACGTACTTACCTCCGACAACGCGAGCTGCTGAAGTAAAGGCAACGTTATTTTATAAGACAACAGACAGGTATCGCGATATGATAATCGATCGTTTATAAACGACCCGTAAAACCCAATTCCCATTCAAATTTATATTATTTATTTCAAAAAACAAGCCTCGCTTTAAAAATAATACTATAACTAAATATTCACGAATATCCCTTAAAACTAAAATACGCCAGGCACCAACACTTAATTAAAGTAAGAGGATTAATTAATCCATGACTTGGATAATAAAAATTACATTATTTGTAAAATTTCAAGAGTAAAACTTTAAATCCCAAAAATTAAGATAAATAAAATTTTGGTAAATTAACTTCCATTACTTGGTTTGAAAATTAATAATGACTTCAGATAAATCCTAAATTGAGTTTAAAAATAAAAAAATAACGAATTTATTGAAACGAATTTTTTAATGTTGTTCAACACTATATTAATTAAATTAAAAAAGTACAAAATACTTTTTTATCAGTTGTTTAATTATTGGAAAGCAAATCATAAATATCGTAGTTAATCTTAAAATTAATCACCTCTACCTAACCTCCTTGAAACCTAAAACGTAGAATAATAATATTTTAAAAAATTGTTTGAAATAAAAATTATTAAATTTCACAATTAATTTAGGTTAATTTTTTAAAAAATGACGTAGTTAATAGTCTATACAAGTTCAATTGAACCAATCAAATTAACTACAATATAAAAAATTATTTAACCACAAGTTATGTCAATTCAGAGGCGGTACACAAATCCGCCACGTCGCCCAGAAGCGAGATGAGGAACTATTAAATTATGATTTTCCAATACATTCATTACCTATGGTTATACGACATATTTAGGGTCTTGGCCTACCGCGACAACTACCAGACTGCCATATTACATTAAATATTTTGGATTTAGGAGTGACACATGGTCAAAGTGTCTTTTCAGGAAACTTTACTATTTATATTGTCAGGCGACCAATCAGAGTTTATGCACCCATACTTTGCCATTTAATTGGTCCACTATTTTCCTTAGCAGCGTCGTACTACCAGCAGGTATTTCGTGGCTAATTCATACGTCACTGCTGTTCACATCCGAGAAGATTTTTGCGCATTTCTTTGTTATTCACCTGTCTATTCTTCTCATTATTTGATCAGTTCTCCATCCTAGAATACTTTTAAACTATCTAGTTTTAAATCAGAGTAGTTGAATAAAAGAACCAATACTCTGGGATCACAAACAAATGCTATCCGGTGTTCCCGCTGGAGCAGTCGGCCAGTTGCCACCAAATCTTGTCGCGGCATTCCGTTCGTAATTCTTCAGCTCTATAGAAGACCACATTGAAGTCATTTTAAGGTTGTAGCACAGGTATAGAGAGCGCATCCTACCTGATTAAGGTTATTTTAGGACTTTTCTCGCATCACATACAGGTGAATTCCGGGTAGGATCCGTAAACTATAGTCGCCTAATTAACCATCGATTACCTTTTTCCGTCTGTATCCTTCCTTCCTTTTCGTACGAAGTGTTATCTCAGGAAATGTTCACACACCTTTAGATATTGTGACCTAAATAATTTTTGCAACCTCCAATAATGTAGGAAATCTGCTTTATATTCATCTGTTAATATCAATTGACAAAGTCAATAAGTGTCTCCTATTTTTAATTATTTTCCCTTATATTAACTCCACATATTTTAAAACTATGATAAAAAAAGCTTCTGTTATTCGTTAGTAATTAATTAAATAAATGTAGCGTACAAGTATTATAATTATATTATTTTTTAAGTTGAATACACAACATTCTAAAGTCCTTAAATTATTGTGGTCATATGAAGTCATGAAAAAAGTTATAATATATATATATATATATATATATATATATATATATCTTCTATATAATAAAAAAGGATGTATATTTGTATGTATGTATGTATGTATGTATTTACGTTGTTCTTTATACAAATTTTATCGCGTGGACAGAATGCAACAAAAATTGGTATACATATTCTTCAAAACACGAGAAACTGTACTGTGAGGGTGAGAAACCCCTAGCATATATGTGGAAAGAATTATAATTAAAAACCATTATCATTAAATGTTAAATTACTGCGCGCCAAGAGACAATGACGTCACGCGAGAGAAAGACGTTACTACGCAACGAACAAAGGAAATTCTCCTTTATTAGGAATGAAATAAAGCAGAAATATTTTCTTTAAATAAAAAATATAATTTTATACAGCAATACTCCATCGAATGGTAATAAAGAAGAATACGAATTACTTTACCATCCTTGCGGAAAATGTAAGCTAATTTTCGCGCTTTATTAGTTGTGAGTCTAGCTAACAATTTCATCAATATAATATTTCGTAATGTATGAAGACTGAGTGACAATTATATCCTGAAATACTCAAGGAATATATTTAAGTATTCAATTAAATACTTTTTCGAGTTTATATAAATAAGTACACGAGCAACGCCGGGCACCTAGCTAGTATATAAATATATATATATGATCGTCTGTGGTGTAGCAAGGATTAATCAAGTATGCTGACTTAAGTTGTATAGAAAGTATAATACAATGGCCTGTTTAATTAAAAAGTCATTTAAATAATTTGTGATTTAAACTCAAAAGTTGGTATAATTTGTGTAGCGAAATATTTAGCGTGATACGTGGACTGCTCCGATGTCTCGTATGTATGAGATTAGCTGTGTAAACTTCGTATAATATATCTTACTGTCATATTTCTTATGTCAGTTTCAGAGTGTAAATTTCAATATTTTGTAATATTCTATAAATTTTGTTATTTCACTGTGGGTTCGTATTACTGTTTGATGCCCGATAAGCGACCCAGAATGTATTATTCATGTATAAAAGTTGTGAATAAGAATTAATTACATTTAAATTGTAATAAATTTTCTGTATTTAAAATTGAATTGGTGAGTAATCTTTTCATTTATTAAAAACATCTATAGATCATAAAAAGTTTTAGAAAAAATGTTTTAAACAAATTTCAAATATTAAATATTTGGTTTTTACATTACTGGGAACCACATAGTCCTAAATTTGTTACTACAATATATATATATTGTAATACAAATTAAACAGGCTATTAATTGTTATTAATAATTAAATTGTTAGCGGTACGAATGCATAAAGGCGACAATCAAGGCGGGTTTTTTCGTTTGTTTTATAATGGAAACTGAAAATCGCGCACTTGGAGAACAGTCAGTCTGCACGGAGATACGAGACAGAACGGTCCACATAAAGTAATAACATAGTAAAATTTGCTAATATAAGAGCATGAATAGTGTTATCCAGGTGGTATAACGCAAAGATATGATAGTTTACATAAAACGCGAGTAAACAGTTTGGCGGAGAGACACATAAAATCGCAATTTGGAAGCAGAAGTTATTGCTGCCCAAATTAAACTAATTGTCGCATCGAGAGACTTTGAGGAAATCTACATTCAGCAACCGGCTGAGGGTGGACTAACCCAGATTCCCGGATAGCAGAGACACGAGAGGGCAACGACCACGTGTATTCAAATTCTAAAGTGTAGAATCAGTGAGTAATGAATGGTCTGTTTTAGTGAGTGTTAAATTCAAGCAAGGTGAATCCAAATTGGTACCACAAGTACTGTCGTGAGTACAAGACAATTATTAATAATTATAAACGATAATTAAAGGGTATAGTCATATTTCGTTCGCGTTTTCTTTTCATTCGTTTTCTTTTGTTTCTAGTATTTTAATTTTGTATTCCTTTCACTTCAATAAATTGAATTGTTAATGTTTTAGTTGGAGTGTTCTTATTATCAAACCCAGTTATGACCCTGAGATATAGAGATTCGACGTATTTGATTGTAATGATATAAGAACTGTATTTTCATAAAATGCCACGAATTAATAAATGAAAAATTAAAGTATTTATTGTTAACTGGATGAAATTCGGCGTGCAAAATAGATCTAATACTATGTAAATTTATTAACAATAATAATTTTTTTTATTTAAATCTTAAATTAATTTTGTTCATTATTTCAATTATTTAAGACCACCTTTTTAATTATTATATTTTTGACGTCTTCAACGTTTGAATAACTATTATTCATATTTAAATTAATTTTTTGTGTTAATTGATTCATGTAATTAACCTATCAATATATATATATTAGTGGTGATGATTCTTTTATGGCTTTTATATCAAGCCGGGATCATTCTGATTTACCGAATTGTAACTTAAGCTGCATAATAAAAGACAATGTTCTGTCTTCATTCACCACCAAAAATCTAGAAATCACAATAACAGCTCCAGACTTAGCACTTCCGTAAAGACTACGCTAAACGAGAAGTTTTGAAAAGGTGGTCCTAGGTGTATGAGAGTCAGAGCATGGTTCCCACAATATCACAGGCTGCAACGTAATATTTCAGTGAAGATAGAGAGGGTGAATGCACCCTTGAACTCACACCCTTTGTGAGTTTAGTCAACAGGTAACGCCCGTATCTTTTCAGAACCCTCGCCAGTAGCGCTGGGCACGAAACGAAGAAGTATCAAAGAAAAAATGCTTTGAATTGGAGCTGTGCTTTAAATTTCGCGTCAGCAGGAAACAGTGTTTAAATACCGCGGAGAAGCTTATTCTGCTCCCTGGTGAATATTTTTTGAAACGTCTGATGTGTACACACTATAGTTATCCACGCAGTCGTCATGTTTATCATTAAGGACTAACGCATTGGGTTATACAACCACTCAAATTCTTACAACCCAGCCGGTGAATGTATGACCTAATAATAATTAAATAAACGGATAGAATTTACAGGTATGAATACAAAAAAAATTAAGTTGGACATATTTTCTCATTATATTTCTACTGTTGTATTTTGAGTACTTCTAATGTCATGAATACCACAATTTATTTGATAAGATTAGTTTTTTTTAAAATATTAGTCGAAGAGACTTGTTTTTTGATGTGAGACAAAAATAATAGCATTTACATGCACGTTAATTGATATAATATTATTTGACGTATTGAAAAACATACATCGTTTCCAATGGAAACAGATAATATATATATAATGGATACTGGACACACATTTTTGGAAAAATTATCTCCGCTAATTAAATTCATTTTCCTTTATTTTTTAGGGTGACAGGCTACATGAGGGTAATTCACATGGTGGCAACTCCCCTTAAATAGCATAGGAAGGGATTTGTAAGGGGGGATGCGGAAGGGTAAAGGAAAGTAGCTAAGGGCTAACTAGGGCCCCCGGGCTATAGTTTAAGGATCCTACCCGGCATTCGCCTAAAAGCAATGCAGGGAAACCCCTAGAAAAACCGGCATCAGGTAGGTCGGGCCTTGGGTACTTGTCCCACGCCCTTCCGATAGCGGGAGAAGAGTTTACTGTGGAAACGCAGCATTCTATTCTCCGTACCTCGACCTGTTTAGGAGCCAGCTGGCCGACTGTTCCAATGGGAACAGAGAACAACTCTTACCGTATGCCCAAGGTCTGTGACCGCGGAACATATACCCCTCAAAACAGGCCTACAAGGTTCTGCCTGCGAGAGAATATCCTCGCAGGTACTGCCTGCGAGAGAATAGCCCTCGCAGACAGCTCCCTAGTCCATTTTCTATAAATAATCGCGCTATATTTAAAATTAGCAACTTAATAATGATATAGCAAGAAACATTCTAAATTGTGGGTGAACAACACGTTTTAACGATTTTACTAGCTACCGTTCTACAATAATTTCTAAAATATTGTATATCAAAATTAGTAACGCAGCACTACACTCACATAGTAACAACGACAATTACTATTAGTGTAAGATTGTTACTGTCGAAGATTTCAATGAATATGACACCATGGCGGCTGAAACGTAACGTTGCGTGTCTCACAACACGTTACTATTTTATTCTTCGTTGCCTGTTTACTTGGTTGACATTTACTTTAATTAATACCAAAAAAATAGTATAATTATTTAACTAGAATTAAAATTCATTAATCACAATGGCATACGAATAAACGAAATAATATGAAATAATTCGAATAATACTTATAAAAATAACTTTTAAAGTTTAGATTAAATCCTTAATGCGCAGTGTACAATTTGAAAGTACTTCTTGATGGGAGATTTTGGACTCACTTTCTGTGGGCTTGAGCAATTTACAATGTTAATTTTACGGTACCCTGCTGAAAATATTCGGTTCGCGTTCCCTGAAAACTTTTCTGGCAGTGAGAAGTTCCTATAGGCAGTTAGAAAGGCAGTATATTATATTCTCCCCCTCGATTCCAGATAAAAAATTCACGTTTTCTATGTTTCCTCACTTCTCATAACTGTCTTTCCAACATCAATTCCGCTGCTCATTCTTTAGAAACTAAAACATCTGCTAAATATTCCTCGTGACCAACCACGTCACTATATTTTATAACTTTGTCTCGTCCATTCCGCGACTCCTCCAAAAAATTGTCAACATCAATATCGTTTGAATATGCGGAATTTTCCAACTTGACACCGCTGATTTACCTTAGAACATATTTATTTAAGGAATAGCGTTTCCATTTCTGATTAATTCGACATTTCCCGTGAAAACTGTCAAATTCAGTTACAAATACTAGAAAAATTAATAACTATTATAGCAGATACTATGGAAATTCTATTTTCGCTCTAATTGTACCGAAACGTCTCCAGGCAAAACCCACTACTGAATATTTTTTCATTACGCCTAAATGTTGGATAGAATCCGTAATTTTTTAATTCTTATGTTGTCTTAAAAATTATTTTAAAAAACGTTTGTGCATATAAAATATTTTATATTTGGATTTAGAATATTCTAAATATTTAATATATATGTGACAAAGAACTATATTTTATATCCGAAATGAGGTTGAATCGACATTAGTTTGAAATTCATAGGAGCAATCAACGAGCGCTTCCTGTATTCAATTTTTTTCTGCATCAAACATTTATTAAACGTTTAACTGTCACATTTCCGGTGACGGATGAAACTGCCGTTTCCGTTCTGCAACAAATTTTAATTAGTTTTCATGACATGAGCCTGCTTTAGTCCATCATTAGCTTGCATTTGTCATCACGTACCTGATTGTTTCGTGTTACACGTCACCACATTCCTGTCTCCAATACGAGTTGCAGTATTTATGGAGAGAAATTAATAGCAAACTGTACTAGTTACCTGAAATTAAATATCCACAGCTTACAAAAGTTGACCTGCTGTGACGTCATTGCCTCGCATCACAGAACACATAGTTCGAATCCAGGCGAAGGGAATGGATATTATGTGTCTTATTTCACTTTCAGGCCACTGTGTCGCCCGAAGAATGGAAAAGTTTCTTTTACACGGACCAGTCAAAGGACAGAATGATCCGTCAGTCAAATTTAAAACGGCTTAATGATCGGAAATAGGGAGAAATTATTCACCGGAAATATTTTTAGTTTATAAAACTTAACAGGAAAAAAACGGGTAGTTATCACACAAACTCTAAAACCTGATATATATTTGTGAACATAAAGGTCCTGTAGACCAGATGTCGTCATCTTTAATTACGGGAAGAGCCATAAAAATATAATTTTTTATATACGAAATAGAACCACTTTATCCCTCACCATTATTTATTATATATATATATATATATATATATTGTAATATTCAATAAGATACAAGTAATAAAAACATTCTATCAAGTTGGAATCAAATTATGTAGTATGCAAAAATAATTATAATAACAAAAATGCAGGCAAATTCTGTAGTATTCACGAGATACTATCTAAAAAGGTTGAAATTAAACTAAAAAATTTTAAAAGATAACAAAGATTATTTATTTATCAAATTCTATTTCGTTGAAGTTACATTTTATATTTTTAAGTAAATGCCTAAGCTTTCATGAGAATCTAAATTTCACGGCCCCTTATAGGGCCTCTAATAAACACTGATTTTCAATTTTCACCAAGTTACAAATGCAAAAAATGAATTTAAATTTACAATAACAAAATTTTATACCAACAACAAAAACTATAGAGATCTGAAAAGTCTGCCAAAGCTATAGAAATATGGCGGTAAACTATATTCACGTAAAGGTTCACAAAATTTACGTTATTACATACCCTTTTGTGCAGAGGTGCTCTGGTTTGTGCATACGTGCTTATTTTGATTTTTATATAATAATCTTTTCATTGGCAGGCCATTCACTGATTTCTATTATTCTTTCCTCACTTTCCACCACTTTAAACGCTTTTCAAAAAGTGAGAGGAAAATGCATCCCCAAAGGTAGCCCCTTCGTATATGACTGACTGTTTCTCACAAATATATTTATATATATTTTCTAGAGAGAGAGAGGGACTTAATGAAGAGGCCCACAATGTTGTACGGAGTAATTGTTCCAGGTAAAAGATACAAAAGTTTTGGACAGTGATTTTGAAACAAATTAAATTCTGTGAAACTATGGCCTGTTATAAGTGAATAGTATATAGTGTGTCAAAGAGCCCAAAACGAATGCCTGGTACCAGTAAAGAAACTGTAAGTAGAGAGAGACATTTTATAAATTTTATCGTGAACGTCAAACAAGGATCAAATCGTCAGATTTCGGATTCACATTTTCTTTTTGCTGTTTAAATTCTAATTATTTAGAATGTTGTAGATTTTGATTGTCAAATTGAATGTAAGGAAAGTGTTTTTCTTTATTTAAAAGGCCCAAATAAACGACCCTGAGATGAGAGTAGATAAGTTTGTAAAATAGTAATGACACGAATGTAAATCAATCATAATAAGAGAAATTGTTATTATTACTTTAAATAAATTAATTGTTTTCTGAGGTTTAAATTTAGTAAATTATTTAACATCCTTTCATTTTAAATTTTAATAAAATAAATTCATCCATTATTTAACCATTGATTTAATTAATCTTTTTTATTATTACATTTTGGCGTGCCAACGTGAGGCAGAATTACTTTAAATTCATTCATAATTAATTTATTTTAATTATTAGACAAAAATTTGTAATGTACGTTTTATTTAAAATTTTCTCTAATATTATTGTCGGAGTACTAATTGAAACCAGATCATTGTTTGGCGCAAAAATGCAGAGATTGGAAATCTTTCTACGCGATTATTGACGGAAAAGCGTATGTAATACGCACAGGTTTTTGGCAGAAACATTCAGAGTGTGTTGTGGGAGCATGACGAGTGTGTTTTTGGAGCCTGACCAGTGTGGTCATGGCGATTTTGAGTTGTTTGTGACCTTGACCAGTGTGTTTTTGGAGCTCAAATGATAAAGTTAACGCAGGAGTTGGTTTTGAGAGGCTGAACAGTGTTGGTCATGGTGAAAGAGTGTGTCACTCATGGAGTACGTGTATGGTTTAGAGTGCAAACGATGATGTTTTGAGAAAAGCTTGTCTTGGGAACTTAAAACAATCTAAAAAAAATAGGACGACGTAAAATTTCTGAATATTTGTTAGAGAGGCGTCGGAATTTGGTGATGTGAAATGATATAGTAGTTAGTGTTATGGTCTTTTAATTATGTATTTTCTTTAGAATTAAATAAGTGTAGAGTGCATATATAATTTATCGTAAGATTTATCTAGTTTTTTGTTACATTCTTTTATTCAACTTGTTACTGTAAAATTTAATTTTTTTATCTTTTGTAACTGTATTGGTGGAAATTGCAAATCACTATCTTTATTAGAGACCCAGTCAGTGGCTCTGAGGTAACCTAACAATAACCTGTGGCATTTAAAAAAATCTACAAAGAAAGTAAATCGAAATTGTAATAAATTATTTTTTGTCCCCTTTAAAATTCTATAAATTATATTTTCTATTCATTAATTTGGTTACCACATATTTTGGCTGCAACGTGGTGGCATATCTATTATTCTATGATTTTGAATATATATATATATTTTTAGCTTCCGGGTTAATTAACGATTATCAGCCATGAGAAAATAACAAATAGATTCTACATACCTCTGTTTACATTATATAATACACATAAAATATATCATTTCACAATATAAAATTATGCACTGGCCACTGGATTCGAGCCAATGTAGTTAGTTACCGTCACAATG
Source organism: Zhengitettix transpicula (assembly GCA_037074705.1). Lineage (NCBI taxonomy): Eukaryota > Metazoa > Arthropoda > Insecta > Orthoptera > Tetrigidae > Zhengitettix > Zhengitettix transpicula. The sequence goes on along the minus strand of CM073593.1, from coordinate 24,606,621 downwards.
TAAGAATTATATTGGTGGAACCAGTTTATTTTAGCAGAAATGAGATTTATAGTAACTTCTTTTTTAAGTAGTTAAATAAAAAATTTTCAGATTTGTTGATAATAATATAATATAATAATATTAATGTTGAAAACAATACTTGTTTTTTGACTTTAAGGGTGACTTATCGTCTAGCTATATTAGCTTGATATTAAATTAAAAAAGGTATTATTGTTAGAATGATTATTTTGTTTCCGTCGCTTTAAGAATGATTTTAGTCACTCTATTACGAAAATTGTTAAAAAAAAATATTGCTAATTTCATAAATTTACCCATATGAAAACGTAGCAATAACATTGTTCAAGTGTCGAGAGTAGCTGTGATTGCTCTTTTGTCTAATCAGGGTTTATCTTGATAAATTATTGTTAATTATTTTTATAATTTGATTACGAATTATACATTGCGTGACTCATGTGGCCCTTACTATTTATATAAAAGTTATCATATAGAATGCTTTTGATTCCTCCACACAGTGTCAGAATAAGTTGTCTAATATTTCTATGGCAACTACAACCGCACGAATTAGGACTCTATATAAGTGTGTTTCTTCTTTAATGACGTAATACAGTTAATTCGTGAAATTCTTCTTTTTCGCTTTTATTTATTCTTTAGGTATTCGCTTAGCATTTCGCCGATTAAACGAAGAATAAAACTAAATTATTCGAAGTTAACATTAAAAATCATAAAGATATTTGATTCGTAAAGTTAAATAATTTTATTTCTGGAACAGCAATATTTGAACATAGACTGCGTAGGTCTTTAAAATTCCTACTGCTTTAAGAGTTTGGGTGAGTGAAAAAAAAAATTGCGGAATATGAAAGCATACACCGTTATATATCACGGTATAGTACAGATTTTTCATTTTCAGCTTTGGCGCTCAATAAAAATTTTCAGACATTCGTTCAGTAAACTATCATCATTTATAAATCATTTATTTATTTAATAAAGAGCAGACCCTACTGTTAAATGTCTCGAATGAAAAAATACGAAATATACTGCACTACAATGAATATTTCATGTAATTTATCTGCAGCTACGTGGATGTCCGTCGTTGCCTGGCTTGACATAATTAAACTCAGCAACATCCATATCCCAGAATTCGACTACAATCTCGGTTGTTTTTGTGTTATTTTTATATAATGCCCCTCCATCCTCATCCCTAAAGGTGTTCCCCTCTCATGATAAAAGGGTTGAAATTATATATAAAAAAAGGATCTGGAGAAACACCAACAATCTAATTGACCCCTGGGGTGGTAGATCCTTCTTAATACACAGTTTTTGTTTCCGGTTCGCAAGGAACACGTGTAAGAAATTTGGTCCAATTTGTTCAACAAACAGTCTATTTTATATATTAGATTTTTAAGTTATGTGACCCTATTACTATGTTCGTCCTTGAGCTGCATTCTTCCTGGGTTAAAAGTAATTACGCTATTAACTGACTCTGTTGCAGTGGGTTATCAATGGAATATTATCGTGTTTTTTACGCTAAGGTGGAATTTACAGCCAGGTTTCTCATTAAACTGTAAAGTTCGGCATGGAAACGAATGTTATTGGAAGCTTGTGTAGATATGCAGTCTATTCTCCAAAATCAAGACGGTGCGAAAAGCGATATGCAGAATTTTATTTGTACAGTGGAAGATACGTATGCAGAAGTCTGTTGACTCAAGAAACTCTTACTTTGAATGTGTTCATATCAGGGGAACGACCAAAATTACAGATCATTCTTGTTATTTCTTGCTATCCCATGCACTACATAGAGAAGACATGGCAAATTAAACACTCAAATTCAGACAGCGTACGATACGTTTCCCACTTGATGAAAATCTTAGAAGAGTCATCTTTCCTCACAAAACTCTGCTCTGAGTCTACTAATGTTAATTACCTAGCTGAGATTAAATATCTTGTTTTGGTCCATTTAACAGCAGTTGGAAACCAATTTCGCTTTAATTACAGGTGATGCGTTACCAACTTTCCTCTTTAAAGTCATTACTTTTTGAAAATAGGTCTGACGTGCAGCGAAGTGAAGAAGTGTTTTAGAGGCAGAGCAGCTAATTGCCAATAAAACTCCTGTGGCGCCACAGTAAAGCGAAACTTCAGCTGGAGGTATGGTATAATTAGTTATTAATCATTGATACCTCTACTGCGGAGAGAGGCATGACCTTACCATATGATATACGATTAGTTTTCTAAGGTCTCAATCGAATAATGGACGATTTCAATTTACCCACCGTGTTGATACTTCTGCGTAAACCGGAATTTTTTTGATATATGAGGTATATTAAATTTAAATTAAGCTAATTTGTGTAACGATATATACAAATTTACTTAAAGAATCATAAAATATATTAGCACAATGTATTAATTTTGGATGTAGAAATGAACTACTTCTCGAGATTAATCAGTGAAATTTTATATATAAGATTATATAAAAATTCTATTATTATAAAAAATTATACTAACAATTTGAACCAAATTTATGGCACTTTTCTTTAATAATATTTAATTTTTATATTGTTTTAATTTTTAGTTCTAAATTTATTGCATTGTAAACCGCACTGAACATTGTAACTTACTTTTCACTTGTTCTCGATTTTTCAAGTTTATATTGTTTGTTCGGAACCAATTTTTTAAATTTTATTTTAACCCTGGTAATTGTTTAGTTTGGTTTTGTAGTATTAAAGTTCAACCTGAAATGGTCACAATGTTACCGGCGAAACATAGTTTAATTTGAAGAAACAGGGTAAAACAGCGATTGTAACGCAACGTTTCGACGACCAAATGCACAACCTTCATCTTCTAGGCGAAGTGTCGGGGCTAGTCCCGATGACGGCAGTGCATTTGCTCGTCGAAACGTCGCGTAACAATCGTTGTTTTACCCGGGTGGAAACCCGAGAATTTTTTCTTCAACAAATACATCGGAAAAGGTTTCCATCTTTCATAGATTAATTTTCCATAAATAAATATTTTTTTGTATTCAGACTTTAAATTGTCTGTTGTTTAATAATGATAAAAAATCTAATTTATTAATATATGATTCGGATCGTATGTGGACTATATAACTTGTGTAACGTTATTTAATTTGTCGTAATGAGTAAATAATTATTTATATATATTTAATAAACTGTTAGACAACAATTAAAATATAATACAAACTTAAATATTAACGTTCAAATTTACATACTAATAGTAATTATTTCCTTAAATAGACAATAGGGAATAATGATCAAAAATTTAATTTATTAATGTATCATTCGGATCGTATATGGACCATTTTGATGAAAATAATATATAGGGTAATCCACAGTCTGGCCGTTTCTCTCATAGCATAGGAAAGGTACTGAAACTGCTGATGCGGAAAGGTAGAGAAAGGGATCCAAGAGTTAACTAGGAACTACTTGCTGTAGTTTTAAGGGTTGAACCCGGATATATGCTCTAAAATTGAGTTTTATGTGGGCTTTCAACATCATATTCTCTATGCCTCAACCAGTTTAGGAGACAACTGTCCGATTATTCCAGTAGAAATAGCGGAAAACTATTACCGTTTGTCCAAGGGCTGCGACCGAAGAACCTGCACCTCTCAAAACTAACCAGGGTGCCTCGATTTGTCTAGTTCAAAACTGGAGGGTCTCTCGTTTGTTAACATAAGAAAGAATTTGAAATGGGGTATGCGAAATTTTAGAGCAAGGCAGCCAAAATTTTCTTCTTCACAATTTCGTGAATGAGTCTAACGTTACACATATTTGATAAGTTAATAAATTAGCCTTAACATAAATTACAATGAGGATCTTAAATTTTTTGAAAAAAATAGAGAATGTTATTATTCGTCTTTGAATTGTTAAATAAAGTTAAAATTTATTCGGTAATTTTAGTTTATAAGTTAATTACGATTAATTTTATTTATAAGGCTAATAAAAATTATTATAACAATTCTAACTCTCTCCTCCCCCTATGCCATCAATAAATATTTGTGATATAAAATTATGAATACGTTTCCCATATCCATGCAACACTTTATAATTTCTACAAAAATTCCAGGGATTCAACACGCCTTTATAGCTGTCTGCGTGATTTATAACTTCCCAAGTCTCTAATTTAAGAACGTAAACTCTTTTTTCTTCCTCTGCGTCTATTTTTCACTATTCAGCCACGCTTCTGACATTTAAATTGCTTCTATTTAATTATTCGAAGAGATTCATCACGTCTTAAAACTTCTTTCTTTCATATATTACTGAACTTCATCTACCAAGGATTATGTCCCTAAGCCTTGGCGAAAAGATTTCATACTCTTTGAAATTCCAATTCCATTTGCAGATATATCATTCGCATTTATTCCATAATGTGCATTTCAAACTTTAAAAACGGTTCACGTAAACTCAAGATATTTCCAGTAGGTTAGGTAGAATAGTAATACTTCATTTCTCAGATTTAAATTGTGATTATAATTAAAATAGAGAAAAAATTTGTAATCGATTGTAGATTATAAAAATATTCTTATCATCACGTTATTTACATATAATAAAATAACACACAAGTAAATAAAAATCAGAACTGCTCGAATCGATGGAAGACAAAATGTACAAAATGTTTCGATTTAATCGTAAAGACAACGGTGATTTAATTTAAAACAGATATTTGTTAGTTTAAAGCTTGTACGGAAATAACGACTTTAACGGTTATTACGTCAATTCAGCGCATGTATTTAGTCCCTTAGTGATTACTGTCGTTTAACATGCATTTCAATAATTTTACGTTTATAAGCTTGCATTTATTGGCAACACTACTTATTGTTATCGTGTGAATTCAAGAGTATATTTTGGTGCCAAGTAAAATTAAATATACGTTTACGAGAGTGGTTCGGAAAGTGAACAGTTTGATGAAATAGAATTAATTATTCTTATCACTTTCTTCTCTCAGTACATCGACTTTTGCAATCAACTATGGCTTCTTCTTCGAAGAAATCTGTGTGGAAGACGAAATAACATTACATAGCAATTGTAAAAATCTGACGTTGATTTGGCTAGAGTTAATTTAAAACAATTATATCTGCTACGAGAAAACTGATTTGCTAATGACACATTAATTGTTTTTCGCACTTAAAAAATTCCATAATACTTTATAAAAAAAGTTAAAAAATGTACAATTCCGTCAAAAATCATAGTGAGAAACGATTGAGGATTTAATTACTTTTAACGTTGTTAAACAATATTTAATTCAACTCGTAAAGAAAAATGTTCTCAGAAAAATCCAGAAATATATTTAAATTACAAAAAACGTTAACACGATTCCACTTCGTTTGTTTGTAGGAAAACTGGTAAAGAGATTCAATACCTTATTCCGAATGCGCATCTCGTGCTCCAAGTTCATCAGTGAACTCGCAAGATCCTCTTTTTATCCAGCGGTTCTCCCGAGTCCACACGCAACGGTTCGAGTGACCGGAAGTTTGGGGGACATGAAGACAAAGTTCAAATGAGTCGTGAATTTCCGGAGGATGCTTGTCCATTTCACGAATATGGCCTTCGGATATGGCGTCGTGACTTTTTGTACACACAACAAACAACAATACTCTTTTCGACGAAAGACAAATCACTACCGTAAAAAATCAGACGTATCTGTAAGTAAAATAAATATAAAAATGTTTAGGAAATTACTTCCCAAAGATACAGAGCAATATTAATTTATATATAATATATTACGCTACTGCGTAGTTAAATTATGGTGATATTTAGATATTTGTATCACATAAATTAGCATAAACTTTTTAAATACCAAAAAGTTATAAATAGTTAGTTCAGAATATTATATATATATATATATATATATATATATATATATATATAATGGACATCAATATTAATAAAAACTAAAAAAATTAACGATATTTTCAGACAGTTTAAAATATTTTAGTTAACACTATCAGAATATAATAATTGAAGTAAAATAAAAGCTTGTAACAATTATATTTTTTAATAAATAAAATAAGCTATGTTTCTGTGTGCGTGTGTGTATTTATTTATTTTCTGTATACAAATATACACCCTACAAGGAAATTTTACCAAATTTTGTACAAGTGTTCCTTTTGAACCAGAAACAAAATATTGCGGTGTTAAAACACGCTACCACTTATAGGGTATATTAAACAACTGTTATTTGCATCGTAAAATTATTTTTTGGTTTAATGAAATTGATAGTGTTTCTCTTGATCATTTTTGTGTACAATTTCAACACCTTTCGGAAAGGCGTGGGGGGGGGGGGAAGCTCATTACAAAATTATAAGGCGAAATCAACCGAGATTTGAGTCAAATCCGGTGTTAAGGATGTCGCTGAGTTTCACTATGATATTCAACTTTCCGTTTAATCCCCAGTGTTGGGGTTGACGGGAGTGGAAAATTTCAATCATGTTATTTGCGTAAAATAATTTTTTAGAGGGACCAATGAGATTCATGGTATTTTTCCCGATGTTGTTCGTATATAATTTAAACCCTTTTCAGCATTGTGAGTAGAGCAGTTTTAGGGGTGGGGTGGAGGTTCATTAAAAATAAGGCAAAACAACTGAAGTTGAAGTCAAATGCTGGGTTATGGATTTAATTTTTAATCGTGACAACACGGACAATACGCTTGAGAATTGAAATATTGTATGAAACAAATCTGTTACCGAAGTAACATAGCAACTTTATAGAAACCCGATGAACATTCAAATGCGTACTGAAACGTCGTAATACTGATAAACAATTTTTTTAAAAAATTGTCAGAAAAGGTTAATTTCTTTAACGTATTCTTATTATATACTGTTACTGGAATGAGGAGTACATACAAGGACTAAAAAACCTCTGCGTCAAAATTTCAAGATTCCTCATATTGAGAGAAGAAAAAACTGTAATTTGGTCCGGAAAAGCATAATAACAGAATTATCCGAAATTTATGAATGTTAGTGCGAGACTCTGGTTACAATTAGAGAACGACGGCTTTCCCGGTGAATCTGTTGTAAATAAAATTCTCGGGTCTCAACCCAGGCCAAAGGTTTGTTACAATTGTTATATGAGGAAACATGTTGTGTTCGAAAGTCAATGCAAAGAAGGGATGCTGTCTGTATTCAGTCAAAAGGAGGTCACTTGGAACATTTCATCCGATACATGAACAGACCGCTCCAACTAGTCAGTTGAACTTCACACAAACCGATCAGATAATGAAGTTCGGATAGCTCCGTTATTATGCATTTCGGGACCCATGTGTTATTAATACACTATTTTTCTTCCTGAAATATTTCCGTCGAGTTTTATGACACTAAGAATCTATTTGAAACTAAAAACATTACAATAAATATGAGATACATATCAATAATTACATAGATATTTCAAATAATATTACAATTTTGAGAACCCATCTTGAGAACTTTAATCTTCTTGAAAGTGGCTATGGTCCTGAAAATTTGATGTTACATCTACACTCTGAGAATAAGTTAAAAGTTAATTATTTAGAAAGGTGCATGCTATCAAGTCACTACCGATTTATTTTTGTAAATTGAATACGTCTTTATAATATTACTATTATATTACTACGTAGCCTGTGATAGAAAAGGATACGTAAAAGAAATAATCAGCCATGTGGGCGATATAAGTCTAATATGAGTGATCATGAAAATGGCTTGACACTGAATCCTCGTACGTACTAATTACGTCTTGATCCGGACCCTGCTAATATTAGCTTTAATCTCTGGGTCCTAACGTTGCCGCAGACGAAAGTTAGAGCTAATTGTCTGATATCCCCGCACTTTGTCCTAACCATATTTTGCTCGGTAAGCTAAGTTTGAAGAAATTAAATGTCACCTTCACAGAGTTCATATTTTCCTTTTATACTCCTACAAATCTACTTATACAATAATTGGAACGAGAGTCCTGTGGAGGGTGGGGAGGGCAATCTTTTGTAATTTGCTGTCCCCAAATCCTCCCAATTAGTGAGTCGCCGTGGGCATGTGCTGGGACTAATTCCCCGAAGCAGGCGGGGACATCATTACCATGGCTGGCAGGCCTCCGACTGACAATGGACCGCTGCCTCTTAGGGAGCGATTAATGCTCTAGCTGAAAGCCATACGCCATTGCAGCTTCTTAAGCTGCTGTCCCCGTCATAGATGTAAACTTCCACTGGCTGAATCACACAGCGCACGCGTCATGAATAGCAAATGATATCTGTCAGTGTTCTCTATCTCAGAGAATATTGACTGACCGCACCTAAATTGGGTGTTATACATAAACAAAAAATCTCGAACTAGTTCATTTAAATATTGTAAAATTGTTGGGATAATGCAAAACAAATCTCATAATTTTTAATAAAAAAATTAAAAAATACTATTTGTTGCCTATGGGTTGGTTCGATTGAACGTTCGTATATTGCAGACGAATGATCACAATATGACCGCAAAAGACTTTGTTACAAAGGCAAACAGTATTTTTACAGATTTTTCTTAATACTATTAGTAATAAATATTTGGCATAATAAATTTGTACAAAAAATATAAATTAATGCTATTACATTTAACAATAATTTTTGTCTGTTAACTTTAAATTAATAAACAAATCAAAACAGTCAATTCATAATTTTTTAATTATAAATATGTGTGGTAATTTTAAATAAATATTGTTTTGTTTATTGTTTATAGTCGTGTCAACATAATAGTCATTGGAAACTTTACATATCTACTACTTTAAATTATTACATTTGATTCATATTACATATACATATTATTCTTAGCCTAAGATAATTCTATTTAGATTACATCTTGTGTGCTGGTTTCCTTACTAAACTCTAATAACAGGTTATTTATTGCTGTCGCAGAGGTAAATATCTCCCTTCTCGTTTATTTCTCAATTGTGGTTATTATAATCCTGTCGTGCTTTGGACAGTCGTAGAGGACATGCTGGATCGTCAGGGCAGTTTTTCTTGAGTCAGACATAGGTTTCGGTGAACTAGAGACCAGACAGAAGTGCATGAGGTTAGCGTTCTTATACTAGCAACAGCCACTTGCAGTCTCCGTGACAGATTGCCAGAGTAGGATATTACCTTGAAGTTGTTGACTTCCTTATAAAAAATTCCTTCATTTCCTTCCTATTCTACACTTGTTTCATTTTTTCCGCCAGTATTCTGGCATAGACTTGTCGCACGTCCGGTTTTAATGCATATTGGACTGTTGTTTTTATTTATCGGTTGATATGCCTCTATCTTTGCACTGTTGTCAGCCCCTTAGTTTCCCTCTATTCCTCTGTGTGCCGGTATCCATCCCATCGTTATTGCTTTTTAGGATAGTCATAATGTTTTCTCTGATTTTATTGACGGTACCATTCCATATCTTTTGGTTTGTTATTATATTTATTGCAGCCAGAATATTATTTTTATTTTTATTTGTTTTTTCTTCTCTATTTCAAAAGAAATTATTAAATTTAATTTCAGTCCAGTTTTTTAATAATAGCTAAAGCATTTATGCACTTTTATGTATCTTCTGTTATTTAAAAGGCATAAAGTTCATTATGTATACAATCAAAATAAATGATCATTCGTTAGTTATCGATGGTATATGAATCTAATTCATAAAAGGGTGGCAGCTTCGATATCTCTTAAAAACAAACTAAAGGAGTGTAATAACAATCATTCGTCTTCTTCTCTAGGATGGGTCGTTCCAAATTCTATTTGGAATTAATATTTTCTGATTAATAATTCCATTAATTTTGTAGGTAGTTGAACGAATGTACAGTGATTTCAAACCAAACATTCAACATCTTTATTAAAGATATTACGAATAAGACTACGACGTTGATTTACTAGGAATATATTATATTAATTAAATGAAACATAACAGTATAAATGAAAGAAAATGTATTTTGCCACTTTCTGATCCAAAACTCACATAATAGATTCTGTCATAATCTATAGAATAAAATTCATCATAAACACACCCGAGGAAACTAGGTTTGAAGGTACGTGAAGTAATGAATCTAGAAGATTAATACGAGCACAAATTTATCTAATTATTCATATAAAATACATTCAGAATTTGTGTTTATTTTCATTACCAGTATTTTAATTATTATTTAACTGAATCATAGTATTTATTTCGGAATTTTTTAAATCTGGAGATATTTTAAATTTTAATAAGACATCACACAATATTTCCATTTAGTTTCTCGTAATTGTGCTTAAACACAATTTATTTCGGTTTTATTTATTACCAACTGTTACTTGGACAAATGATTCATCCAAAATATTTCCCAGTGATTTTTTTAAACGTTAATAATTTAAATATATTTTCATGTAAACATACTTAAATCACATTTTATTGTCAACGATACGAGACGCTTACAAAACTCTCATATAAAATTTATTTTTTTAATATTAAAAGAAACAGTTATTTATTTCAATACAAGGCTTTTAGGGAAGTCACCATTCATTGTTTTGATATATAGTTCTTCTTAGCAAACATTTAATTGAATAAGGACTATCCCTCAGTTTTAGGGTGTTAAACCTGAACGCATTGTCAAGATATAACTTCATGGTTCTTGTTAATTACATAAATAAACCTTATAAACCGTGCAAAACCCTTCGCCATTAAAATGGTCATACATCTAGATTAGTTGCGGCATTTTAATGGCGAACTCATGCAAAACTAACTTTAGAACATCCTATAGAATTCATACAACGTACACAAATAATCTCACACATTGCTTCGTTGACTGTTATAACTAATAGTTGTTAGTAGAAAGCGGACTTCTATTTCAAATGGTTGGTGAAAATTAATTAACCGTTTGAACCTTGTCTGGACTTTAAAAATATGTTAGATAATTTTATCGTATTTAAATAACGGCGAAGAATATATATATATATATATATATATTCATGTCTATTTTTACCAGTCATAAAATTTATTATAATTTTTTAATTTTAATTTGTCTCTTATTACTGCGGAAATGGTTCACGGATAATTTTATATTCATACTCATGTAAATATAAAACTAAGGATAATCCTGGAGAACGAAGTTTTCAAAAAATCTTTAATACGCCTTCCATTGCGTATATTTTCTGGAGGACCAGGAAATTAACCAGGTTAATGTTTGTGCAGTGTTGCCATTTAGGGCCCAAGCTTGCGACTATAATCCATAACAAATGTGATTTTAAGTAAAATTCGATATAAACAACGCGGGGCAATGAATGTTAAAATTTCCGGCTCGATTTACCTGTCCCACATTGGGGTAGATTTTCTCACCATGCTAATTACCTTTCCGTATCTAATGCGCCCAACAACCTTTCTCGTCCATACTTGATCCATGTCAACGATAGTTTCAGAATCATGCGTTCGGCTTTGATTAAATTTCAAATTATCTGAAGAAAATAAAAATCAGTATTATGATAATTTTAAATGTCACCACTGTAATTATTATGCGTTGTTAGCTAAAAAATCTGAAAAACATAATAATATTCTATTTAAACATCCTGCTCTATTTTCTTACAGCTTATATAGAATTTCGACTTCTCAGTCTTCTCATATGAATCTGTTTTTGTGTTGTATTTCGTAGAAATTCACCTCGGGTTCTCCGATATTTTTACGAAGTATTTCTTGATTAGCTTAGATATATGTTAGCAAATCAACTTTTCCGAGTGCACTCTTTCTGAGCTACGCCAATTTGTAGTCTGTTGCTCCACCACGCGACTATTGCAACCTTGGCCTCGAGCTCGAGCACATACAAGGAAGACGTGATCGGTGTGAGAAGCAACTGAGAGAAACGTCTGAGGAAACAGTGAGACGTGCGAAATGGAGTTCAAACTAATTAATCGTGGTAACGCTGCGGCTAAATTATTATTGAACCGGCTGTCATGATAGAATTTTTACAGAATTAATTGGACTGTTAACGATAAACTTGGTCACGGCTCTAGAATCGTTGCTCAATGTTTCTCAACAGGTTTTATAATAAATTATGGAATTATCCAGTCAATATTTACTCTGTCTTTCGAATAAGTGCAGTGTCGTATCGTATGATATCACTTTAGATGTACAATTAAGGCCATACCGATTTACATTTAATCATACAAATGATACAAATAAATATCCAAATCGTTAATTTCCTCTCCGTAATTTATTTTCTATGAAACTACCATGATCGCCCTATATATCCTTTACTAACTCTAGGACTACATATATTTCCAGGTTTTTACTTCCAATATCTGCATTTCCTTGATATCAAGTGAATTAATATTCATAGAATTCAACAAAGCCTTACATTTATTGTCTACATATCATTGAAGATCAGCTTCATAATCCCCGAGTTTTTTATTACACTACTACTACTATTACTACTAATAACATAGTTACTAAAAAATTATGTAGTCTTAACTTCTCAATTCAATTAATAATTAATTTCACTAACTTAAATTTCAGACCAATAATTAGAGAAACAAAGAAATCAAAAGATTTTTTACACATCTAATGACGACGCGTTTCATATTTTTCTATGTTAACTGAAATACCGAATGACAAGTAAAGCAAATATCTAAAATTTACGGCCGTATAATTAATTAAAATTACTCATAGAACTGCTTAGTGAAAAACATAAAATAAATTAGACAAAATGAAATATTGATCGAAAATACCATTTAAAAATAGGTTTGTCATCTCGAGACAGACACTTTTAAGAACAATTTATTTAATTACGAAATAATTTTATCTAAATTGAAACAATAAGTCTATACAAAATGATATACGTTACTTCTTCGAATTAATGGGAAATTAATTATATTGTTTCAGTGTGGCTTAAGAATATTATTTATTACTGTAATATTCATACGTTTTAAAAATTTAAAGAATGATAAATGAGGGACAATAAATCTTGATGAGGCTAAATGTGTAGTATCAGCTAATGTCGTTAAAAAGAGGATTTAATTGGATTTATGAAGGCTTTCTCTGCGGGCGGAGACGTTACTTGTTGCAGCGAACTTTGAACGCTTCGGTAGTAAGGCAGTGAGTTGTTGGCAGAGATGTCAATACCGTGATAAATGCTTCCGACCTCCGCGACTTGGTATTGTGACTGTAGGCAAGTCGTTATAAGTGCTATTAAATCAGAAGGCGTTATTTGTGTGTCATAGAAAGATTTGTGTTACTTGATATTATCTGACGCATCTGAATTTAACACCAGTAATTTAGTAAGAAGAACGAGGACATAGTAATTTTTTTTCAATTTTATAAAACTTTTGAGCATTAATTGTTATGGGTTCAATATTAGTTAGATGCAAGCGTTAAAATATTTTTCTTGGAATAAATACTTTACACGAATTTATTTTCTTTGAAACGCATTTGATTAAAACTGATAAAGTACGTCTTTATGAACTTACATATATTAAAAAATTATCCTTCAGGCGCAAATAATAAATAATTTCGGGACAATTATATGCAAAATAATCATTTTAATTTGTCGTAGGCCATAGTGTATAATTTTTCGAAGCGTCAATCGTTGATTCATGTGATACTGTCCAGATATAAATGAAGGATTTCAGTTTTCTCCTGAGAAGATTGTTTAGTTATTTATTTTAAATGGATTAGATCCTTAAGATGTCCAAAAAAAACTTCGTTCAGTTTTTTTCGTGCATAATGCCAATATTAATAACGTTCACTTATTATAATTTTTAACTTATATAAATTTAAGGGAACGTTTATAAATCGTGACTTCACTCTGGAGAGGAAAAATAAATCAAATAAATATCATGAGTAAAGAGTCAAAAAAAGGTTTAGTAACTGACAATGCAAATAATAACAAAGATTAGTCCCTGATTTGAGACTTAATCGGGTGAACAATACAAGATGTCACCTTAATTTTTAATAATTATAATAATTTTTTTTTCCAATTATGTTTAATATTCTGATAAATTTGATTGTATACACTTAAAAGATTTTTAATAATTTTTTTAAAAATAATTTAAGCCAAACCCTGCATATTACCAATTATTAATAATTAATTTATATAATTTTGTAGGCTATTAATTATAATAATTACCGTAATCTTCAATCCTATTGAAAAAATTTTGATTATAGAATTATTACTTTTCCCTTTACTATAAACTATTTTTCTTCAAATGATGTACCCAATTAGGAACGAAAGGTATTTAGATTATATTGTTTTAATCGTAGTAATTGTATTTTCAATTAATTTTTTACTCTTTGGCCATTATATTTATTTATCGTGTTATTTTATATTAATATAAAATATAAATTACTTTGTAGCGTCTAAATGGTTATGGAACGTGGATAGAAATATTTTTAAATACAAATATTCACGCTTGAAAGAAAATGGCGTTCATACGTAAAGAGTTTGTGTTTTGACGGATGAATGCCGGAGATTTTCTTCCTGCAGATGGTTTTCGGGAACTTGTAGGGAACCGATACTAGTGGACGCCTACCTCTCTCTGGTTTCAGTCACCTGCAAATATTCAGCATCTTCACAGAACTTCACGCGTTTGATACACAACTTGTCGCCTTACCTGACTGGTTGGCTTTTAATTAACCAAATAGTGTATGGTTTTTAAACACTTTTGTAACTTGAATTGACTTTATCGGTAAGTAACATTGTCAAATATCCTGCGGACTAAACACCACCTCTAAAACCATCTGAAATGCAGTCCTAGATTTCTCTTTGATCAGATGTCCTGTACAAAGGTTAAATTAAAACTTTTTTCAAGTGAACCATGATGTTGGAATTTATAAATCCCGATCTTAAGAGGGAAGGTTCGCTCTGATCACAATATGACTATTAGCACGGTCCTATTTCTCCGACATCTTGCTTGCGCGCATCAAAAAGAAACTGCCAGATATTATTTTTTCTTTCTACATATATTAATATGATGGAAAAAATTATTCATTTATGCTTACAGTTGAACATCAGATTCTCGTATACACTACTGTTTAATGTCTTAATCAAATAGAATATATTCATCAACGTAGAGGTCCACAGTTTCGAAAATATCAAATCAATAATACGGTCGCGGCAATCGCTATGTAGGAACATGAGATTATTAAAAACATTTACGTGAAAGTTGTTACGAAAACAAAATTATTCAATGGATTGAAATCAATTTATTGGAATCCTTGCATGAAAATTGAAAAACGAACTAAAGGTTTGTAATAATAATCATTCGTCTTCTCCAGGATGGGTCATTCCGAAATCATTTGTGGAATTAATATTTTCTGATTAGTAATGCAAATAATGTTGCCTCTTTGTGATCCCAAACTCACAAAATAGATTCTGTCATAATCGATCTAATATAATTCATCTTAAGCACACCCGAGGAAACTAGTTTAGAAAGCACATGAAGCAATAAAACTAGAAGTGGAAATATATTTTAACATATTTTAAAGACTAGTGTTTTTGAGAACCAGATTAAATATGGGAAAGTTAAATGGAGAACCATTTAGGATAATTATTCATATAAAATATCACAGTGATCAAAAAGTAAGGTGAAATTGTCATTTAAAATTCCCGGGTATTAAGAAGGCAGGTAATTTTTTTCCTAGGTTGGTAGGACTGTCTATAATATTTTCCAAGCGTCTTTTTGTTAAAAGGTTTAATTATCTTCGAGTTACACGTTTTTTTGTAAACAACCAAAAGTGAAATTTTCGATTTTTGCAATGGGTGATTTTGTATAGCAAAGAACTTGCATCAAATTTTGTTTCCGGAACAAATATTATTGAGCGGACACGTTGAAAATGTTGCGGAAGGCCTTTGGTGATCAAACTATGGAACAAAAAAACGTTTATAAGTGGTACAACGAGTTCAAAGAGGACCGAGAACGAGTTGAAGACGAACCGCTCTCTGGACGACCATCAACGACTACTGACGAGGGCCACGTCCAAAAAATCAAACATTTGGTGCTTGAAAATCGTCAATTGACACTTAGAGATCTCGCTGATAGTGTTGGAATATCATTTGGCTCAGCCCAAACCATTTTGAAGAATGTTTTGTGTCTCAAACGCGTCAAGATTCGATTAGTACCAAAATCGCTCAATTTTTTGGGAAAAAAGCGTCGCGTTGATGTGTGTGAAACTTTGCTGTCTGACTATCAGGACCACTTGAAATGCATCATTACTGGATACGAGACTTGTATTTACGACCCTGAAACCACCGACCAATCCAGCGAATATCGTGCAAAATGTGAAGCAAGACCGAAAATCAAGGTCATGTTGACAGTTTTATTTGATTATCGTGGTGTGGTGCACTATGAATTCCTTCCGCCGGGCGAAACTGTCTACAAAGAATATTATTTGAGCGTTATGCGTCGTTTGCGTGAAGCTATTCGTCTGAAACGGCCGGAATTATGGGCGATCAACTCTTGGTTCTTTCATCACGACAATGCACCAAGTCATACTGCATTGGTTCTTCGCGACTTTTTTTCCAAAAACAAGACTCAAATTGTTCCACAACCACCGTATTCACCTGATTTGGCTCCGTGAGACTTCTGGCTATTCAGCAAACTCAAAAGGCCAAAGCGGGGACGCCGTTTTGACACAATTGAGGAGATAAAAACCGAATCGAAGAAGGTCTGAAAGGCTATACCGGAAAAAGACTATTCCGGCTGTTACGGGGATTGGAAAAAGCGTTGGAAAAAGTGCATTTTATCGGACGGGGATTGCTTTGAAGGGGATGAAATTGATTTGAAAGAATAAATAAAGAATTTATATTTTATTAATAAATTCACCTTACTTTTTTTTTACAGTGGTATAATCAGAATTTGTGTTTATTTTCATTACCCATGTTTTAACGATCGTTTAACTGAATCATAGCTTTTATTTTGTATTTTTTTAAAAAAATCTGGTGCTTATGTTTAAAATATTAATAAGACCTCAGTCAATATTTCCGTGTAGTTTCTCGGAATCCTGCTTTAACACAACGACTTCAATCGCTAGGTAGGATCGTGAGATTATTGAAACATTTATGTTGAAAACATTATGAAAATAAAATTATCCAAGGTATTGAGACTAATTTATTGGAATCATTGCATTAAATTTATGAGGCCCGACGTCTTAGATTTCGCAGATAACGTAAAAACGAAAAAAAGCAGGACGAAAAGAAGTGAAAGTGGACAGTATTTTCCGCAGTATTTCTACAGCCCGTTGGGACGTAATATGTTCCGTTGAAATACGATAACTCAGGGTGGTACTTTATCCCGATAACGGAGCGGGGATTAGCACGCTAGCTGCGCAAAGGCACTGTGGAACCTTACAATATTTAACATCCAGTACGACTCGTGAATCTCTAAAGAAGAATTGCAGGTTCGCACCGTGCGCACATGAGCAGCCGCTTTCATATTTCACAAGGTTCTGTTCTTCTGTGGCCAGGGCATCTTCCTGCAAGACAAAAGTAGGCAGCATGTGTTCGAAACACATAGTCGGAGAAACTCGAAACGTAATAATTAATTCAGATATGAATAGTATTTAATTTTAACCTGTGCATTACTCTTAGTTGAAGAAGACACAAAAGTTTGAAGTCTGACTTTAATTGATACACTGTTAATACACATCTCCGAACCTCTTTGGAACGGCTGAATTCGTTTCCACATCCTGAATTATTATTGAAGTTAGCCACTTTTCAGTGGCTTCATAACAAAGTAGTTATATTATGTAATTGGCTGTGAATCTTTTAATTCAGCCTCAATTTTAATCTTCATTATATTTTTTTTACATTACAAAATTCTCTTTCTTAGAGAATCAGGTTGAAAAAATCGAACCCGTCTGAGCACGAGGCTCCTCCATTGTATAAGACTGAGCCAGTCCTATATGTCTGAGCTTCAATTGAAAGCATTTCTTCTGTTCTTGAATTCCCTTTATATTCACTATCGAGTTTCTCTTACCCGTCCATGTTTCGTTTCCATACGCTCGTAGCACCAGTATACATATTTTATACTTCTCAACCCACGATATTATTTAACCTGATTGCCAAACAAAATGAATATTCTAAATCATTACAAACTTTTTGTCTTTTTATTTGAGTTAAAATTCTGATGATCCGGATTAAATTGTCGACATAGATTTTTCCTCAGACACTATAATCTGACTCCTCTCTAATTTTTCTCTAGATCTACATGCAGAATTAACAACTGTAATAATTTTCTTCAAAGTATATTATATCTTATAAATATATTTATTTGACTTCGTTGAATTATAAATTGATATAGCAACCAAACTCGTCAGAAATAAATTCTAATAAAATAAATATTATAACATATTAATAAAAATTATTACGACGTATCCAAAGATTTTCGATAAACAGGTTGTTATTTACACAATTAATTGTTTAGATTTCGAAGCATGTTATATCAGACAAACGAATCGTTCTTTACAAAATCGAATGAATAAACGTATAAATAATTTGAAATTTAACATTCGTAATTATTAAGTCTTGTCCAAAAATATTTATTGAACCCTTTAATGAGCCAACACAGTTAGTTTAATTTACATCTTCTGTAAATAAATGTTTCAATTATATAATACTTGAACTGATTCTTTGTTCCATAACCATAATCTTGACTGACAAAATACAAAAAAAAATTAGAAAATAAATATATACATAATTTACGACTGATCTATTAGATCCAACAATTCAGCTATTTTGTGAAAAATGATATTAATAATTAAAATATAATTTATGATTCCCTGTTATTTTAAATTATTTTTATCCGTTAGTGTAAAAAATTGTTTTCTATTCTTAATTTGAAATGTTAAAAATATCAATAACATTGTATATAACAGTAATTTCAACTGCAATGTTTGGGTAAATCACGCGCTTTTAGAAATTTTCTCGATAAAATTTTAATCCTGTATTTATACCTCAATAAATAAATTGAAAGTAATATTTAATACAATTTTCACATAATTGTGTTATAAATATCAGGTTTCCTTTAATTTTTTAGATAAACGAATTTGTAAATTAATCTTATCGAGAGGTTCCAAATAATGAACGATACGTCGTGCTAATTTTCATTTATATGCAGTAGTTGTTTATTTTATTAAAATATATTATTGACGAACGCGGCTGACTTACTCATTCACTTATGATATATACCACTGTGATCAAAAAGTAAGGTGAAATTGTCATTTAAAACTCTCGGGTATTAGGAAGGCAGGTAATTTTTTTCCTAAGTTGATACGACTGTCTATAATATTTGTTAAAAGGTTTAATTTTCTCCGAGTTACACGTGTTTTTGTAAACAACCAAAAGTGAATTTTTCGATTTTTGCAATGGGTGATTTTGCATCAAATTTTGTTGGCGGAACGAATATTCTTGTGTGGACACGTTGAAAATGTTGCGGAAGGCCTTTGGTAATCAAACTATGGCACAAAAAAACGTTTATAAGTGGTACAACGAGTTCAAAGAGGGCCGAGAACGCGTTGAAGGCGAACCGCGCTCTGGACGACCATCAACGTCTACCATTTCCAAAAAATAAAAGATTTGGTGCTTGAAAATCGTCGATGGACAATTAGAGATCTCGCTGATAGTGTTGGAATATCATTTGGCTCAGCCCAAACCATTTTGAAGAATGTTTTGTGTCTCAAACGCGTCAAGTTTAAATTGGTGCCAAAATCGCACAATATTTTTGGATAAAAAGCGTCGCGTTGATGTGTGTGAAACTTTTCTGTCTGACTATCAGGACCACTTGAAATGCTTCATTACTGGAGACGAGACTTGGATTTACGCATACGACCCTGAAACCACCGACCAATCCAGCGAATATCGTGCAAAAGGTGAAGCAAGACCGAAAAGACTACGGCAAAGTCTATCGAAAAACAAGGTCAGGTTGACAGTTTTATTTGATTATCGTGGTGTGGTGCAGTATGAATTCCTTCCGCCGGGCCAAACTGTCAACAAAGAATATTATTTGAGCGTTAAGCGTTGTTGCGTGAAGTTATATGGGCGAACAACTCTTGGTTCCTTCATCACGATAATGAACCATGTCATACTGCATTGGTTCTTCGCGACTTTTTTTGGCTCCTTGCGACTTCTGGCTATTCAGCAAACTCAAAAGGCCAATGCAGGGACGCCGTTTTACACGATTGAGGAGATAAAAACCAAATCGAAGCAACCGGAAAAAGACTATTCCGACTGTTTCGAGGACTGGAAAAGCGTTGAAAAAATTGCGTTTTATCGGACGGGGATTACTTTGAAGGGGATGAAATTGATTAGGAAGAATAAATAAAGAATTTATATTTTACAACTAAATTCACCTTACTTTTTGTTCACAGTGGTATGTTATTCGAAAAAAACTGAAGTTAAACTATTCTGAATATTTAAATTATAACTGTGTTATATTTCCACCCCAATCATCGCATATGTTTATAACATTTGTACTCCAGTGAAATTTAGTCGGTGGATGAAATAAATGGAATTTTCTGACGGAATTTATTTTTAACGGAAGTTTAATTCTCGCAAAGACTAGTTTCTTGATTAAAGCCTAAATTTATTATTCTCTTACAAATATGGACTAATGTATGGCATTTAAAATATTTACATTTTTAATCATCTGAATCCTTTTATTTCATTTCTTTTTTTAATTCCTCAGTTTAGAACATTGCAGACGGCCCCGTACAGTGGATATATTGGAGTGCCTTGTGTTTAATTATTTTATATTCACGGAAGGGTGTGTGTTCTAAAATTTCAGCGGTCATCATAGATTTTGTTAGCTCAGAAGTTTTTAATCACCTGATCTATTGTCTTCGTCTAGGTATGAATATTTCCAGTGCTACCTTAGAACAGTATTCTGCCTTAAAAAATATATATATTATTTGTAATATTTTACGAGTAACTAAAATTTACTGAATTAAGATGTAAAGTACGTAAATATGTATTTGATACAACCATTGGTCAATAAAGAGGGAATTATAGCTCGTGTCTTCGTCAGTTAAATCAAAAAAAATTATCGTAATGAGCATGTTAATGTTATTTATTAATATTGGAAGATAGATAAAGTTCTATTTGGCTTTTTTCTCTTACATACTCTTATGAATGCTGTTACTAAGAAGCCATTATCTTCTGTATACTCTCGCTCTTGGAAGTTCATCAATCATATCTTTTAAATAGTTTCTTTGTTGCTGCTACTCATTAATTGCATGAAAGAGCCACTGAATAACAAATATTCAACTTATAAAAAGGTTCATATATGCAAGTAAATTGTAAATAGCTTAAATGTACAAAAAAAGTGTTCGATTAAGCTCTCTATAAAACTATTAATAGGATATTATTATTCGTTAATTTAATGTTAAATATTATTACTCGTTAAACAGTGGTGTCGTATGAAAAGTTAACAAATAAATACTCTGACATTATTGTTTTTTTTTAGTTTCATTTTATAGTGATTGCAATAAGATTTTATATCAGTATACCCATCCATTTTTTAATTAAACTGCTTTTCTGATATAACACAAGCAAATAAATCAACATGTGTGGCCCACAAAGCCTACTGTATTTACCGATGCACCATGTTGACTCGTGACAAGATCGTGTTTGTACTCTGCTTGTTCTGTTTGGAAAAGCGGAAGCTCAGTAACCATGTCCCTCGAACCACGGACTCTGCGGTCGAGTAGCCTGTGTTGTTGACAACGCTTTGTTTGAGACAATTCCAAGTGGGTCAATTCTGCTTTGTGAAGCCCGGTTCTGGCTTTACATTGCATGTGTAAATTATTCCCCTGACTAAGCGGTTCCATTGCGATTCACTTTACTTAGCACCCTCCGAGCTTGCATCTCTAACCAGAGAGTATACGATCGCCTGGCACACTGCAACGCTGCACTTCAGAGCTTCAAATATAACGAAATTGTTATGCCTTCTCGTAATGAACCAGAGAGCATGCTGTCACGAAAATCTTCATAAAATTCTTAACCTAAAACGTATTTCAGACAAGGAACATAATTTTCATGGAAAACTATGCGCTATTATTATTGTTGTTAAAATTACACTAAATAAATCATTATCAAATAAGTACTGCAAAAGTATTACCTTTCTGACCGTCGTTAACAATTTACTCAAATAATATCGTCATTATTTAGATTATTTGGGTATTCCATTGTCTAGGATTAGACAAGTGAGAAATAAAAAAGTGAATAAGGCAAAGAAAAGTAAAAAAAGGAAAGAAAAACATAAATAAAGAGGCAGGTCAAATAGTTGACGAGAAAGATCGTCTAGAATATCAGAAAAAGTATGTAGAGATATACTCCAAGCGTAGAAAACAAAGGAAACAAGAGAAACAGAAAGAGAGCGGTAGTGTGCAAGAAACAGAGATGACGGAAAAATAGTCAGGAAGTTCAGAGATGAATGTAGAAACTCCAACGTTTCGAACACTACAGGAAAAACTGTTCGTCATCGGCAACACCTGAACAATTGTCAATAAATTTGAAAACCCGAATAATATCATCTGATCATTTCACTAAACTTCATTTATTGGAGACGTTACGAAAGTTTAGATTATGCTTCCAACCTTCCGAGTTCTCTAAAACGTCTGGCAAAGAGACGAACTATTAGAATATATCGCATTTAGATTGTCCGTAATTACTCCAACATCTCACTAATATTTAATTTCTCTTGCGTTTATTACTCTCTAAGAATCATTTATTACATAATCAGGGATTATAAGGAAAATTTTTGAATTTTTTATATTTTTTTTAGGGCAACAGGCTACATGGCCACATGGTGGCAACTCCCCTTTAATAGCAAAGGAAGGGTTTGAAAGGGGGGATGCGGAAGGGTAGAGGAAGGTAGCCATGGGTTAACTAGAGCTCCCCGGGCTATACTTTAAGGATCCTACCCGGCATTCGCCTAAAAGTAATGCAGGGAAAACCCTAGAAAAACCTGCATCAGGGCAGGTCGGGAATTGGGTACTTGTCCCACGCCCTTCCGATGGCGGGAGAGGGGTTAACTGTGGGGTCGCAGCTTTCCCCTCGCCGTGCCTCGACCAGTTTATGAGGCAGCTGGCCAACTATTCCAATAGGAATAGCAGACAACTCTTACCGTATGCAACCCCGGAACATACACCCCTCAAAACAGGCCGAGGTGCCTCGGCTTGTGGGAACCTGAGTTCAAAAAACCAGAGAGATGTGAAGGCATCCCCAAAGGTAGCCTCCGTCAGAGCTCTCTGGGAAGGTTCACCTGCGAGATAATTCCCTCGAAGGCTTCCTCCCTCTCGGAAAATATTGAAAAAGCAGTCGATATAGAAACAAAATAATATTACATAGATGACAGGGAGAGACCGACAGAAAAAGGGGATTGGAAATAAAGGTGCAGAGAGAATGATTCCATATAACAGTGAGTAAAAGTTTTATTGGTTTCATACGTAACTTTGACCGCCATTGAAACGTCCTGGGCTAATACATTTGCATTCACGGAATTGTTTATGCATGATTCCACTATGTCAGTGGGATATGAGAGTTTTTAGTTCAGAGAACAGAATTGTGAATCTGAGAACACCACAGGTGTCCACCATGTCGACGCGACTATTATATATTTCAATAATAAAAAAACAACATAACAGAAATAGCAGTCGCGCCAAAACTAGCTAAGGTCACAGGTTTCATCTCGCCAGGAGCATACATACATCGGTTTAAATCAGTTTTGAATTTTTTTTTATATTTATCCTCTATTAATAATTTTGTAATTTTATTGTCTCATAATTGACCCGATTCAATACGGTGTTTAACTACCCTGCGATGAATGTTCACGTGCTTTTTAAAAAATATTATTATGTTGAGATAAGTAAAGTCGTATTGAAAAATAAATTCATATACTTTCTAATTGTGCCCCAAATAAATAACTCGAATGAATATAATTAGGTATGTATATCCATTTAGATTTTCCAATATTAATCTGTGTGTACTTCGTTAGTTGATTTAAATACATTAAAATTGTATCATAAAACTGGCAAATACATCGATTCGTTTTCTATTATAATCTAAAAACAGTTAATTTTACTTAGGTAACATTTAATATGTAGTTTAGCACGTTTTTGAAATTTATAATCCATGAATAACAATATGTCAACCCGTTTGCACCTTAATCCCAATTTGGCGATTACTGGTAAATAACAGAAAATTATTGAATGAAACATTTGATATACTATACAAAAATATTTCTGTATATGAAATCATTATTAAATTTTGTAACTAATTTTATTGTAACGCTATTTACAACACATTTTAATCTCTTCATACGTCATCAGAAATGAAATTTACATCACGCTGGAATTCCTTGTCAAAGTCATCAGTTTATTATAAAACTTTCAGTTTATTTTATTCGCTTGTCATAAAAAAACAACAAGATACAGAAGGAGCTTGCGCCATTTCCGAACTCAATCATCTGTAATGACTCATTGTGCATACATACCAGTACAAATAAATGTAAAAAACGACAGAACCAGCAAATTAGAAGAAAGACGAAATAAACAGCACTTGGCAAGAGGCTGGACATGGAAAAAATTAAAGAGAAAATGAAAGAAAAAGAAAATGTTGAAAGAGCAATTAAAGCAGGAAATATTGATGAGGCCGCTACATGGCTGAAATCAACTATAATAAACGGGGCCACCACACAAGACACAAATAGGAAAGCGAGGCCATGGTTCGATAGATAAGGTTATGAGAAAAAAAACTGACACTGTAAACACTACATATAAGTAGAGAACAAATGGCAAGCACAAACACCGAAGAATACCAACGAGAACGAAAGGAAATACAAGGACCTAATAAGAAAGAAGAAAAAGCAACACCTGGAAGAAGAACATAAATAATGGTAGAGAAGGCAAAAGAAGACCCTTACCGAGCTCTGAGACCGAAAAGGCAGAAAATACAACCCAACATCCACATGGAAAGACCATATAAGAAAAACAATCTGCTCAAAAGAAACAAGGCCCGTGATCAAGACAGCTTGAACTCCACAAGCTGACGAGATCTTCACCACAGAGGAAATTGCGAGAGCGATACAGAAAATGAGGAACAACAGAGCACCAGGAATAGATGGAATAAGAAATGAACACTTAAAGAAGACAGCGCAAGAATACTTGCCGATATGGACCTCTCTCCTAAATAAATGTATAGAATTAGGAAGTATACCAGACGAATGGGAAAAGTCAACAATCAAGCTATTATACAAGGGTAATGGAGACACAGAGAACCCAAACGCGATTAGAGGTATAGCCATGGAATCCACACCACTGAAACTCCTAACAGGAATCCTCGCCAAGAGACTGTCAGAGAAGCTAGAACCCGTTCTACCAGAGGAACAATTTGGTTTTAGAAAGGGAAAGTCCCTGGCAGTAGAAAACCTGTTTGGACAAATAAAACAGACGATAGAAAGACCAAAAGTAAAACTATATATGGTTTTTGTTCATTACTCAAAAGCATTCGATCTGGTTAACAGAAAAGTATTAATAGACAAACTGGAGGAACTAATTGGAAGAACGAGCACAACGATCCTGATATGAAATACTGGCAGAAAACCATATACAGATAAATGATGGAATAGGCGTATCAGACTGGCTGTCACAGACGAACGGTGTCCTCCAAGGCGACCCACTCAGCCCTATCCTGTTTAACGTTCTCACGAACGATGTCACCAAATGAATGACAGGAACAAGCACGTATATATGACATGGCCATCGCAGCGACAGATATCGACAATATGCAAGAATCGCTAAACACACTAAGTGAATGGGCGGAGAGCAATGACATGCAGATAAATGAAGAGAGGACGTAGTTGGTACTGTTCAGGAAAGGAGGAAGACTCACTGAAGCAGAGAACGTCAAATGCCATGGTAAACTACTCAAGAGGGCTAACAACTTTAAATATCTAGGCATCACGATTCAAACAACGGGAAGGAGTTTCAAACTGCATATAAGATCTAGAGCAGTGGCGGTCACTAGAGCTATGAATGAAATCAGAAACATTACACAATTATCGATCAGCACAGCGATGGATCTGTTTAGGCTAAAGATACTACCTGTTCTGACGTATGGCCTAGAATTAGTAGGAGAATACCTCACGTACAGACAACTGGAAGAACTGGAGCGAGTAAAGGCTAGAATTTTAGGAGCTCCACAAAATTCAAGATCGAGGCTAGTGTACGAGCTTACCAGGGAGACCTTCCTAATAGAGGATTTAAGATATGATCTGATACTACCAGCTGGTTCCAGCTTCAGACAGCTTTTACATGATCTGTATGAGAGGAAACGGAACATGCCAGAGGACTTCTATACAACATCTGCTATGCAGAACAGGACATGGATGGAAGCCAACCATGAACTACGCCACACGAAGACGAGACTGGCGATCCATGGCTTTCACCATAAAGCGTGCTTAAACAAAGTATTTCATGAACCAAAAGACGAGTGTGTGTGTGAGTTGTGTTTTGAAGTCTGTGAGAGATATCATATTGTAAAATGTAGGAATAGACGTAAATCTATCGTAGCTTACAGCAAGGAAAGGTTGTAATGTAATGCAAAATCAAAATTAGATGTAAAGCTTCTGATAGAGAGTGATGACCAAGAAATGTTGGAAGCAATAGAAAAATGCACTTTACCTCAGTATTTTGAAGTAATAAAAGTGCCTTATTTTTTGTCTAGGACAAAAGCTAAGTCATGCAATTATGCTATGAGCTTTGATAGAGGAAATTATGTGGTAGTATATGATGCAGATGATAGGCCAGATACGTTGCAGTTAAAAAAAGCACTAATTGAATTTAATAAGGGCCGAAATTAAAATCCTGGATTAAAAAACTTAGCCTACAACGAATTTTGCTTATCTGTTGTAAAGAAAAAAAATACTCATTACAATTTTAATTTCCTATATTATTTGCTTAATTAGTGTTAATTGTCTTACTCATTTTTTTTCCTCAAGTATTATCTTGATTTCGTTTACTCAGGATCAAAACTGATCACTTACTCATCAAATAGTGCAGTAAATTGCTAGTAATTTCATTTAATTGTGTACATAATAAGTGAAATTATATATGTCATAATAATAATAATGTATAGGTTTCTTCTGTCCCGAAAGAATTTCAGTAAACATAAGTACATATTGTAATTACATAAACGCGCATGGTTATCCTAAAAAATAAATGATGAAAACTCCTATTGTGTAAGAAATTCTGACAAATATAAATACTAATTAAAATACCAGTCATCTGTTTATTATAATTCTCCTATAGCTAACATTTAGTATCAGAGTTTGTTCAGACTGAGGAAACGGCAATTAAAACTCTAGATTTTGACGAGAACGAATTAAAATACAAATCATGCCTGCAACGTCACCTGAGCCGAGGAATTAAAGTAGTGGAAAAGCGTTTAGTGGAATATATTCCAGAAGCTTCTTCTCTCTCATTCCTGCATTAGCATTTTGGGAATTGCGCCCTCTGTTTATGTAATTATCTTCCATGGCACACTCTCATTACCAGGAAAGAGCTTAGAAGTTTCATTCAGTAAGGTCTGCAATTATCGTGAATGAGGAGGCTCGAGATGGAGAAAACACCCTCTCCTGTACCAGGCACTGCTACATGAAGCAATGTAATCCCCATTGCATTAAATAAAGGAGACATTTCTGTGAGCGCCGGGATCCAGATGTAAGTCGTTTGTAGAAGCTGCAGGCCCATCTACAAAGCGATCCAATTTCTGATACACAATCCAAGCGAATTTCCAGCCTAAATGGACATCAACGTATCCAGGTTCTGAAGGAGAAACCTTCGTCCTCATCCTTACGTAATACGTTGAATTTATAACAAACCAATTTGGAAATACGTCAATACAAACAATAATTAATTAATATGGGTACTAAGTTTATGGACTTGCTTAAATTGTTAACGAAAGGACATATAAATTGCTTTCACCATTTAATTTGAGGTAAATCGATGAGCTGGGACAAAATTTCTCTAAATGTAATTGAGAATAATTAAAAATATCCAGAATAATATACAATTTTGACTAAATATATAACACGTCTGTTTGAAAAATAATAATAAATTAAAATATCCAAATGCAGACAAAATAAGTAAATACCACACAACGTTTCTAGAAACCTTGTTCTTTCTTCAGGTATAAAAAAAATACAAGAGCTCAGAGCGACATAAGCGCAAAATAAACTTGGCAAACTCAATAGTTTTGAGTCGAGGAATTAAAAACAACGCACAATGCTCAAAAGTTTTGAGTTTTTCAACTGTATTGCGCGGTTGTGTCGCTCTATCCTCTTGTGATTCTTCTTGGCACCTGCAGGGAGAAACAAGGTTTCCAGAAACGTTGCATGCTATTTACTTCTTTTGTGTGTATTTGGATAGTTTTTATATTATTAATATACAATGTTATAAACCTGTTAGAATTGTTTAATATTTTTAATATTTTTCTATGCATTGAAAATCGTACAATTTTAAAAAAAATCTTGGCTATACATAACTCACATTATTCTACAAGAATATTAATTCTTTGGTCAATTTTATGGTTACCTTTAAATCTCTAATTTTTTTTTATGAATTAAATATATTGTTTTTAAATTTATCCGATTCTGTTTTTAATATCGTTCAAAAATATTTTGTTTTTCTAGTACAATTTTTCCTTCTTCTTGAATATAACTAGCATGTTGACAGGCATGGAGTAGTTCTTCTTTAATTTTCTCTTTCATAAGCATCGTCCTTCGTCTTCAGGTAACTCCTTCCACTCATCACGTCGTAAAATATTTCAACGCTTCGACTTCCCACTCCTCTCTCCGTCTATTTTACCCTCCGTCAAATTTCTCTTCCTAGTGTATGTCGCATCCATGATTCTTTCATTGTTTAAATACTTTTCACGTCAGAACAAGTTTAATATTAAGTATTTATTTCATTGGTTACATTCACATTCAAATTAACTACGTTTCGTCCCTAAATTGAGTTATCATCAGGTGGATGTAATAATAGTAGAAAACGACGGGGCCGTAATAATTAATCTTTGACATAAAAACTTCTTCAGATTTGTTGAATTTTGCGGTAATTTTGTTGTTTGAAGAGCGAAATCTTGAATTAGTCGATTCCAAAAAAATATTTAATATCATAGAAAATTCTTGTGAATGAAATTTATTGAGTTCGCTTCGAGCCATGGTAGGGTAAACAGTATCTAGAACTCTTCGAGTGCCCGAGTGTGTTTACATCAGTAGCTCTGGTAGTTCAAGCGGGGCTGCCCCGGTGGATTCCGGGTAGCTATTTTAGTGTAAATGAGTGTATGAGTACATCATATCTAAGCTATATAAAGGAAAATCAATTTTTTATTGTGCCTCCTTTTCCTTTTATAACTGTTCGGATACATCTAGAAAATAAGTTAGAGTTACTTAAGTTTCCTTTTCTCTTTACGTACGCATGTAAGACTTTTTTTTTTAAAAAAAGAATAATGTTTTTGTGTACTATTTTGGGTCTGAATTTTTCTTAATGATCCTACGTGGGATCAAGACGGTTTATTGCCCCATTAACAATTAATCCCATATTTCACTAATGTTTTCCCTATAATAGTAAAAATTAAAGAAGTATTCCTAGTACAATTGTTGATATAACTGATAATTGAAAGTGTTAATTGGGTATTCCATTGTCTAAGTAAGAAGAACAAAGAACGGAAGGCAAAGATCAACAATAGTAATTAAACAAGTAAGACTGATGAAAAGTGATGAGAGGAAGGAGACAACAAATACATTAACATTTCTACCAAAAATTAGGTTTGAGGAGAAAAAAACTAGTAAATGGCGGTGGGGAAAGTAAACAAAAGATTTTGTGAAGTAAAAATATAAATTAGTCCAAATTTGCGTTCAGCAATAAATAATGGGAGTGTATTTACGTCAGTAGCCGGTAGTTCAAGCGGGGCTGCCCCGGCGGATTCCGGCTAGCTATTGTCGTGTACAGGAATGTATAAGTACATGATATCTAAGCTATATGAAGGAAAATCTACTACTCACAGAAAGTGTAAAGAAGAGGAATGCCTGAAGATGACGTCCACACAGAATATGGAGATAGATTGTATTCGAAGGTGATGGCCACGGAGCATAAACCGGATAAAATGCATGCCATAATCCTGGACGCTGTTGCCAGTTTAAATACAGATGAATAACTAATAGGTTTAGCTAATATTATTGACCCCATCAGATTTAAGTACATCTGTAAAATAGCCAATTCCAGAATAAAATTTCATAAATCAATAACAATGAAGGGTGAGATGGTAAATATAAGACCTTTAATGCAAAAGTACTGCCGTGTAATCTTGTCAAATGTATGCCCAGTTATCCCTAACGAGATTATTGCGCTAGAAATAGAAAAGCTAAATATAATTCCAGACTCTAAAATATCGGTTATTAGAATAAGTACTGGTGACCGAAGATTTTCTGACATTAAAAGTTTCAGAAGACAATTCTTCATTAACCCTGATAAGCTAAATTCCTTTCCGTATTCGATAATGGTGCAATATGAAGAAACTAGCTATAGGGTGTATCTAGCAGCGGAGAACGATAACTGCTATCATTGTAAAAGTCCTGGCCATATCGCGATAAATTGTCCTAATAGAGATGCAAGACTAAAGAATAATCTGACTGCAAATGAAAATTATGACAAAATTCAGTGTAAGAATCCGGCACCCGCAATTCAAATAATTAACCCTAAAAAAACGGACATGGATAATTCACAACTAACAAGCAAAAGAAGAACTGCATCTGCGAGCTCGACAAGCCAAGCTGATAAGAAAGACGTCAGTAATCCTGAACAGAAGACAAGCACTAATCCACCCAAGAAAACCAAACAAAACATTCAGGATCATAAATATAAGGCGCTTAGTCAATCATTAGGCCCGATAAAAATATTATATGAAGAAGAAACCAGTGCTCCACCTATCCCTTTGGAACAGTTAAAGACTCTTATACTAAATGCTACGGACTCAAAGAACCCAAGAACCATTATTAGAGATTACCAAATTTCCTCTACATCATTCATAAATGTATTGGACTCTTTATACCCACACTTAAATGATAAAACGGCAAAAAATAGAATAAAAAGGCTCATAAATTTAATCAAGAAACAAGAGAGTGATACATATTCAGAAGCAGACGCTTCTTCCTAATAAAAACAGACTATGACTACAGTACAGTGGAATCTGCAACAGTCGCAGCGTCAAATAAATAAGTTAAGATAATTAATTATCCTATGATTAACAAATGGGAAGAAAGCCTGAGAGAGGATTCTCTCGCAGGTAAACCTTCCCAGAACGCTCTGGCGGGGGGGGGGGCTACCTTTGGGGATGCCTTCACAACTCTCTGGTTTTTTGAACTAAGGTTCCCATATGCCGAGGCACCTCGGTCTGTTTTGAGAGGTGTATGTTCCGGGGTCGCAGACCTTGGGCATACGGTAAGAGTTGTCCACTATTCCTATTGGAATAGTCGGCCAGCTGCCTCCTAAACTGGCCAAGGCATGGCGAGGGGAAGCTGCGACCCCACAGCAAACCCTTTTCCCGCCATAGGAAGGGCGTGGGACAAGTACCAAATGCCCGACCTACCTGATGCAGGATTTTATAGGGTTTTTCTTGCATTATTTTAGGCGAATGCCGGGTAGGATCCTTAAACTATAGCCCGGGGGCCCTAGTAACCCATGGCTACCTTCCTCCACCCTACCGCATCCCCCCTTTCAAATCCCTTTCCAATGCTATAAGAGGGGAGTTGCCACTATGTGGAATACCCTATACATAGCCAGTCTACACCCAAAAAACAAATGTGAATTGTAAAATGTAAATGTAAGGAACCCACATTTGAAATGTATAATTAAATTTTTGAAACTGTTCAATTGTATGTATATTATTGGAATCAATGTGAATCGTAGCATACTTACGTAAACAAGCACTATTTGTTATTTATTTATGGGTCGCCAATGACCAAGTTGTTAACGCGGCCATTATAAACCTTTAATTAAAAAAGAAATTTATAGCGATATTTTATAATACTGTGTTTAGTAACAGGCTGATTATCAATTTCACTGTTACGTGTGCTGAGTAATAAATATTGTTATAAATATTACCCAACTATTATAGTTTTCATTCGATAATCTCCATAAAATGGTCAGGATTGGTTATTTCATTAAACTGGTCCTCGTTCCATTCATATTGTAATTTGGGTTTTGTAAGTCTTCGTCATTAAAACAGAGACGCGTGTTAAAGCTTTAATATCTCACGCAGAAACTGTAATTTATCACCGTGCGTGATGAGACTAATAGAACTGTTATTGGAGGGGATCTTCAGAGGCGCATTATACACGACGCGAATGCTTGCAGCGCGGTTTGCCACAAATCCCTCGAGAAGGAAGCGCGGTTGGTATCAGGATATTGGCCAAATTAACAAAGAAATTGGAAGTCTGTGCCCATTCATCGCAGACGGTGCCACATCAGAAATTCCCAACTAGGGCATTCATCCGCACCTGATAATAACTCAACCTAGTGAATGCAAATTCTTCCTAAAAGCCAAAAATAACGATGGAGCTTCTATTCTATTCATCATTTTAACGACTTCCTTCTTAGAAGTTTAATCTACCGAAAACAAGTTTAACCATCAAAATAATTCACCTTGGTCACTCATCATTTTCCTATACTACAATTTTATTTATGAGTATTTACAGATTGTACACATTCACTAGACCTGCTTGATTAAACTTTTAATTAACAGGCTACATTAGGGTAATCCACAAGGTGGCAACTCCCCTTAATAGCATAGGAACCGATTTGAAACGGGGGATGTGGGGAAGGGTAGAGGATAGTAACCAAAGATTAACTAGGGTCTTCGGCCTATATTTTAAGGATCCTACCCGTCATTCACCTAAAAGTGAATCAGGACAAAGACTAGAAATCCTGCATCAGGTAGGTCCGGCATTGGGTACTTGTCCCACGCCCTTCCTGGCCGACTATTCCAAGGGGAAGAGCAAACAACTCTTACAGTATGCCCACTGTCTGAGACCCCAGAACATACACCTCTCAAGACAGGTGCCTCGGCTTGTGGGAACCTTAATTTAAAAACGGAGAAAGGAAAAGGCATCCATAAAGGTAACCCTGTCCATCTCTCCAGAAAGGATCTGAGTTGGTTGAATTTCTTTTTTATTATTATTTAGGGTAACAGGCTACATGAGGGTAATCCACAGGTAGCCAAGGGTTAACTAGGGCCCCGGGGCTATGGTTTAAGGATCCTACCCGGCATTCGTCTAAACGTGATGCAGGGAAAACCCTATAAAATCCTGCATCAGGTAGGTCGGGCATTTGGTACTTGTCCCACGCCCTTCCGATGGCAGGATTCGGTTAGCTGTGGGGTCGCAGCTTTCCCCTTTCCGAGCCTTGACCAGTTTAGGAGGCAGCTGGCCGACTATTCCAATACGAATAGCGGACAACTCTTACCGTATGCCCAAGGTTTGCGACCCCGGAACATACACCTCTCGAAACAGGCCGAGGTGCCTCGGTATGTGGGAACTTTAGTTAAAAAAACCAGAGAGATGTGAAGGCATCCCCAATGGTAGCCTCCGCCAGAGCTGTCTGGGAACGTTAACCTGCGAGAGAATTATCTCGCAGGCTTCTTTCCAGTTGGTTGAAATATTTCTGATTTAAATATATTTAATATATTTTCGTCTTCCTACATACACAAATATCCTTTTATATATTCTTTTCATGCTTTGAAACTGTTCCGAACATTCAACCTTTAATTTTCAGCGAACCCTGACCACTTAATCTCTTTTATCTCTGTCCTACATCCGAAGAATGATGCCCAAGTTTTCTTTCTATTATTGTGCAGTAATAGTCTTATCAGTGCTTTGTTTTTATTATAATTCTAAAACTATATCTGCTGGATGAGGTAAGATTTTACCGTCTTTTGGCATCTTTTAAGTGAAACCCTGTATCAATTCATTTCTGTTAAAAGTTCCACCAAAATGTTGAAAATAGTTATTCAGCTTACATTAAAATCAATAAAATGTTTCCCAATAGTGATTTTTGGTTCGTGCTTTTGACAAACTCATGTATTTTTCCCGATGTAGGTATTTCCAACCTTCATACCCGTAGTGCGTTACGAATCCTAACTATCTGGCTGTCCTGTGGAGAACTTTTCTCTGATTTTTGTGAGGCAGAGAGTCAGGATTCGAAGTGAGCTTCGACTATTAGTGAGGATACCTATAGTTAGGAAAATATGCATTAAGACACAGAGTCATGGATTTAGCCCGCATAAGGGAAATACTGACGATTGGCGTAAAATCCTCAAAGATGTGTGACTCGCTCCTAGCTATGTTTGAAAATGGGGTGCAGAGATATTGTGGAGGCAGTTTCAGGTGAGGTTGAGAAAAAGGTTGGGAATCAGTTGAATCTCAAAGGAAAAGAGTGATTAAAACATCTAGTGTCGATGTATAGATAAGTTATGCATGCGGTTGAATAATTTTAAATATGAACTGCTTGACCAACGCCAATAGCAAGAAAATCCACCATATGAATTACAAATCCATCTAAATACAGCTCATTATTTGCAAAATTGTCGGTATTGACGTAATTTTAACACTGCTCAAAGTATCCAATAGATGATCTGGGATTGAGATTTAATTGCTCTGATGTTATTTATGTTTACTGTACAGATTATTAACATTTATTCTTACATTTTTGTAAGAAAAGAGACAAAATATAAACAACACAATCAACAAATACTTGTTATGTAGTTGCTTTTATTATTGAGTAGCTGTTACTCCGATTGTCATAATAAAACTCAGCGACATCCATATCACTAGATTCGGCTCCAATTATTTTTTACTATAATTATTTTTTAGTAACGCATCTCCTCCTCCCTCCCCTAAGGGTGCTCCATTTACATGATACTTTAAATTATACACAAAAATATCTGGAGATACACTCAATGACTTAGATCCCGAAAAATATTTATCCGACGCAAATATCGGCCGTTTGACCGTGTTTGAAAATTTCCACCCCTTACACTCCCGCCCCTTGGTATAGTAGACGTGTTTTACTCCAACAGTTTTTGTTTCCGGTACAGAAGGATAACGTGTACGAAATTTGGTCAAATTTGCCCAAAGTTTGTAGTTTTGTAGGCGGAACAAACATTCACATACAAAACAGTCCATTTTATTTCTAAGATAGCTATTCAATTAAGTAAATATTACATAATTTTGGTCGCAGCAGTTAATTTCTTGGAATTCAAAATAAGCTCATGTTAGTAAAAACTAAGACTAATAAATAACAACCTGCGAGGGATGTTCTCTTGCAGGCAGAACCTTTTAGGAGAGATACGAAGGGGCTACCTTTGGGTATGCCTTTTCCTCTCCGATTTTTAACTAAGGTTCACACAAGCCGAGGCACCTCGGCCTGTTTTAAGAGGTGTATGTTCCGGGGTCGCAGACCTTGGGCATACGGTAAGAGTTGTTCTCTGTTCCCATTGGAATAGTCGGCCAGCTGCCTCCAAAACTGGTCGAGGCACG
Source organism: Zhengitettix transpicula (assembly GCA_037074705.1). Classification (NCBI taxonomy): domain Eukaryota; kingdom Metazoa; phylum Arthropoda; class Insecta; order Orthoptera; family Tetrigidae; genus Zhengitettix; species Zhengitettix transpicula. The sequence continues at coordinate 24,571,095 of CM073593.1, read as the reverse complement.
GAGAAGGGAATGCTGCGTCCCCACAGCAAACTCCTCTCCCGCTCCCGACCGACCCGATGCAGGTTTTTCTAGGGTTTTCCCTGCATTAATTTTAGGCAAATTGCCGGGTAGGATCCTTAAACCGTAGCCCGGGGGCACTAGTTAACCCATGGCTACCTTCCTCTACCCTTCCGCATCCCTCCTTTTAAATCCCTTCCTATGGTATTAAAGGGGAGTTGCCCAATGTGTGTAACATACTTCCAACCGCTGGCACCATGTAACATCCCGCCTGTCATCATGTAACACTCCACCACTGTGAACATGTAACATTCCAGCAGTTGGAAATGGGAAGTCCAGATAGATCGTTCACCAACCGAGCTATACCTCCGTTACCTCACCTGGCTACCGATCTAGAGGATAAAGGAAGAATTAAGAACAGGAAATAGGAAAGTCGGTAACGTGAGGGTTCGGGTTCAACTAATTGAACCTAGGCGTAGTGGTTGGTGTTTCGCTGCACTTCAGTCAAATAAGAGTTGAAGAAGAATAAAGAGATTTAATAGTTAGACATAAAATAAAGTAAGACAAACTGGCGGATAGCACCAGGAGCCACCGATCCGTCTAGAGGTTGGATCCCGACTGACTTTCCCCAAGAGCTCTGAACCATTCGAAGACTCCTTTCCCCCTCCCTGATGATTTTAAGTCTCCAATGGGAAAAACTCTTACAGGGTGGAGATTTCTGCTGACGTGTACATGTCTGCATAAAGTATTTAAAATGCTGACGTCCGTCTAGACGCAGCGTCATCACAGCTGCCTAGGCGCAAGGGGTGAAGACTCATAAAGTACTTAAAATGCTGACGCCCGTCTAGACGCAGCGTCATCACAGCTGCCTAGGTGCAGGGGTGAAGACTTATGTGTTGCTGTGTTTAGTTACTTTAACTGCATCAGCGTTCTGCAGCTGCGCCCTCTTAGGTCCGCTATGCTGAAGAGACGTTATGATTAGAGGGCACGCGTAGACTATTATATTACATGTGGATCACCCTCATGTAGCCTGTTACCCTAAAAAAAAACTAAAACAACTGAGTGTGACAATACGTACGACAGTAAAGTTCATGAAACATTAAAGTAGAAAGGCGTCGGAATTGGTATGAAGTGAAACTTTTTAGCAATCAGTGTTATCACCTGTAAATAAAATATTGTACTTTAAAATTAAAATAACCACATCAGCAAAAAACGGTACCAGAGTGGCTTAGAATGAATATGGTATGTAGACACGTAATTTTGTAAACCTTTTACGTAAATATCATTACCGCCATATTTCTATAGATTTATCAGATTTTTCTATAGTTTTGTGAGATTTCTCTAAGTTTTTGTTGATAGATTCTTTTGTTTATATAAAATTTTGTTATTAAAAATCAAATTAGTATTTTTCTTTTGTTACTTTGGTAAACTAAGGTTCCCACATGCCGAGGCACTTCGGTCTGTTTTGAGAGGTGTATTTTCTGGGGCCACAGACCTTGGGCATACGGTATGAGATGTCCACTATTCATATTGGAATAGTCGGCCAGCTTGCTCCTAAACTGGCCAAGGCATGGCGATGGGGAAACTGTGACCCCACAGCAAATCCCTCTCCCGTGGTACAAGTACCAAATGCCCGACCTACCTGATGCAGGTTTTTATAGGGTCTGACGAATGCCGGGTAGGATCCTTAAACTATAGCCCACGGGCCGTAGTTAACCCCTGGCTACCTTCCTCAACGCTTCCGCATCCCCCCTTTCAATTCCCTTTCCTATGCTATAAGAGGGGAGTTGCCACTATGTGAACTACCCTATACATAGCCTGTCTACGCCCAAAAAAAACTGCAACGCCAACCGAATTGATTGAAATTTAATGTACAAACGACATGTTTTGATACAAATAAACTATTAAAATTACAAAGCGGAAAAATTAATATTAGATGCCAAAAATCAGTTTTTAAATACGTTCTTCTGAATTACGGATGAGAGAGAATATAATGCACTCACTGAAACGAGATATTAAATATTAAAAAAAAAATTTTTCAATCGTATCTTCATACCTTTTCTGCTACATAATTTCTACGCTACAGCACGAAAAACAGCTTAAAAGTTGGGCAGCTCTTTCATTGAGAGTTAAGGTCATTTATAGCCTGAATAAAAGTATTCACCATTTATTTGGAGACTTTCATAGTTTCACCAAAAACCATCAAAACGATTTTATCTGATCTTGAAAGGTCCACGCTACAATATGTGACTAAGTGACGAAAATTAACGATTTTTGGAGGTAATCATGCGTGTTTATTATCACAGTTTCTGCCACACTGGCGTTTTAAACGCCTATTCGTGTAATGGGCCACAGATAAGCGACAATTCATTAATCAATCGCAACAATTTATTCGCTTCATCGCCATGGAACATATCATCGTAAAATAAAAATTTATTGCGGAATATTTCGTCCCAAATGGTTCGTAGATATGCTCAAATTACAAATATATATATTTTTTACTTCACTGTATTGTTTGCAAAAAAATTTAGGAGATAATATGACGAATATTCAACGGAAAATACTAAAAAAATAAAAGAGAAATGTATAGAATTAAATTCGTGTTTAAAAAACCCACAGAGAAGGTTTATTCAGATTTATATTTATGCAATGTTGTATAAGTAATTTAAATAATTTTTTGTAAAAATTATAAAAATTCACTATTTAAGGCAATGTCTTTAATCAGTTATTGACCAAAAATCTGTCTGATTAATTGTGAAAGAATTCAATTATAAAAAATAATTTTCACATTCCGAAATAAAGAAACAAAGGAAAATCTCCTGATCGTCTCGTTAAAATACACAAAAATGTGTTTTCATGACTTTCAGATATACTACATCTTGTTTAAAAAAGTACAATTCTTGAGTATTAATACAACGAATAAAAAATAATGGAAGTAGAATACCAAATTATTACAGAAATTAAATGTCGAAATACGCTTTGATCTGGTTTTTATAAAACGAAATAATTATTTTTTTAAGGTTCCAAAGTTTTCCCATATTGCAGACAAAGAATAATATTCCATATATGAATATTTTGTTCCTATTCTGTCATTTGGTTTTAATTCCGATTAGTATAACGAAAATTGAAGTTAATCATGTGTCCTCAAGTGATATGTACTGTGATATACAAAATATAAAAGGAAATGAATCGAAAAGCAAACAAAGTGCCCACACGTTGGAGACAAATTACGTGGTATTCAAATTAAATATAAGAAAGGGAGAAAGTTTACAGGATTTTACGTTGAAATTAAACCAAAATTAACAAAAGGTTATTTAATTTGCAATTTAGATTTTGTATTGGATTTTGTGCATTTATGTTTTTATTAAATGGCTCAGTTTTAATGAGAATCAGAAACCCCAGGGCCGCTTACAGGGCCTCTAATAAAGATAGTGATTTGTAATTTTCACTAAAGGAAAATACGAATTTAATTTTTAATAACGAGAGTTTTTATATAAAAAAGAACCTAACAACAAAAACTTAGAGAAATCTCACAAAACTATAGAAAAATCTGATAAATCTATAGAAATCTGGCGGTAAAATATGCTTACGTAAAAGGTTTACAAAATTACGCGTCAACATATCATTTTCATTCAGAGCTTCTGCGGTATCGAAATGTGCTCTCGTTGTGGTTTTAATTTTAAAGTACAATATTTAATTTACAGGCCATTGCACTGATTGCTATATAGTTTCACTTAATAACAATTTCGGCGCCTTTCTACTTTACTGTCTCACGAACTTTACTGTCGTACGTATTGTCACACTCAGTTTTTGTTTTAGGGTAACAGGCTACATGAGGGTAATCCACATACTGGCAACTCCCCTTTAATAGCATAGGAATGGATTTGAAAGGGGGGATGCGGAAGGCTAGAGGAAGGTAGCTAAGGGTTAACTAAGGCCCCTGGGCTGTATTTTAAGGATCCTACCCGTCATTCGAATAAAGAAATGTAGAGAAAACCCTAGAAAAACCTGCATTAGCGAGGTCGGGCATTGGGTACTTGTCCAACGCGTCTTCGGAGAGCGGGAGAGGAGTTTGCTGTGGGGACGCAGCATTCCCTTTTCCGTGCCTCGACCAGTTTAGGAGGCAGCTGGCCGACTATTCCAATGTTCCTGTCGAAACCCTTTAATACAAAAGATGATATATTCTGCCTTACACTTTGCTGAATTCCTCGTTATTTACGAGAATTCTCTCCTGGTCTCCAACTATATTTCATCCATGCGTGACCAGACCGGTCAGACTCTCATAACACTCTGCCGTGACTACACTCATCAGACCCTCCAACAACTGTTCGCCAACAATGTTATGAACGTCTTATATACGCTTTTCCGACAAAAATCGCCGTAGCAACGTTTACAGTCTCTGCTTTCTTTACAATGCCCTGACCTCAAAGTTACACTGCCAATAATTAAAAGAAAAAATTTAAATAAAATGTACACTATACGTTGGTAATCTCCACAATATTTCTACAAGTGTTGAAATTATTATGTAAAATTTTCGTTGCTGTGTAACTATAATATTTACTTCGGATAATGATGGATTGCTTACAGTTTACACCTCTAAAGTAGATGAATGGCGCTCCAAACTTGTCGCCAGTTACTAAATGGGAGGGAATTTAATAATAAGATGGATTGGGGCGGTCCTGTGACGAGTAACGAGGTGATGGGCCGAAGTTTAGCTGCTCCAGTGACGTCGAACTTGTACTTCACAAGCTCTCAGGCGCTTCATGAACTTTCGAAGTCTGACAACTCGCAAGGGAGCATTTAGTATTATATAACTTTACAAATAAAAAAACTAACAAATTTCTAAGTTTAATTACGTTCAGAAAATACAGAAGTTCTTTGTTAAACATTACAGATGAATGTGAACTCACATATCGTGTTTAAAAAGATTTATGAACTTGATAAGACTAAGTGAAAACTAAAGATCCAATATAAAACTTTTATATTTTTCTCTTAAGACAGTAAACGAGTCTTTCTATTATTCTGAAAATCAAATAATTTTATAAATTACTTAATGTAATTATAACGTGATTTCATCATTCATATAACTGAATTAAAATTTAAGAATTTCACAGAATATGTCATTCATATTTTCATACTTTCAAATTTATTGGCCCGTTAATATATTATACGTAAATTGCTTAAACTATTGTAGTATATCCGATGTCAATGACCTTATAAAACCACCGAACTGCTACAACACTTCGTAAATGATAAAGCGTTCTCATATTGAATCAGCATTGCCCAAAAAGCTCACAATTTTTTTTTAATGATTCGAAAATATTCTGTGTGTTGTCTACTTCAGTAAAATATGACATATTAAACATAACATTTAATATCTAGTAAGGTAATGTATGTAAGTATGCGTGTATGTTCCGCTTACAATATTCAACGGTTTAGTACAAAATCCCGACACATACCCCTATGGATGGGGGTAGAAGGCATTTTCAGAATCCAAAATATGCGATAACTGCCTATATTGGCCCAAATAAGTAGTTTACGGCGTCGCTCAGATTCATAATGCCACTTTTCATGTTTTTAGTGTCGAATTTCATCTCTTAAGGCAAGAGAACAGGTGGGGAGAAAGAGGGCGACAAAAAATTGCGATAAATACCAAGAGTGGAGTCGAATCCAGGGTTTTGGAAGTCGCTGAGTTTAGTTATGGCATCCTGAATCAAACATTTTGGACTTTAAATGTACTTTAAAGAATATTAAAATAATACACACTAATTTCATACATATAAAATGTTCTCTCATCAACTTTAAGGATCTTTAAACTTTAAAATGCTTCGACAATAGCAGTATTAACCTCGGTGAAGTCCCAAACCATTTATTATAAACTGAATAAGGTTGTATTTCATTTTTTAGGTGCATCCCAATTTGAGCTTCCCCCCCCCCTCCCCGCCGCATGCAAAGGACGTCTCAGCCAAACTATATTTGATTCCGGAAAATAAATTACATACGTAGTTACTAATTAGGACTGAATTCAATATTTTATGTAATGTTGATACTATGTGTAAGTTTACTTAAGTTAGCAACAATGCAGTCTGTTTTCATTTATTGTTTTTTTTAATTGATTTATGGTCGCGTCGATCCTTTTGGTTATTGGCGACCCTCTTAAAGTATTTACATAATTAAGTAACAGCAGGTTAGAAAGTTTAAAATTGTGAACAACGTTTCAAATAGCGAAAGTCCAGACGAACTCCAGAAGGCTCTTGATCGCCGTGGTGTGTATACAGAAATCTTCTCTAGAGAACTCGACTAAAGTCCTCATACGTATATCCTCATACTTTGTGCACTCAAATAGAATATGCTGGATGGTGAGGGCTTGATCACATACATCACAGGTGGGCTGATCTGTTCTGGAAAAAAGATATTCGTGAGTGAGTTGAGTGTGCAAAGATCTAATTCTGGAGATTATTATTTGTTGTTTTCTTGAGATGTTGTTGAGGTGGCACAGATCTGCTGATGTTTGCAGGTTCTGATGGAAGAAGCCGTTATTTCCTCCTCTCCTCGTGTCCTGCCAGCTACCCTCCACTTTTCCTGTACATTCATTTAGAATGTCCGAGGCTGTACAGGTTGGGGCTTCGAACAATGGTAGATCTTCTTGTGCAGTGGCCGCCAATGCGTTCACCTCCTCGTTCCCTGCGATGCCCGCATGAGCCGGGATCCAGACGAGCTGCACGGATTTCCCTCGCGAACTGCAGAGATGTAGGTTAGCTCTGATGGTGTTGATGGTGCCGTTCCTTATTTTAGGGTCTCGTAAGTACTTTAGTGATTGCAAAGAGTCTGTTAGGATCATAATTCTGTTGATTGAAGATTCCAGGCAGTATTCAACTGCCATTGCTATGGCGAAGGTTTCAGCGGTGGTGCTAGAAGCAGAATTATGGATGGCTATTTTCCTGTTGAAGTTGGAAAGAATCACCGCACAGGTAGTGCCTACTTCCGTTTTTGAGGCATCTGTCTAAATCAATGTAGGGTTTCCATGCTTCTTTATAAGCGCATCGAGGTGATCTGTAGCACTTGCCCTAAGGATCTTCTTGGGAACCAAGGTCAATGAGGTATCTATTTGTAGGTCGATAAACTTCCATGGAGGGAGATTGGATGTAGTATTATGGTCTATGTTGGGGATGGTGAACTGGAGACTGCGAAATAGTTTGGCTGATGCATTATGAAAAGGAAGGAGACGTTTGAGGTTGTACACGTAATTCAGGTTGGGTCGACTAGATTGAGCTCTCACATTCATGGAATTTGCCTGCAGGGACTTTATTGTGTGCTTAATTGTGATTATTCTTCTCCGGAATGTAAGAGGAATGTCTTTTCCTTCGTTAAGGAGTCTAACTACCGGGGTGGTTCTCATACACCCTGTAATTACTCTCAAGGCTTCATTCTGAATCAAATCTAGTTTCTTGAGAGCGGATTTGGGGGCGGAGCAATAAATATGGGCCCCGTAGTCCAGCTTTGATAAAATGATCGCTTAATAGGTGGTTGAAAGCAATTTCGCGTTTGCACCCCAGTTGTGAGCTGCAAGTGCTTTCAGGATGAGGAGACGCTTTTTTGCCTCAATTTGAAGGATTCTGATATGTTCAATGAAGTTTAATCTAGAATCCCAAGTTAGACCCAGTATCCTGGCGTGTTTCACATAGTCTATGCTTACATCATTAATCTTCAGGGGAAGTGGATTTAAATTCTACTTCGGGTAAACAGGATGGCTTTCACTTTGTCTGGATTGAAGTGGTAACCTATATTATTAGCCCAAGCATCTAGGTTACACAAGGATTGCTGAATGAGAGACGTAGAATGGTGCAGGTTGGCTCCCTTGGTGAGGATGACTATATCATCTGAGAACATTTCTATCCTAACCGGTATTGTAACCTGACGTAAAACAATTAGCCGCCTGTATTTTTTCCCGATATTAACTATTTTTTGTAATATATGATACTAAAAATCCTTCATGTACAAAGTTTCGTTAAAATTGATTCACGTGTTTTTGATTTGACGCGAAATTCTTTGAAAAATATGTGACTAATTTAGATATTATTGGTATTATATTTTTTCCTAATTATTATTATAGGCCGCCAACGTTTATCAAACTTAAACCTGCTGAAATGCTATAATTAATATAAGCGAGTACCATAACACCGCTTTCGACAGCAATAACGGGTGAAATGAAAATATTTTCACCACTTTCCACCCCCCCCCCCACCTACAGGTGGTAACTTAACCCTGCTGGAATGCCATAACTAAACTCAGCGACTTCTAAAACACTGGATTGGACACCAATCTTGGGAGTTATCACAATTTTTGACACCCCACGTCAAAACTATCCTCTTGCCTTTAGGGGATGAAATTAGACACTAAAAGCATCGAGAGTGGCATTACGAATCTGAGTGACACCGTAAACTATTTCTTTGCCATCAATATAGGCAGTTATTGCATATTTTGTATTTTGAAAATGCCACCCCCTTCTATCCCCACCCATAGGGTTTGTTCCTGTGAAAGATGTACCAAGTTTGGTTGAAATTGTCCCACGCATTAAAATGTTCTACAACATTAATATTATGCTTTATTTCGTAAAATCTCGGCTATTCAGAAAATTACCCATGGGGAAAATTACCTGTCCGGAAAACGTCATTCGGGATAATGTACTTTCGGGCGAATGGAAATCCGGTTTTTGTCCTGTCGGGAAAACGTCAATCGGAATTTTGTCCTGGCGTGTAAATGTCAATCGGGATATTGTTGTCGGGAAAACGTGCATCGGGCAAGTGTGTTTCGGGAAAAGGCCCGGATTAAATATTACGGTAATACGAGGAAAAATTACAACGATACTTGGCTAGGTTAAATTTCAGCTACTTCACTACGGATGGCACCGTTGGGACCCCTAGGAGTGGGAGTAGTAACGTGTTATATTTAAAACTAATGCGGACACGACCCATATCACCACATAAATAACTCTCGGGAAAACTTAGAAAAATTATTCTCACATTAGGAGTGTTAGTTTTGGAAAGAGACATACCTACATCTTAAATTGTATATATGCATATTTTAATTCTGTCGTGTCTTACGGCATAGCAAACTGGTGTCGTTCACATCTAGGGTTTCAAATTTTTAAACTACAACAGAGGGCCGTACGAACCATATCTGGTCAGAATTGGAATGCCAACTGCCTTTTTTTCGGAATCTTGGGATTTTAACATCGCCTTGTAGGTATATTCTAGAAATTTTAAAGTTTGTCTGGATAAACATCAGTTTAAATGCCATAAACGGAGAAAATCACTTATACTACACTAGAAATCGCTCTGAACGCCGATTTGAAAATCACCACCTAAGTCTTTTTGAATCAAGCATTCGTTATTCCGGGATAAATCTATACAATAGCCTTCCGGACGTAATAAAAAATTTATTTATAAAAAATTGTAAATGTTTCTTGATTAATGGAGCATATTAATTGGTGAAAGAGTTCGTAGAAAGGAAAGGAAAATTAGATCCTGTTTATTAAAAAAAAATTTCTGGTATCTTATCAAGTTCTGCTATTATTTACGATTATAATCCTGTATAATTTAACTGCATACTTATTATTTTTTTCATGTTCGACTGGAATCCAAGTAAGATTTGCTGCTGGAAACACCGCCGAATGAGAATTGATGATTAATATATTTTTTATTTATTTATTTACTGTTATATAAGAATCTTAAACGTTGTTTTAAATTATATATTTATTTTGTTAAGTAAAATGTTTGTTTTCAAAAGTGTGTAATTGTAATGATTTTTTTATTGTATTCTTGTATTGACGTATCCTATTTCCTCGACCAAGGACCAATGGAATGAATAAATCTAAATCTAATGTGAATAAGAAAATTTCGAGATCTCTGAGAATAATAATGATGTTCTCGAAATTGTTAAGATCAAATTTCAACCAAAAAGGAAAATGAAAGAGACCAGCACTAGATTAATTATTTAAAACGAATGCGAAATGACTCATATTTTTATCTATAACACGGTTTAGGGGATCGTTGAGTTGAATACTGACATTCACCATGCCAGTTAAGTTGCAATTAAGTTCATAAGGGCATAAGATGAGAGATACGGAATGAAAATACCGTTTTCTAATTGGCCAAAATTAGTGTCGAATTCACTCCTTGTGTCGGTTAAGTTAACGTTCATCCACTTCAAGATAGCTTTATGATGATAATTAGTTAATTGACACATGCGCATTGTGACCAGGGATTGGTGTCAAATTCGGAGATTTGGGGCTTCGTCAAGTTGTACAGTGACATTCCTCATCCAGATAAATTGTACTTCAGCACCCACCGGAAAAAATATATATTGAAAATGTTCCTATTTGCAAATCCTTGGTGTTCGGTGCCGTTCAAGTGAAGAGTTACTCTACCGAAGCCCAGTCAGTATGCGGAGGGATGAGGAGGGGTAGTTATAAAATCTATATAATAAAAAAGGATGTATATTTGTTTGTATGTATGTATGTATGTATTTACGTTGTTCTTTATACAAATTTTATCGCGTGGAAAGAATGCAACAAAAATTGGTACACATATTCTTCAAAATACGAGAAACGGTACTTAGAGGGTGAGAAACGCCTAGCATAAATGTGAAAAGAATTATGATTTTAAAAATTGATCATTAAGTGATAATTACTGCGCGCCAATATATCATGACATCACGCGACAGAGAGAGACGTTACTACGCGACGAACAAAGGAAATAGTTCGATTTTTCCGTAATGAAATGAAGCAGAAATAGTTTCATTGAATAAAAGTATAATTCTATCCAGTAATACTCCATCGAGTGATAATAAAAAACAATACAAAATACTTTACAATCGTTGCGGAAAATGTTAGTTAATTTAGTGAGTGCAATATGGCCACCATTTCGTTACATTTGGAATGTAGCTATCAATTTGATCACTTCAATCCTTCGTAATGTGCGAATACTGATGGACAATTATATCCTGCAATACTCAAGAAGTACTGTTTGAAGACTTACTGACAATTATTTGTTCGCGGAGAATTATATTTCTAAAGAATAACGATGGTATGTTTGTTGCTATTATGCAATTAAATTCTATGTATCTTATAGCTATTAAATTAATGCAGTATATTTATGTATTGGTAAAGAAATTTGGAGGTATGTTTGTTGAGATTGATGCAATAAAATTCAATGTATTTTATAGCTGTTCAATTAAAGCACTATTGGTCGAAATTGTGTACGGAACTAGGAATAGTTAGATTTAGGTTGTGTCTTCTTGACTAAAGATTAATATAGAATTAAATTCTTTTTCGGGTTTATATAAATAAGACACGGGCAACGCCGGGCACTCAGCTAGTATTAGAAATAAATGAGAGAGGTGTTATCTATGATTACGATAAATAAGCAGATGGACTTAGACGACGACCAAGAAATGTAATGAAAGACGAATTGTCTAATTTTTTTCCCAGTAGAATATCGATATTAATGAAGTGAAAATTCGATTGGTGGCGCAAAAAATTACATTTTCGGGTACCAGACGACAGTAAATGTTGTATCTCGGGTTTTCTGTTGTCTGAGAGTAGAAATATGAACAAGAAAAGACAGAAATGTGAAAAAAGCAAAGAAGTTCAGAAAAATATTCAGAGATTTGTTACTACGTATCGAACTCTGTTCATCATCAGGGAGAGGCACGCAAAATGAAAGTCAGTACACTCATTAGGGAGCAAAATTACTAAATTCTGCCTGGTCCTAGAATGACAGCTGTCCCAGTATATTAAGTCATAGTGAATTTAACAACACCCTATAGACATAAATAATTCTATAATTTTAAATGTTGTTAGCTACAGACAAATTTTTAATAATAACCAATTGTATTAACAAGTGTGACGAATAGTAAATGTCAAATCTGATAGCCCTGTGTAACAGGAATATGTGATCAGTTTCGCAAATTAATGTGTAGAAACAGAAAATTGTCTATTTGTAAACGCGTCGTCAACCCCGCATATTATTAACACAAATCATGCTGTGCCGTTAATTATTATTACGTCATGTGACTTGGTTTATTTGTGAGACCGAACGTCAAAATAAACAATTGTATGAATGACTTTATTTAAATGCAATTAATATCTATGTGGACATTTTGGATAGATATGCAGATTATTTCATTTGCATAGAGCTGAAACGTTGAGAACAAGCGTCAGCATATATTGTCCGTGTAACTACGGGTACAAGGTGATTAATCATAAAACAGTTCACAAACAAAGTTAAGAATAGCTTGTGAGCCCTTTAAGGTGTATTCACACTATGCTGTTGTATTGAAATTTTCAAGGCGATAAAAATGGCGGGCATGTGCAAACTGATCTCACACGTATTCAGTTGAGATTCAGACTGTGAATGAGCAACGTCGTTTTATATGCTATTAAACAGTTTTTTTATATTGTAATGAGCAACTAGTAATCGATTAATTTGCCCCACGTTGTGGTACCATTTATGTAACGAACAACATGTTAGGGTTAATTAAAAGAAATGATGAATAAAATTATTAATATTTAAAGTTTTTTATTTCTTAAAAATTCACATTATTAGCCCTATCTTTGTACGCCGGTCTTTGATCAAATTTACAAAACTTTACTTTAATTTTTTACAATTTATGTTGTTCTAGCGAATACACTTCAATATTTACAATCCAATACGTTGAAAATCTTTTAATCTCAGGGTCACTACTGGGTTTGATAATTAGAACAAATCAATGTATAAACTGACTATTAACAATTCAAAATATAAAATAAATTAACCTAAAACAATATGAAAATAAGTGGAAAGAAAGCTGAACGAAATGAACTCTGAACGAAATCTGACTCAACCATTTTAATTATCGTTTACAAAATTTATCCAAGGTTTGGTTACTCAAGGATCGTCTGTATGGTACCAGATCTCTCACTTTTATCTTGATAAGTAACACACTAAAAAGCCATTTTTAGTTACACTGACTCTACTTCATTGCAATTTTAATACACACGCTAGAATTTCTCATCCTCAGCTATCTGGAACCTCGGATGAGCCGCCCTCTCTGGTCTGCTAGTGGTTGTCGGTCCCTCAATGCGAAAATTGTTCCATCATCGTAAAGCAACCTTTCGCTTCCCCGTTTGCAAATTGTTATGAAAATCTGTATGTACAACTATTTTGCTTGCTTCCATACAGGAACATTTGCAATTTATATTTGCAGACTTTACTGTTTGATGCTTTAAGAGAAATGAACTGTATTATATCTTCTCGTACTCAGATTTTAGCCGCCTTCTTATATCATTGTCGATTCCAGACTGTAACCTCTCGTACGCAGACTTTTTGTTTATCGTTTGTCGTCCCAGGCTCCGTGCAGACTGCCGTTCCTTACTCGCGCGGTCTCTATTTAGGATTTTCGACAAAGGAAAAGAACTCTCCGCCATTGTTGCTTTGATGGCTCATACCGCTACAATTCAACTTTTATCCGGTACAATTTAATTATTTAAAAACAATTAATGGCCTAATTAATTGGCATTACAATATATATATATATATATATATATAATATTACTTTATTCATTTGAGTAGACAAACGATAAATTCATTTATACAGAGATCGTCCTGTTTTGTAGGGCTGTCGTTTGAAAGAATCGAAAGAAAGGAATAAAATAACTGACGCTTTATTGGAAATCGCGGAATGATTGATCAAATTATTTTGCTTCAAATATAGATCATGTAACATATTAAATTGTAGGATTCTCCCATTGCTATGAATCGCAAGTGGCTCCTAGACGTTCGTTGTCAGAAATAGTTCTTCATAATGACGAATCTCCCTTCGTGATTTTTGGTGAAATCAAATTCAGAAGAACATAAAAATTACCCCTTTTCATCCGAAAAAAAACCGGATCTGTACTCGAGATACAGTTCGTCGAGATCATTAAATAGTAAATCCTTCATTAGTACCTTTGATCCATATCGTGTTCAATTTTGACCACTTGGACGTACACAAAATCGAAGTAGGCGATATTCATGATAAAAGCAGCTGAGTGTTTAGTAAACACTCCTCGGTGAACATTGCGCGGTAAATACCAAACCAGATGTGTATGGTTTCTATTTTCGCTAGAGCCAATTGACAATACTATTTTGCATACTGCCGTATAGTGAGGGTACACTTTCAGTCAACGATTAAACCAACTCAAGGAGTTTGATATTGATCAGGGTGTGTATTACCAGTTTGTCCTGAGAAATTTCATAAATTTCTTACTCTACTGGTGTTGGAATTGATACGTTAATGAGGATAATCTATGTATCATGTGTTTTTAAAAACACTGCTCTTAAAATTGGATCCAGTGATTGCGTCCAATGGTTTACACAAAATACAAATTGTGTAAAGAGTGTTCACTTAGCACAAGTTTGGAATTGTGACTTGATCGAGAGGGATGATCTGATGGCTACTGAAGTTCAGTCACTGTTCCCAGTTCTTCCATTACCACGGAATTCCATTCAGCATTCATATGACAATAGTGAAGAGTACCAAACCAACGTCTTAAAGAAAAAAATTACGTCAGATTGAAAATTAATGATAAGAAGGATGGCCATTCACAGACAAAATAAGTGATAATATAAATAAAAACAACGATTTTGGGATCCTTGTCCCTTTCTTCAGGTTCTAAGAAGAGCCTAGAGCGACCCAACAATGGTAGAGCAGAAGGGTTAGCTTCACAATAAGGGAGCAACAACAATGGGAAAGTAGAAGTTTTAGCATAAAAATAAGGGATCATAGCAATTGTTGAGTTTCATGGTGTCTGGTTGTACATTAATTGCTGTGATGTTTGATTTAATGTGATTTAATGTTAAACATGAGTCTGGAATTGTACCTGATGTCAATGTCTAACATCTTACAATTTTGCCAATCAAATGTATGTTTAGAATTGGAGACTGCAGATTGTTTCCTGTTGGGAAGTTTGATATTTGACACATGTTCCTTGATACAGGAACGTTATGTTTGTCCTATGTAGCAGGAATTACAATTAGAGCAAGATATTTTGTAAATAACACAATGTTTGCTGTAGGTGTCAAGTGGGTCCTTGTGGTTTTTAATCAAGTAGGAAAGAGTATTAGAAGATCAGTAAATGATGGATATTCTTTAAAAATTTGGACAAAATTGTAATGAGGTGGTACAAGAAAAAATTATGATTGAGGTGTTTGGGGACGATTTACGGTAGGATATTGGATTTTGTTCAATCTCATGTTTATGTGTTTATTAATAAACTTAAAAGGGGACTTATTAGAGATTAAGATGTTTCTGACAATATTTACGTTGTGTTGGTGGAACTTGGAGTTAGAAAGTAATATAGCTCTGTCTACAAGATTGTATACCATAGCTCCCTTTTGGTTTTTTGGATAATCAGAAAGAAAATTGAGAACACGCCCTGAATATGTAGGTTTTCTGAACCAATTGGTGAGAATGTAAGTATTGCGAATGGATAGATAGATAGATAGATTTATTCACCATTAGCCCTCTTAAGCGGAAATAGGATTCGTCACAAATGTACAGTAGATAAATTACATATAAACAGAATTAATATTAATAGGTTACACACACACACACACAAAAAAATCATATCTGTTCACATTTGTCTAGTCACTACAATCATACACACTATATTTAGGAAACACGCACACGACACTAATCACTTCCTGGTATTCATCTCCTGTCGCTAGGTACGGAGGGATGTCGTCATGGATATTTACTAAAACAGAAAGCAAAGGCAGGAAAAGCAGCACCAAAACGGGAAAACTGGACAAACTATTTACATATTTATAGCATATTCCGCAGATTTGTAGGCAAGGCAGTTCAACGAATGTGAGACCGATTCAAAATTCTACGGAGTAATAAGCTCCCTTTACAATAAAAGTTTTACACTCCTTGACGAATGAGTTGTTGATGTTCTTTACATTTTCAGGAAGACTGTTAAATTGTCCGATACCGGAATAATGAACGCTAGACTCGTAGACACTGGGGCTGTGCTTGTCAGACCTGAGAACTGAACGGTTTCTTGTGTCATAGCCATGATTGTCCCCGTTACTTGCAAAAAGGTTCATGTTGCGTTTAACAAATTTTAGTACTTCTAATATGTAAGCGCTAGGTAAAGTCAGAATATGAAGTCTTTTGAACAGCGGTCTGCAGGTTTCTCTAGCATCTAATCCTGATATAATTCTAATGGCTCGTTTTTTGCAGTTTGAAAACATCCACACTACGAGAAAAATTGCCCCAGTTGGCAATACCGTAACACATATGTGAATGAAAGTAGGAAAAACAGACAAGAGAAGCAGTTTTGGTATCAACTTGTTGCATCAATAGTCTCAATAAGTAACAAACAGAACTAAGTTTGCGCACGAGGTGATCAATGTGCAAGTTCCATTTTAATTTACTGTCGACCTGCAAACCGAGGAAAGTCGCATGATCTGAGAACTTATCCGTTACGATGTTGTTGGTTTCTGTTGTAAAACGAACTAAGTTAGTTTTCTGTACATTGAGCTTCAATTTATGGGCGGCGAACCAAGTATTTAGGTCTCTAGATACAGTCTCTACTACGCATTGAGATTATTTTAATCAATGTCCGTAATTAACAAATTAGTGTCAACTGGGTATAAGACAGATTTTATAGGTTCAATATATTCTGGAAGATCATTAATATACAAAAGAAAAAACAGTGGACCTAATATTGAGCCCTGAGGCACGCCACAAGAAATGCCTTCCCATTCTGACAAGTGCAACTCATCAGCTTTGATTTTTAAGGCCACCTTCTGTTTCCGATTGTTGAGGTATGGTTCTAAGAGTTCCAAAGCGTTGCCTCTGATCCCATAATATTCTAATACAGTGACATCAAGAAAAATAAGAGAACGGTTAAATTCAAGTTCATGGGTGAATTGTAATTTGGGTTGATCATTGTTGAAAGGTTGTTTTGAGAGGACTTAACAATACAAAAATTACGCAAAACCTTCTACTTTCCCATTGTCGTTACTGCCTTGTTGTTACGCTAACCCTTATGGCCTCCAATTGTCGTTGCGTTTTCGTCGCTTTTGAGTTTTGTCAACTGACGAGTGCAGTTGGGTCGCTCTGAGCTCTTCTGAGCACCTGAAGAAACGTCTTAATGTTGAGAAATGCAATCCAGTTTGGAACTTGGCAGTGTTTGTTGCTTACAACCTTTATCTTTGGGCACAATTAACTAAATTCTTGCAGTTTGTATAATCAGTTTTTTATAGTTTCCAGAAGCGTGTGGTTGACGTATTGCGGGACAGTTAGAAAATTGTTAAGTTTTACGTTACGTTCAAGAATTACATCTACATTAATTCATTCAGATTCTGATATTGCTGATGTAAACTTTTGATTGGGCCAATTAACGTCCTTTTATAATAGATAATCTTTATCATTATCACTAACTACGGACTCAGTACCATACATTTCGTTCCACGAGAGTTTACAATCATTATAATTTAGTTCAATTAATCTCATTTCCAAAATTGCGGAGCGCTGAGTATTTATGAACGCCTTTTTGAATACTCGTACGTTACCATCAGTACGTAAATTTTTTTTTGACGCAGCTCTCCCCATCCGCGACAAAGTTATTTTGGTCTCTCAATTCCCTATAATATTTCCGCACCAATTATGGTGAAACTTCTTTATTTGAAATATATTATTTGTCTGCTTTACGACGTGGATGAGATGATCCTGGAAGCAGCGCAGCTTCAGTTTTGAGGAGATAAGATTTTATGACTGCGACGGCAACTTGTCAACAAGTTAGCGACGTGGCTGTCCACGATTTCCGCCCGTCCGTTTGGCGTTCACGCTCCGCCGGCTCTGGAGTATCAGCCACCAGGGCGGCGTAAAATCAAACCACGATACGACCCCGGAAAACTTCGGCGCTTCAACCGCTTGAAAAGCTCGTACTTGTCACATTATCGAAAATGCGCAATATATCGTACAGGAAACCAAGTGTGAATTTCCAGTACTTGCTTCAAGAAGTCCACTTCCTTGTAGTTAACCCTTCGTCATGAACAACCACATACATATATACGTATATATATTGTAATATTGAAAATTATTAATGAAACAAGCCCCATGTTGGCCTGTCAAATTATTTACTATTCGAACTTTTAAAAGGGAGGAAGTTAACAGGATTATACTTTGAATATAAACAATTTTTTTAAAGAGATAACAAAAGATTATTTATTCCAATTTAGATTTACTTTAAATTTGGTACATATTAATGTTTTTAAATAAATCCCACAGCTTTAATGATACTAAAAACTTCAGGGCCGCTAATAAATTATAGTGATATGCAATTAGCACCAAAAGTTACAAAATAAACAAAACAAATTAAATTTATACTAACAAAAAACTAGAGAAATCTGATAAATCTAGAGAAATCTGACGATAAATTGTATTTACATAACGGTTTACAAAAATAAATTTTCTACATACCATTTTATTTAGAGTTGATCTGGTACTCTATTTCTAACTCTACAGTTATTTTATTTTCATGAAAATATTTCATCAACAGGCCATAATAGTGTTTGGCATATGGTTTCACTTCACCAAAATTCCTGAGCCTATATAACAACTTTTCATGAGCTTTACGTTGTCTTACTTTCTGTCACACATTTTTGTTGTAGAAATACGTTAATGCCAAATGTGATATTTCCAGCCATTGTTCAGCATAGACTTTGCTGAATTCCTAATTATTTAGTCACGAGAATCCTCGTCTGGTCGCCAAAACTATATTCACACGCCATGACAAGACCGGTCAGGCTCCAAAACCACTCTGATTAGCCATGAAGACACTGGTCTGGCTATAAAAACTTTCTCGTGAGCACTCCGGTCAGGCTCCCAAAAACGCACAGGCTGTTTCCGCCAAAGTGCTTTTTCAACAATAATCGAGTATCAACCTTTATTTTCTCTTAATTCTTGCGCCAGACAGTTATTTGACCTCAATACTTACGCCGACAATAATATTAAAGAAAAAATTTAAACAAAATGTACATTAGACTGTTGATCTCTACAATATTTTGATATCGGCTAGGTGCTTTATATCACTTAATGCTATGAAATGAATAATTTATGCGATCTTGTATAGGTATCTATTCTTTTGATTTGATTCTTCCACATATGATAATGAATTATATAATGGATAATAAAAATATTTATAACCAAATATAGTACCATGTAACCAGATAAATAAATTTTCTAAAACAAAAATAATTAGAAATAACCGTGAAAAGATCTAAGAAAAATTTTATTCGATAGATAAATCAAGAAACATTAATTAATTTGATTCAGCGGGAAAGCCTAAGTTCATTAGTTTAGTAAACATTTTTATCTACAGGATAATTCACAATATTAACCTAAAGGAATTTAACTTTCAGATCGGCTATGCATCTTCAAGCCAGCAATAAGAATTCCAGCTGAATTATTCCGAATCGCGCAAGTATTTGGCCTAAGGCGGAAATAATTCAAAGGGGAAGTCCAGGATAAGACGGAGATTCCATCAAGTGACTTTTTTCAGTTTATCTTAAAAGATTAGAGACGCAGAATAATCAAACATGTATTGAATATAATCTGTGAAACATCGGCGTAATTGCCCTCTTATACGATGAAAACGTCAAGTAGGCCTACATCATAAAATAATATTTTATAACACTAAAGAATATTAAACAATCTTATATTTTAGTTACAGATGGAAAAACAAGTCCCTCGAAGAAGTTACGAATCATTTAAACATCGTATTGTATCAGAGTCAACAGTTTAATAAATATTATGTGATATTAAATACTCCATAAAGAAGTTAAAAATTCAAGTTTCAATTAAACATCACGTACAGACAATGACTATGAATAAACTTGAGACAAGAAAAGACAAATAATTATTAACTCTTGATTAATTAAAATTATTTTATTCTACAGCTCTCATAAAATGAAAAAAAATGTTAATAATGCAATTTTTATTAATAATTAAAATATTAGAGTATGTAGTACAAACTTTTAATCAGTATTAGCTGAGTGCGTGGATACGTATTTAATTTAGACTGGACAATAATCTATTGAACTTACAGAATATTATATAATTAACCTCACGGGATTACGTGACGTAACTATCATCAAAGCGTTACCGTCATTTTGAACGGCACAGAAAACAATTGATTCGAAACTAATATTGACTAGTTTGAACTTTTCTTCCCTTTAGATTACCAACGATGTTGAATATCAGTATCCAAACGAGCGAACTCTTATGCTATGAATTCAGCAATAAATATCGGTGCTTTAGTACCTTTAAAATTAATATTTTTTTTCAGCAGTATACGTTTCTATTCGTCCATTCTAGTGCTCTATATTTATAGATGAAATTCTCTTTAAAATCTCCTCTTAATTTCTGTTCATTCCCCCTTTATTACGGTATGTACATGATCTTAATTGGCATCGGGAGTATTTCTGCACGTTTGAGAATCAAAAATGCTTCTGGATCCTTAATAAAGTCAAATTAATTGTATACTAATTTGTAATTAAATATTTATCCTTTCGCCACTTACCAATGGCTTAAACCATGATTAAACCGATTTTGTAAATGTCGCTTTTAATCGTAGCAACCATAAAAGATAATTTTGGGCATTAATATAGTCCATTTTGGACTATTTCTTAGCTTCTAGCATCCAGCTTCCATTTCTAAGTCGACCGCTGCTGAAGTTCAATTTAATCGGCATTAATAATCTCACAATATAAGTCAGAGAACCACAAAACCGAGAATTCGACACCAATCAAAGAACGTACCCCATATTGAAGAGGATGAACTCGAAGTTAACCAGATTGTTGAGAGGCATAATTCAATTAAACGACTCCCAACGAGACCAATGTCAGTATTTTTTGCATTATGTCCCTCTTCCAACGAAGTGATTCGTCTCTACTTCAGTTAGGAGTAGAAATCAGACTCAAGTAATCCGACATATGTACAAAAATTTTATTCGATATCAATCATTTACATCACTTCCAATAAAGTTATTAGGGGTGTCTTACGATGTTTCTAGAACGTAAGTAATTGTGTACGATGTTGGATGGGTTCTCGTTTGTTCTCGATATGTTTAACATACTATTCGAAACATAGATATTGTAATATTCAATCAATTTATATAATGAAACAAATAAACTAATAAACAGGGGGAAAATAATTTAAATTTACTATAACAAACTTTTATACCAATAACAAAAACTATTAGAAATCTGGAAAGTTATATAAACCTGGCAAGGTTATAGAAATCTGGCGGTGTACGATATTTACGTAAAGGTTTACAGATGATAGATATTTGTTTTTACATACCATTTTTTATACCTGCTCTTGTTTGTGCACACGGGATTATTTTATTTATATGAACACTAAATTTTATAAACTGATTTTAATCTCGTCTCACTTCCCAACACTGAATTCGTATTGTCACAATCAGTTTTCTCTGAAAATCTTTAATAAAAAAATGATGATAATGTGCCCATCTTTGCTGAATTGGACCAACCCGGACTACCATGGTCAGGTCCTCCAAAACACACACTCATTCTCTGAATATCAGAGTGAATGTTTTCTGACTTAACATTTTATTTTTTTCTGACTATCCCCTGAAAACCTCCAAACCCACACACACACTATGTTTTACTTTTCCGCTGGCTCCCAAACACACTGTCTGAGTATCAGAGTGACTGTCCTTCCTTTTAAGTTCTGAGCGTCTTACATAGCTTTGTCAACAACAATTTGTAGCACCCATTACAGTCTCTGAATACTCGCCAAACAATACTGTTATTTACAATGCTCTGGCCTCAAAGTTACGCGGGAAATAATTAAATAAATAATTTTAATGACGCATTTCATTACATATTTGTAAACTCTACAATATACATATATATATATATATATATATATATATATATATATATATATATATATTGTAATAATTAAAAATTGAGCTTTAATTAAAATTAAAATTAATTTTAATGAATTTGCCTCACGTTGAAGCGGCATTTATGTAATAATTAAATGGAAGGCTTTTTTCTAAATGAAAATATCGAAATTAACAAACAAAATATTTATTTATTTTGTGCTAATAAAGATAATTACAACAAAATTTGAGATCTTTCTCTCTCTCAGGGCCTCTACTGGGTTTGATAATGGACACGAAAATTGATTTAAAAATCTTATTAGCAAACAGTTCACAATTTATCTAAACAATATGTCGATAGAAAGAAATTAAAAGTAAAGAAATTAACTCTGATTGACGATTTTCATAACCCAAGATTAGACACCAATATCGGTTGTTTTCCCAATTTATTATCTTATGTAACGGCCTTTCACTCCCATCTCTAAGGGTGCTGTCCGCTTATGTCGCTAGGGGTAAGCATTATGAATCACATTAACCCAGAGAAAAACCTATATGGACAATTTTCTCATTTTTAAAAATGATACCCACATCAACCCCCGCCCCTAGCGCTAGTAGGACTTTCTTATCCGCCCTGTGTACCAAGTTCTTTTTTAAATTTATTTAATCCTTTAAATTTTTATGGAGAAATGCATACACACATGCACATTTAATTATATTTATTAGATTAGAAAGACTACTCAACATTTTTGAACTAATTTACGTGTCTGACGGTTAAATTATTACAGTATACCGAATGAAAAATAAATGAAAAATATTTTCAATATAGTTTATACGTTGAAAGGAAAGTATTTAAGGTCCTTCGTCTATTTTGTTTTATAGTTCATGCAGACCTTGTCTAGCTTCCATTTTTTTTTATCACAGCATGGCGGCCTACATTCATAAATTTTTTATTGAGGTCCCCGTTGCGGCTTCCGAAGCGCTTAACCTTGAAGACAGCTGTACATCCATCAAGCTATCGCCGCTCCCGCTTCGAAGGCGCTGACGTCCGCAATCTTCGCCGGACTTTCCACACAATAAGCACAAGCGACGTCGTAAAACCGGTCTTCTCAGCGTGTCCCAAAATCTTTGTTTACGTGAACATGCTCCGAAATATATGAAGGCGGTATATGGAATTTATTCTGGGTAAATTCGTTAACGTATGCGGTTCAAAATAATAGGCATAAAACTGAATCAACCAACTTTCAAAATTCCTTCGGGTGTGTAACAATTTCAAGTTAAAATAAGCAGAGTAAGAACATATTTCTTAAAAGCATCTCCAAGATAATTTTGGAGATACAAGAATAATATAAGTACTTTTTAATGAAATCAGACATTTACATACACTCCCGTAGACAAATGTATACATTTATAGCAAAATTTTTATAATATACTAGCTGGGAAGTTTGCCAGTGTACTTATTTATATAAACCCTAAAAAGCATTTACTTCAAAATTAATCTTTAGTCAAGAAGTAATTTAACCAAAATCTAAATGTTCCTACTTCCGTACATACTTTCGACTCCTAGTGCATTAATTGAACAGCTATAAAATAAAATAAAATACCTCCAAATTTCTTTCTGAATAGAATACTTAAATATAGTATTTGTGTATTGCGGGATATAATTGTTCCTTAGTCTTCAGACATTACGAAAGATTAAATTGAAGAAATTCTAAGCCAGATTCACAAAGTAAACAAATTACCGCCATATTGGAATTACAATTTTGGCACGAAAACTAGCTTACATTTTCCGCAAGGATCGTAAAGTATTTCGCAGTATTTTTTTATTATCATTCGATGGAGTATTGCTGGATAAAATTTTACTTTTTGTTCAAAGAAAATATTCCTGCTTTACTTCATTACGGAAAAAGGAACTATTTACTTTGTTCGTCGTGTACTAACGTCTCTCTCTCTCTCTCGCGTGGCGTCATGTTATCTTGGCGCGAATTAATTTAACACAAAATTATCACGTTTTTCAATTATAATTATTTCCACCTTTATGCTAGGGGTTTATCACCCCCCTCCCTCCCCCCACAGTACCGTTTCTCGTGTGTTTAAGAATATATATACCAATTTTTGTTGCACTTTGTCAACCACGCGTTGAAATTTGTATAAAGATTAACGTAAATACATACATACATACAAACATACATCCTTTTTTATTATATAGTTTGTAAAGAACAGGTATTGCTAACATGCAACATTTGAATATAGCCGCGAAATGTAAAAAATGATTGACTAATTCCTTAGAATCTTCGAGATGCTTCTGGAGATGAAGACGAAAATAATGTGTTGAGATAGTGACAGTGCACGGCGGAGGGTTGAACCGTCGGATTCTGATGGGAAAAGATTTTAAAAGTTTAGTGAAAGTTGTGATGTAAAAACCGTGGAACATTCGTCCATCGTACGACGTCTCTAAAAGCTGTGAAAAGTATGTTTATTGGCTGAATGGGTCCGCTACGAACTTTTCGGCAGAAAAAAAAAAGAATTTTTCAGAATGTTAACATATAGGCTGCAACGAAACGAGAAAACTGCGTTCGTGAAGAATCTCGTTACTGGGGATGAATCGTGGCCTCTCTTAAGATGCTTCGAAAGAAAGAAGGTTTGCGTTTCGGCAGGTTAAACTCAAAGGAATACCGAGAGGCTTCCTCTGTAAAATGACAAAGTGTTGTGTTTCGTGGTTTAGAAGCTGAATCATTCCACTGGGAAATATTTTCAAAATGTATTTGTTATTGGTGGAATGACGAGGATGACAGTCAGCAGCGGCGGATTCAGGACAAAAATGGACGTCATCAGAGACGTCCATCTGGCGCAACATGACCACAATTAGAGCTGAAATAGAGACGAAAAGACCATGAAAAAATAACCGTATCAAAACTGCGCGTCCACATGGTGAGCGACGTGTCGTCGAAACTATCGCCAATAAGGACTCAGAGCTGTCAGGAATTTATCGCTAAATGCTAGGCTCGAGAACACAGTTAAGGACGACTAGGATCTTGGATGACTTGGAGGCCGCCGTCAAAGTGTGGATTGCCTTAAAAAACAGGAACTTCTTCGTCCGTAGAATTTAACCCGGTGCAAAGAAAATAGGAAGCACTAATTGAAGTAGATGGTGAATATACTCCGGAAAAATCATTTACAGATGTTTTTGTTGAAAAAGTCGCAATAATTAACCATCAACACATTACTTTAGTTTATTTTGTTAAACTCACGTAATATAATTAATTTAAATCCTTTGTCAAAAAGACTTATGGTAAATATTATCTGTATAATCCGGACAACGTTAAATTACCAAGACACTCAATTTTATGTCAGGCACTTAACGATGATATGAAAATATTGGACTTTCATAAATTCTTATTGAAAAACTGTACAATCTTCGTCACTCTCAACTTAGTAAGTCGAGATCCAAATGATGTCTAGATGAATGTGGCGTTTTCCTGTTACAACTTAGCTGAGAAATCCTTGAGAGCCTACGAAAGTTTTCTTTACTCCAGAACTCGTCTCTTTCCCTTCTCTCCTGAGAAAACTTCTGTTTCGGCAACTTGTTTCGCTTCACCATTTCGGATGCATTAACGCTTGCAACATTCTTGGACTTCGAGTCCAATTGGTCACATCTAAATTCAATCAACACCGCAATAAGCCAATTAGTAGATAATACATAATGCAGGATTCACTACTTATTCATTATTTCAACTGCATGACTCGTCCATAAACTTTGATAATAATATATTTTATATTAAAAATAACGAGCACATAATATGACAACACAGGAATCGTTAACTCATTTAAAAGACGTACCAACACAAATAAGATCTTTACTGACAGCCAGGCAACACTTTCGTTTCAATGGTAGCTAAAACTATTTACGTGTGATCTTAAATTGTTGTTGATGATATAAGGTTTAATTATGTCATATAATGATGAGATAAATTCAGGTAGAGGTGAAAAAATTGTAAAAGAAAATATTCTCAAGAAGCTATTAACATATTAATTAAAATCTGTAACCGTAAATAGTTCTTAACTTTTATACGACTAAACAATATTCGCCTGTCAACGATGGCGGATCACGTCATGGAATTTTATCAAATTTATTATTTATAGTCGCGAAAACATAAAAGTCATTGGTGACTTACCATGCCTATTACATGAAATTATTACTATTAGATTCATATTAACTATACATTTTATTCTTCGTCTCAGATTCATTGATTGCCTGTTTCCTTTCTAAACTTCAGTAGGTTATTTATTTCCGCTGCTGAGGAACATATCTCCCTTCTCGTGTATTTCTGAATTGTGGCTTTTCTGGTCCTGTCGTGCTTTGGGCAGTCGTAGAGGATATGCTGGATCATCTGGGCAGCCTTGCATACGTCAGATGTACGTTGCGGTGATCTAGTGAATAAATAGGAGTGCGTAATTCTTCTGTATTAATAAATAGAAAACAAGGTTGAAAACGTGAGAAATTTATATTCGTAATTTACACCACCTCTTATGTCTCGTTCTAAACAATTTTAGAAATTCGTCATGAATGCTTATAGCATAGTAATTTTTGTAAAACATAATTACGTGAGAAAGGACTAAATATACATTTAAGAAATGCATCTATTTTTATTTTAGGCAGAGTCCACGTTATATCTTCGACATAGAAACTGTTGTTAAAAATAGTTAATTATATGCTAATAAGGTAACTTTTCCAAATTTGAAACATGTTAACTTATGCTGAAGGCTTCAGAAGCCATTAAATGATTAGCAAGGGCACATCGACACACATTATAAACGCCTCCAAGTCTTTAACTTAATTACCTTCCAGTAGTAACTTCTCCAACACGCTAAATGCATAACATTTACATGGCTGGGAACATGCTCTATAGAAATTAAGACATACAGCAAGGAAGGTTGAATATTCAATCTGCGAGTAATTAACGTAAAAAAAACGCCAAAAGTCGTTATTCAGCGTTTTTGTAAATTGCTTAATTTGATATTTGTGTTGACTTCAATTGGATTGAATTAAGTTTAATTATTTTAAAAAAATTATGAACTTTAATGTCGGTTACGTATTATGAAGTCTCCTATACATTCTTTTTTTATATCCTTGAGCGAGACACGTCGTTTATTGTCTGAATTATACACGCTGAAAAGCACCTCATTAGCAAACACGGAGGCCCTCCAGCCCTCCTTATGGAAACTTTTATGGTGGTTGCACAGTTTACTAGATCACAGTTCGCGGAAATTGCTCGTGATAACGGGGTCGCCCTAACAACCTCACAAATAACACCACCAGATATTAGAACATGCAAAACTTGCTGGGCTTTTATGAGGAATGTCTTCGAAATAATTTTCTGGGTTGAACGTAATTTCAGAACAAAAGTTCGAAACTAATTTCACGCCAGTTTTCGCAAAACATTGAGTTGTGACGTTTGTGTAATATTTATGCGTATAATGTTCATACTGAATACTATACGTCAATTTATTCATGCGTTAACTTGGAAGGAGCATAAATAAAATTTGTAAAAATATGTATCTACCCTTACATGGTTATTTGTCGTCTTTGTAAAAGACAAAAAAATAGGAAATTCAGTTTTAAATATCATACAAAAAATTTTAATTGAGAATTTTGTAAGCATTTAAATTCCAAATAATTCTAGACACATTCGGCAACACATTTTAACATTATCATTAAATTATAAGTAAATTAAAAGTTTTGAAAATAAACTTTGGTTTATCTACCGGATCCAGTTTAGGTCTGAATTTAAATTAATTAAAATTCTTTATAATAAATTAAATTAATGTACTTAACTGAATAAAACGTAATTTACTGAATAAGATTTTTAATAATATTTTTTTTAAAAAAAATGAAACACAAATACAACAAAAAATTAGAATTCCATATTATTTTTAATTTTCGTAAGGAACGTAAATGCAATCTGACGAACGCACCGGTATTCAGGCGTTTCTGTTAAAAAGTTAAAATTCCCTTACAATCTTGAACAAAAGAGCCGCTGTCACTTTCCTCTCCAAATCTATAAAATTAGGGAAACACCGAATCTACTTCAGTTAGTTTCGAAGTCTTCGATAGCCGTCTCTCGGAATTTAATAAGTTTATTCCTTTATGTAAGAATCCGACTCTCTGATTGCTATCCTTTCAAATACGTTAAATCTGGATCTACAAAAGACAAAGGCAGTCTTTCTTTCTACAGTTATTTGAAATTATTTCTTCGAGAATCATAAGGCTTTGCGGCGCACCATTTTCTAAGAAATACAATTTGATGCTTGGTTAAAATAGAATTATGAGACTAAATTTATAGGTATTAAATTAGGATTAACCTGGTGCTAACTAAACACTATTTGACAGGAAAAAAATCTCTAGCAAGATCTTATATTCACTCTATCGTATGTTATGATGGTATTGCAATACAACATCGTTATAGCATAGAGATTTAGTATACTAGAGTTAACGCCATGAACGAAGCTGGTACAGTTTAGCGTCCGTCTTTCCAGGTACCAACCCTCCTCCCCATGAGCAGCTAAGAAGGTTCAGCAAGCATGTAAATCTTGACACCGTTGCATCTTTATCATGTGCGTGTCTATTCCGCGCACATCTTGGCAACGTCCCTCAACCTGCGTCACCCGCCTTCGTTCCTGACGCTCATTATAAACGGAAAAGACTGTCGAGTATCGTAACATTGCTTTTTTGAAATAGTCACAATAATTTCGGAAATTTGAAAATTTGTTCAACACATAGAACATCTGTTTTTGATTAAGAGGCAAAGTCACGAATGTAATACAAAAAAAGACCCGCAGGTTTCTCACAACAGACAAGCATCGGCTTAAAATTCATTTATCTAGTACACGTTATTACGAGATAGAACCATTTAACAGTCTCCGGACGTATATAAGAACCGATAGTTAACTTTATATATTTTTAAAAACTTCGATAAATATCCTACATGAGGTATGCACTACTCAAATAATCAATACGTTAATAGATTCGTAAAATATTGCTTTAGATCATCAAACCCCACAAACAAATCACATTTTTAATCCAAATTAAAAATTCTATCACAGATTTTTTTAAAGATAATCCCGGTTTCAGAACACCTAAAAAAATCAATTGAATTTTCATTTCATAAGAAATGGACGGAAAGAATAATTGTGGGGTTTGCTTACGTAACCATCTAGATTCTAGTGAAATATTTCCCTATTCTTGGCGCTTTCAGGGAAACAGGAAGTGGCGTCCTCTGCTTCGTTGTGAAGTCAGTGGTTTCCTCATTTGCCTCTTCCTGTTTCTCTATGTGTGTGAGTACACTTGTCAAAAAAAGGCTGCTCATCACATCTTTGATGAAGAAAAAGAAACATTCCCGACCCTTTTTCCCTCGCTTTTTATCCGACGTTCCCCCACCTGAAGAAAATAAGTCATGTCTCTTAACACTCGTCGTCTATCTCTTTTTGACCAGCTTTGGGGTTTCCGGCTTCGATGCGGTTTTTGTTCTTAAAGCAAACCATTCTTTTGAAATGTCTGAAGGATTTTTGGCAGTAAAATTATTTGCATTTTAGATTAATTTGTGGCGGTACTGGATCGTACGAAATAGGAGTCTTTAAATTTTAAAAAACGTATTTTTTTAAAAAATGTAATAATATAATTTGGAAATTACAAATTAAGTTTTAAATTGTCCACATATCTCCTTTTACAATATGAATTTCTGAGCAATTCCTGTTTGGTAAGCATTAGATATACGGATTTCGCTTGTCTCCGTCTGTCTGTTCGGTAGGAGTCTCCATGATGGTGTGTCGGAGCAGTGGCTGAAAAGTCAGAGCCAGGTCTATCGCAAACGGAAATGAAATGCCAGCGATAGAAACGGCAAGCTTTGTCCTTGTGCCACACAACACGTCTGCTACTGACTGACTCGGCGCCTACAAACTGGGCGCTCGATTCAACTTACGTCAACTCCAAACAGAAAATATGATCTGTGAACAATTGTTCTTGAAAGAATGCTTTAGGTATCGTACTTTGGCCAGGTGTTTACTGTGTACTGCAATTAACATAAATTATTTTCCTCGTGTGATAGACATGTTAATATGAAAACTTCCGTAGAAACGTGAATACTGTAGGCTACGACAATGTGTTAATCAGTTTATAATGACTGAACTCATATGTAATCTGTAGAGCATATATTTTATAATAATGTAATTAAATTCTGGAAATGAATATCGTATCCCGTAAATATTAGTTTTCTTGCGCAGTTTCATATTAATGTAATACTTTCCATCATATATTGTTATATTATTATACTATTTCCCAAACATAAAAGCGATTTATGTTACACAGTATATTTTAATATCTACTTCAGGTTTTCATCCGTACCAATAAAATATTAATTCCTAATTCAAATGATTTAAAAATATCTGTATTCATTTCCCCTTGTGAATGAAGTGGATCACTGCGGCGTCGTTGTTCATTTCCGGAGTCAATCCTCTGCGACCTGGACACTCGCAAAGAAAAACACAGTGAGATATAGAAGGTAGCACAACGTTCTACATCGCAGACAGAGAACAAATAAACTCTGTAGGGCGAGTGCTCTGTTTTTTATAGGTAACAGGCTACATAACGGTAATCCACATGGTGGCAACTCCCCTTTAATAGCATAGGAAGGGATTTGAAAGGGGGGATGCGGAAGGGTAGAGGAAGGTAGCCAAGGATTAACTAGGGTCCCTGGTCTATGGTTTAAGGATCATACCCGGCAATACGACTTATAGTGATGCAGGAAAAACACTAGAAAAACCTGCCTCAGGTAGGTCGGGCATTTGGTACTGGTCCCATGCCCTTCTGATGGTGGGAGAGGAGCAGATTTGGAGTCGCAGATTTCCCCTTGCCGTGCCTTGACCGGTTTAGGAGGCAGATGGCCGACTATTCCAATATATAGTCGAACAACTCTTACCGTATGCCCAAGGTCTGCGACTCCGAAACATACACCTCTAAAAAAAACCGGCGTGCCTCGGCATGTGGGAACCTTAGTTCAAAAACCTGAGGGATGTGTAGGCATACTTAAAGCTAGCCTCCTCCAGAGCTCTCTGAGAAGGGTCACCTGCGAGAGAATTTAATTACAATAAGCCTGGTCTCAATATTTCGCTACTAATACAATAATCCAATAATTTAGAAATTGATTTAATTAGAAACATTGGTGATCTTTCCAATATATATGTATATATATATATAGATAGATAGATAGATAGATAGATAGATAGATAGATTATATGTAGAGATTACCAGTGTGTATTTATTTAATAATTTTTCTTTAATATTATTGTCGGCGTAACGGTAAGGCCAGAGCATTGTTTGGCACAAGAATTCAGACTCTGAAAATGTTTCTACGCTAATTATTACCGACGTGTATAATACACTGAACTTTGGAAAAGCAAGAGAGTGGTTTGGGAGCTTAACCCGAGTTGTTTGGGAGCTTGATCAAAATAGTCTTGGAGCCCAAAAACCATAAAGTTGATGAACGAGTCTGTTTTGATAGGCTGACCAGTGTGGTCATAGCGAAAGAGAGTGTTGGTCATGGAGTAGGAGTCTGGTTTGGAGTGCAAACGATAACATTTTGAAGCTTGTCTTGGAATTTTAACCTATCAAAAAAATACGACGACGTAAAGTTCGTGAATAGTTGCTTGAGAGGCGTCCGGTGGGCCGGAATTACGTGATGTGAAACGATATAGTAATCAGTGTTATGGCCTGTTAATTAAATATTTTATTTAAAATAGTAGATACCAGGGAAGCTCTAAATAAAATGGTATGTAGTAGCTTAATTTGGTAAACTTTTATGTAAATGTAAATTAACGGCAGATTTATCTAGTTTTCTTTACATTATTTTATACAATTTTTTACTGTAAATATAATTTGTATATCTTTTGTTACTGTTTTGGTGCTAACTTCAAATTACTATCATTATTAGAGGCTCAGTAAGAGGCTCTGAGATTATGAGCATCATTAAAGCTGAGGCATTTTGTTAAAAAAATATGTAGAAAAGTTAAAGTAATAGTAATAAATATTTTTTTGTTATCTTTAAAAAATTATTTAGAAGCGAGGAAAATCCAGTAAATTATCTTTTTCTATTAAACATTTTTTAAAATTAATTTGACACTGTAACGTGTTGTAAGTAACTTTGATTAATTTGTATATCACAATATATATATATATATATAATGTAATACCAATAAAACAGGCTATTAATTGTTTTTAATATAATTTAATTGTTGGCAGTACGGGTGCTTAAAGACGACAATCGCAGCGGGTCTTTGTTTGTTAACAATGGAGACTGGAGACCGCGCGCTTAGAGAACTCAGCCTGCGTCGAGCCTGGGTCGAGGAAGGATACGTAAAAGAGTCTGCAAGAGATACAACACAGTAAAGTTTTCCTTCACAAACTGAACTAATTTTCGCATTGAGAAACTTCAAGGAAATCCACGTCCGGCAACTGGCTGAGGGTGGGCTAATCCAGGTTCCAGGATGGCAGAGATCCAGAGCAACTGCCGTGTGTTCAAAATCTAATGAGTAGAATCAGTGTATAATGGCCTGTTTACTGGGTGTTGACTTCAAGCTGCAAGAGTCCGAACTGGTACCAGAAGCACTGTCGTGAATACAAAACAATTATTAATAACTGTAAACGATAATTAAAGGGTATAGTCAGATTTCGTTCGCGTTTTTCTTCTCATTCGTTTTCTTTTACTCTTTATTTAATACTAGCTGGGTGCCCGGTGTTGCCCGAGATGTCCCGATACAGTCCAATTTCGGTTGCTTTTGCGCTATTTTTATGTAACGCTCCTCGAACCCTATTCCTAAATGTGCTCACCTCCCATGCTGAAGGTGTTTAACTCACTGACTTAAAATTATATTTGTAGACATATAATTTTTCCATCTGAAATTAAACTATTTGGTGGTTTTAGCAATCTGCAGTTGGTAGCATTGTATAAAATTAATGCAAAACATTACGAAATTTTGAACATTTAAGTATTGTTTTTATCATAATTCTATGTATCTTCCAGTGCGTATTGCAAGATATAATTGGGAAACATATTGGTCCCTGATCCCGTTAAATATTCCACGTCAAAAGTCAAGTTATTTAAAAGAAAATTAATGCCATGGATTGTATAACCTTTCATAATAAATTATATTTATCACTCGATGAGGTATTGGTAGATTTAATTATACTTATTACTCAATCAAAATATTTTTGCTCAGCTTCATTTCTCAGAAATTGAACATCTATAACGTCGTTCCCAAAAATGGAAAACAAATATTGCTATCCTAACCTCAAATTTTTGTTTCACGACACAAATTGCACGCAATAATTTGTTTACATTTATACAAATTTATAGAAATACGTTGCGTAAAGTATAAGTAATTGTACTTTTAATTCAATTTAAATGTTCCTATTTCTGTACATACCTTTGACTGATAGTGCATTAATTGAATAACGACCATAAAAACTTTCGGAGTTCCGTACGTCATTTTCAATACTTTTATAGTTACAAACGTATAATTCAGCAGTCGTACCTTAAACAAATCTTATTATCTTCTGAAATATTATACAGGATACAATAGTACGTTATATTATGAAATTTTATAAATCTCGACCGACACACATTTGAATGTATTATAAGGCGCCATATTGGCTTTATAAAAGATAGCAGGATAATTAACTATTCCAAATTAACTTTGCGCAAGGATGATAAAGTGTTTCGTATTGTTTTTTATTACTATTCGATGGAGTAATACTGGAAAAAATTTTACTTTTTATTCAATCAAAATATTTCTGCTTTATTTAATTACGAAATACAGATATATATTTTGGATGCGTCAATGTCTTGAAAACTTATGACGTCATCGTCTCGCGCAGTAATTTAACACTAATTCGTAACTTATTTCAATTAAAATTATTTCCACGTATATTCTAGGGGTTTCTCACCCCCACAGTACCGGTTCTCGATTTTGGCAGAATATATATACCAATTTTTGTTGAATTCTGTCCAAACGATAAAATTTGTATAAAGAACAACGTAAATACATACATACTTACAAATAAACATCCTTTTTTATTATATAGATTGTATTCCGTTAACTTAAATGAGTTTGGATTGTTAATATTTTAGTTCAGTGTATTTGTTCTTCCCATCAAACCCAGTGCTGACCCTGAAATAAAGAGAAATTCGACGTAGGCGTCCGCGGCGATGTAAAAATATAAAGCTGTATTTTCATAGAACGCCACGAATTAATAAAATAAAATTCAAATATTTGAATGTTAAATTGATGGAATTTGGCGTGCAAAGCAGGGTATATAATGTGTAATTATCAACAATAATTTTTTTAAATAATAATAATTTTGTTAATTATTCCAATTTAATTAAGACCACCTTTTTAAATGACTGTTTACATTTACTTAGAATAAGCCTGGACTCAATATTTCGCTACTAATCCAATAATTCAGAAATCGATTTGATTTGAAACATTGGTGATCTTTCCAATATATATATATATATATATATATATATATACCGAGTCTGTGGGCAACTAATAAGACACATAGTGATGATTTTTATTTGGCAACACAGATATAAGTAAATTTATGATTTACGAAGTGATGAAGTCTAGGAGAGAGTGTGGCGTAGACTTTTGGCGAATACGTGCAGAGTATCCCGTAGTGCTGCAGGCGTCCGCGGCGATGCTGAAAAAGGGGTGATCTCGGGAAGTGCTCCAGTTGGCCGCGGGGAAGCAGAAATAAGGATGAATTACTTCCTTCAGCGTTGGTCATACCGCGACACCTCTGACGTTCAAACCTCGTTCACTCTCCGTTGGTCATACATTCGCAGGAGGCTTCCCGCAACTACGTCTCCATCAAAATTTCTTGCCCCATTAAAGAATAATTTGGCAGTAAGTGTAACATCACGGACCTTTTACACACCGTGGTACGGGTTCAGCAACGAGTTCGGTTAACTCAAGTGCGTCTTCTTGTCGCTAAGAACATACCTGGCCGATACCGAGGAAAAATTTGCTGTAACTCATTCTGATTGAATATTTTACCACCTCTCAAGATAAATGATATTTAGTAAGTGACCCTCTTAAAAATCCTTTAGAACTCAAATGCCATTTCATCCATATTATGGACATGTAAGAAAATTATTAGAAGTAAGGCGCTCGATTTCATATCAAACTTCTCTTATAATTGCCACACATTTCAATTTAATGTAGATGTGGGACAGACAGTAGTAAATTATTGTAACGTTACCAGCTTCTTATCAAGTGAATGTTTCCAGGAATTGAACGAAGTTATGAGATTATCTGCGATAAACGTTGTCGTACAATATTCATGATTCAAAAACAATATTGTGAGATACAAAACAAATATACGTAAAATTAAGAACCTTTAACGTAAGGAAAGCGGAATATTTAAACAAAAGTTATATCACGTTGGGAACATATCTTAAATAAAATCCTCTAGATAATCTGAATTTTAATGTTCATATTCTTATCATAATTCGAGAGAGCCCTTATTGGTTGGTGGTGCTTTAAATGCATTAAAGTTCAGTCCAGGAATACGGAATACCGTTGCAAAGTGAAAAATTGTGTTTTGTCGATTCAAAGGCGTTCCAAAGCCCTCCGACGGGGCGTGTTGCTCCCGCACCCTCTATAATCCAATCGACAACATGTCAACAGCTTCTTGCATCCTCTTCACTTCATCAAAACACGGCGTGCGTTTGACAGGCTTTCCCTCTTTGTTCGCTCGAAATAACGACGTTAATTACCGTTTTGATACACAGCGCAATTTTATTTAGATGAAGGTAGAAGCTTCGACAAATTCACGGTAATACAGGAACAGTTATCTATTTATTTACAACTTTTGGAAAAGGGTAAAATATAACCATTTTGACATTTTACTACAATTTCAATTTCTTGAATGTATAATGTATACAGGCTACCATAATTAATATCAGAATTGACTAATTTCAAAATTGATGCGTTTTAATATTTTAAATAAAATAATAACAATATGAAATTGTGCAAACAAATAATCAAAAACTACTTCGATGCTGATAATTTATAGTTTGTTCGATATGGAAATTGCTTCAAGGTAGGGGAAGGGGTTTAAGATGGCCGCTGGCGTCAGGTTGCTCGGACACTGGTAAAGATTTTTCTTCAAACTTAATCGTGTTTAATCCTAGATCACTCCGGGTTTCGCTGTGTGATTCAATGATATTATTAGTTTTACTCACACACTATAAATTAACACTGTTATCAGTCGTCGTAGCATTTACCTAGAATTAGCGGATCTGACTAGTGTGCAGTTTGCGACGCGAATTATGGCCAAAAACTATTTTAAAATGTCTGAAAATCTGTGTTTTTATCCCATTTTTAAATATCTGGATCCAAACAATTGCACAAGATCGTATTAAAATTTTTCGGGATTCTCTCTGATTTGTTTCCGACCACAAAAAGTAAGCCCAATCTTCGGACCGATTCAAGTACGGCTGAATTGTGTGACATTTTAAATTACTTTACCATCCAATACATTAATTTTTCTCATTATTTTAAATAACATTGCATATTCTTTAAAGTTATTTATCACGGCTTCTCACTTAAAAATTCATCGTCCATATTAAAATTAACGTACGAATAAAAATATTTAATTTGAAAAAAAATACAAACTTTTAAAAATTGAATTTTTTAGCTTTAAAACATTTATATATTTAAATTAGTATAATAATTATAAATCTTGTCACATAATTATTTACAAACATAAATTAAAATCGTTCACTTTTATTTTCACAAAAATAAAGAATTAATTCAAGTATTTACGTAATTAATTTTTGAGCATTATTCAAATTGTTTATTTAATTATTTTTAAATATTAAAATTTCCTTTTTACATCACATATTATAAATTCCATTTATATATGTGAGGAATCTGTTGTTTCTGGCAATATAGATATATGTATATTTGAGCAAGGATGTGACATTGTTAAAATAATTTTAACATATTAATTAAAAACCTTTCCATGTTGTACATGAAACTAACTACCATATCTCAAAAAGGTAATGGTAGAAACTAAAGATGGGCGTATTAATTTATTTGATTGGGAATTAATTACTTGCGGTGTTTCTCAAGGTTCTATTCTAGGGCCTTTTCTTTTCATTCTTTATATCAAAGTTCTTCCAGTATTCGCACATCCTCTTAAATCAATTCTCCACGTGGATGATACAAATGTAGTGATTGCAGATAAAAATGTTGATAATATTGTTAGAAACGTAAACATCACTGTGGATAAACTAAATGTGTTATTGACAGTCAATAAATTGTGACTAAATCTAGATCAAACGAAGTTCGTCCAGTTCTCAGCGGATGGTAGTGACAACCTACAAGACAAGTTCTCGGCTGATACGCCTTTTCTGTGTCTTCAGATTGATAGTAATTTAAAGTGAACTCACTATATTGATCTGATTTCTGGGGAACTCAGTTTGGGTTGTTATTGTCTCAGAAACTTAATGCAACATGTTGACTTTAACACTACGAAAATGGTGTACTTTGTGTATTTTCATCCCTCGTGTGTTATTGCATTGCAAATTGGGGCAATTGCTCCAGGAGCATTGAAACAATCTAGTTGCAAAAGCGTGCCATTATAATATTTTCTAATACGTATAATAAATCCAGTTGTAAACCGTTTTTCCAAAGCCTGCTAATATTAACTCTTCCCAGCGTGTTTATCTACAAAATATTTAAGTTTGTTAAGCGGAACATAAATCTTTTTCAAACGAATGGCGAGTCTCACGATTATGAGAGTAGAAATCGCTCAGGCCTAAGTTCTTTGCTGTCTACCAAAGAAGTATTCGCCATTCAGGGATAGTTTTATACAATAGTCTCCCTCCAGATGTGAAGAAAAATAATAACTAGAAAAGTTTTGATATTCAATGTAAAAATATTCCACTGAAAGGCGCGTTTTACACAGTACAGGAGTTTCTTGATCGTTCCCCTAATAATTAATTATTTTTTGTCATACTGCAAAAGTTTTCAAACTGTTTCTAATAATAACTAATTATTTCATAACATGCTTAGTCTCTGTTGGCCTCAAAGAGATATATAAACATAATAGAGTGGCTATATCAGCGTTACAGCGCTCTGGGTGGCAGCAACAAACAACACTGACCGCCATTTTTTAGTAGGTCTACTTCAACGAGATCCTTAGTTGTGTTTACGCCCAAGACATATTGTTTTGTTAATATTAATCATGCCAAGCGTGTGTTCAGCCTACAGTTGTAATAATCGTAGTTGAAGTATCGTATTTTAGGTATCAGCATAATAATAATAAGAAGAAAGATAGCCAAATGCAGACAAAATAAGTGATAATATAAATACCACGCAACGTTTCTTGGATCCTTGTTTTTTTCTTCAGGTGCTAAGAAGAGCCTAGAGCGACACAACTGTACTCGTAATTTGACAGGCTTTGGACGTGCTGTTGTGTCGCTCTGGACTATTTTGTCTGTATTTGACTACCTTTCTTATTATTTTTCCAACGTATCAGCATTTTTCATTTCTAACTTAACTTATTCTTAAGTCGTATTTATCAAATTTATGTATTCTTCATTATCATCTATAATGAGAGTCAGATTTATTTTTATAAAGTATTTCTCTGTACTGCAAGTAATCTAGTCCCCCCTTTTTTATATAGATTTCCTTCGAAAAACAAGGAGCTAACAAAACGATGGGTAATAAATATGGGGCGGGATAAGTGCTTATAGTTGTATGTGCTCTTCTCATTCTGAAGACAGATGCATGTGTGTTTAGGTTGTTTAGGCTTTCTCCTTGCTCCTCGCTCTGAAAGAAAAACTGGATAGATTAAAATAAAATACTTTAAAGACAAGTTAATCAACCCGTCTAAAGACGTTCCTGGAAAAGTATTGAGGAATAATGAAACACACATAGGAGAGAAGAATTTGCTATTAAAATTGTGTGTGGAGGTATTCCGGATGTTGGGACACAAACAAATTTTATTTAGTGAATTCGACCATTTAATAGATTCGGACGAATTTGGTGAGGAAACTCGCTACTCAATTTTAAAAAAGGTTTTATTGAAACAGTACTTTCATTGCAGAATTCGTCATATGTGTAAAGAAAAAGCAATGGATGAAAGAGGACGCAATATTAGGCATTTTTATACAAAACTGATATTATTTAAAAGTCAATAAATTTTTCAATGCCCTAAATGTGTTATATTTACTAAAACCTTAAAAAATATGTTGTGTTAGGTCATTTGTGCGGTATAGTAAAGGCTTGCAGACGACAGGGGAACGCCCACCAGCCCTTATAAAACATGGCGGCTGAATTTTCAATTTGCTTCAAATATGGCGGCGACTTGTCCAGTCTATGTTGTTTATATATGTCTTTGGTTGGCCTAATCTGCTCTTTAGTTTGCTTGTTGCATGAAGTTTCTACGGAAGGGCAGATTCCTCGTCGCTGTTTCATGAAGTGTCTTGCCCGGCGTTTGTGTTTCCCCCTAGTGTTTTGGGTGTCATGTTTTGTGTTTATTCTTGTTGGATGTGTGATTCTATATTTTATGATAGTGAATTACTTCATCTTCAAATCATGTGTTTGAACGAGGGCAAAATACTAAGGTAAATAATTTGTTTTTACATGCAGCGTTCCTTTAAAATAACTTTATAAATTCTAACTCTTTACAAACACACTTTTCACCAATAACTCCTCTTTTAACAATCCATAACAAAGATATTCCCAGCACCAAGGTAAGTAAATAATTTTTACATAAAAAAGATAATATACCATTTGTGTTGTGGCACTCCCTCGACTACCCGCCGTAGGATTCTTCGACCGTTCAATTCCTAGAACGGCTTACCTGCGGTAGGAGGAACTAATTTTTTGAAAACAATAGCCCTTTCCATACTAAGCTAATTTATTAAATGTTAT
Source organism: Zhengitettix transpicula (assembly GCA_037074705.1). Classification (NCBI taxonomy): domain Eukaryota; kingdom Metazoa; phylum Arthropoda; class Insecta; order Orthoptera; family Tetrigidae; genus Zhengitettix; species Zhengitettix transpicula. The sequence continues at coordinate 24,531,155 of CM073593.1, read as the reverse complement.
TAAAGATATGTAAATTTAAAATTTTGCCCTCCCGACTAGCCAGTTATGAAAACTCAAGAATTTTTGTGGCAAGTTAGGCCCGAGAAACGATTTATAAAAAGTGCTTTACGCCACCATGAGATTTGCGAACTTGGTTACCAGACTGTGGTCTCTGCAACACAGCGACGTCCCTCGCAGCTGGTCATCGATGTCTCTCTCGTGGAGTTTCGCTGGTAAATTCTAAAAAATCCCAAGAGCAACTGCTCACCGCAACTTCTCCAGTCAGAATCCTCCTCCAGTCAGCATCAGAAACAGAATGCTTGACCACGCCTCCACTTCTCCCGACCTGTGGGATCCAACCATTCCTCTATTGGTCCATTCAATTTATTATGGACCAATCACAGGTCCTAGACGATCCGACGTGCATTCCAACAGCGAGACTCTCTGCACCTGTTGTTTGTTGACGGGAAAACACCGGAGGTACAGTTACTATCCCCAGCCTGACTGGCACCAAACGGTACTTTTTGCTGACGTTCAATAAACATGGTTGCTCACGCGTTTAAACAAACTGACTAAAATATCAGTAAAATCAATGAAAAGACGCCTATCCTAAATAACGCGCTATAGTGTAAAATATAGTTCACAGATAACATTTATCAGCTGGCCAGCGTCATCATCTCTCTCAGCGAGTAAGTGTCTCGCTGCCAACCGAAAACACTGTTTTTTTTATTTATTTATTAGAAAATTAACAATCGGAACTATACAGTACATGTTCCATGAGTTAATGTGACGACACAATAATACAATAACGTGAGCGGATACCCATCCAATGACGTTATCCGGATTGTGAACTTATACTGCTTCCAGATCATTCGGCCATTTCTTGTTCTGGAGTCTTCTGTAGGGAGCAAAGAGATATATAAACATAATAGAGTGGCTATATCAGCGTTACAGCGCCCTTGGTGGCAGCAACAAACAACACTGTCCGCCATTTTTTAGTCGGTCCACTTCACCTAAAACACGATTTGTGTTATGCTACTGATGGTGAAAGTTTTGAAGTTTTTGTGTTAAAATAAATTGTTTGTTATTATAAATCATGCAAAGCGTGTGTTCAGCCTACAATTGTAATAATCGTAGTTCTAAAACACATGAAGTATCGTATTTTAAATAAATATAAGCATAATAATATTACTAATAAGAAAGATAGCCAAATACAGACAAAATAAGTGATTCAATAAATAGTTCTCGGAATTCACACGGGTTTTGCATATTTATATTAAGGCGCAACGTTTCGACGACTGAGAGCACTGTCCTCATCTTCTTCGCCTAGAATATGCAAAACCCGTTTGAATTCCGAGAAATATTTATTGAACAACTTCACCGGGAAAGACTTCAATCATTGAAAATAAGTGATAATATAAATACTGCACAACTTTTCTGGGATCCTTGTCCTTTCTTCAGGTGCTAAGAAGAGCCTAGGGAGACACAACTGCACTCGTCATTTGACCAAAAAAAAGCTTTGGAGGTGCTGTTGTGTCGCTTAGACTAGGAACGGTTACATGTTGCAAATAAAATGACGAGGCTACACATTCAGTAAGAAGCACAGAAAATGAAGGTAGCATTGGCTGCCCAGACACTAAGCAATTCTGTAGCAGACGCCATGATTTTTTTTGTAGAGACTTGGGTTTGTCTGAATTTGTAAATTGTGAGGGCACGGTTAAGTTCATAAAACTGGTAGATAAAGCATTTGATTTGTTGAATTCGTGCAATGTTATGAACAAGGGTACAAAAACTGCTGTGTTTAGAGGTAATAGAGTGACAATATGCAACACAATAGAAAGATCTGTACAGTATTTTATGAATTTAAAGCTGTACGATGGGAGTTTAGTATATTTGTCAGGGAGGCAGATGGATGTGTGTGGAATTGTTTTAGATCTTCTCAGTTTGAGACAACTGGCAGAGAAGTGTGTGTGGAACGATTCTCCAGCTCTCCAATTCATATTGAGTAGGAGAATGAGCCAGAACCATTTAGCACTCTTCTTTTCTTGCATACGAAGATGTGGGGGACGTCGAAATGATCCAAATGCATTACAGTTCAGAGCAGCATGTAGGAAATCTTTGATTACGCAGATAGAACCATCCAAAAGTGCCAATAGTACGGGAGGAATTTTGGAGACACTGGTTGTACCAATTGAAAAAAAAAAATTAAAATCTTGTACAGATCACAATTTTGATCGTGATTTCATCCCTGAATATGAGAGATTAACATTATACTCAGAAAAAGTGGTAGAATATATTTCAGTGTGGTGGTAAAAAAACTAAAGTGTTTAGGTTGTTTAGAGGTTCTCCTTGCTCCTCGCTCTCAAAGAAAAACGGGATTGATTAACATAAAAGACTTTAAAGACAAGTTAATCAACCTGTCTAAAGACTTTGAGAAATTATTTACACTTGCTGAAAAAGTATTGAGGAATAACGAAACACAAATAGGGAAGAAGAATTTATTATTAAAATTGTGTGTGTAGGTATTCCGGATGTTGGAACATAAACAAACTTTATTTTGTGAATTCGACCATTTAATAGATTCAGCCGAATTTGGTGAGGAAACTCACTACTCAATTTTAATAAAGGTTTTATTAAAACATTACTTCAATTGCAGAATTCGTTATATGTGTAAAGCAAAAGCAATGGATGAAAGAGGACGCAACATAAGGCAATTGTATACAAAACTGATATTATTTAAAGGTCAATAAATTTTTGTATGCCTTAAATGTGTTATATTTTCTTAAACCTTAAAATATATTGTCCGTAGAGGTTTAGTTTTAGGTCATTTGTGCGACAGAGTTCAAGGCTAGTAGACGGTGGGGAACGCACACCAGACAGTATAAAACATGGCAGCTGAGTTTTCAATTTGCTTAAAATATGGCGGCGACTTGTCCAGTCTATGTTGTTTATATATGTCTTTGGTAGTGAGGGTCATGTTGCAGGATGGACGCTAGTTCGTTTGGGTTAAGTTGGAGACGCAGGAAGTGGCTGGCACTCAGGTTGGTGCATTATTCTTGAACGGTTGGCATTCCGATTGCTGACGTACCAAGGTGCATTTACAAGCATTCTAAGTGTTTTCGATTGAAATAGTTGGATGATGTTGACGATGGATTAGCGAGGGCAGCCAATTAGCTCAATGTCATATGTCCAAATTGGTTTTATTATAGCTTTTTAGAGTAAGATTTTGTTTTCAAGCGATAAACACGATTTTCTCCCCAGTGCCCAGTACATTTTTCTCAGTCGCAGGTCGGATTCCTTCCTTTTTTTTTAATATATATGTTTTTTCCACGTTAGTTTTTTGTCCAAATGTAGACCCATATAGCGAACTTCGTTTGATTGTGGGAATTCTATATTGTTAAGGGACACTGATGGACATTCTTAATGATTTGATGTGAAGTTGACTTGTGTACTTTTCGCTTCATTGACTTTTATCCGGCATTTATTGAGCCATACTTGAAGAAGGGATAAATGGGTTTAAAGGTTTGAGGAGGCCATTTGTGGGTCGGTATGTTGAGATAGGAGGACGGTGTCGTCAGCAAAACTGCCTATATATGTGTCAGGTGTTGTGTGGAAGTCGGCTATATATAATTGATAGAGTACAGGCCCCAGAACACTTCCCTGGGGTACACCGGAAGTAATTGGGTGGATTGTAGAATAGCATTGACAATATTTTATTTGGAAGAATCTGTCGGACAGGTATGACTTCATAAGAAGGTAAATTTCGCTTGACAGAGATGACTTTATCTTGAGTAGGAGCCCATCGTGCTAGACCTTGTCAAAAGCCTGCTGTATATCTATAAAAACTGATGGAAAATAAGCTATGTTTTCAAAGGTCGTGGAGATTATATTTATTACTCGATGGCATTGTTGAATTGTGGAGTGATACTTTCTGAATCCTAATTGGTGATTCGGGATCCAGTTCTGTAGAGAATCAGTTTTCCTTTAATATTTTTAGTAAAAGTTTCTCCAATAATTTAGAAATTTGTGACAATAAAATGAGTGGGCGATATTATGAGACTTCTTCGGCGGGTTTACCAGACCGAAAAAATATGTTTCGGTTCGATAGTTCATTCTCTAACAATTAATTTTTTACTAGTACGTATTGAATTTTTTTTATTAGTACTGTAAATATTATATTATACATTTACTTTAGTTAAAGAATTATTAATTTTGTTATTAATAATATATAGTTCTGTTACTTATGTCGGACAGGGAAATTTGTGTTCCCGAATTTTAGTATTTTTATGTTAATTTCTAATTATTTATAATTGTAACATCCAATTATTATATTGTAATTTTATGTAATGACGTATTCTAATGAAATAAAATGAATCAAGTCAAATAAAATCAGAATCACCCCAGTATGAATTTTCATTTTTACGTCCTCAAATATTCTCTTTAGCATAAATGATTGGTTATATGTTACTCACACGTGATGGATTATTTTCTTTCTATCCTTAAAGAAATTACATGACACACAAATTCTTCCTTTGTGAATTTAAACATGGTGATGACATTAACCAACTTAAAGTCGGTTTGGGATAAAGATAGTGCTGTGTTAGGAGGTTACCAGTAATGAAAAAATTAAATTAATTTTTTTTCATTACTTTTTTTTAGGGTAACAGGCTACATGAGGCTAATCCACGTTGGTCAACTCCCCTTTAATAGCATAGGAAGGGATTTGAAAGGGGGCATGCGGAAGGGTAGAGGAAGGTAGCCAAGGGTTAACTAGGGCCCCAGGGATATATTTTAAGGATCATACCCGGCATTCGCCTAAAGAAATGCAGGGAAAACCCTAGAAAAACCTGCATCAGGTAGGTCGGGCATTGGGTAGAATATCTTACTGGCAATAAATACTCTGTTTCCTATTCTAAAGTAGAGTGGGAGAGACAAAACGTTCTGCACGAGAAGTTAGTGGTAACGACAGTATTTTGCAAAACTATTAAATTTGATTATTCTGATCCTCTGAGTTTATTTTTTAGCTGAAAGAGGAGAATAGAGTATAGAAAGAGTCCAGAGATGCTTACTTGACCCCGGATAATGGGAAAATAAAACGGATCCGCTTGATAAGCGATTCGTTCTATGACAGAGGTTGAACGAAGTCGAATGTTCTACACAACTTTAGGCTAGATTTTATTCCATATAAGACGCCCGACCCACTAAAAAATGATTTTTAAATACCAGGTCGGTTCGTCCACTACATTATGTCCAAGTACATTTTGTCCACAAATATTTTCTTGCTCAGCATAACTTCTACAACATTAGATTCATGGATATTTCGTCCACGACAATTTAATGTCTAACAATGTCCTTATGCCCTGTACTATTTCTTCCACGTTCATACAAACATATTTGGAGGAAATGTCTCGCTAATTTTATAACAAAGGTTTCCATTGTTCCATTGCTTCTAGACTTGTTTGGCCGAACTAAATCCACAGTTCGCAATGTTAGATTTTGAACTGTGTGCTATAAACGCTGTTCGTGATATTTTGCTCAAATTACGTAGTGAACCGCTGCTTGTTTCATTCTGGACAGGCTATTTGGCGCATCGTTATGAGAGAAGGATTGAAGCAACGTTTCCTTGATGAAGATGCCATCGAGAGGGATGTACGCAGGATTCTAGCCCTGCCATTTATTCCCCTGAAAGATATTGAAGAAAATTTTGACTGCTTAATTGACATACAGGACCTTCTTACATATATAAAACAACATACATAAGAGGACGGCCAGCTCGTGTAAGGAGAAGAGCTGTATTACCTAGGTTTCATCCCAATCAGTGGAAAGTTTATGAGCAAGTTTGTAGTAGAGTACAACGAACAAATAACTTTGTCGAAGGCTGGCACAATAGATTTCAGCGACTTATTGTGGCTCACCAAGCTTCAGTGTGGAAATTTCTTTAGCACATAAAGAAGGGTCCGCGGCCCAACGATATTTTAATTACACAATTGGTTGGAGGGCAAAGTAATGTGAGACTGCCTATCAAGAAAAGTTACATTCTCAATCAAAACAAATAGAAAGAATAGTAGAAAAATACGAAGAGTTCAAAGAGAAGAACAAATGTTCTGGAATATTTTACGTCCAGAGTCTTCACAGCTTCCTTATCTGCATAAAACCAAATTGGGCTACGTTGTATCAGGCTGCATTCCGTGTGCAGGTCTACAGCATGTAATCTGATGACAATAAATTGTGATCATTGCAAAAATAATTTTTACAGAAGCTATGGCTCGAGAAATAGTCATGGGATGATGATTTATCGCCTGAAACATCACATGACTGGACTAAATTCGCAAATGATCTTGCATCTATGAAAAAACTGGATAATGTGTTTTCGACATTTGCGGCATTTTGGAGATCGCCATTGAGATGGTATGTGTTTTTTTTTGTTTTTTTTTTGGGGGGGGGGGGCAACAGGCTACATGAGGGTAATCCACGTTGGGCAACTCCCCTTTAGTAGCATACGAAGAGATATGAAAGGGGGGAAGCGGAAGGGTAGAAGAGGAAGGTAGCCAACGGTTAACTAGGGCCCCAGGGATATATTTTAAGGATCCTACCCGGCATTCGCCTAAAGAAATGCAGGGAAAACCCTAGAAAAACCTGCATCGAGTATGTCGGGCATTGGGTACTTGTCCCACGCCCTTCCGATAGCGGGAGAGGAGCTTGCTGTGGGGACGCAGCATTCTATTCTCCGGGCCTCGACCAGTTCAGGAGGCAGCTGACCGACTAATCCAATGGGAATAGAGGACAACTCTTACCGTATGCCCAAGGTCTGAGACCCCGGAAAATACACCTCTCAAAACAGGCCGGGGTGCCTCGACTTGTGGAAACCTTAGTTCAAAAACGGAGAGGAAAAGGCATCCCCAAAGGTAGCCCCTTCGTATCTCTCCTACAAGGTTTTGCCTGCGAGAGAACATCCCTCGCAGGTTACCTGCGAGAAAATCCTCTCGCAGGCTTTCGTATGAGATGATATGTGTCCCGGTCGAAGACAATTTATACCTTATTACACAACAATAAGCTGCAATATTAAATTTTACACAGAAGTTGATGTGAAAAATGAAGATTTACATTAAATAATTCATCTGTATGTAAAAAATTAATTTGTATGTATACAGGTATATTTTGTTGGACCAAATATAATAGACATACTATATAAATGGACAAAATAATAAGACGAACTAAAATTTTTTTGTACGAATTGTCAGTCAGGACCAAATGCTGTTGGACCAAAAACATTGGACGAACTATCTGGGGATCGAATTTTTTATCTCTAAGTAGATTAAATCATATATTAATTTTAATTTTCAACTATTTTTTCATCATTTTATTACAATTATATTCATGGATTTAAATGAAACATTATTTCTGTATCACAACACGCTCGCAACCATTATGAAACATATGAAAAAAGTTTTGAGCGGTTATTGCTGTTTAGAATCAAATGCTGAGGTTTCGGTGCCAGCAACTAGATGAAGCGGGGTCCTGAAAGCATAGAAACTTTTTGGCAAAGTGCTTAATACAGCGAGCTCAGCACCACTAAAACCACAGTGCGGGAAGCCTTGTTTTTGTTCTACGTCTCCGTGCTAACTCGCACAATGGCCGACGCTAGACGTGATCGGTTTTTGCAATGATACGGTGCTATGATGAACGAGCAGGGCAAGTTGGTTAGCAGATAGCGCTAATCCAACAAACTCATGCAGTAAATCAAACCTCTGAGCCAAGTGGACGGAGGCCTCAAAGCGTGTTGCTTCTTGTACGGGGTTTTGCCCCTTCCTTGTTGGACAGACAATATAATTTTCACACTCGCAAAACTATATCTTGTATTTCATACAATCATCTGTTATGCAAATATTTATCCTTGTCCATAAACTACATATATTTTGTTATTCACAAAAATTATTAATGAACAAGCCCCACGCTTGTCAAATTATGTAATACACACTTTAATCTATATAATAAAAAAATTATAAATATTTGTATGTATGTATGTATTTACGTTAATTTCTATAGAAATTTAAACGCGTGGACAGCGTAAAACGAAACTTGGTACACATATTCTTAAAAACACGAGAAACGATACTGCGTTGGTGAAAAACCCCTAGCATAAAGATGGAAAGAATTATAATTTATAAATGTGATCATTTTGTGTTAAATTACTGCGCGCCAAGATACCATGACGACACGCGAGAGAGAGAAGTTACTACGCGACGAACGAAGGAAATAGTTCATTTTTCCGTAATGAAATAAAACATAAATATTTCCATCGTATAAAAAGGATAATTTTATCCAGTAACACGGCATCAAATGATAAAAAACCAGACGAAATACTTTACGATCCTTGCGGAAAATGTAAGTTAATTTTCGCACTATATTAGTGATTCAAATATGACGACCATTTGAGGGACAATTGTATCCTGCAATTCTCAAGGAGTATATTTAAGAAGAATTTCGAAGGTATGTTTTTTGGGATTGGTGCAAGAAAATTAAATCTATTTTATTGCTGTTCAATTAATGCAATATCGGTCGAAAGTATGTACGGAACTAGGAACATTTAGATTTAGATTAAAAAACTTATTGACTAAAGATTAATGTAGAATTAAATACTTTTTAGGTTTATATAAATAAGAACACGAGCAACGCTGGGCACCCAGCTGGTACAATAATAAAAATGTCAACACATTGTAAACAAATTATGTGGTATTCACTTTTATAAAGGAAGAAAGTTAACAGGATTTTACCTTGAATTTAAACAAAAATATTTTAAAGAGATAACAAAAAATTATTTAATTCCAATTTCGATTTACTTTAAGCTGTACATTTTCATGTTTTCAAAAAAAATCCACAGCTTTAATGATACTCGTAATCTCAGAGCCGTGTACTGGGCCTCGAATAATGATAGTGATTTGTAATTGCCACCAAAAGTTACAACAGAAAATATAAATTAAATTTACAATAAAAAAATTGTATAACAGAATCTAACAACAACAAAAACTAGAGAAATCTGACGGTAAATTATATTTACATAATGGTTTACAAAATAATGTTATACATAACATTTTTTAGAGCTGCTCTGGTACCGTATTGTGCACTCCACAGTTATTTAATGTTAAAGAAAAATATTTTATTAACAGGCCATGACACTCATTACCCCACTTCACAAAATTTCGGCGCCTTTCTAACAACTGTTCATGAATTTAACGTCGTCCTATTTATTTAGATTGGTTGAAGTCCCAAGACAAGCTTCAATACATTATCGTTCATAGTCCCAAGCAGACTCGTCTTACATGACCAACACACTTTCGCCATGACCACTCCGGTCAGGCTCCAAAACCACTCTGAATGTTTCCGCCAAAGTTCTGAGCGACTTATATTTATATAGCATTTTCCGACAATAATCGCGTAGCAACCTATACAGTCTCTGCCTTCTTACGCCAAACAATGCTCCGGCCTAAATAATTACGCCGAAAATCATATTAAAGAAGAATTATTATGTAAAACTTCCATTACACGTTGATAATATCCTCAATATATTTTGGTTAAGAAAACTCTGAGCTCACAGGACTTAAAAGTTGAAAAGAAAAGAAGGAACAAATGTTAATATCATTTAATTTTTAAGAAATCATATTTACTTGTATACCGAATTACATTCCTTAAAAATTATTTATTTCATGGAGTTTTAGTGTAACTGGCTACATGAGCAAAACACACGTGGTGGCAAATCCTCACTAATAGCATACGAAGGGATTTGAAAGATGTGAAAGGTGTAGAGGAAGGTAGTTAAGGATTTGTTCAGAAAGTAGCATAATGTTACATAAGTAAATTTATATGTATGCAAACCCGTGTAAAATTTAAAATTAAATACAAAATCCCCAAAATTTCATATGAACTTAATTCTAATATTATTCACTTTTGATGTAAACTAAATTCATTGTAGCAGAGCACAGAACTAATTTTTCTCTCTCGAAACATTTTCACAATTATTGATTTTGAAATGAATTATGTATCTTCGTTATATATACTTTTATATTTCATCCTTTCTCATTATCGGAACATTAAAGTTTAATTATGAAGCAGAAGGAAAACATTAAATGGAACCGGGAATCGAACCCGGTTCACAACTTTTTACCCTGGAACTCTAACCACCGAGATTGAAATATACCAAATTATTATTACGTATTATGTTCAATCCTCAAAAATTTATATATTTATATTGTAGCAATAATTAATTAGGCCATTATGATGATTAGGTATAATTGAATTGTAGCGAATAAATACTGGACAACAATGGCGGTAAGTTCTTTTTCTTTGTTGAAAGCCGAAATGGAGAATGCGCGCGCGAGGAAAATTCAGTCAGTACTAAGCCTGGGTCGAGAGAGGATGAAACAGTAAAAAGTCTTCGCCGAGATACGTGGCTGTTCGGTCCACAAAGAGAAATAAAAACAGTATGGTTCTGCACTGAGCCTGGTCGAGCAAGGAGAAACAAAAAGCCTAAAATCTGCGACGAGAAGAAAGTAGTTTAAGTCTGGACTCTGCATATGATAAGTAAAGTCTGCAAACATAAACTACAAATCACGAGTTCCTGTATGGAAGCAGGAGTTAGCTTCAAAAATTGAACAATCTTTGCATTGAGGGATGCGGCAAAGGCTAGCTGACCAGAAAGGGGAGACAAAAACCGAGGTTCCTGATAGCTGAGGACGTGCACTTCGACCGTGTGTGTGTAAAATCTGCAAGGAAGTTAGAATCAGTGTAAAAATTTGCATTTTTAGTGTAATGTTGAAGCTACAAAAGAAAGAGCTGGTACCAGACGGACAATACGTGAGTAACGAAACCTATATAAACTTGTAAACGATAATTATAAAGGTAATACTCAGATTTCGTTCAGTTTCTTTACATTTAGCCGTCTTTCTTTCCATTTAACGTCATATTATTTTAGGTGAATTTTTATGTTTGAATTGTTAATCAGTTTATAAATCACTTTTCTGTTAATTATCAAACCCAGTTGAGACCCTGAGAGAAGAGATCTTAATTTGATTGTATTTGTTTTAATTTTGGAAGCCACAAGTGAATAAAATAACAAATTATTTTATTTGTTAATTTTTAATAATCTTTTCTTTTAATTAACCTTTCGTTTGATAATTTATTAATTCTTTTAATTAAGAGCGAGTCGGGTGATCATTACATAAATCACGCCTCCAACGTGAGGCAAAATTAATCGATAATCAAATTGATCATTACAATATATATATATATATATATATATATATATATTAAGTTTTAAATGACAGGTTAGAGGTTTGAATATTAAGAACCTATTTATATTTAAAAAACGTCGATGCTGCTATTCAGAAGTTGTGTAACTAACTGAATGGAAGTTATTCAAGAGTTACAACAATCTTTCAATATCACGAATAATATTTATAAAGTATTAATTGTTTCCCGCAAAACGTATTTCATTATATAATTATAACGAATCCGCAATGATTGTAATTGAAAAGCACTCCATTTTTATTTATTTACAAATGAATTTGAAAATAGGAACTCTATTTTTTGTAACTAATGTAGTGAAAGTAATTAATCGACAAATATAGCGCCTCTCGATATTCCAGAACCACAAATAAACATTTATGTTTTCAATAACAGCGGTTTCCTGTTTCGTACGTTTAATTATGATATTTTGATCTCACTTTCGCTAAACTGGTCCGGAATTCTAAGTACCCCAATAACCACTTCAAATAATAATTTTAAACCAATAAATTATTTTTAAGTTAAAAAGCATTATAAATTAATGTAATGATTCATGTGACAATTTAGTCAGAATTTTTTTAAAATGAGTTGATTAATACATTTACATTCAATTAGCTATATAGTTTTTCACCGTGTAATTTTTTTCTAACGATATGTATTAAAATCATGCTTTAACTTGTCTCAGAAATTTAATAATTATTAACTAAATTATGTATTTAAGAATAATGAACAAATTTGAGACCATATAATACATCCATTGAGGAAATATGTTTTGAAACGTTTTAATATACAGTTGGAAGTAATTAATTACATTGAACATCTAGGTCCCAAATGTCGGAATAAAAAGTTGTGTTTTATTAAATTTTAAATGTAACAAACAATCAGATCTTTTAATAAAATTTTTCGATAGTTAAAAAAGTCGTTTCAAAAGATCTATGTTTTTATTCTTATTGTTTTTTAAACCTAGTCGTAAATCACGTCCTTTATTTACAACAGCAACGACGGACTGCACGCATTTATTTTTCTTACTTTCCAATTTTGTTTATTTAATTATATGAAAATTTTAAGACTATTTTCCTGTAAACTGATCTGGATACGAAAATAATCACTTCAAAAAGCAACTGATTCGGACAAAAATTATTCAAATCCAACGGAATCTTCCGAGGCTTTAAAAATGTCTCTTCCAAAGTTTAATATTTTAGTTAATAAATTATGCTAATATTAAAACTTCGTTTTAAATATTATATATATATATATTGTAATATTTAAATATAATATATGAATGTGGCTTAAATGAAATACACTAATAACTTTAAAGAACAAACAAAATTTATTGTACCAAATTTAAAAACAATTATAAAATACACATCATATTTGGGATCTCAGGGTCTTGATCTGGGTTTGATAAATGGCAGAATTTAAATAATCAAAATTACATTTACCTTTTATGGAAGTTAATGCGTCTGAACATAGACAAACTTGTGGCGGAAGGAATAATACTAAAGATTGAATTTAACAATTTTAATTTTATCAAGAGTTAACGATCTCATTTTATCGATAATTAAATAATTAAAATTAAAGAACGATCTGACTTTTATCTTTTAAAAACGGTTTACAAATTATTTTAAAGTTTTCTCTACTTACGGCCGCCCAGGTCTCATTTTTAGTTTTTCGTGCACAATTTTGGGGACATCACTGATTCTAAGTTCTCACAGACTCTAATTGGCGTTGTTTGTTAGTTGGTTTAACACAAATTGGTTGGTTCTCGATGCTTTACTGCAACCTGGATTTGTAGATCCCGTGGCTTTAGTTGACAATGGACTACATTGGTTTGTCTGAATATTGCTTTACTTTTTAATAACTGAAAGCATGTTTGTGACTGGGCCACAATCTTTTGTTCTGACTGCCGACTGTAAAACTTTCAATGAGTTCTTTTCGTTCTTTCTATTCGCTGTCTGCTGACCGACTGTACTGTTCAAATTTTCGTGACTTGGAATTTTTAGTCTTTTCTCCTCGCTGATTACGGCCCGACTGTCCTCTTCGTCTCGTAGATTTTGAGCGCGTAGAACCTCAACAATGTTTTCTTTGCCTTGCCGGATTGTTGCGGCGTCCGCTCTATATCCACTAATAATGAGTCCTCTACAATCCAACTTTTCAATTAGAACACTGTCTTAATTACCAATTACTACAATATATATATATATATATATATATATATATGTGTGTGTGTGTGTGTGTGTGTGTGTGTGTTAAGAACGGCGGACTGTTAGAAATTATTTTTCTTATTTTCCAATTGTGTTTGTTTAATTATAATAATATTTAAGCCTATCTCCGGAAACTGCTTTGGATACCCCAATCATCACTTCAAAAAGAAGCTGATTCTGAAAAAATATATTCAAACCAACGCCATATTTATTAAAAACCGTATGTTATTTACAGTAGTTAACTTAGTGTTATTATTTACATCCATTCTTAACATTATTAGCAAATGGGTTTCTATTTTTGATCACTTAGGTTTGCTTCCTCGTTAAATGCCGGAGTCTTCTGAGGCTTTAAAAATGGGTCTTCAAAGTTTTATATTTTATTCAAATAAATTCTGCTAATATCATATCTTCGTTTTAAATCTGATTGTATATATATACGTTAAGGACGACGATCTGTTCGTAATTATTTTTCAGATATGTTGTGATCCTACCTTTTTAATATCCGGCACATTACTTGACAATTTTTGTTACACTGAAAGCAGAGTTTGTAAAAATTCACCAGAAAGTGTAGTGTCGTTAGGTTTTAATGATATTACAACGTATGAGAGACCAGTTCGGTGAGTCACCACTGTGAAGAACACCAAGGCATGTACATATTTTATTAATCCATCGTATTAAAAATGGCCTGTAATCTGTAATAAATGTGTATGTTGTCTTGATAAATAAAATACCTGTGATTAAACTACTCGCAATTTATTTTAGTGGACGTGGAAGGTAGCACAAGCGTGATACTTAGAAACGGAATAAGAATAAAATATTTACAGCTTCAATAAGAAAATTCTGTAGGAGTGAATAATATCGATGTCGGGATGAGATACGCAGCGTCGGAAGCCCAACAACAGCCTCTGGGATCTCTCGTGTTGCGGTCACCCGCCTCCACTTGGCAGTCCCACCTCACTTCCCACTCGTCCCCCGAGCTTCCCCTAAATTATTCAGGTCCTAGCGCAGCCAACTCACGTTTATTGGCTTCTTCGCGGAATAAGGAAACAGATTCCGTTTCATCAAACTTTTCGGAGAGGCAATAAAACAACAATCGTTATTTCTCCTGGTCCTACGAAGTTTCCGTAGGCAGGGACTGGAAATAGATGAGGTCCTCGTAGTATATCACTTCCAACTCCTCCCAAACTGTCTGTCCTGTTCCCTTCTGCGACAATGCCGATTGATTTAGATCTACTAATTTACATACATCTTTATCCATGTCCACACATAATAACTCATATTCCAATAAACGATACGCAAATATTTACACTGAACATTTTCATGTCATTTCCAAATAGCTATACTGACAGTAATTAACGAATTTCTCTTTATTAACTATAACTAGGTAGTCACTTGCATTACCAAATTTTCTCCGCCTTGCCCTGTCCTTCAATCAATAGTCAACGTCTTTTCTTTCTCCCTTCAAGCCGTCTACCAGCTGCACTATTCCTCCACAACCAGTGTGTATCCCTCGTTGATGTGCCGTAAAAAATTTCTCCGAGTCGAAATTGGTTTGTCATTCCTTTAAAATCTGCCTCTCCCGCGATCGGAAGGGCGTGGGACAAGTACCCAATGCCCGACCTACCAGATGCAGGTTTTTCTAGGGTTTTCCCTGCATTTCTTTAGGCGAATGCCGGGTAGGATCCTTAAACCATAGCCCGGGGGCCCTAGTTAACCCTTGGCTACCTTCCTCTACCCTTCCGCATCCCCCCTTTCTAATCCCTTCCTATGCTATTAAAGGGAGGTTGCCCAATGTGGATCACCCTCATGTAGCCTGTTGCCCTAAAAAAAAAAAAGGATTATGTACAGGAATCCAAGACTGGCGGGGGCTACCTTTGGGGATGCTCTCACATCTCTCTGGTTTTTTTGAACTAAGGTTCCCACATGCCGAGGCACCGAGACCTGTTTTGAGAGGTGTATGTTCAAGGGTCGCAGACCTTGGGCATACGGTTAGAGTTGTTCGCTATTCCCATTGGAATAGTCGGCCAGCTGCCTCCTAAACTGGTCGAGGCACGCAGAAGGGAATGCTGCGTCCCCACAGCAAACCCCTCTCCCGCTATCGGAAGGGCGTGGGACAATTACCCAATGCCCGACCTACCCGATGCAGGTTTTTCTAAGGTTTTCCCTGCATTCCTTTAGGCGAATGCCGGGTAGGATCCTTAAAATATAGCCCGGGGGCCCTAGTTAACCCTTGGCTACCTTCCTCTACCCTTCCGCATCCCCCCTTTCTAATCCCTTCCTATGCTAGTAAAGGGGAGTTGCCCAATGTGGATCACCCTCATGTAGGCTGTTGCCCTAAAAATAAAAATAAAATAATAACAAAAAAAAGGATTACCATCATGTAGCCTGTTGCCCTAAAAAAAACAAAAAAAAACGTTTATTTTTCATCATATCTGTACGCCTTTGTTCTCAATTTTCCTCCAAAACTTTATCGATGTACATGATCCATACAAAGCGTTCTTCGCATTTATAGATTGCTTGGGACGTTTGCTTGGTGACTTCTTCATTGCCCATTGCGAAGCGGAATCTTATTTCCTTCGTGCTGTAGTCGTTAACGTCAAAATATTTCCAAGCTACTTGAACTGATGCATATTTTGCAGTTTTTTACCAACAAATATATTTAAGAGATCGGATTTTTTTAAAAATATTTTTCCATAACTTTGTAATTTTTATTATTCAATGCCCTATTCCACATTCTTGGGGTGTGTAATTTTACTATAGTTTAGTCTGCTTCTTAAAATTTATTTTCAATTATTTTCGTTTCATTTAAATTATATTTCTGCAGACAATTATTTTTAATTTCAAATATTAATAAAACAATTGATAACCTTATAGACACCTTTTTTTTAAAAAAAATTATATTGTAACGACGTTTTCATACCTTATTGTATCTTCTTGAGGTATTTTCCTACAGATGAGATATTTACAAATGATTAGATTTATACTACAATTGTGCAAAGTGAACAAAGGCAAACTTAAGTTCACACACAAAAAAAACTTACGAAATTAAAATTATAATCTAGCACAATTAAATGATTAGTAAGTTATTAAATTCACACAGTTTTTAAAGAGGGTTTGAGGCACTTAACCCTAACAAGATTGTAGAAAAACCGAATGAAAGGGTATAGGTTTGAGGGCCTCTTCTGACATCTGGAGATTTAATAATACTAGTCCTGTGACCTTGGGGGTTTTACTCCGTGCAGTAAGAACGATCGTCAACACTCAGTAACGTTGATAAATACCTTACGAGTATATAAATAGAAACACAGATTTACAGAAAAACAACTTACAGGCAGAGTTTATATTACCAGAAAAATAAAAAAATTAGAAAAAAAAGGAATTATAAACATGTATTAACTTAATTATGTCGTTGTGCGAATTGAGAGTTTTTTTTGGTTCTTTTTATATGTATAAAATAATCAACAATTAACACTTCAACATTATCCCAATTAAAATAGTTACAATATAAATAAAAAATAAAAATAGTCTGTATCAGGTTATCAATTGTTTATTCATTCAAAAAAGACATTAAATTGAAACTTTTAAATTTTAAATATTGATGGATGCGTTGTATTATCCTCGCATGAAACAAATCTCTTGGTAGATTGAAATTTGCCAATGACTATCCGCTATTAACCACCAATAGCGAATGAAATATATAAATATAATTATAATATAAATTATAACATATATATATATATATATATATATATATATTGTAATAATTAATATAATATGAATGTGGCGTTTCTAAATGAAAGAACTTAAGTGAAAACTATTAAACAAGATTTATTAACAATTTTAAAACAAGTATAAAATACACAAAATATTTGGGATCTCAGGGTCTTGAACTGGGTTTGATAAATTGGCAGAATTTATATAATCAAAATTACATTTACTTTTTATGAAAATCAATGCGTCTGAACATAGACGAAATTTGTTGCGGAAGAAATAATACTAAAGATTGAATTTAAACAATTTTAATTTTATCAAGAATTAAGGATATCATTTTATCGATAATTAAATAATTAAAGAACGATCTGACTTTTATCTTTTAAACACGGTTTACAAATGATTTTAAAGTTTTTCTCTACTTACGGCCGCCCAGGTCTCTTTTTAGCTATTCGTGCACAATTTTTGGGGACATCACTGATTCTAAGTACTCACAGACTCTAAATGTTCACAGGCTCTAATTGGCGTTGTTTGTTAGTTGGTTTAACACAAATTGGTTGGTTCTCGATGCTTTACTGCAACCTGGATTTGTAGATCTCGTGACTTTAGTTGAAAATGGACTTCATTGGTTTGTCTATAGCCAGCATGATGAATCTACGCTCGACCAGCGAATACACACTAGTTGCTCTGTCTCCTTCCGACTGAATATTGCTTTACTTTTTAATATTTGAAAGCATGTTTGTGACTGGACCACATTCTTTCGTTCTGACTGCCGACTGTAAAACTTTTCGTCTGATCTATTCGCTGTCTGCTGCCCGACTGAACTGTTCGTCTCCTAAATTTTGAGCGCGTAAAAACCCTCTCGACTGATCAACAATGCTTTCTTTGCCTTGCCGGTTTGTTGCGGCGTCCGCTCTATATCCACTAATAATGAGTCCTCTACAATTCAACTTTTCAATTAGAACAATGCCTTAATTACCAATTACTACAATATATATATATATATATATATATATATATTGTAATAATCAAATACTAGTCGTTAATTAATTTTGCCCCACGTTGTGGTAGCCATTTAATGTAATAATCAAAATGAAAGGGTTAATTAAATTAAAAGATTATGAAAAATTAACAAACAAAATAATTATTTATTTAATCAATTGTGGCTGGGTTTGATAATTAACAAAAAAAGTGAATAAACTAATTAACAATTCAGTTTAAAATGTACTTAAAAACAATATGTCGATAAATGAAAGAAAGCTAAATGTAAAGAAATTAAACTTGAACGAAATGAAAAGTGAACGAAATCTGACTTTTCCCTTTTAGTTATAGTTTACAAATATTATTATCAAAGTTTTGGGTTACTCACATATTGTTCGACTGGTACCAGCATTCTTATGTAGCTTCAACACTACACTTTAAATGCAAATTTTATAGCACTGATTCTAAATTTCCTCACAGATTCTATACATACGCTGTCGAAATACACGTACTCAGTTCTCAGGAACCTTGGATGATCTTCTCCTAATTGGTCAGCTATCGGATGTCGGCTTCCCTCAATGCAAAATTGTTCAATTACTTTTTATAATAATGAAGCAACCATTGCTTCACCGTTGGCTAGTTGTTAGAAAAGCTCTCTGTCCAACTATCTGCTTGCTTCCAGGAGCTCACGATTTGCAGATTTTAGACTTTTACTGATTTATTTATCAATTTGGATCGAACTGCTATGTATCTCGGTGAAGATTTGTTTTGATGTCTCTCCTCTCGTGGCTGACCGTAGAATGAAGTCTAACTTTACTTTTGCGCGCTCAATCGCCATTTTTGCTCTTCAACAAAAAAAAACAGAACTCGCCGCTCATTGTTGCTTTGCTCGCTCATACCGCTATAATTCAAATTGTTCACTACAATTCAAATTATAACCAAACAATTAATGGCCTAATAAACTATTGCCACAATATATATCTAATTCCAAGTACTTCCTGTGGTAAAGTATTAATTTTTTAAATTTATAGTTCCATGCAGCAGTTTAGTTGTTTCACGTACTGAATGTTTCTTTCGTGGTATGCTGCGGAGTGTGTAATTGATTTGAGGATCTGTTCACCCAGTATTTGTTTCCTGACTCTTTTATATTTAGATTCAATGATGTGCGTTATAGTGTTCGGAGTGTTACAGTGATCGTAGATACGGAGATACTATTCGTCATTAGTAGAAGTTTGGTTAATTTGGAATGTTAGATTCTTATTCTGGTTAGGACAACTTGATAATTTCTTGTTGTTTTCGGGTTGAAGTAGACGGCACGGAAGTTGTAGATTGACTTGTGGATTCTACTCGCTCTGAGTCCAGCACCGATTCCATTGTATGGATGGTTTGCTACGTCCTACCTTCCAACTGTAGGCGAGTGTGTTGGAGATTTTTGGAGGGTGGTTTCCGGGGGTTTGGGAGCAAGTTTAGCTTCTTCGTCTACTATTTCGCTTCCTTGTATTCCTTTATGGGCGGATATACAGACAACTGTAATTTGTTTTCCGGTTGAGGTTAGTTTCTTGAATGCGTTTGTGGCGTACCTTTTGGAGATGGATTTGCTAGAGGTGAGAGAATCGGTCAAGATGATTCTTTCTTTTGGGATATTAGGCTATGAGAATCATCGCCATGTGTACAGCGAATAATTCGGCGATTGGCATGGAAGCTGAGGGTTGAGGGAAGTTCGTGAGAAGTGGTTGTCACAGACGGCAGCGCTGCTGACTCCACGGTAGTTCTTCGAGCCGTCGATGAAGAACTGATAAAAGTCATAATACTTGCCGTGTACTTGTAAACATTGACTGAGATTCTAGTTGGATAATTCGTTGAGGAATGTATCAGTGTTAATCCCAAGAGTTTGCCAAGTTGAGGGGGAGAATTTTCATCTGCGATATTTTAAATGGTAGTAGCTCGAATTTATTCTTGAATATTGCGTATATTGGGGTGAATTTAGGAGGTCCTGAGAATGGAGTTTGAAATCGAGATATGATGTCGTTTCTGTTGATGGGGTTGTTGGATGTGATTGCTTTCAGGGCGTATTTTATACCTATGGAGTCTTTTCTCTGGGCGAGGTTCCGTTCTTGGGATTCTAAGATTATGCTGCCGAATATAGAAGTTTGGGATCATCCAGTTTGTTTAGTAGTTTCTTTTTGGCAGTTTCGTAGATAATGCTTGTCGTAATCTATCTTGGCCTGATTATGTAAGCGGTTTATTGACGTCTGCACACCACTTTTTACATATTATTGATAAAACTTGTTTCTATTCATTAATGGTGGAATGGTCGTCACGAAGGAGAGTTTAGGGTTCAAAATGACATCCAACACATTTAGATTCTTGGCGAATCGGATTCATGTTTCTCAGACTTTTAGCGAGACGGTTCAGTTATATATTTCCTGGAAAAAAAACCCCTGCTACATGCAGGGAAGCCTGCAGGAGTGTAGTTGATCGAGGGTAAGTTGCGAGTTCATCATTGTGTCAGTTACATCAATTTTTTTGCACAGTATCGTGAAGACAGCAGCGGGAAAACTTGAATCGTCGAATAATCATCTTACGTTCTACGTTGTCGAATACCTACAAGAACAGGACGTACGAGAATTCTTGAATGTAACAGAATCAAATATGAAACACTAGTTTCATTAAAGATGCAAACTTGGACCGTAAAAATAGTTCAAGGTCTACTTGGCCCCCTTTTAGGAAAAATAATCCCCTGAGACTCCGTAACGTCCACACTGGCTGAGTGCACGCCTTCTAGGACTGGGTGAAAAGAGAAACATGTACCAAATATGTCATTATTTGACCATACAAGTCCTTAAGATTTATTTAAATGCTGCCACCTAACTGACAAACAAAATTAACTTTAGTATTAAAACTACAGATTTATATAAAGTCTTACACATATTTTATTTCTTATATTAAATTAAAAAAAATTACTTTACCTCTATGTTATATTCATTTAATTAAAAATTAAGTATTTCTGTAGGTTTATTTGATAATTTTCATAACTGATAGCACATGCTTTTCAATTTTTAGTTATATGTAAAACAGGTGTTTCAAAATTTAGTAATATATTGCTTCATAATATATAAAAGTGTGGACTGTTTAAAAATTAACAAATATATTAATTAATAACCAAAGAGAAATACAAAATAAAGGTGATAAAATAAACCCTTCTTTTGTCTTCTTTATGTGGAGATCGCATTTATACTTATTGAAATTCACGAAGAACTCTTACCTTGGAATGTGTTTTAATCTCTTTTAAAAATATAACTTCACTTGGGAATACGTATACTTTTAAAGAGAGTGGTCGAAGGACTGAAAATTAAGTTATAAACAATCATAGTCGAAGGAAATTCGATTGAATATTAAACAACAATTCTAAACCCAGGAATTAAACAATTTTATTAATTATTTTTGCATCTCTAAATTTTTTGAAATGTATTTTAAAAAAATGTTGAAATTAATATTGCACGCTGAAATAAATATGTATGTATCGTATAAATTTTTATATATACTTGAAATCTAATATTATAAAGAATTATGTCAGCCTACATGCATTGAATTTTATTTTTTCACTTTGAGACTTGCTCACACACAGAGAATAATCTATTGTATGGGATTTTAATAACAGTAAATCTTCAAATAATATTTGATTCGTATAAGATGTTATAGAAAGTATTAAAACTATTTGCGAAACAGAGGATTATAAAAATGTAATGAAAACAATAAGAAGAAATTTAAAAATGAAAATGTTGGGGGTTCATTAGCATTTACATTGATTGTACTATTTCCAAGCTTTATAATAAAGCGGAAAACTCTTTAATGAGTCTGAAATACAAAAGAGGAAGCACGACGTGAGGTTGACTTTGTAAAAAAAACAACATTCGCTTCATCTGAGTTAAAATAAACATAACAACTACGAAGCGAATGTTCCTGTGTCGCAATACAGAAGCATCTCAAAGGGAAGTATGTTTGTTTTGAAGAACTCAACATCAAAGTTGACTTACCTCACAAAATAAGCATCAACATTTATTTTTACGAACGCTCAGGCAATCATTGAGATGCAGAATCAAGGCATAAATTATATGACAATTTTTCATTTTTTATATGTTTTCATATTAACGTAAGATGTTTTCAACCACAATAGACAGGGTTGTATATTAATATTAAAATCATCATTATATTATCATTACACAATAATAAGAGAATAATTACACTACATGACATAAGTAATTAAAATCAACGCTTTTCCGTTATTTCGTAATTATTACTTATAGTTCATGTAATTACTTTACAACGGCCGTGAATTACCACGTAAAATGATAACATAAATCTTGTACGGGTTAAGTTAATTCTTCGTTTTTCCAGTAACATATAAATTTGTTTGTCGTTGTTTTATCAATCATTTTATTGTGTTTGCCTTGACCAAAATTTGACAGTTGTGAATACGAATAAAGATTCCAATTAATTTTTATGGCTGAAAAAAATTCAAGTATTGCCGCATTTATATTTATTAAACTTACATTTAATTCTATGTTATGTTTGATAATATAGTGTGAGATATTTGTTTTTCAATTCATTTTAAATTTATTTAAACTGATAACATATTTTTATAACTGTACTGAAGGTAATAATTTCGATAGTTATATTGATCTGAGTTTATTGAGCTATAAATTAAGGACACAGACAAATTCGTGAGACATATATTTTAGTCACGTAATATTTAGCACGTTGAATCGTTCCTTTTTGGAACCGCTTCAGGTGCACATATAAAATTTTTTACAAATCTCAAAATTTAAAAGTTGAGAGAGATTTTATAAACATAATACGTAAAATACAGTTATGTGAAAATTTACTGAACATTACTAACAATCCATTTCTTTAATTATAAATGCATAGTTAAAATTTGGTGAAGGCAATTTCTGAAGGTATTTATACACACATTTTAGCCGAAATGGAAATAATTTAATAACTTTCTGTCAGGGTTACAAAGGGAACTGAATCGGAACAGTATGATGTGTAACAAAATAAATTCAAGCAAGTGTTAAAACTGAAGTAATATTTGTGTAAAATTATATCTATAATACAGTATAGATAGATAAATTTAATTGCATTAGGCAAGGCCTGGTGGCAATATTAAAAAAAAAACAAATACCTATAAATAATTATCACTAACATAATCTTAAAATAAATATAGAAAAGAGAATAAAAATAGTTTTAATAACTTTTTTGCACATCTCACTTCACTACACTGTTTCATATATTGAGATAAATCCAAAAACTTATAAAATCTTTCTTAAATATTATTTTAAATTTAACTTCACTTAACTTAATTTCTTAGTAGTCTTACATTTAACTCCTATCGTATAAGATAAATGTTCTTTTGCATCGTTCCATACACAGTGGACTCACCGCTAGCTCAGTTGCAGGCAGGATGTTTAAATCCCGAATTTTGAATCGAAAATTTCCCTGTATCAGTTCGCTGATTCCTCTCCCTTATCTTTCCCGAATAATTCTCTTGAGATATGTAAGTGGGACTTAAAATCAATCTGTTTAAATTTCTCCAGGTCGGCTCGTTTTTATACGCCATGAATAAATTCACAAAGTCTAGCCCGTTTCCTTTTATTTGCCAAATATTATAAATTATTTTCCGTTATTTTACGAGTTAATTTCAATGCATATTATTGAATTTTATCCAGCGCCCGAGTGTGTCCCATCCTACATGGAACCCAGAAAGCTGCTCCATTTCTTATTATTGGTCGCACAAAATTTCTGTAAGCATCGACCTTAATTTTTCTGGAGCTTTACTTAAAAGTTCTCCTTACGAAGTTTAGCGCTCTCCATCTCTTATTAGTCACTGAATGTGCATGTTTACCCTATGATAAATTTTTTCTAAACGTTACTCCCAAATACTTGCAGTTATGGAATATTTTCATTATTTCGTCTCCTAATTTTTAAACACTTTCAACATGTTTAAGTTTATTCAAGCGAATATTTTTGCTTTTGGATGCATTTATTTTCAATTTTTTGTGCAAATATCAGTTAAATATATTGTCTAAATCCGATTGAAGAGCAACAACGTGGTATGGCTGTTTAATTTCCCTGTAAATAATGCAGACGTCAGCGAAGAGTTTTATATTAAATCCGATACCGGCTGGCAAATAGTTAATATATGATAAAAACATTAAAGGCCCTATAACGCTTCCCTGAGGCACGCTCGAGGTTATTTCTACAGGATCGGATAATTCAGAATTTAGTCTAACTTTGAGTATACGAGCCTTCAAAATTTCCCATATATAGGTCAGGATGTGTCTATCAATCCCCATAGCACTTAATTTGTGAGTTAGGAGCTGATGTGGCACTACGTCGAATTATTCTGAAACATCTATTATTGTCGCGTCAATTCTTCCCCCTCGGTCAATTTTGTCGCAAAATACTTGACATACTGTCACTAACTGAGTATTTAGGACGAAATGCATGGTGACCATCGAATATAAGCCCCTTAGCACCCCAGAGCTTTCTCATGTAATCTGTTATTATACGTTCTAGAACTTAACATTTGACTGACGTTAAGCTGACCGGCCTGTAGTTGCTGGTTTACGATCTCGGCCTCGATTTGTAAATAGGAATAACCGTGGCATTTTCCAGTACCCTGGAACTACGGGATTATTTATTGAAATTTGAAAATTCTCATGGTTTTTCCTCCTAACCTCAAAACTCTGGCCCGACAGACTTGTGAGTCTCTAATTTTCCAATACGTTTCCGAACTTCGCAAGCTTTTAACTCAAATTTTATGCAGTAGCAATAGTTTGAGTGCAGACTTTGCGCCAAACATACTTGTGAAGTACATTGCAATTGTATTAGCTTTACATTTATCGTCCAGTATTAATTTTCTATTCTGGTCCCTGAGTGGAAATGAAATCACTGCGTCACCTTTGCGTCTCCTAAGGTATTTATAAAACAAATTCCTCCCATTATTCTCGTCGATGATATAGGTAAAATCATCTGAAATGAGGAACTAACTCGATAAAATTGTTGATATGGTTATGCAACATAAATATTTTATAGTAGCCCACATAAACCTTCAGCTGCGATGGGATATCGACTCTGGTTTCCGCTGTTGGTCACTGGAACTTGAAATTTATCTGTTGACTCTTCTTCTGAAATTACCTCTTCTCTCTCCATTTTAAATATTTACTTATTAATTGGTTTCTGTCACATCTTAACTGACCGAATACTCCCTTTACATGCATAACTTCCCAGATAATTCCTATAAGGAAACTATTCTTGTATTTTTATTGGGTACCACCTGGTAGTCAAATCGTGTCATATTGAAGGTTAGCGACCAGAACTGCAGATATATAGGGCCATTTTATTTTATTTTGTGTTTCCACTAACACCTAAACTTCTGTTTGATTTTTAATTGTAGACAAATATTTCGTCGGTTTCTAAGTAAATTCCTATTTAAGGCAAAGAAACGTGTTTAAATTCGGAAGCGGCTGTGCTATTCTGGTTTCATCTAAACTTTTTCGCAGCCTTTTACCTACCAGCCAATTTCGCTAACTTCACAATACTCAGATACAATTTAGAAATTTTAATTTTGGCAATAAATCGTTGTAAAATTTTATGGTTCTTCGTCAAACATTTATTCCTGAGAAAACTCGTTTATTGATTAGAAATAAATACCATATTAAACTTCTACTTTATTGCTAATTTATAAACAAGTTCTAAATTAAAAGAAAAATGGCACTTCTTGGAGGAAATATTCATTAAAAACCGAGTGATATCTTCGCTGAGGTTCTTGAAAACATTTTTGGCATTGAATATTATTTTTATCAATTATTATTTTGGAAATTGATGAAAGGCTTACGATTGGCAGACAAAGAAAATATTAAATTAGTAACTGATAAAATTTTACTTTCCTAAAAATGTTATTATTAAACTGTAAATATTGTATCACAAGAGAAGATTTAATTAAATTTAACTACGCTATAAAAGCTTATCAATAAGTTATTATTCTGAAATGTGTTAAAAGGCTGTAAATAAAGACAGGATATTTATTCATGTTTGCATAATTGTTATTATTGGGAGCGAATTGTTCTTAAACGTCTTCATAGATCCCATGAGACATTATGCTTGTGTAACTAAAGATCATTTATTAAAATATACGTGTATAACATCTTCCAAATTATTGTTTATGATTATTACCGTACATTTCCTTCTCCAGGATATTTTCTGAAGAAAGTACCGGTTTTCCGAGGCCCGTCTACTGTGTTTATTTATCCTCATAGTCGGTTCT
The DNA here is from genome assembly GCA_037074705.1 of Zhengitettix transpicula. NCBI lineage: Eukaryota > Metazoa > Arthropoda > Insecta > Orthoptera > Tetrigidae > Zhengitettix > Zhengitettix transpicula. The sequence continues at coordinate 24,504,671 of CM073593.1, read as the reverse complement.
GTATATCACGCAACTTCCGTGAGGATTAGCGCCACTTTCTGCTCTACCCAGAATTCCAGTTTCATAAACAAAGCCAATGTAATCTCATTTTGGAGAAGAAGAGCCTCTTTGTGCTGCAGCTAAAGTTGTAAATACATTACATTCAGAGCCTCACAAATTACTTTTGAAAAACTTTCTTCATTTAGGGAGCATGGAATAATTAAAGGATTTAAAACTTCTGTTGCTTTTCTTGCTGCAGTTAAAAAGGCACTTCTCTCACAACAAAAGCCCCAGGAAAGCGGACTCGTGCGTATGTTCCTGCGAGATACCCCATACTAGCATTATCATAATTATCTTCATTGCGTTTCCTAGTATATAAAAACTCTTGGAATAGTTTACAGAAAAAAAGTTTTTCTTTGGCTCTTACTTTCAGATTTTTGTATTTAATTTTTTGCCTCTTCTTGCAAAAATTTCATGTAGTGAAAAATTTCGCTTTATATTATTAAAAAATGACATTTTTTGTTGTAGCCTATGAAACAAATGGTAACCTCGATAATTTAATCACGGATTCAAGACAATACGTTAAAAACAATACGGCATTTGGTTCTCAGATAGAGATAATTTAAATGATAAAATATATAGGCATAAATAAATCATTTACCTCAAAGATACACCGATTTTAAAAATTTTATTAATTTAACTATCAATAACTCACTACTATATCCAAACTTCAATAAAAACAAATCTTCCAATCTTTAAAATCTTTTGAGTAAAATAAAATTTGTTGTTATATTGCAGAAGTAATGCAAATGAATGAAAGAAAGCAGCCAAATTTGTCAAAAATAATTTAATAACATAAAAAATAAGACTACGTTTCGACTTCAATATAGGACTCTGATTGATCTCAAATGTACGGAAATTATTGATAATATCTCAAATCCTTTGTACATATTAAAAAATCCTCGACTTAAAACGAAGCGTCCTGTTAATTTTATTTCATCAAATTATTTCTGGAATATTTTGAATTCTTCATTCATTTATATTGAAGTCAGATAAATATAGTTACAATAGGTTTTAGACCCTAACGCGTCTTTTTAGCAATAGAAAAATATTTTAGTTGTATGTAATGTCGTTATGGTTTAAAAAGACTGTGTGTTAAATAAATTTTTGAAAACTGAAAAATGGTGTAATGTACTGGCTCCTTATTTGTACGACATTTATTTCTGTACTATTAAAAAATTAAGTTTAAAATAAAATCAGAATTAAACACATTTTATAGTATTTAAAATTTATTTTAAGTTAGTCAGTAATATTGATTGTGTTTATTTACTTCATAAATTGAATTTTATAGATTAAAAACAATTGATGACCTTATACCGCCACTTTTATTTTATTTTTTTATTATGACGTATTTTCCTCTGTAGGAAAATACCTGAAGAAAAAACAAAAAGGTATCGAAACGTCGTCATGTGATAAAAAACAGATGAAAAGTGTGTATATAAGGTCATCGATTGTTTTATTAATGCAAAACAAACTTTAATTAAAACTTTTAATTTTATAGAGTTTCTTCTAGATTGAAATAATTGTTCCTCATTAATAATTATAGAGCAAGTTATGTTTTAAATAATCCCGTAATGAAATTGTCAATTTTTGTTAATGCTTTGGATATTTATGTATTTCGTTTTAAATGTTCATAATTATTAATGATGCTTAAATTATTAAAATGATATACGAATTATTATGTAAAAATATTTTATTATATGTTATAAATGTAATTTTGGTTTAAGAAGCATAATTTTGCGTGACTATTTTATTAATGAAAAATGCACAGCTGTCCGTAAAAAAATAAATAGAACATATATCGATGTACAGGAGAAAATAAAATATTACTCAAAATAAAACAAAAGCCTTACCAAGACGAAATCATAATTCATCATTATGAGAATTATTTAAAATATATTGTCGGAAATTTAGCTAAATATCTTATCTTGACCCTACCAAAGATACATCTGTGAGATAAATTATAGTTCTACTTTCCATCTAAAAGTCGATTACATAGTTCTGTATACTATGGCGGAAGCGATCACGGCTTCAAAACGAAAAATAGAGATCGATAAAAAACTGATTTTGAGAAATTGTTCTTTGTACAGAAATCAATCGAGGACTGAAACAATATGCTTTCAGCTATTTTCCAAACACGTTTAGACTGAAAATTTTTTAAAAAAAATCTGGACTGAAGCACTGCAGACAGAACCTTTTAGGAGAGATGGAGAGGGCTAACTTTGGGGACGCCTTCTTCTGCCTTTGCTTTTGAACTTTCGTTCCCACAAGCCGAGGCACCTCAGCCTGTTTTGAGAGGTGTATCTTCCTGGGTCACAGACCTTTGGTATACAATAAGAGTTGTCCTCTATTCCCCTTGGAATAGTCGGCCAGCTGCCTCCTAAAGTGGTCGAGGCACGGAGAAGGGAATGTTGCGTCCCCACAGCAAACCCCTCTCCCGTCAACTGCATAGAAATTCAGGATAAGTGCTCCGAATAACTTTTAGTTTACTTATTGTAGTGTATTTTAATATAGAATTATTATTAACCTGTATTGGTTATGTACCCGCTCTCACGTGTAAATCTACGTATTTACAGTAATAAACTCATTTAATATTCAGCTCAGCATTCTAGGAAATTTACAATTTCTGACGTCGAAGTTTTCAAGATTATTTAGAATACGTGGACCAATAGCGTGAGTAGCATCGGGGACCGAGTAAATACGAGGCATGCTTGCTCATATGTCCTGAGGCCTTCCTAACCTAATTCTAAAACTTTCGTCTCTGATTGTATACATTGCCGTCGAATTCTCGCCCTACTGGATTGCATTGTCTCTGAGCAAATAGAAGAACGGAATTTGAAATCACACGGAGAGCGTCCTTATCGAGAGAAAGAAGGGGGGGGGGGGGTAGATATTCGCGCATGTTAGAGAATATGAACCTGCTTGAGAATCGACAAGCGTCGAAAAAGTGAGCTATTTCCAGAAAATGTAAGTAATACATTATTCAACGGAGAAGGGAATGCTGTAGAATTTAGACTCGTCCAAGGACCGCAGAATGAAATAAGTTTCCTACAGATGGCGAAACGATAGTAAATAAGTAGAAATCAAGTTTCTTAAAAATATATTTATCTAATTTATCATAATTAATTCACCTCTGGTTTAACAGTCAAAAATTAAATAAATTAAGTATTTATTCAAAACTAAGTACTTTAATACGTTTTGGGCTTACCATGCTTTTGATTAAAATTATTTTTTAATAAAAGGAGACCTTAAATGAATAACGGACTTTATATGTAAATTAATAAAGGGTTTTGGCATTTTCAATCCAAAAATATATAGAGAAAAATCGTTCAGAAGCTACAAGCCGTGAAGGTCCTGGTTAAATTGAATTAAAGGATCAGGATGTCCTGAAATTTAAGATATGTAAAAGTTGTGATTTGTAAAAAAAAAACCTGCATCAGGTCTAATGGATGGAGTCTACAGGGTTAGCTCAGATGGTAGAGCGTTGCCCGGTAAGCGGGAGATCCCGGATTCGTGTCCTGATCCTGATCGACATGTTTCCATACTGATACTTCAATATATAAGGAATTTAAATTTAAATTTCATTAGTAAGAATAGAAATACATTATCGTCTCTAAGAAAAGGTAACATATTCCATGATACAGGAGAACCAAAAAAACACTGGTTCGGGTCAACAATAATAATGAAATAATTCTAATACCCATAAAATGATTCATCTTTTTTTTGATAATTACAATTGGAATAGTTCTTAAAACTCTCTGGGGATTTCAGCCGGGTGAGTTGATTGAAAATAGGGGACGTTTAAATGACTCCTTGTCATCGACGGTATCGGTGGAAAAATTACGATGCTGGAATCTCGAGAGAATTTCATCAATTGTCTTCATTTTCAGCGGTAAAACATTCGGTCTACAATTCCGAACAGCTATTTATAATTCAAGACACCGTAAAAAAAAATTGCCAAATTTTAAAGATCGATGTCTCAAAATATGTTTAGTAATTTACTATTATAGAAGTATATTTTTGTTCAGGATATTGAGTTCTTTTAATAAATTCAAAAGAATATTAATTTTGATTCAAGGGAAAGATAATTTTCAAGAAAATTTTAATGATTTGTTCAGCTTAACACTAGATTCAAATTTCCAATACTAATTTAATTGTTTCGATTACACAAAACTCAATTTCTGAAAAATTCTTTAGATATTTTACTGATTATCGTACATTAAGATTCTGTTACACTCAGGCCCTTAGTATCTTGGCTGTTTAACCAGGAGCTGCTTGCGATATTAACCGTACCCAGGCGGTGGCTAATGTATACGCTTGGCTGTCCAATAATCCCCAAATATGAGGGATTCAAATGAGACTGTCCGTAAATCCGAGGCATATTACTGAATAAATTAGTGCTCACGAAATTGCGAGAGTAGTTGGAATATACATACATATTAATCAGTTGTGTTTGTTCTTATTTTGGGTACTAAAATGAGATGTTTACATGTATATTGTAGTAATACGTATTTTGATATAAATTTTTCATTACCAACATTGAAGTTATAAATTTACAACACACATGATTTCTACAGCTGTATTTCGTCTGTGATACATTCAATAAATTATTCTTAATATTTAATATAGTCGTATTCGCGTACAAAGTCCAAAAATGAATTTTTAATGTACAACAAAACAAATTGCGAGACAGAGTAGCAAAACTAATTTAAAAAAAGTACTTAAAGACTTGAAATGGCTTTTGAATTAACACTACTTTGTAAATCTTTGAAATAATATTATGCTAAATAATATTATATGGAAAATTTAATGGTAATTATTAAGTTGTTAGTGAATTTTTTTATATGGTCAGTAATCTCTGAAATTACTTAGCCTGATTATCAGGCATTTCATAAAAAAATTTTCAAGGTTTCGCTAAGAGTTCAGAACTTTTTGTATGTTCGTGACGAAAAACGGCCTTCGTCGAAAACAAAGAGAAACGATGCAGTGAGGAAACGTGCTCTAAGTTTCAATCGCAGAATATAAAGCTAGGTTTTACAGCCACGTCAAGTGCCGTACCGGAGAAGTTAAGATTTTATGGCTTTGTCAATCACGTCGGAATGTAGTGCGATTAAACTGCTCGTAAACTGGCAACGTCGCATTTGTTACCAACTGTCTGCCAACTTCCGATATAAATCTTATGCAAAATAGTAAACAAGTGGTTACTGCACTCGTTTGAACATTATTCTACGTAAAGCAAGCACATGGGTCTTAAAATATGTCTATATCGGATCGTCAAGATGTACGATGTTTACGCTTAATCCATTTTAAATTAATTGAAATGGCATATATATGGTATATTGATTCATCCAAGGTCGATGAAATCCTAATAGTGTTCTGCAGAATTTTTTAAAAAATTCTCGAATGACCAATGATATAATTTCTCCAAAAATTATTATGAATTCAATGCTGCTTCCGTAATTTACGTTCATAATGTATTTATGCCTATTAAGTCTAATAAAAGGCCGTTCATTATGTTTTATACCTGTGTTGTCAATATTCGTAACTGATTCCAGTTCGTGTTAATAAAGGGCTTAAATACTTAATCTCCTATCGGGAGTGTTAACAAATTATGAATTATAGGCCTGATTTATGGATCCGATATTTTGTGGAACATTACAACATAATTTTTAAGATATTTGGACACGTTTGAATATTACCAAAAATTATTCGAGTTGAACTTCTGTTAAACCAGGGCAGGCTTTCGCGAAGAGTAGCAATAAAGGTTGTGTAGGTAAGGGGCAAAAACCGTCACCCGCAGAACGGGAAAAAAATAACTTGAGAGAAAACCTTGCCTCTAAAATTCAAGTTAGGAAATCAGGTTACAGAAAATACCATAGAGGGAGAAGTTTTCTTGTGTATGTATGTGTAGATAAGTTCTCTTATGGAATAGGAAAGGGACGAGGAAAAGTAAAGCAAGGTAGCCAAGGGTTAAATAGGGCCTTTGTATTTTTAAGGATCCTACTTGGAATTCGCCTAAAAGTGATGCTTTTTTTAGGGTAACAGGCTACATGAGGGTAATTCACATGGTGGCAACTCCCCTTTAATAGCATAGTAAGGGATTTGAAAGAGGGGATGCGGAAGGGTAGAGGAAGGTAGCCAAGGGTTAAGTAGGGCCCCAGGGCTATAGTTTAAGGATCCTACCCGGCGTTCACCTTAAAATGATGGAGGAAAAACCTTTGAAAAACCTGCATCAAGTAGATCGGACATTTGGTACTTGTCCCACGCCCTTCCGTGCCTCGACCAGTTTAAGAGGCAGCTGTCCGACTATTCCAAGGGGAACAGCTCTTACCGTATGCCCAAAGTCTGTGACCCCGGAACATACACCTCTCAAAACAAGCTGAGGTGCCTCGGCATGTGGGAACCTTAGCTCAAAAATCCAGAGAGATGTGTAGGCATCCTCAAAGGTAGCCTCCGCCAGAGCTCTCGGGAAAGGTCCATCTGCGAGATAATTCCCTTCGCCTAAAAGTTATGCAGGGACAAACCCTAGAAAACCTCGTCCAAAGACGAGAGAGGAGTTTTCTGAGGGATCGCAGCATTACCGTCTCCGTTCCTTGACCAGTTTAGGAGGCAGCAGCCCGACAGCTCCAATGGGGACACCCAACAAGTCTTAACATATGCCCAAAATCTGCGACCCCGGGAGACATACCTATCAAAGCAGGTTGAAGTACCTGAAAACCATTACAAAGAACAGTATTTAATTATGTTTTTGAGATGTTATATTGTTAGTTAAAATAGGCCCGATATTAATAGTTCTCAATTCTAATGCCAGTTATTGAGGCCGTGAAATATGAAATATATAAGCTTGTTCAACAACAAATTTTTGCTTAAATATATCAGGATGGTGGTAGTCTGGGGCCTTACTTTGTCCCATGTCGTAACCTGGACTGATAATTAAACCGTGGAAAAATTTAACAGAACATTTATTTCAGCTATTTATATATACCTTGGCAAATATTATATTCTTCGTAATAATGAAGAAATAAAAAAATTATGGGTTGAAAATACCGTTTTTCTTAAAGAACAGTGAACAAGATCACAAGGGACTAAGAATGTCAGTCAAGGATATTAACCCAATATTAAGGGAAATTAGAAACTTACTCAGGAAGTGTAGAAAAAATTTTAAAGTGGAATTAATTAATTAAGGCTAAGTGAAGAATAATTCGTGTGAATAGATTATAATGTTTAACTTACAAATCTTATCTTGGACCATCTGTTTATATAAAGAAAAGTTCATTAATTCGCTGCCTAGGTAAAGTGAGTATGAAAATTTTAAATTCAGCATCACATCAAACTATGTATCTCGTACTGATGAAAAATTCAGGCAGCATCACAAACTGAAGCGAGAAAAAAAACATAATAGTGCATATGAATTTACAATTATTTTATTTTTCAAGTTTTCTTTCTTTCTTTCTCCATGGAACTCAAACATCTTAAAGTCATTGGCCTACCAGGACGGCTGCCAGACACATTCTGAATTTTTTGGAGTGTCACGGGATCTTCTCCTGTAAACCTTTTTCATTACCACGACGATCACAAACATCCATTCCCTTGCCGGGATTCGAACCAAGGACGCCTGGCAAGTAACCTCTGGCCCCTATACCACACCATATTAGTATATACTTTACATAACAAGTCAATACACATTGCAAATTAAACGCTATAAAGTAATTGAATGAATACTATTAAACTTTGGTGTTATGGATTATGTTGAGAATTAAATTAGGGATTATATATATATATATATATATATATATATATATATACACCAAACTGTATAAAAAATCATACTTAGAATTTGAATTATTTTATCATAAAACATGTGAATTTTTTAATTTTTATATGAACTTTTACAGGCATTCTTTCTGTGTCTTCAAATTTTATCTTTCGTACTAATTACAACGTTAAGTAATTAGAGCAGTAAGCTTGAGAAATATTAATCAATAATTCTGTTGGATTTGCTGGTAAATACCGAACCTCCAGCGGGACGACTGAATAATTAACTGCAGACAAATGATGATTGCTTACATTGTTGCATTGTTGACGCCCAGGCCCGAGATATTAGTCTTCGCTTTCACCTGCTGCTGCATTTATCTCGTCACATTCCGCTGTCCCGCTGCGCTGCATACAACAGTAATGAAACTTATCCATCACTGCCCATCTTCCATCTCCAATAATGGCGCAGCCCCATCCCCTGAGAGAGAGTCTCTTGGCGTACTGACTGTTTAACTTGAGCTGCTAACATCCATTTGCTCTAAGCTGAGGCGTGGAGCAGCATACATTCTTCGGAATAATTACCGATATCAGCGCTACTCCGCCTGCGAAATTAATTCGAGACAACTGCCTATCACTTATCCAGGTCTCATACGGAGTATATAGTTTCTACACTACATTTTTAGGACGACTAAAAACGTCTCAACAGATTTATTTTATTGTCCGGGTTGTCATAATCAAACTCAGCGACATCCATAACCCCAGATTTTTCTTCAGTCTCGTTTTTTTCTTTATTTTTATGTGACGTTCCTCCAACACCAATCTCTAAGGTTTGTCACCTCGTCTGCCAAAACGGATTGCAATTATACACAAATTGCAAGAAACAATATCAATCTCAATGACCGCCAAAAATCTCAATGAAGCAAATATCGGCCGTTTTAGCATGTTTGAAAATTTCCAATTCATCCACCCCTGCCCCTAGGGGTGATAGCCGTGTCTTACACCACAGTGTTTGTTTCCTGTTCAAAAGGAACACGTGTTCGAATTTAGGTCCACGCGTGGAATATACGAACGTACAAACACAAAATCCCACAAACACATACAGACAAAAACAATTTTATTTATTATAAAATATCCCTTAAGTACTTTCAGAAAGCATTATTGTCAATCATTCACTTTATTCTGAATATTACTCTTCCAACACCTTTCTCAAATTTTGTAACGGCGATCGAATACACAACAGTTGAAATGCTTTTATAAACAAGAAACAGTACCAAAATATTGCATTTATATTATGCATAATATGGAAATTAATCACGCTGCAAGTACTTGACGCTTTATTATTATTCACGGTAATAGGGAGGCGCGTTAAACGGGGTTAACCTGAACAACATTTTTGATTCAGAAACAAAGCCCAGCAGAATAAAACAAGGACTAAATTTTATAAATTTCAGGTGCTGAGATTGTGAGCCGCTTTCCCGGGGGTTCTCTAGTTGTGCTCCAGGGGGCCCTGGCTTTGTGGTGGCCGGCTGATTGCTGTACCGTCCCTCAAGTTCCCTAGAGAACACTTTCACCGGGAACCACTTAATTTTCAGGACAGGTGACTATGGATGCTGTATAGTGTAAAAACGTAACATCAACAATATATTATAAATATTATATAATATTAATACATAAAAACTTAAATAATAATTCATACGTATTCCCAACAATTCACTTCATTTCAGCTGTTCAATTTACATCACAGAAAACGAATGAATCGATGGGTACGAAACGTAATTTCACATATTTTATATTTATAACTTAAAAATATCTAGGTCTATTAAAATTTTCGGACAAAATACTTTTTAAGGATTTTCAATAAATAACATACCTCTACAAAAATTGTTAGCAAAACAAACATGCAACTCGTGCCATCTTTGAGCCGACGCGTCACTAATGTCGCAACATTGTTGCTTGATTTCCTTGAGTCATTTGTTTCTACACTACATTTTTAGGACGACTAAAAACGTCTCAACAGATTTATTTTATTGTCCGGGTTGTCATAATTAAACTCAGCGACATCCATAACCCCAGATTTTTCTTCAGTCTCGAATTTTTCTTTATTTTTATGTGACGTTCCTCCAACCCCTATCTCTAAGGGTTCTCCCCTCCTATGCCAACACGGATTGCAATTATACTGAAATTGCAAGAAACAAGATCAATCTCAATGACCACCAAAATATTACTCTTGTATGTTATACTTTTTCTGCGTAAATAAAGTTCTGATCTACATAATTTTTAATTCTGTTGTTTGAAACAAAAATAACTGACAGATTCATGCTTGTTTCTTCGAAAAAAAGCAAATCACCGTAAAAAAATCAATCCAGCCACGAAATATTTAATATGTGAAACTACCTAACTCATAATTTTTAAACAGGAATCATGGAGAAAAAACTATCAACAATCCATAAATTCCAACCATTCTGAATAATTTATTCAGAAATTAACTTATTTATCTCGTAGATTTTTTCAGACCCGTAGGATTTTATAAGAAAATGCAACATATCTTATACAGTATATAATTCCATGTAATTGTTTTCTAAAACACGTAATATTACAAGTATCGCTGCTATAAGATATAAATATAGAAAAATTAAAAATTAGGATAACATTTCGTAATGAAAATTCGATGGAGACGAATATAAAGGGGCGTTAAAAATACTGAGTTTTTGTTAAATTATGTAAAATCTGTATCTTTTTGGTTACGGTAATTAGCAGATTTCTAAAGCAACAAAAGTATATTTTAAAAACAGACTATGACCACAGTACAGTGGAATCTGCAACAGTCTCAGCTTCAAATAAGTTAATATAATTAATTATCCTATTATTATGATAAATGATTAACAAATGCGAATTTTAAAACGTAAATGTAAGAAACCCACATTTGAAATGTATAATTATTATTTCAAACTGATCAATCGTATGTATATTATTGGAATCAATGTGAATCGCAGCATACTTATGTAAAGAAGCACTATTTGTATTTTATATATATGTCGTCAATGACCAATTTGTTAACGCGGCCATTATTAACTTTTAATTAAAAGAAAATAAATAAATAAAAGTATATTTTACAGCTATAGTTTTAACAGAACCTCAGTTTTCATGCAAATTCGGTTCCTTTCGACAGTTTCAGTGGTTTCAACTCATTTAATTAACATCACTGGATATTATTTGCATGTACATAACATACATCAGGACGCACTAACTAACAATTATCTATTACAAATTCCTCATTAATGATAAAAAGTAGATAGATCTAAAATATATTTTTTACAAGGTTAACAAAATCAATTTTTTTGTTGCGAATGGATGTGATAGAAGTCTAAGAAACTATATTTTATTCATCCACCAATTGGAATAGTTGAGTGAAGTTTTGAAAAACTTTGATTCGACCGTAACAGTGCGATTATCAGATGTTAAGAAGTGATTGGAGATGAAACTTAGTTGGTTAGTCAGGATGAAAATAAATATATGTTAGTGTTTAATGATAGAATAGCAGTGAGAAGTCATGGGAGACATAGGAGACGGAAATAGAGAGTTAATTATATTTTAAAAGTATCAGAAGCGAATATCAGTAGATCAATAGTTCGTGATTTATTGAAAAATTGGAAATTCCATTACCGAGCTTTCCTGGCTGCCTTGGGGGAATTATTCGCCGCCAGCCAGAGTTTCAGGATATTTCACTGGATACCGTTACCATTTTTATGGATTATATTAAATAATTATCATAGTTGATGTCCCTGAAATCACTTGAGAATTAAATTAAGGCTGCTCAAAATCATTTTACCATTTTCATGCTATTAAGTTTTAAATTTTTATTTTTAATTTTTAGAAGAAAATTTTAATCGAAGTGAAGGTTAAAACTTTTTAGCGCCTAATTCTATTGTCTATTCAGTTATTACGTTTTACGGAACAATCATTTAAGTATTATTGCGATTAACGGCTTCTAAAATTGTTTGACAATTTTTCATTGCGAATGATAAAAATTGCGAAATTGTTTTATGGTAAATTATTAAATAATTCGATAGGTTTAGTTTTTTAATAGTCAACATACTATTCTGGCCCGTGTACTGTTACCATTGATGACCGCATAAGAAATAAAAATGTATTATAACGGTTCATCAAGGAACCTCCATATCCTTGTATTAATGTATTTATATAAATTTACATGTTACGTGCATTGCCTTATCTAAATGATCACAAGGCCCCTACAGAGTACCTGGTTCCATTAATGGCACCGACTTCTCTACGTTTCATGAAATTAGATACTATATCAGCATGAAGCATAATATTAGTACACTCATTACCATCTCCCTCACTTTCTTCGCTCTCCTTATTCACCCCCCCCCCCCCTTCTGTCTCTCTCTCTCTCTCTGAGTGGGCTTGAAGGGTGGTTTTAACAGAACCTCAGTTTGCATGCAAATTGGGTTTCTCTCGACCGCTTCAGTGGTTTCAAGCTATTTAATTAACAACATCACTGGATATTATTTGCATGAACATAACATACATCGGGACCTAACGCACTGACTAACAATTAGCTATTAGCGAATCCTCATTAATGCTAAACAGAAGGTAGACATAATAAAATTTCCGTCATTGGCACAATTAATTGTATCAGATAAAACAATGTTGTGCTTACAAAAGCACGTATTTGCTAGTAAATTCACAAAAGGATTAATTTTGAATAACATTGAATTCCATTCAAAACAACGTGAAAGCAACACTATAGTTGGATGTATAAAATTCTGAATGCAGAAAGGATGGAAAAGGTAACGTTAAATTGGGAATGGAAAGGTAAGAGAAGAAAAGTAAGAGTATGAAGAAAGCATTGCAATCTTTTAATGTACAGATATAACAAAATAAAAGATATTGGAAAGGCAAAATTTTAGCAAAATTGTAGTACACCTGAAAAATTTTTAAAATTATTTTATGCACTATTATATTTACCTGATTAATATTACAATAGTTTGAAATGCCATCAAATACAAGACAGTCAAACTATGAAAGAAAAGAATAATTGGAAATTAATGATACGTTTATACTTATCTAAAATTATAAACATTAGGATTGAGTCTGCACTATGTCGGGAATGATATTTATTTTTGTGAAAGAAGTTAAAATTATTTGAAAGGAAATTTCTTTTTAACATGATCGTAACTAATAGAGTGAACATTACAGGAAATGGTCTACAGGTGCCTCGAATATCTTAATTAAAATTTTGTAATTAAAAAGTTGAATAAATTCACCATCAATGATAATTAAATATATACAGATAACGAACATAATTTTTAACAATGAAATTTGACAAACAGTAACTTACAAAATTAAAAAAACTTTTTTAAAAATTAAATAGCATGAAACATTAAGAATTAATGGAATTTTAATTTTATTTTAGATAGATACATCAATGAAATATTAACCAAATAATATGAATATTTAATTAAATAACAAGTATTTGCACATTTTAAATAATTTTTATTGAATATTAATATTGTTTTACTCCTTAACCTATGTGTATCATTTCTTGTAATTTAATATTTCATTTAAGATATAATACATTATATTCATTTTTGAAAGACTACAAAAATCTATAAGCAATAAAAATATTGAACATTATATTTAATACACAAAAACATTATTTCTAATATATCAGAGAAATATTTGGAGTATACATTTATTATTTAGGTAATTAAAATTTATAATAGTAATATTATGTAAAATATTGTTAGTAATATTATGTAAAATATTGTTATTTTACATAATATATACGTTTACTGAAGTTTACTTCAAATACTGTAATTATATATTTTTAATAGAAAAAGCTTACTTAAAATATCAGTCATACGAGATAATTTTTTCTTTTTAAAAATAATTATCTTCACATATAATAACAAGAAGGAAATTTGATTTAATAATTATAGTCCATTGTAAACTGAGTACATGAATTTACCTAGTAATATAATCTGTATGACGTCCATAGCACCCAATAAGCATTTATATTTTACCAAAAATGATACCTAAGGAACCAATGTACTTGTAATTAAATTATATGTAAGCCTTTTAACTACTAACTCTCAATTTTGTTAATGCCGGTCATTTTCAGTAAAGTTATTATCAGACTTTGATTACTTTACGCTTTTGAGGTCAAAATTTGCGTTAGTCGAAAGTTCTTATCGCTTCATAGAATGCTTCCGTCGCTGGCTTTGGATTTTCTAACAATTTATGACGCCATTAAAATCACATTAGTGACAATCAATGTATGATAAATTGGCGAGGTTAATAATTAAGGAAAGACTTCCACCTATTCTACCCGCGAGATTATTCAACATTGGCATGTTCATTGATATTAAAATTGTAAGGATGATATATTACTTTGAACTTATACCGGATATTGTTCAACAATATATCACAGGTCAAACTGTAGTAATTATACAAAATTATGATATTTTACAGTATTGGCACATACAGTTGTACCACGAAAGATAATAGGGATGAATTATAAATAAAATACTACTTTTTCTTTAGATTGGATTAAATCTAGTAATTATAGCATATGTTCACGTTTCGTGCATTTGGAGATCTAAGAAGAAAAATGGTTCATAAAATAATTTTATTGCAACTTTCTAAAACTATTTGTTAAAACGTAAGTTGTTAAAGTTCTTAAAGATCAAACACGATTTACGTAATGATCGTGAAAAGTTAAAATTTGTGTCTAAAATATACATAATATAATTAAAGCGTAATTATATCGTTCCGTATCACATATTTTTCTTGCGTATATTTGTCCTGAATATCTAACGTTTCATTCAACAAATATATCTTTTCATTTATCCAGAAAATTCGATGAGATGGTAATTTAGTTTATTAGTACATTGGTAGAATTTGGTCAGGTTATTTTGCTGAAGGAATGTGTATTGAGGTTTGTTCATGTTTCATTAAAGCTCATATAGTTGAGACACACTTTAACCGTTAATGGATGACTCCGGCAATATTTAAATAGTTGTTCGTTGAAATAGTTTAAACGTAATTTGATGAACGTAACACGTAATGCAAGAAAACAAATACGAAATAATTTGAGCAGTTTTACGGAGAGAAATAATCAAACTAGTAGGGATAATGTGCAATATGAGTACAGAGAGATGGTCAATATATAATTATGGAATTTTTTTTATGTTTCGGACACTTAGAGAGATATATAAATAGATCGTAAGGCTGACGTAATAATACAGCAATATTTATATCGTGTAGTGCATGATTAACTCTACGTTACGATTGATTCGTAGTCTTCTATTTGAAAAAAGATGAGACCAGCCTGGAACAGTTGAGTAGATTTAAGTAATATTTCAATAATTATTTTTACTATGACTGTAGTCTATGCAGGTGTAGAATACATAATAATATATGAATAAATACATCTTAACTGGTCCCAACTAATAATTTTTGTAATACCACTCTTAAATAACGGACAATTATATAAAGATAGAAATTGCATCACCAGGTTGCCTACATGACAGGAAATAGTGGAACCTCCTCACAAGCACGAATTTTAATAGTGTGACCATTCTGTTTCTGCCTCATGTTTCAAATAATCTAATAAATCATGTATATTGTGTCAATTTTGAACTTAATCTGTAAATAGCTTCTATTATAATTTTTTGTTCTTTGCGGTGCGCGATTGTAGACCAGATAATAATATGAAACTACTTATCAATAAATATTATATAACTGGTACCAACTAATAATATATGTGATACCTTACGGAAAAAAGGGTCAATTTTATAAAAAAGAAAAATAATAAAATTGCATCACCTGGTTGCCTACACGTCAGGAACTAATGGAACATCTCTCACAAGCAAGATTTGTAACAGTGTGACCATTCCGTTTCCGCTGTGTGTTACATATCAACTACGAAACACTGAAGATTTTGTTAATGTTAACATCAGTTGTATACTGATATTTCACTATCCATGCAATTTTGAAGTGTTTTGTTTTGTTCAGGATGATTTACGCTAGCGCAAAATTTATCATTGGTGTGTTAAACAAAGTAACATCAGAATAATTATTAAGGAAAACGATCTACAATTTTGATTTCTTCGTTTTTCGGCTCAATTTGCTTGGACCTTATTGTTCTTCTTATAAGTGATGTAGTTTTATTTTATACATACTGCATCCTGTGAATGTTATTCTTCAAGGGATCGATTAGCCTCTTTGCCTACAGATACAATCAAAGCTCTTCCATAGTTATTTATTATCTTGGAGGTAAACAATCTGATGCTTTTTAAGACTTGCCAAATTTTTATAGTGTGGAAATAGAAATAATTAGTCAATATTGACCCTCGTCACTTTTAATTTCTCAAAGTAAAACTTAAGTTTTATTGATTTGTTTGTTCCCTTCTCGCCAATTTTAATGTCAGGGAAATTATAACACCAGTATATGGACGCACTAGTAAAAGGACACGATGTATTGTGGACGCCTTCATAATGCCGCAGCTGTGCGTGTGACGAGGATGGGCTCAGCAAAGCCACGGGTTCGTAGGTACTCGCCCTGCTTCTGTAGCTCGGTAATTCTTCGGGCGAGACTCTCCAGCGTCGCTAACGAAATGGGCCCGCCTGCCTTGGCTCAAACTCCACACAATTTCTGTGTGGCTTAGTTCGCTGGCGTTAATTAAGTCCGCCCCCGGAACAGAACCGAGTGGGGCCCGCCTGCACCATAATTGCGCGCTACATCTTTTTCGTGCAACTTTCTTCTAATGATGCGGCGTTTACCTGCTCCAGAACTTAAAGTAGGTCTTGCGCTGACCTTTTTAATTGCGGTAACTAAAGTTGAAATGATTTTTACATTTTTGAAGAAAAAGAACCTCATAATGACTTTATTCAGATTGAAAACAACTTCTCATAATTATTACTTGTTAAAAATATAATTCGAATCTGCATGTTTCTACTTTACGTCATTCAACACAGGCGTCAATGAAGTCGTTAGTTTTATTTATCTGACTAGGAAGAACGTTTCATTTAGGTTTCCATAAAATTGAATCCAATATTATTGATTTACAAACGTAACAAAAAGCAAGTTATAGTCCATAATTGTGTCACTCATAAACATTTCCATAAAATTGTAATTTCACTTTCATTAAGTGCAAGGTTTTACAAAAACTGTCTTAAAAACAGTATTATTTATTAAAAAGCATAATATAACGATTTTTTTGAAAATTTTGTTTATTATTTTTACTAAAATACTACGTTCTGTCACTAATTGGTAACCTGTTCTGTATATGAAAAACGACCCTCAAATTAGTGACGAAACGTAATGTAATTTTTATTAAATTTCTTTTCCTGACTTCAAAAGGCTGTTGTTTATTTCTAATTTCTCTTAAATGTCAGAATATATACCACTGTGAACAAAAAGTAAGGTTAATTTATTTATAAAATATAAATTCTTTATTTATTCTTCCAAATCAATTTAATCCCCTTCAAAGTAATCCCCGTCCGATAAAACGCACTTTTTCCAATGCTTTTTCCAGTCCTCGAAACAGTCCGAATAGTCTTTTTCCGGTATAGCCTTCAAGACCACTTCGATTCAGTTTTTATCTCCTCAATCGTGTCAAAACGCCTCCCCGCATTGGCCTTTTGAGTTTGCTGAATAGCCAGAAGTCGCACGGAGCCAAATCAGGCAAATACGGTGGTTGCGGAACGATATAAGTCGAGTTTTTGGCAAAAAAAAGTCGCGAAGATCCAATGCAGTATGACATAGTGCATTATCGTGATGAAGGAACCAAGAGTTGTTCGTCCATAATTCCGGCCGTTTCAGACGAATAGCTTCACGCAAGCGACGCATATGCTCAAATAATATTCTTTGTTGACATTTCGGCCCGGCGGAAGGAATTCATAGTGCACCACACGACGATAATCAAAGAAAACTGTCAGCATGACCTTGAGTTTCGGTCTTGCTTCACCTTTTGCACGATATTCGCTGATTGTTCGGTGGTTTCAGGGTCATATACGTAAATCCAAGTCTCGTCTCCAGTAATGATGCATTTCAAGTGGTCCTGATAGTCAGGCACCAACCGAGACTTGACGCGTTTGAGACCCAAAACATTCTCCAAAATGGTTTGGGCTGAGCCAAATGATATTCCAATAATATAAGCGAGATCTCTAATTGTCCATCGACGATTTTCATGAAATCTTTGATTTTTTGGACGTGGCCCTCGTCGGTAGACGTTGATGGTCGTCCAGAGCGCGGTTCGTCTTCAACGCGTTCTCGGCCCTCTTTGAACTCGTTGTACCACTTATAAACGTTTTATTGTGCCATAGATTGATCACCAAAGGCCTTACGCAGCATTTTCAACGTGTCAGCACAAGAATATTCGTTCCGCAAACAAAATTTGATGCAAGTTCTTTGCTCAACAAAATCACCCATTGCAAAAATCGAAAATTTCACTTTTGGTTGCTTACAAAAACTCGTGTAACTCGGAGATAATTAAACACTTTAACAAACAGACGCTTGGCAAATATTATAGACTGTCCTACCAACCTAGAAAAAAAAATTATTTGCCTTCCTAATACCCGTGAGTTTTAAATGACAATTTCAACTTACTTTTTGATCACAGTGGTATATCATTATCCCTGGATTTAGTTAAATTTTTTCAACAGTTATCTCTTAATATTTAACTTCGGTTATAAGTCAATTTAAATTGGTACTATGGAAAGAACTTTTATACAGTCTCCAAATTGGATTTATAACTTGCTTTCGGCTTGCGTCATAATCATTCTGTAAATTTCAGATGTATGTGAGAAAAATGGTAACGTAGAATTTCACTTAATTATACAATAATTGTTTTCAAATTTATCTCAAATTTACAGAATGAATATGACGAAAGTCGCAAGCCGTCAAATTAAACTTATAAATTAAAACTGGACTCTCTGTAAAAGAGTTTTAATTTTTGTAAAGTATCATAAACAGTCCAATGTTACGCAATCCGAATTGGATTATATTTACGAGTCAAATTGAGTTTTCAGTAAGTAAACTGTTTCATAAAAATAAATACTGTTTATATCCATTAAAAGTGTAATATGAAGTATAAAGTAGTGACGTATTATATTGTTTAGCTTAATGTTACATCAAACACGAGATTCATTACTTCAGGGAAACTTTCCCATGAGATTTTAATACATTCCAATTGCCCATAAGTAGTGTTCTTTATGCGAGGAAGGAAACTTTCATACTTTAATATCTTTATGTATGGGTGGGCAAGTATTAAAATACCATGCACGAGAACAAAATTTACATTTGAAAGTGACAGAAATTACAAGTTTAACTTTTGGAAGCAGAATGCTTTTAGAAAGTTGAACCAATAAATACTGAGAGTGAAGTGGAAGTTAGACAAGTTTTAACTGTAGCTCGCGAAGATTGACGACAATCACGCTTCTCCACCATCAAATACAGAAAGCTGGTCGTTCCACAACCATAAAAGGCAGTTATGAAGTTATGTGATATATTACGGTTGTTTAAAAGTCACTCAAAAATATTAAAAGTCGTTATTAAATTTTAGGCTTTATATCACAAGAAAGAGCGTGGTCACAATTGTGATCAGAGAAGCAAACATTCATTTTTTATAAATTAAGTTATAATTTATTTTCAACGCGGGTTTATAATTTTAAAATTCTTTGTAAGCTCATTTCAAGACAAGATAAGGTAAACATACTAATATTAAAAATCTATTAAATGCTATACGTTCAATTCCGCATCTTTTTCAAATTTTCTTCTGTACAAATGACGTTTACAACTGCTGACAAGTTGATGGTACACAAAGTAATATTAGACTTACCATAAACGTTTTCTTATCTAAACCGAAGGCTATTATCTCGCAGGCAGAACTTTTTAGGAGAGACGCAGGGGGTTACCTTTTGGGTGTCTTTTACTCTCTCAGTTTTTTGAACTAAGGTTCCCACAAGCACCTCGAGGCACCTCGGTCTGTTTTGAGAGGTGTATCTCCCGGGCTCATAGACCTTGGGCAACGGTAATAGTTGTTCGCTGTCCCATTGTAACAGTCGGCCAGCTGCCTCCTAAACTATGCGAGGCTTGGAGAAGGGAATTCTGCGTCCTCACAGTAAAACCCTCTTCCGCCATCGGAAGTGCATGGGACAAGTACCCAATGCCCGACCTACCTGATGCAGGTTTCTAAATGTTTGTCCTGCATCTCTCTCAGGCGAATGCCGGGAAGGATTCTTAAAATATAGCCAGCCTCTTTCAGTAAAAAAAAAAAAAAAAAAAAAAAAAAACTACCTTCCTCTACAACCTGCGAGGGATTTTTTCTCGCAGGCAGGACCTTTTGGGAGAGATACGAAGGGGCTACCTTTGGGTATGCCTTTTCCTCTCTGTTTTTGAACTAAGGTTCCCACAAGCCGAGGCACCTCGGCCTGTTCTAAGAGGTGTAAGTTCCGGAGTCACAGACCTTGGGCATACAGTAAGAGTTGTCCGCTATTCCCATTGGAATAGTCGGCCAGCTGCCTCATAAACTGGTCGAGGCACGGAGAAGGGAATTCTGCATTCCCACAGCAAACCCCTCTCCCGCTATCGAAAGGGCGTGGGACAAGTACCCAAATGCCCGACCTACCTGATGCAGGTTTTTCTAGGGTTTTCCCTGCATTTCTTTATGCGAATGCCAGGTAGGATCCTTAAAATATAGCCCGGGGGCCATAGTTAACCCTTGGCTACCTTCCTCTACCCTTCCGCATCCCCCCTTTCAAATCCCTACCTATGCTATTAAAGGGGAATTTCCACCATGTGGATTGCCTCAAGTAGCCTGTTATACTAAATAAAAAGTTTGCTTATAATACAAAAAAGAGTTATTAGATTTATAATGAGACTAAAATGGGAATAATCTTGTAAAAAAAATGCCTTTCTATCTAATTCCAAGCTCTATATGTATATAAAGTAGTTATTCTGGTGAAAAAAAAAAGAAAAAAAAATACAAACAAAATGAACTGACAGTTATCTATACACGTTGTAAAAGAAATTATTTTACAATCATCTATATGTTAAGGGTGAAAATACTATTTAATAAGGTTCTTGAATATATAAAGAAAGTTGGAGAACAAAAAAAGTCTGGTTAAAAAGCCGCTCTACTGTATGGCTGACATATATATATATATATATATATATATATATATATATATATATATATATATTGTATCTTTAGAGTATTTGTAAAAATAATGTTAAGTATTAATCATGTCATATTAAATATAAGTTATATTTAATTTAATTATATGCTATATTTCCATTATATGATTGACGTTTTCCCATTTTGTATTGTTGCAAATTACGGAAAAATAAACGTTATTAATATTAGTCACTGTTATTACATAAAAACGTTTGTAACATTTGCCTAAATTTGTGTATTAATGCTATAAAATGTTAAATAAGTATTAATCATGTAAGAGAAGACCACAGCATGTATGCAAGTATGACAATTACTAAAATCGTCATACGTATATTATAAATATTTTGAAAACTTTTTCTTTACATCGCCTCGAAGTGGCGACGTTTGGCTGAGTGGTACGTTACAGGTAGCCGTTGTTTGTCGATAACAGGCACTGGTTTGAAACATATCTAACATTAAGACACTTGTGGAGCTCTCTGCAACAAGAGGAGGGACGTAACAATTGCCACGTGCAGCGCCGGAAGCTGTGGAGATAGCGGAGTGGAGCAGGGACTCGCCGCACGGCGCTGCCTGCTCAATCAGTCATGGCTGGCCAAAAACGGGATAAATATATGGACTTCCTTTTTAAAGCTAACATTTCTTGAAGATAATATTCAAAATGCTTACTGTAGCTGTACTTTTCTATAAACTAATTAAGAGGGTTGTTGCAGAAACACGTAGTCTACACACAATTAATTGTTATAATTAAGCATTTTTAATTTTTAGTCTATTGATTTGTTGTCAACATCCCACACGTTGGAAAAATCGAAAGGACTTTTAATCTATAATTGAGAAAATGTTTAAATGCTTAAGATCTTAAAGGGAAACGACAATGGTAAGGTGAGTGTAGCGATATTAATTCGGATCGATAATTAACGTCAATATATAATTTCGAATCAATAAGTATTTTCGAAACTCGCTCACAACAATACATCTTTAAATATATGCAATTATGTAGTGCTTGAAACCGTTACTTAATTAAAATACGTATGATTCCCATTATATGATATTCATCTGCAAATGACTTGACAACACGTGGATATAGACTGGTAGACTATATTTACAATATGTATTATTAAGACTTAAAAGTATCGCTGAGATTAATAGTAGCATTCCAGATGGAATATTGATGCTATGAAGTTAATAGAAAATAATCAACATGACTGAAATGGGTGTCAAGTATATAGTTTTTGGTCGTCGTTGAGATGAAGTATCATTTAAATTTACATTCAGCCATATTGGTGGAATTCCACTAAAATTTATTTTCTATGCTATTAAAAAGGATTTGCCACTACGTAAATTACGCTATGTATCCTGTTATACTAAAACAAATATCCAAAATATTAATGTCAAAACCATCGATTTCGGGTTCATTGATAGTTTCCGTGAATATTCCTCGGATACATGTTTTACTAATTAAATATACTGGAGATAATACAGAAAAATAGTCAAAATACAGTAGAACCCAATAAACCTAAAAATTGAAAATTCATCCTTTACGAAACCATAGAAACTATCAAAACTATCAGAACGATTTTGCAACTAAATTAGCAAGTATTATGCTCCTGCGTTAAATCCATATTACTAAAAAAAACTTGAACAAAATTACTGTTTATTTTCCTAAAGTACTTTCTCAATATGAGAAAAATGGTCTTAAAACATTCATTTGAACGCGTAAAAAGAACTTTGAGTGAAAATGAAAACATTCCTTTGATACGACCGTCAGTATTGAATAATACAAAAGTTATTACACAGATTTAGGTAATCTTGAAAACATGGATATACAAGTTTAAATGTATGATACATATATAAGTCCTGTAACAATCATGATGTAAACGCTGGAAACAAGTTTAAAAGTCCGGAATATGTTGTAACAAAGTGGAGAATTTACTATGGAAAAAATACTTGAAAAATTCTTACGTTGAATTCAGAAAATTATTGAGTTCAAACAAAATAAAATTTTACATCAAATTATCTGTGGCTTACAATATACTTTACTTTGAGACGAATATGGAAGTTTAAATTATTTTTTCAGACTGTTTTTCTAAAACATAAGAAAGTAGTTTACTTTCCTACAGTTTATTAACTATATATATATATTGTAGTATACATTTTAAAAGGAATTATAGCCAACACGTTGCGACCAATTTATGTAGTATTTGAAATTTTAAAAGGAAACGATAATAGTTATTATTTATCCATGAATTAAAGAATTTTTTTAAGGTAACAAAAAATTATTTTTTACATTAATTTACATTACTTTAATTTTTGTACAATATTTTTTAAAAATTGCCACAGCTTTTAATTGAATTCAAAACTTCAGGGCTGCTTACAGGGCCTCTGATATATTATAGTGATTTGTACCAAAATAGTTACATAAAAAATACGAATTGAATCTACAATAACATAATATATAAAAAATCTAACAAATCTAGAGAAACCTGATGGTAATTTATATTTATATAAAAGTTTACAATATGAAGTTTCGATATACCAATTTATTTAGAACTACTCTGCTACAGTATGAATTGTGAACTTCACAGTTACTTACTTTTAAAGAATTTTTTTAATCAACAGGCCATAATACTGATTATTATATTGATTCACATCACTAAATTCCGGCGCCTCTCTAACAATTGCTCACGAACGTTACGTCGTCCTACTTATTATCAAACAACTTTACTGTACTGTTAAAGCCAAATGTTGAATGTTATATTTCAACCTTTATTCAGCATAGACTTTGCTGAATTCCTAATTATTTAGTCACAAGAATCCTCGGCTGGTTTCCCAAAACTAGACTCGCACGCCATGACCACACTGGTCAGGCTCCCAAAACAGTCATAACTTTTCCGTCAAAGTTATCTATTACATACTCTTTGCCGACGATAATAGGCTTTTCAGTCTCTGCATTCTTGCGCCACACTGACCATTCTTTACAATGCTTTGGCCTCAAAGTTACGCCGACATTACTATTAAGGAAAATTATTAAATCTCTACAATATATTTATTTGATCTCAGTAACAGAATAATTTTTTCATGTGTTAGGTGTTTTGGTTATAAAAGTAAACATTATTAGTTATTTTAGGTTATCACGTGAATTATTGAACACGACACACTAAAAAAGATATTAGTTATATAATAATGTAATCTGACATTTATATCAAGGTGAAGAGTAATTCCCTTTTTCAATTAATCGATATTTAACATATGTTTTGAAGATGAACTGTTCATTCTTTAATATACATATTCATGTTGTGGTTTTCAATATTCAAACTATCACTGTTCTGACTAAAAATACTTTCAATAATTCTAATAACAAATTATAAACACACTCGATAACTTGTTGGTCAAAATTTATAGCGTTAGTGAGTGATTCTGTTCCAAATGTAAATCCTGGAATATGGCTGATATGGATTCAGGCCACAGAAGCACATTCCGATTGGCGAAGAGGGAACAATGGGAAACGAGATAGAAACAATTATCGACAACGTGACAAATTAATCGAGCTAAACGCACATCATTCAACAATACCTTCCCATTTTGATCACGTTCACAATATGCTTTATATCCTAATATCAGTTACAATTCAATTAATATAATTGCATTTTTTTTGTCAATGAAGCTTTTGTTTCTGCTAAACCAGCAACACCTTTATGAGAGATATGTGAAATATATGGAGGCCACTGGTTATAATGTATAACAAAGTGCTATTATATTTTAAGTAACGAGAGCCTCCCTTTGTCATTATTTTAGAGGACAATTGGAATATAATTTGGTAGAAAATCATTGTATTCGTCTTTTCAGAGATATCTAATTTTCAAGGGGGAAACTAATGGGATTTGATTAATGATTATCTCCATAACGGAATTATTCCAGAAAGGGAACAAATATAATTAATAATTACTTTCTATTAAAATAAATCACAGTTCTCTACGCCAGTTGCATAATAATGTGATATTTTTTTATACATTTATATGATAAAATAATTTTTAAGCTCTGTGCCATTACACAGTAATTATGTTGGGATTTTCCAGCATGTGTCTTAGTATATAAAAACATTAATTGAAACTATAAATAACATTCTACCTCGACTTTAAATAAAGAGAACTGTTTAAATGAAAGTATTTTAAGTAGAAGAAAATTTATTCGAGGCAATTAAACAATTTTGCAATTTTTTTACGACAAATTGACCATTGCAGGATGTGTTTATTAAAGTGTTTGTAACCGAAAATATGGAGTATGGTCAGTTGCAGAAGGAGCCCGCTGGAGGGAGGAAAACTAACTAATAGGGCAAAATATGGGGCTGGTGAGAAAATGTAAATTAATTTCTTGTTGTGAAAGTATGTCTTGTGGACTAAGGTTCTGTTGTCAACGCCTAGATAAATGGAATGAAATTCGTTTTTAGAACATTGATCGATCTCTAAGCGCCAGGAACATTTTACGAGCTGATTTCAAACACCATAGACGGACATCGTCCAGAAAGGGACATCTGTCACACAAAACATACTCGGGACCAGAGTTACTCCACCTACATTGTAGTTTACGTCATGATGATATTATTCGTTCAGTCATATCCAATTCATGGTGAGTTTTTAGCCATCTCCATTCTGTCCAATCTTGCACTTCATCCATCAACTATCTTATGTTTTGATGGTATCAAGGTAACCTGTTCTTGGACGACCTGGACAATCTATTTCCGCTGACTACTCGAAGCATCAGGTCTTTCTCCCTTGAATTGGATCGTACCTCATGACCAAATTACGAAAGCCTTCCAATGACACGTCACGGCTGATGAGCACAAGCACTTCCTTGTTCGTCTATCTTCCTGTCCATGGCGGAATAGTGTTTGAACACCACAGTTCAAAAGAGTCGAGATTCCTTCCGCCAAACATTCACAACCATACGTCGTTATAGAGAACACGATGGCACGAACCAATCAGTATTTCGTCGTCATCCTTGTCTTCCATTCATTAATCATGCTCATCTTAGTGATTCTACCTGAGGTTATTCGACGCTTTATTTCGACGCTACAGTAATGAGAAATTTCGTATTCACACTTAAGTCTTCATTACCAATTGTTATCTTGAATACTTTACTCACCATCTGTTGACATTATTTTTTTGAAGTTCAGGAGCTCTGCGCTTTCATATTTAAATCATTTTATCAAATTCTTCAGTTCATCTTCCGCTTCTGAGAGAAGATTATATGAAACTTTTATATTATATATACTCTCACACAATTAACTTGCTTTCCATTAAACTAGTTACAAGCAAAGTTATATGTTTTCTTTCAATTAAATTTAAACATTTTGTTATGTAGCATTCTCTTCCAAATCTATACTTTTATGTAACTCTGATTCTATGTAATAAAATAGGATGTATGTTTTTAAGTCTGTATATATGTATTTACGTTAATTTCTATACAAATTTAAACAAGTGGACTGATTGCAACAAAAATTGGTACACATATTCTTCAAAACACGATAAATGGCACTGTTGGGGTAAGAATCCCCTAGAATAAATTTGGGAAGAATTATAATTAAAAACCTTGATCATTAAGTGTTAAATTACTGCCAAGAGAGAAAGACGTTACTTCGTGGCGAACAAAGTAAATAGTTCATTTTTCCGTAATGAAATAAAGCATAAATATTTTCTTTGCATGAAACGTTTAACTTTATCCAGTAATATTTGATCGAATGATAATAAAAAACAATACGTAATACTTTACGATCTTTGCGGAAATTGTACGTTAATTTTCGTGTCATATTAGTGTCTCCAATATGGCGACTATTTGCTTACATTATGAATTTTGCTCAGAATTTCATCAATTTAATCTTTCGTAATGTTGGAAGACTGGGGAACAATTATATATTTATTCTATTCGTAATTAATTTCGGGTGTTTGTTCGTTGGGATTAATGCAAAAAAATTGAATGTATTATAGCTGTTAAATTGCTGTACTATCGGTCGAAAGTATATAAGGAACTACGAACATTTAGATTTAGGTTAAATCACTTCTTGACTAAAGGTTAATATAAAATTAAATACTTTTTTGGGTTTATATAAATAAGAACACGGGAAACGCCGCGCACACAGCCAGTAGGTCAATAAATTTGAAAAAGCGTTGCAGACAAAATTATTTTGTTTTAATTCAGTTTCTGTCAACATTTATAACTATTTTACCCGTTTTCTATTCATTGTTTCGTTTCCGCGGCTTGCAGAATAAGAATACCAGATGTGTGAAATTCAATAAAGATAAAGATAAAATAGTTTCTTCTTTACAAAAAAATGGGGACAAACCATCCTGTTTATTTTTGCGTTGCTAGACCATATAGCGCATCCCTGTAGAGAATTCGACAATGTTTTTGTTCTCATAACACGTGTTTTCTGTACCTCTGTCCCAACTGTATCACTCTCGCGTTGCTGAACTCTGTAATCTTCCAAATTGCCAAACTACGGCAGTAAAGTACAATAGCAGACTGCTGCTCCATTACCCCCCTGTACAGTGCGCCATTGTGCACGCACAGAACGGTCAACATTCATCTCTTAGAGAGCTCCTGACCCCTCTCTGCATACACATGTACGATAAGTCCGCGAGGTTAAACACCCACTTTGTATGTTCGCAGCGAGATTGTGCCGTAAATGCAGGGGTCCACAGAGAATTTAACCATAAACAGCGGTGGCAGCGTGCTCGGAATTCATTCCTCGCAGCCATCCATCATTGGTGACCAACGAAACGCCGGTAATGGCCGTCCGAAATCGCGCCGGAACTCAGTTTATCTCGTTCCTTTCGAAGAAGGGAGTCCCGTGATGGGACTTTAAATTGTATTTCGCGCGCTGAATAGTCTCTCTTCTCTCGATAACTACCCGGAAACGATCTTGTTTTCCGGAAAACATTGTCCTCTGAGTGCAATTAGTTTCGAAAACGTTCCACACAGACGAGAATGTGTATTGCAATCGAGCACTCCATTAAAATTTTACGCAAGAATTACACTCTTCTAAACGTCTACTAATAAATTTTTAGCATAATTAAAAACTAAAGTATTTGTGTGGCAAACGTCAGACTTATATTCCAACTAACAAATGTGTAATTATTAAAATCCAGCTACATACAAATAAGGTTTGATAGACTAAGCTGCTGTTAGTAGCTCTTCGGTAACAGAAATAAATAGATATAAACTTCAGTTTGAGAACATTATCTCGTTAATGAAGGAGACCGTTGTACTTGGAACACTGAGCAATAATTTTTTAGAGGGTAAACCACGTTGTGGCAACTCCCCTTTAATAGAATAGGAAGGGATTTTAAAGGGGGGATGCGGAAGGATAGAGGAAGGTAGCCAAGGGTTAACTAGGGCCCCTGGCTATAGTTTAAGGATCCTATCCGGAATTCGCCTAAAAGTAATGCAGGGAAAAGCCTAGAAAAACCTGCTTTTTTTAGGGTAACAGGCCACATGAGGGTAATCCACATGGTGGCAACTCCCCTTTACTAGCAAAGGAAGGGATATCAAAGGTGGGATGCGGAAGGGTAGAGGAAGGTAGCTATGGGTTAACTAGGACACCCCGGCTATAGTTTAAGGATCCTACCCGGCATTCGCCTAAAAGTAATGCAGGGAAACCCTAGAAAAACCTGCATCAGAAAGGTGGGGCAGAGGGTACTTGTCCCACGCCCTTCTGATAGCGGGAGAAGAGTTTTCTGTGGGGTCGCAGCATTCCCTTCTCTGTACTTCGACCAGTTTAGGAGGCAGCTGTCCGACTGCTCCAATGGGAATAGCGGGCAATTCTTACCGTTTGGTCAGCGGAGAACTTCTCCTTGCTTAGTTGTTTGGGAAACGTTGAGACCAGTTTTGAAAACATTATGTTCTTACGAACTGGATAAACAGGCACCCTGTGCTTAGCAGCTCTTAAATTATACGGATTATCCTGAAACTTAAGAATTAAAGTTATTTGACAGTGGTGGAATAAGGTTTGTAACATATTAATCGAGTATTTCATTTTCTATCAAGTGGAAATGAATAAGGAAAAAAAATAATGTGCATAGCAGGTGAACAAGTGATTGAAGATACGAAATGGAAGGAGTCGTTTGCAAAATTGTAAGAGTAAAATTTTATTTACTGATCATTTAATGTCGGATCAAATCTTTGATAAGAAATATATATATATATATTCTATTTTTTCATGCAACAGATCCACGCGATTGCTTCACTTGATTTCCACAACCAAACAATCTAAATTTTTGTAACGTTTTTGGAACATTTAATTGATTTCTTAGCTTTACCCCGAGCAATACGACAACACAACAAAGAAGAAACCATAAACGACACATTACAGGACGGTCGCATTGTTCAGATTTGCAGCTAACTTCGAGTTGAGTTTAATTTAGATAAAAGAAGTTCATGATTATGCAGATTTTTATGTGTTGAGGGTAACTGATCTCTGCTTTGAGCAGCGTGGTTTTTAACGATTATTGAATATTAAAAATGCAATGAAAATAAACAAGACCGTTTCTCAATTCTTTACCAACGCTCCATTCGTTAACTTAATGTTTTATTATTTGCATAGTTGACTAGGATTACGATACATTCTTAAAATATGAACGAACCTTAAAGCTTTCGGTGCAACAATGACACGTCGACACAAGAATTAACGAGTTCAAAAAAATGTGCGACCAATAGAAATTCGAAATAAAAATTATCAGATGATACATGTGAATTTAATCATAAATTCAATGCTCATAAATTCCGTGCAGTTGATTTAGAACCTAATTTATTTAAAAGGAGTTTTAAAGACGCCGACCAGCAAGGCTGTATGTAATGTTAACGTTCAGGGCCTTTGTAAATCTCCCATTCGTTCCGACAAAAACAGAATTGACCTAGAAACTGAGTCACTCTCACCCTATAACCCTATAAATTTAACAGCAAATCCCAAACACTTTCGTCAGTCGAGTCAGACCTCGACAACAGACTGGAATAAGCTGAGAACAATATTTCCTTGCGTCAATGTTCTTATAATAGTTATAACAGTACCAAGTTTCGCGAGCAAAGGTTCATGCAGAAATGAGCTCCGGATTACCCCCACTACATCCTAAGCGTTAATGACCCGTGTGCGTTTTTAGTCGACTCGGCTTCTGAAACCTGTCGAGCTGTAGCCCTCTTCGTCTCTCCTAAAAGGTTCTGCCTGCGAGAGCTAACAACAGCTCTCACAGGCTTCCTCAATCAGCAGTGATAATTTTTAGTAGACCTGAGTTAAATTTAAGGTTTGTTCTGTGAACGATGGGGACGCTGAGATGAAAATCAAGGGAGATTGTTGTTTCATTAGTTTCATGTTACAAATATTAATAAATTTGATGCAAAATTACAATGAATTACTGATTTGGTTGACAGACTGACGTCAATAAATAATTTTCCGAAAATGTAATTTGGAAGATTCGTCGACGCTCTGAGATATTTTTTGCATCAAGGTTATACTACGAAAAAAATCCATTTTATTCCAATTGAAGAATATTGAGTAAAAATTGAAATTCATATATAACTTACACCCATTTAGTTTCTTATAAGTCCGAGATGACGTCACGATCAGTTGTTTTTTTCATTTGAACAATATAACTTATAAGAGAATAATTTTTAGCGGATGTTGGTGCCATCACAATATATATATATATATTGTAATTTAAAACAAATACTTTAATTTTCATTTATTAATTCGTGGTATTTATGAACATACAGTTCTTATATCATTACAACCAAATACGTCGAATCTCTTATCACAGGGCCATAACTGGGTTTGATAATTAGAACAATTGTGAGTATAAACTGACAATTAACAATTCAAATAAAAAAGTTAACCGAAAACAATATGAAAGTAAGTGAAAATATAACTGAACGAAACGAAAACTGAACGAAATCTGACTATACCGTTTAAATTATTGTTTACAAATTTGTGTAAAAGTATTTTTACTCGCGGACCGTCTGTCTGGTACCAGATTTCTCTTGTAGCTTGAAAACTACCACACTAAAAAGCCATTTTTACACAGACTCTACACTTCATTGAAAATTTTAATACACACGATTAAATACTCGACCTCTGCTATCTGGAACCTCGGATGAGCCGCCCACTTTGGTCTGCTAGTGGATGCCGGTCCCTTCTTTGCGATAATTGTTCATCATAATCAGCGTGAAGCAACCATTTGCTTCACCGTGTGAAAATTATTAAATAAATCTCTCCTTAAAATATTTGCTTGCTTTCATGTAGAAATAAGGGATCTCGCCATTCGTACTTTATATCTACAAACTTTACTGTTTGTTGCTCTAGGTGAACTGAACTATATTATCTCCCCGTCGACTTCAAAAAGTTTCATCTCTCGCACGCAGATTTTTGACCCCTTAAACTTTAAATCGCCGATTACAGACTTTTACGTTTTTCAGTTCCCCACGTGAACTAAACTGTTCCGTTTCGCGCAGCAGACTGCTGTTCGCTGTTCTCCAAGCGCATACTGAGTTTTCTCCGCGCGATCTCCATTGTAGAATCAAACGAAAAAACCGCTTTCATTGTCATTTAACAATATACGCTAACAATTTAATTATATTAAAAACAATTAATGTCCGGTTTAATTGGCATTACAATATATATAATTATATATAATTATATATATATATATATATATATATATATATATATATATGTATGTATGTATATATCGATATCTAAGAAGCGATTTCATTAGAGTATTTATTAAAGCCCTTATAATATTCAACATTTAGGAAACACCCTTGGTAAAATAGATAGTGTAATTTAAATGCAATATAAAATTATAAATATTGTTGTTCGTTTGAAAGTATCCAACG
This sequence comes from Zhengitettix transpicula, assembly GCA_037074705.1. Lineage (NCBI taxonomy): Eukaryota > Metazoa > Arthropoda > Insecta > Orthoptera > Tetrigidae > Zhengitettix > Zhengitettix transpicula. The sequence goes on along the minus strand of CM073593.1, from coordinate 24,472,794 downwards.
AATAATGTCTACCCTGCTACAATTTGAAGGAATTTAGATGCAACGATTTGAAAGTCTTGAGCAGTATCCACTCGTTATTTCCAGCAGTCGAGCGAGTTTCCTCCCTTAAGACCGACCGCAGCAGTTTTCGGCAGCTGCGCGGTTGCAAGGCGACAAAGGTTGGTCGACGAGCTGAACAGCTGTCTGTGATTGATGAGGCGCCATCTTCAGCTTCAGGGAAACGCTGCGCGCCAATTGGGCAGAACGGTCCGGCACAGTGGCACTTTTTATGCCACGATGGCAATTTTATTGTCTGTCGCTAAGACCGCTGTTTTAGACGAACCTGCGGCAAGGCGACGGTAGAGCGTCGAAAAATTCACGAAGGAAAAGTAAAGATAATAATAAAGTTGAATATACTTTTAAGTGTAAATTTAACTAATATTTAAAAATGTGTTATGAAATTTTCAATTTGAAAATATGTAGATTATCCCAGCAATGAATATAGATGGCACGCTCAAATCTTCAAAAATACGTGATTACGATTGACATAGTTTATTAATTCAACGTCTAAAATGACTAGTACTGGTAGGTCATAGCTTAAATATTATAGAGAATAGCTAAAATAAATTTCGCTTTTTCGTTAATTATTTTAAGACTGTAAGGTCGAAAATAATTCATAACAAAATTGCTTATATTAATATTATTATATACAACATTTAAAAAAGTTTATGGTGACTACATATGCAAGTCCTCTGAATAGGAATAGAAGTTGTAGTAATTATTATTTATTTACACAGTTTCCGAAGAATTACGTGCTTCTTTAATATCAAGGCCAAAAATACTCGTCTCTCTCAGCCACGTCCCAGATTATCAATCGTAACATAATAATTTTTCTACAGCAAACCCCTCTCCCGCCGTCGGAAGGGCGTGAGACAAGTACCAAACGCGCGACCTACCTGATGCAGGTTTTCTAGGGTTTTCCCTCCATCCCTTTTAGGCGAATTGCCGGGTCCTTAAACCATATCCCGGGGCCCTAGTTAACCCTTGGCTACCTTCCTTGCATCCCTCCTTTCAAATCCCTTTGCTATGCTATCAGAGGGGAGTTGCCACTATGTGGATTACCCTACACCGTCTACACCTAAAAAAAATATAAAAAAATCATTAACAAGGGATTCTGCGATCGAATTCTCTCGCAGGTGAACCATCCCAGAGAGCTCCGGCGGAGGTTACCTTTGGGGATGCCTTCCAATCTCTCTGGTTTTTTTAACTAAGGTTTCCACATGCCTAGGTACCTCGGCCTGTTTTGTGAGGTGTTCCGGGGTCCCAGACCTCAGTAAGAGTTGTCCGTTATTCCTATTGGAATAGTCGGCCAGCTGCCTCCTAAACCGGTCAAGACACGGCGAGGAGAATGCTGCGACCCCACATAAAACCCTCTCACGCCATCGGAATGACGTGGGACAAGTACGAAATGCCTGACCTACATGATGCAGGTTTTTCTAGGATTTACCCTGCGTCACTTTTAGGCGAATAGCCTCGTACGATCCTTAAACTATAGCCCGGGGGTCCTAGTTAACCCTTGGCTACCTTCCTCTACCCTTCCGCATCCCCCCTTTCAAATCCCTTCCTTTTCTATAAGAGGGGAGTTGCCACTATGCGTATTACCCTATACATAGCCTGTCTACACCTAAAAAAAATTACAGATAATCAGCTCTGAAGGGAGGCTATCTTTGAGGATGACTTCTCTTCCCTATTTTTTTTTAACTCAGGTTCCCACAAGCCGAGGCACCTCGCCCTGTTTTGAGAGGTGTATATTTCGGGGATCGCATACAATTGCCTCCTGACCTGGTCATGGCACGGAGAGGGGAAAGCTGGGAACCCAAAGCAAACCCCACTCATGCCATTGCAATGGCTTGGGACAAGTAGGCCTACTCATGCCTGACCTACCTGAAGCAGATTTTTCTTGAGTTTACCCTGCATCACTTTTCGGTGAATTGCCAGGTAGGATCCTTAAACCATCGCCAGGGGACCCTAGTTAACACATGGCCACCTGGCTCTACCTTTCCGCAACCCCCCTTTCACTCCCTTTCCTATGCTATAAGAGGGGAGTTACAAATATGTGGATTACCCTATACTTGTACATCTTCTTCTTTAACGCCACATATTATTTTTTACAGATAATAATAATAAGATATACAAAAATAATACCACATAAAATAAATTGAAAATTGTCTTCATTACAAATATGAAAATGAATTAAGAGTTAAAAACTTCACTTATTTACTAAAAGTGTTGAAGTATTCCTGTTATCAGTATTAAAAATTAAAATACAATTTAGTTTTAGCCAATATATTCAATTATGGGAAAAGTAGAGATAACTACAGACTTCAGAACAAAATTATTTTGCCATAACAGATTGAGAAATGACTAGGTTTGGTTCCCGGCCCCTTTATTAAATGTATTGACTAACAATATCACATTTCATACTTTTTTTTTCAAAGTGATCTCACAACAGATTCTTGAGAAATTTTGGAATTGTTACAATCGCGATTTACATCAAAACCTGTTACTCGACATTCCTTTGGGTTTGTGTTTGACAACGAACAGGACGAATTTGCTTCATTTGAACATTTCCACATTTTCTCCAAAACTGTCTGAAAGGGGGAAATTGAGGCAGTTTTAATATTATCTATGGAAATTTCACAGGCTGTCCAAAGGAAATATTTGTTCCAAATGGTGTACCAAATTGAATTAGAAGTTTGGCTTTCTGCATTTGAAGCTACAAATTAAGGTGTCTACATCTACCGGCCGTTGGTTCTATTCAATCGTGTAGAAATTTCCGGACGCAAGTGCGCCTAGATTTATATCAGCATGGACAATTCCGTAAAGGGAAAAGTTTGCGACGTTAACAATTTTATACTAAACTATGTTATGCAAAAGAAGAGCCGGAGTTCAATCAAATGTTGACTTGATTTTATCTTGGTCATATTTAATACACCGGCTGGCTGTAAGGAGCATTATAATGCATATATTTTTTCTTGGTTCTTATTCCTGTAATTTGGCCGTAAAAATTGTTTTTCCAATATATTATTAAATGTTATTTATTTTTGAACAGTTTTTCTCTTAGAATTCCGAGCACTGTACAACGACAATGATGACAGGAGTAGGGTTTACAGCATTCCTATCTCCATGCCGCCACGTTTCCACTAATTGGAATATTTTAAAATAGTATCTACAGGCTCGAAAGAATTGGAAAAGGTGTTTTGTTTTGTTTTTTCTTCCAAATATAATACAGTCTATTTTTATGAACAGGAATGAATTGAAAGAGAGGTTGCGGAGGAGAGAGAAAGGTAGCGAAGGGTTAACGAGGGCAGGTATACTATAGTTCAAGAATTCTACCAGGAATAAGTGGAGGCCTCTCCCTTTTAATAGCATAGGAAAGGATTCAAAATGGTGTACGAGGAAAGGTAGCGCAAGGTAGTTAAGGATTAACATACCCGGCATTCACATAAAAGTGATGCAGGATAAACCCTAGAATAACTTGCACCAAGTAGGTTGGGCTCTTGGTACCTGTCCCACGCCCTTCCGATGACCCGAGTTGGGATTTCAGCATTCCTACCTCCATGCATCCACTAATTGCAATATGTTAAAATAGTATCTACCGATCCGAAAGAATTGGTAAATATGTTTTGTTTTCTTTTTTCTTCCAAATCTAATTCAGGTAAAAGAAATAGTCTATTTTTATGAACAGGCTGAATTGAATGAGGGGATGCGGAAGAGACAGAAATGTATCGAAGGGTTAACGAGGGTTCGTGTACTATAGTTCAAGAATTCTACCAGGAATAAGTGGTTCTTTTTCAAAGTAACAGGCTACATGAGGGTCTTCCACGTGGAAGCCTCTCCCTTTTAATAGCATAGGAAACGATTCAAAACGGTGTACGTGGAAAGGTAGCGCAAGCTAGTTAAGGATTAATTAGGGCCTACGGGCTATAGTGTAAGCATCATACTCTGCATTCACATAAAAGTGATGCAGAAGGAACCCTAGAATAATTTTCACAAAGTTGGTCGGGCTCTTGGTACTTGTCCCACGCCCTTCCGATGACAGGAGTTGGGTTTACAGCGTTCCTCTCTCCATGCCCCCATGTTTCCACTAATTGGAATATGTTAAAATAATATCTACTGTGGCACTCCGTTCGCTACCAGCCATAGCATGTCTCCGACGGTCCTATTCTTAGAACGGCTTACCTGCGGTTGGAGGAAGTAACTTTTGGAAAACAACAGCCCTTTCCATACTAATTTATTAAAGATACAAATATGTACAATTCTAAAATTTTGCCCGCAACTAGCCAGTTATGAAAATCTCAGGTATGTTGTCGCAAACTAGGCCCGGGAAACAAATTTTATGAAAAGTGCTCTACGCAACCATGAAACATGTTATTTTGGTTACAAGACTGGGGTCTCAGCAACACAGCGACGTCCCTCGCAGCTGGTCATCGAATGGAGTATCTTGTGAAGTCTCGCTGTTAAATTCATGAAAAACCAAGAGCAACCGCTCACCGCAACGTCTCCAGTCAGAATGCCTGACCAGGCATCCATTTCTCCCGACTTGTGAGACCAACTGTTTCTCTATTGGTCCATTTAAATTGTTATGGACGAATCACAGGTCTTTTGCAAACCGACTTAGAGAATTTCAACAGCGAGGCCCTCTACACCTGCTGTTTGCTGACGGGAAAACCCCCCGATGGAGGTACAGTTACAATCCCCAGCCTGACTGGCACCAAACGGTACTTTCTGCTGATGTTAAATAAACATGGTTGCTCACGCGTTTAAACAAACTGACTAAAATATCAGTACAACGCGCTATACTACAGTTCAGAAAGAATTGGTAAAGATGTTTTATCTTATTTTTGATTCCAAATCTAATACAGTCTAGTTTTATGAACAGGAATGAATTGAAAGAGAGGTTTCGGAGGAGAGAGAAAGGTAGCGAAGGGTTAACGAGGGCAGGTATACTATAGTTCAAGAATTCTACCAGGAATAAGTGGTTCTTTTTCAAAAGTAACAGGCTACATGAGGGTCTTCCACGTGGAAGCCTCTCCCTTTTAATAGCATAGGAAACGATTCAAAACTGTGTACGCGGAAAGGTAGCGCAAGCTAGTTAAAGATTAATTAGGGTCTACGGGCTATAGTGTAAGCATCATACTCTGCATTCACATAAAAGTGATGCAGAAGGAACCCTAGAATAATTTTCACAAAGTTGGTCGGGCTCTTGGTACTTGTCCCACGCCCTTCCGATGACAGGAGTTGGGTTTACAGCATTCCTCTCTCCATGCCTCCATGTTTCCACTAATTGGAATACGTTAAAATAGTATCTATAGATCGGAAAGAATTGGTAAAAATGTTTTGTTTTATTTTTTCTTCCAAATCTAATACAGTCTATTTTTATGAACAGGAATGAATTGAAAGAGGGGATGCGGAGGAGAGAGAAAAATAGCCAAGGGTAAACGAGGGCCCGTATACTATAGTTCAAGAATTCTACCTGGAATTAGTGGGTTTTTTTCAGAGTAACAGGCTACATGAGGGTCTTCCACGTGGAGGCCTCTCCCTTTTTATAGCATAGGAAAGGATTCAAAACGGTGTACGAGGAAAGGTAGCGCAAGGTAGTTAAGGATTAACATACCCGGCATTCACATAAAAGTGATGCAGGATAAACCCTAGAATAACTTGCACCAAGTAGGTTGGGCTCTTGGTACTTGTCCCACGCCCTTCCGAGGACCGGAGTTGGGTTTATAGCAGTCCTATCTCCATGCCTTTATGTTTACAGCAATTGGAATATGCTAAAATAATATGTACATATTGGAAAGAATTAGAGAAAGTGTTTTGATTTCTTTTTTCTTCCAAATCTAATACAGGAAAATATATGGTCTGCTCATGTTCTTGTATTTACATAATACTGTATGAATCAAAACGGACTTAACAACTACACAGACTTACAGAAATTTTCCATGAGACGAACGGAAGCCGAATCGACCTATAATAACTGTGGAAATGGTGGAAACTGGATGTATTTTGATTTGTAATGACTCCTTAACCATTTCTGTAATTTTTTTAAATAAACTTCTATAAGCTTATAAAATTGTAAAAACATTTTTTTATCAATCTGTGCGTTTTTCATTAAATACAAAAGGTTTAATATGTTGAAAACATTATAATTGTCCCAGAAGAACATATTCCCACATGTCCATAAATATGTCGAAGATATTGTGGAATTCTCTGAAAAAAAAGGGGGCGAATATAGAAACAATCTGTAATTAATATTCTTCGCAGAGAATACCCGAAATAAAATTGAAGATTTCAATTATATAGTTTTCAATTAATGTACAACGGAGAGAGAAACGATATTTTAATTGTTGTTATTCAATTTAGAGACCAATTGAAAGCCAATATTTGACGAGTTAATTGAAACAAAACAGAGTATAAAATGATGATTGAAGAATAAAAATTTGGGTGGTCTGTTTATAATTGAAGATGCGCCTATATAATTATGATATAGGTTATTTTTTCTAATTTGCGCAACGATATATTTTCGTACGGTCTAAAAGCTCTTTGCCGCAGAAAACATAACCTTTATTTAGACGTCTCAAAAACATTCTTAAAATGGACTTATTTCGCATTCCAACAACACCACATTTAATTTTTAACATTCCACTGTCCCGCCTCATTTTAAATGTTTGCGGCATTATCACAGAATCCTCTACTTTCTGTAAACTTAGTTATTTGTCTCATTTCTATTATATATTCAAAAGCGATTTATTTGTGTAATCACGAATATTCGGAAGATCTGCTGTCGCGATTCATAACTGTTTTACTTATGGCAAAGTAATGTCAAATCTGTATTAATGCAGTAAAATTCTTAATCATCAAAACACTCGACTCATTTTTCAGATTCTGTTCACTATTTACAATTTTTATTGATACAAATAATGTTTAAACTGAATTCAAAACAAACATATTTAAATACATTAAATTTTCCATGAAGAATAATTGCAGACAAAAATTATTAACAAGAATAATTAACCATTAAGAAACTATTTGCAGTTGCAAGGAAGATTTAAATTTAATTACTATAATAAATTATAAGGTTAGTTAGAATTAAATCTTTTAAGACTTATTCTGCTGATTTTTTTTTTATGTTATCCGAAAAGTTTATTTGTTGATGCAAAGTAAACTTATTACGCGCCAGTGACTCGGATGGAATGGTAATTCTTTAAATCAGCCTTAACGTGTTGGACTTTGTTTTCGCTTAGTGGCTGTTTTAAATGCAGAAACGTCTACTGTCATCAAACGTAATAGGTTTAAAGGCTTTATTGGTTATAACTCGCCTGGAAATGAAAGAGAAAAGTAATTTGCATATAATTTCTTCAGATATATTTCAGGCGTCTGGCGAAAACAAAAACCATGAAAATTCAAATTGACGTCCCTTTTGGCAAGCTTCACATTAGCATAACAACAGTTCCCAGTTGACGAAGCTTTTACGCGGTTGAAGATTTTTTTTGTCTCAATACTTTGACATTGGTATATTTTTACATGGGGTTAACTATACATTCTTTCTGTTCGTATGTACTCTGTTTAGAAAAATATCTGCGTTCATATGGAAGGATGGAATAAATGTACCATAAAATTTAATTTTCAACTTCACCATGATAAATAAGCCGTATCTTGAAATATATTTCAAGATACTGTAACAATCAAAAATATATGTCGTTTAATTTATTTTTAATTTAAAGGATTTGCAGAATTTATCTCACGTGAAGCGCCAAAATGTAATAAACAATAATTATGACATTTTTTTAAATGAAAAGATCGAAATTAACAAACAAAAGATTGATTTATTTTGTATCAACAAAAGATGATTACAAACACAAAATTTGAGCTCATTCTCTAAGGGCCTTGACTGGGTTTGATAATGGACACAACAAATTGATTTAAAAATCTTATTTACAAACAGTTCACATTTACCTAACAATATGTCGATAGAAAGAAATTAAAAGAAAAGAAATTAACGTTGATTGACAATTAAAAAAGAACGAAATCTGACTATCTTATAATAACGTTTGCAATTAATCATTAGTTTGGTTTTGTTACTTACATCTGTCCAACTGGTACCAGCATTCCTTTTGGTTTCGGAATTACACTATTGCAAAATTATACACTTATTCTAGAAGTCAACTCACAGACTTTACACTATTGAAGTCAAAATTGATAGGCTCACAGGAACTCGGATGATCCTCCTGAATGTCAGCTATCGGATGTCTGCTTGCCTTCCTTGGCTGGCTATAGACGTAAAATCTCTTAGACTTTCCTGGCTGGCTGTATACGTAAAAACTGATCGCTTCCTTCCCTGGCTGTTTATAGACGTAAACTGCTTTTACTTAGCGATATTTACGACGTAATACTTCCGTGAATGTTTTTACTTTGTCTTAAATTCACAACTTTGTTTAATAATACATTAACGACGGCTAGTCTCTGCTCTAGTATTATTTGTTCCGTGCTCTGAAATGTCCCGCCACAAAAGTAACAGTTATATTACTTGTTCTGCTCCTCACGATGTTTTTCCGCGAATTGACTCCTAGTTCTCTCGAGTTTTAGCGCGCATACGCCATTTTTGACTTCTCTCATTGTTGCTTTGTTCGATCAGGCCGCTATACTTCTCAAATAATTCAAATTTTACGTCCAAACAATTAATGGCCTAATTAATTGGCATTACAATACAAAGGATACTAAAAACAAATATGCCACCACAACGTGGCGCCAAATTATGTAATATACAAAATATATTAAAATTACAAGCTCCACGTTGGAGAGCCAAATTATGTGGTATACACTATTAATTAATTAACTTAACCACCACGTTAGAGAGTCAAATTATGTAGTATTCAATTTAAATGAAAGTCATCAGGATTATTACCTTGAAATTATTTTAAAGAGATAACAAAAGATTATATAATTACAATCTCGACTTACATTCAATTTTGTAATATTATGTCTTTAATAAATGCCTCAGCTTTAATGAGAATGAAAAACTTCACGGCCGCTTACATGGCCTCTAATTATGTTAGTGGTTTGTAATTATCTCCAAAGTTACAAAGGAATATTCATATTTAATCTACAATAACAAAATTTTATAAAATGATTCTAACAACCACAAAAACTAGAGAAAACTGACAGCAAATTATTTGCATAAAGATTTACAAAACTCTACATACCATTTTTATTTAGAGCTGCTCTGGTACCGGTTTGTACACTCGTGGTTATTTTAATTTTAAAAAACAATATTTTATTTACAGGCCTTTGCTATATCGTTCCGCTTCAACCAAAATTCCTACGCCTCTATTAACAGTTCACGAACTTTACTGTCGTACGTATTGTCACACTCAGTTTTTCTGTAGAAATACCTTTAATACATACGCTGAATGTGATCACCACTGGCCGGACGGCCACAAAAGACTGCCGTAACCACTCCGGTCAGGCTCCAAAACTCTCTCACCATGACTACCATACTGGTCAGGCCCTCCAAACACTCTGCTCAACCTCCCAAAACACACTTGACTGTTTTCCGCCAAAGCTCTGTGTGCGTACGCTTTTCGACGATAATCCTCGTAGCAACCTTTACAGTTACTGCATTCCTGCGCCAAACAATGCTCTGGTCTCAATAATTACGCCGACAAGAATATGAAAGAAAAAATTTAAATAAAATATACATTACAAATTTTTTATCCCTACAATATCGAAAACAGTAGATTTAACAACATATAATTTCTTATAATAACTTTTCTGAGGAACAGTTTTAATCTAGATATGAAAACGTGCAGGATCCATGGCATTATTAAGAAATTTCGTAAGTACAATTAATATAAACTAATAGTTTAAACACATTTGATATTAATAACTAATGTAAATCATCCCGCAAGTATCGACGCTTATCTCTGCATGTTATATATTAAAGGATCATCCCGAAAGTATTTTCGTTTTTCCCAACAGAGGACTTGATTGTATTTTTTTCACAGCCATATTCTCACTTAAGTTTCATAATCATTATATATTTTGACAGGCGATATAGCAAGCCTTGCTTGAGGAAAAGTTCGATTTATTCCAGGCAGTAGTTTTTTCTTTGGTACCCTTTCAAATATGGAAAGTGAAAAGCAACGTTTTCGGAAATTTTACTGTTTTACTATCGAAAAGGTAAAAATGCAGCTCAAGCAAGAAAAAATTATCCGATGTGTATGGAGAAGATGTGTTGACAATACGTCAGTGCCAAACTGTTTGTGTTTCGATGTTTATATGTTGAAGATGCACCACGTTCTGTTAGGCCAGTTGAAGCTGATCAAGGCACCATAAAGGCATTGATGCAAACCGGTGAATAACAGCTCGTGAGATCCCTGAGAGGTTAAATTTATCAAATTCGACCGTTCATAATCATTTGAGACGCCTCAGTTTAATATCAAAGCTCTACATATGGGTTCCTCGTGTTCTTACGGAACGAAATTTGTGTCGTCGCGTTGATTTGCCTTTCAAACGTCAACATTTTTGAAGCGCATCATCACTGGGTACGAGAAATTGGTTGTCTACAACAATGTTAAACGCAAGAGATCTTGAAGTAAAAATATCGACCGGCTCAAAGCACTTCGAAAGCCGATATTTAACAAAAAAAGGTGATGCTATATTTTTGGTGGGATTTCAAAGGAATCGTGATTTAGCTTCTACCGGACAACAGAACGAACAATTCTGAAGTGTACTGTCATCAGCTGGACAAATTGAATGATTCACTTTATCAGAAAATGCGAGGATTTGTTAATAGAAAAGGTGTAGTGTTCCACCAATATAACGCGAGACCTCACACAAGTTTGGTAACTCTCCAAAAGCTTTTGTAGCTTCGATGAGATTTGCAGCCACACCCAACATATTCTCCAGATCTGACACACCTTCTGATTATTATTTTGGTCCGGACTCTACAAAAATGTTTAGATGGCAAAACCTTTACTTCAAATAGGGAGGTCAAAAATAACCTAGATCAGGTTTTTGCCAGCAAAGAATAAAAACAGAAATATGGCAAAAGGTGTTGAATCTGAATGGAAAATATATAATTCAATCAAATATTTATTTTCTATACGAAATTCGTCTTTCATTTTCATAAAAAAAACTAAATTACTTTCCGAACAACCTTTATAATACAATTAATTTTTATTTCACTAACAAAGTAACACAAACAGAGGACCATTCCGGTCGCTCTAACCAACGAATTATCTTGGAAGACTCCCCCTGAAAATTTCATAAACAGACCTATTTGTTTTTTGTTAATTAATTAATCCGGAGACTTTACAGTTCTGATAATTTAACATAATATAAGTATTTACAATTTGTAAACGAGTAAACTTGGAGTCTTGGATTTGACGCTTGTCGTTCCAAGTTAGAGAAGAGAGAAACCGAGTAACTTGTTTACAACATATTAACGAAGGTTTGCTGGCATGATCTTTGGGATCGATCCGATCATCGGTGAAACTTTGTGTTATGAAATGCATTAAGGAAGTTATGGGGATGATGGGAATAACAGATATTTAGGGAGTATGTAGTGCCAGTTGGTAGGTTTGGGTTAGAGTTAAGTAATTCCGGAGTGATTTAGGGGGAGGATGATGTCAATAGGGAGATTAGGTTTGAGTCTGCGGTTTGGTGAAGGAGGGGGCTGGTGACTGAAGAAGAGCTCAGTGGTTGGATTTGGAAGGTTGATGGAGCTGTTTATTAGGAACATGGTGGATTTATGAATTATGGTAGGAATTAGCGGAATTTTAAGGTCATTGTGGCTAACTGAGTTGCGAAGATTCAAGGGAATTTGAGATTAAGCGGAGAATTTTGTTTTGTTTGGTTTGTATTGTGTTGCGGTGGGAATAGGCAGTGGATCTCCATATGGAACATGAGTACGACGGATTACGAATAGATAGAGAAGTCTTTTTGGTGCTAAGGAGTATGGGAGATTTTCTGTTGATAAGAGGGAAGAGTTGTTTTATATTTTCGTTGATTCTGGAGGTAATGTTGGCTATGTGAGGTTTCCATTTTAATTTTGAATCGAGGATAAGACCTAGCAGAGTGGTTGAGGGAATGTTTGGTTTGAAAGGTAAAGGAAATGATAGTAGATTTGGTAGGGTTTTTTTTGCCCAGCTTTCAATATCACTTAGTTTTCTGGAACCCGTGTCTAGAGAGGATGTTTGAAGGAGTATGACAACGTCATCTGCAAAAAGTACAAACAGATATATGATTTATAAATTATGAAACGTCCGTGTCAAAAGTGTACCAATTTAAATGAAGCAAAAGCCAAATAACAGGCAAAAATAAGTAATAAAACAAATACCCTTCATCATTTGCTTAAGTCAGATGGTTTAGAAACGCAACGACAACACCGAACAACATACCGGTGTGTTTTAGTTGATAAAAACTCACAAACAATAATTTGTAAAGCTGTATGTAATATGAATGCCTAAATAGTTAGTAATTGTTTCTTATTTGAATAATTGTTACAAATCGGAACCATTTAAACTGAGTTCTCGGTCGGTAATTCAACGAAAACCCATTAATCCTGTGATCCAGTCTCACTTCCCAAATCTGCAAGGACGTGCAATTATTTATAATATCTGGCGGGTGTGGGACATGTTCGTTAGCGCAGGAGCATGACTGGAATACCACAACGACTCATCTCTGAAATCTAAGGCTTGCAGGCTCTGCTATGCCAGTCACGACGCACACCTTCGTGTATTCGTAGGCATGCATATGCAACTGCTATGCACCCTGATTACGCTAGCAGAGACGACTTTTCATAGCATTTAATTTCAGTAAAATAATATAACGCACAGCAGTGCCGGGGACATAACGATATGCAGGATAATTTTTATTTTCAACTAGCTGGTTGCCCGGCGTTGCTCGTGTACTTATTTATATAAACTCAAAAAAGTATTTAATTGAATACTTAAATATATTCCTTGAGTATTTCAGGATATAATTGTCACTCAGTCTTCATACATTACGAAATATTACATTGATGAAATTGTTAGCTAGACTCACAACTAATATAGCGCAAAAATTAACTTACATTTTCCGCAAGGATGGTAAAGTAATTCGTATTCTTCTTTATTACCATTCGATGGAGTATTGCTGTATAAAATTATACTTTTTATTTAAAGAATATATTTCTGCTTTATTTCATTCCTGATAAAGGAAATATTTCCTTTGTTCGTTGCGTAGTAACGTCTTTCTCTCGCGTGACGTCATTGTCTCTTGGCGCGCAGTAATTTAATATTTAATGATCACGGTTTTTAATTATAATTCTTTCCACATGTATGCTAGGCGTTTCCCACCCTCACAGTACCGTTTCTCGTGTTTTGAAGAATATGTGTACCAATTTTTGTTGCATTCTGTCCACGCGATAAAATTTGTTTTAAGAACAACGTAAATACATACATACATACATACAAATATACATCCTTTTTTATTATATAGATTATGCTCTTGTACGTGAACCACTATGAAACTATACTCATGTCCTCAAAATTCTTTAAGGGCATACCACAGCTATACAACATAAGTCTCTAACAAAATTCTATGCAGAATAATTATATAATCATGAAATACTATAGTTTAGAGCTCAACACTCCATTACATTTTATTATAAATTATAATATTCGACTTTTTACTTTCCACGTTCTTAAGATTTCGCCACGGTCTCTACGTGTTTCCGTAAAACTCATCAAGGAAAGTAGTGGATTTACATTCCTGGTTTTTTTTGTATACTGCGCTCATGAAACGCTGGCGGCCTGCAAAGGCAATACTTGACGACCCCCCCCTCCCCCCACATTTAGAATGTAAAGGAATTTATTTGGTGTCCAATTCTATAACGGTAATAATGATATGGTACGTCTATATTGAATCCGTGATATATTTAATATTATAATATTAAAATTTTCAGTTTAGATAAAATGCTCATGGTTTAAAATTATGAGAACTCGTATGTAGTCATTTTTAAGGTAATGAAAAATACAAACACTGGTATGTGAGTGACAGCCAGAATCTTTTAGGAGAGACGGAGAGGGCTATCTTTGGGGATGACTTATTCTCTCTCCATTTTTGAACTAAGGTTCCCACAAGCCGAGGCACCTCGGCCTGTTTCGAAAAGTGCATGTTCCGCTATGCAGACCTTGGGCACACGGTAAGAGTTGTCCGCTATTCCTATTATAATAGACGGCCAGCTGCCTCCTAAACTGATCAAGGCACGGAGAAGGGAATACAGTGTCCCCACAGGAAACCCCTCTCCCGCCATCGGAAGTGCGTGGTCCAGTACCTACATTCCGACCTACCTGTTTAAGCTTTTCTAGAGTTTGTCCTGCATCACTTTTAGGAGAATTCCGGGTAGGATCCTTAAACTGCAGCCCGGGGGCCCTAGTTAACCCTTGGCTAGCTTTCTCACCCTTCCGTTTCCCCTCTTTTAAATCGTTTCCTATGCTATTAAATGGGAGTTGCCACTATGTGTATTACCCTATTGTAGCCTGTTACTCTAAAAAACACCTTCATTGCCTTTACGCTACAAGATCATAGTAATTTTTACCTGGCATGTTTTACGGACGTTTTCTGTATTTTTCTTCTACCAAATTGTATCTAGAAAGGATGATCTTCCTCTCTGTAGATTACACTAACTGACATTATTTTTACCCGACATTATGAATCTGTTTTCAGCGGTAAAAATCTCTTAAGCTACTGAATAACCGTCTTACTAAAACGTTTTTCGATACCTTCTACTTTGTACCTGACTTCCTGACACCCTATGTATGTCTTCATTTATACAACAATATGCTAACTAACATTTTCCGTCAAATGGGATAGTTTGAGGCCATATCTCCCCTCTACCGAAATTGAATTAGTAGTGTCCAATGGTTTTCCTTCCTATACCATATGTTTAAATACATATTTCGACGAGTACGGGGTGCTTTTTTTAGATTAAAATGAGTAGAGTTCCATTTATAATAAATATTTATAATAATTTACAATGTATAAAAATACATGTGACACATATTTATGCACACTAGCACTGCTGGACACTGACTACACTCAACTCGGAAAGAAACGGATCTGTTTAGAAGGTTCTATACTTCTCGTTATTTCCCATTGTTGATGTCGCCACCTCCTCGGCTCCTTGATAATGGAAACGGCAGAACAACTATCTGTCTTTGTACAGTATATTTGTGACATGTGTCACCGACATGGCACCTCATTTGTCTTATTTTCATTGAACCTGAACATTCTCCAAAGTCATCTACCCGTTACCGTCGAAGAAAATTGCAAAAAGAAATACTGCTATCGACCCCAAAATTGCTAAGGTATATAATGCTCACTAAAAATGATATAATTATTTGTTGTTTAACAAAAATTTTAGTTCAATTGAACTCCACATAAATATATTTGCAATACCCGATATAAATACATTACAGATTTTTATAACACTTCAGTCAACAAATGACGTTTCTAAATTCACAAATTTAATATCTGGTTTTTTCATTGTACGTGATAATTTGGCATACGATTATTCATTATAATAATAAATTTATCTATCAAGAATATTAAAGTGCCATCGTTAACTAAAGCGGCTTCGGTTTTGTTTATAAGTTAAATAATGGCGTAACAGCCTTTTGTTTACTACTTCTTATATGAACATTAAGTATGTTATACATCATATTTACACGTTGGCAGAACGAATCCAATGATGGAAAATTTCCTTCCTGGGATTTCCGTTCTCTGGTTCGAGACCCGGGATCTTAAATTAGAGTTTCAATATAAAATTAAAATTACTCCAGATTGGCGAGGTGTATGTTCCACGGTCACATACGTCGGGCTTACGGTAAAATTTACTAAGCGAACTCATGGAACAAGTCGACCAGCTGCCTCCAAACCGAACCGAGGCATGGTGTTTGAAATGCTGCATCCCCACAAATAACTTTAGTCTTCGAAAGAACGTGGGACGAGTACCGAGAGCCCGACTTACCCGATGTTTGTTTCTTTATAGTTTTCCCAGCATCACATTTAGGTTAAATTAGCAGGTAGGATCCTTAAATTATCGTACGAGGATCCTACTCAACACTTGGCTATCTCGTTCTCCTTTCCGAAAGTCCCTCATCAGTCTCTGCGTGTGCTATTAAAGGGGAGATGACCCTCTGGTAGTCGGTCACTGCACAGAAAGAAAAATAAACAACTTTATTCATTAGCAGTGAAAGTTTAAATTACCACGTAAATTAAAGTATGTTTCATAAATAAAGCTGTGGTGATGTGATATAACGAATATAAGTTCGTAGAGAGCCGCGTTTAAACTTCGCAAGTTCGTACTGAGGAACTTATTTTAAATGGACACTTGTTGATGCAGTGCCCTGTAGACACGTGATAAATATTTTATTAATATGTGTATCAAAGTCAAACATAAATTATGGATATACCGTTTATATTCACTTCGCATGATTTAATGTATTCAATTGCAATATTATGAAATTATTTTATTTTACATTTTAAATTGAATTTTCTTCCATAATTAATAATTATAACGTTACTGAATCAAGAAAACTTAAGTGTAACAGTATAGTCCAAAAGTATTAAATTTTCAACATTCAGGAAAAGTTCCGTTAATTGTCCTTAGCGAGAAGTAAACCCATCTCCAGACACCCTCTTTAGTTCCTTCCACTTGAAGTGGCTGCTATTAAATATTTACAGGACCAAGTTAACTCTGTAGTTCAGAGGGAAACGGCATTGTAACCCGTAAAACATTTAACATTTCAATTAATTAGTTGCTTTTACTGGACGTAAATAATTCATATGTCCACATTTAAATCATTAAATAATTACTCGTTCAATTTATTTTTCATCCGATTAAAAAATAATTTAATCGATTTATCTGCTGAACCACAGACCTGTGGATGCGTTAATTACTTTTTGAATGAACGGACAATTTATTAACACTAGTTTTTCCGTCTGCATACTTTATACATATTTACTGTACCTTGATCCTCCTTGCAGCTGATTTCATTGTTTAATTTCTTCTTAAACATCGCCATATTGAATTCCATAATTTCCGTTTTCTAAAATACTTTCTGTTATCGTTTTCTTCCTAATATTTGAAGCGAATAAAATCTTATTAATAAACGTCGAGAGTAATAAATCTTATTTTATATAAAAAAGAAAGAAAGATAAACTGATTATGGAAGGAAGCAGTAGTAGAAAATCTCAAAATACACAATGAAATTCAACGAGCAGATAAATGTAAGGGAAATAGAATACAATAATAATATCAACGGAATTCTCTCCAGAATCTAATTAATGATCATCATTAAGGTGATGTGTAACTCTCAATAAATGGGAACAAAGCAAGTTAAAGACACCTTAAATTGAATAAAGAAGACGATTTAAAAGTGAATACAAATTCTTTAATAAAATAGACACCAAATAAATTTTGTAACGTCAGCAGACACAGGTCGTAAGAATATTAAATTGCATGAGAGTGTTTCAAATTCTGAGGACAATCCAAAAACCAGCTGATGGATGATACCAATATTAATATTTTATTAACATACTATTGTAACTTCCACATCACCTGTTCGAATAAAAATAAATATTAACGTAATCACACAATATAAATTATAGATATTTTTCCTAAAATAAATTCAAAAACTATTTAAGTTGATCAACGCTGTATATTTTTTGACATTAATTTTATTTATAATTGCACAGTAATCTATACAATAAAAAAGGATGTATATTTGTGTGTATGTATTTACGTTAATTTATATACAGATTTAAACTATTGGATAGATTGCAACAAAAATTGGTGCACATATTCTTCAAAACACGAGAAACGGTACTGTGGGGGGGGGGGCTGTAAACCCCTATCATAAGGTAGAAAAAATTATAATTGAAATATGTTATTATTTTTTGTTAAATTACTTTCGCGAAGAGACCGTGACGTCACAGAACACACGAGAGAAAGACGTTTATGCGTAACAACAAAATAGGAACTTATTTCAAAATGAAGTAAAACAGAAATATTTTTATTCAATAAAAAGTATAATTTTATGCAGTAATATTTCATCGAATGATAATAAAAAACAATACGAAATACTTTACGATCCTTGGCGAAAATGTAAGTTAATTTTCGTGCCATATTACTGACTCCAATATGCCGACTGTTTGTTTACATTGTGAATGTAGTTAATAATATCATCAATTTAATCTTTTGTAATGTCTGAAGACTGAGGGATAATTATATCCTGCAGTACTCAAGGACTATATTTAAGTATTATATTCGTAAAGAAATTCGGAGGTATGTTTGTTGGGTTTCATGCAATAAAATTCAATGTATTTTATAGCTGCTAAATGAATGCAATATCGGTCGAAAACCTGTACGGAACTAGGAACAGTTAGATTTAGGTTAAACCACTTCTTGACTGAAGATAAATATGGAATTAAATACTTTTTCTGGTTTATATAAATAAGTACAAGGGCACTCAGCTTTTAAAATAAAATTATTATCAAAATAAGTTTGCATCATAGTATCGTTCACGCAACAAAATAATCCCCCCAAAATATTACTTCCGTCCGAGTTTGACATACAGCAAGAGAATTCTCAGCTATCAATTGTCTGGAGGAGTTTAGTAACTATAGTTACGGCTAGTTGCTGTTCTTCGGAACTAGCTGAACTGGCTGTTGTGGTTACGAAGCTCTTTGTCACGAGAAACTCGCTGGACGCTCGGCACTTTGAACAGCAACCGCAACTCTGGCACGTAATTACAGACTTTTGTGTTGCTACGCGACCCTGGAGGAACGGGTTATTTTGTTGAAGTAAGGAGGAAAATTTTAAACGACCGCTAAGCTATTCAAACGGGTAAGTACAGTTACTTGTAAATTTTAATTCTCTAGTTTAACTAGTCATGAAAAATACTTGCGCTATCCGCGGGACCGTTTACTTTCTGACAACAAAAATCTAAGAGAAGATAAAATATGAATGGCACATATAACATTTAAATTTGGAAGTTTACAATATATATAATTATATAAATTAATACGTTTTTTGGGTCATTTAATCTAACAATTTTTTATGTTTTATCTTATTTTTCCTTTCCTACTTTTTTATTTAAAATTAAACAAAAATACTAGAATCGGTAAATTCATTCCGCGAATAACAAAAGTCAATCCTATCCCTGCAATTTTCAACCTTACATGAAGAATTTACTGGTCTCCAACTGAGGTTGTGTAGATTAAGCACGACGTTTCGTTGACATGCGCCGTAGACATCTTCGTGCTCTATTTGTGCCAACCGGTTGGGAGCCCCAGAAAAAATATATATAGTGCCCTGGGGAAAATAATTAAAAAGTAAAATTTATAAATTGTAACGTGACAAAGTGACTCCCCTGAAATACTTGTTGTTTTAGGACAGTGCGGTGGATAGCTGACTCGGAAAAGTGGGCAGTTGAACTCCAAAGATAGTAGAGGACGTGAACAAATTGAAACTATAAAATACCGACAGTATAGATAGAAATGAATCAATCAAATTTGAAGTCAATAAGTGCGACAATTCCTGGTTGCAGTCTCGGAGGACATTTCTAGTGATGAGAAGGCACGATAATTTTTTTTATTTTTTAATACGTACATTAGTAATTATTCATGGACTTTTTCTAATTTACTTTGCCATTGTAAATGAATACCTTAATCTACCACATGATGGTGTTGTTCTTTATAAGCTCTTATGGCAGCAAAGTAAGTTATATAAACGTGAACCCCAAGACAATTTTGTGTAGTCTTCCCGCAGGGGAAAACCAGGTTACAATTTACTTTAAAAAGTATCTTAAATTAGTGACAAATTGATAGAAACAACTTAAAATAACTAAATTATAATTATTTCAAATTAATTACTGATATTTTCAAATAGTATAATTATTTAGAGCGATATTGTTATTAAACCTCATAGGAAGTTTCACTTCTTACAAAACGGGTAAAACGGCGAGATCATCGAATTTTTTCCCTTAACACCAAAGAAAACTAATATATTTTTCATCTTATACTTCAATTATATCTTCTGTCGTGCAAAATTATTTTACAAAATTAATTGATTAAAGTGAAATTTATACAAATAAAATAAAATTCTCTATTAATCAGAAAAAAAATCGGTTTAATTTTCGTGAAATATGTCTTAAAAATCCCTCCAAAATTTTATTACTTTATTTATTGAACTTACATAATATTACAGGATATAAATTGTATTCATATATACCAATATTACAAAATTTGGTATTTAATTCCTTTCTCACCAAAAAAAACTCTTTAAATCGTTTCATACGATTTTTTCGATTAATTTATTTATAGTATAAAAATTATGTAATATATTCTCAGTTTCAGTAATCAAAACGATGATAAAAAACTAATCAAGAAATAAATTATTTTCTACTAACAAATAATTCGACCAAAGAATTCGTTAAGGTAGGTTTTATAAATAGTCAATAAAGTTGTATTCACATAAAGTTTATTATTATCTAATGTCAGGGAAGATGATCGTACACTGCAGATGTTTGAGAAAAAGAAACCTAAATAAATAAAGGATAATTTCTTTGATCTTGAGTATATCATCTGAAAATAACGTAATCACTTTCACTGAAATTTAATTAAACATTTATAAAAATTTAAATATATTAATTTTAAATTTTAAATGTTAATTACAAATTCACATTTTGAAGAAAATAAGTAACTTTTGAATGGTGTAGACATTGAGATGATATGTGTGTGTTCTTTGGGCCATATCTAAGGACTGGATAGCAGATATTGGACGGCCTGAGGGCCTAGCCCTTTTCGTTTTTCTTCTGCGTGTTAATTTCAGGAAGCGAGAAGCGCTGAGGCGATTTTTCGCTCGGCAGTTGCTGGTCAATTCCAGAGAAAACCTTTCGTTTCCGCGGACGGACACCCAAGTAATGGAAGAGACGGAACGAACGCAGATGTTCCCATTCACTACACACACTTAAGAGAGTCTCACACTCTAAAAGCATTAGAAATGCATTACTGCAACTCATCGTTATCACTTATGTAATCACTGAATTACTGAATATGTAGTAGCGTAACTATAATAAATAATTGCGGCCGTTAAAACGGCTATTTTCCTGTATATAAAAAATATATGCGAAGGAGTTGGATGCACTATAGTTTTAGACGAGTTTGCAAGGACGGCAACCATAAATAACAACGTATCTATAACTAAGGACGAAATATATGCAATATATAAAGCAACAAAACGATGCAAGGAAGAACCAAACAAAAATAATTTAATCCTAACAGACTCACTGCCAGCAATAAATACAATAACCAACCAAAAGATATGGAATGCTACCGTCAATAAAATCAGGGAAAATCTTATGGCTATCCTAAATAGAAATAATAAGATAATGATAGGATGGATAACGGCACACAGAGAAATATAGGGAAACGAAAGGGGGGACAAAATTGATTAGATGGAGGCATCCAAACAGAAGAATAAAAACAACAGTCCAATATGCACTACAAATTATGAGTAAATATGGTACCAGTGTAGAAGAGGAAGGAAGGAAGGATTTTTCAGAAGGAATTCGACAACTTCAAGGAAACATCCTACGCTGGCAATCTGTCACGGAGACAGGAGGTTGTTGTAGCTAGGTTAAGAACTCTCCATTCTAACATGTGACTTATGCAAAGCTGCCCTGACGATCCAGCGTGTCCTCTACGACTGCCCAAAGCACGACAGGACTAGAAGAGCAACAATTCAGAAATACACGAGAGGGGAGATATGTGCAGCAGCAGGAGCAATAAATAACCTGCTAAAGAATAGTAAGGAAACCGGTACTCAAGATCTAATCTAAATAGACAATGAACCTGAGGCAGAATAAAATGTATAGTTAATATGAATTAATTGTAACAATTTCATGTAGTAGGTATGTAAAGTCGCCAATGATTTTATGTGGACGCGACTATAAACAATATATATACATATATAAATATATATATATATATATATATATATAAAGCTACAGTCTTAATATAATAGTGCTAATAAGTGACACGTATTACTTTAGTTCGGATTTGTGTTTCAGATCTAAGAAGTAAATTCTAAAATTGAAATAACCATTCAACTCCTGATCTACTGAGTATTTAGATACTATTTCAGCTGTAAAATAATTTTTCTCGCTTAAATATTTCGCTATTAGTAAAACAGATAATTAAATAACATGTTTCGACAAGAAGTTTGAAGATCGGGTTAACGTTGATGTAGCTCGCAGATATAAAATGAGGACGGTTTCTTATCAAACGTTTTTGCGCCCACTTGTCAGTTGTCTGCGAGGGCTGTTCTCTCGCAGGCAGAACCTTGTAGGAGAGACAGGAAGGGGCTACC
Organism: Zhengitettix transpicula; assembly: GCA_037074705.1. NCBI lineage: Eukaryota > Metazoa > Arthropoda > Insecta > Orthoptera > Tetrigidae > Zhengitettix > Zhengitettix transpicula. Next base: position 24,450,335 of record CM073593.1, on the reverse strand, counting down.
TTTGGGGATGCATTTTCCTCTCTCCGTTTTAGAACTAAGGTTCCCACAAGCCGAGGCACCTCGGCCTGCTTTGAGAGGTGTATGTTCTGGGGTCGCAGACCTTCGACATACGGTAACAGTTGTTTTATGTTCCCATTGGAACAGTCGGCCAGCTGCCTCCTAAACTGTTCGAGGTACGGAGATGGGAATGCTGCGACCCCACAGCAAACTCTTCTCCCGCTATCGGAAGGGCGTGGGACAAGTACCCAATGCCCAGCCTAACTGATGAAGGTTTTTCTAGGGTTCTCCCTGCATTACTTTTAGGCGAATGCCGGGTAGGATTCTTAAACTATAGGCCGTCGGCGCTAGTTAACCATTGGCTCCCTTCCTCTACCCTTCCACATCCCCCCTTTCAAATCCCTTCCTATGCTATTAAAGGGGAGTTGCCACCATGTGGATTAGCCTCATGTAGCCTGTTACCCTTAAAAAAAAGCAGTTGTCAGTTGGGGTGGCGTGTAAATTGTTGACTGATTGCAAATGTGCGAAGAAACAATTTCCCCTGCTGAGAATAGACCTTAATAAATTTGTCTATTTATGCACGCGTTGTTGCAGGGTCTGTATTGACACAAATATGGTGGGTAAGAAAGATAGCTGCCAGCAATAAAGTAAGTAATTACTATTTGTGTATGCAGTGCTCAGTAGATTCAAGGAAGGTCGACATAGCTGCACTTTGTTGCTTTTTTTCGCTAAATGCGGAATTATATTATTGTGCTTTTTTAGCACTAGCCTTTAATTAGAATATTTTAGGTATTATATTTAAAATTTTGCCCGGAGACATGGTGACGTGATTTTCCAGCGCCGAGAAGTCGACAGCAGAGAATTGCGGGCCGGATTACGAAAATCCATGGTCCCGTGAACAGGGTCATAAAATCTTGACCTGGGAAGGCGAAGAAAGGTTAGACGTCGGGGGAGGTATGGCCCAATAGAGAGGCCTAAATTTAAATTGAACTACGGGTCACTTCTTGACGATAACCAATCATAGCACAGGGACTTAGGGGTCTCAGAGAGACACCTCTCGAGACGACACTGCATGTTACGAGCGTAGAAGAGCAGAGTCAGTTTTTCTTCAACATCGTGCTCATATGCAGTCTGGTTCCCACGTCGTGTCTCGGCTGTCTACTGTCTACTGTCTACTATGTCTACTATGGCACCGAGCCCCAGAGGCGATTCCAGTCTGTGCTACAGAGCTGGTAAGCCACGATCCATGTTTCCGGTTATTTCACCGGGTTACGACAACAAAAACCATGGTTAACCTTCGGAGAGGGAGTAAATACGTCTCTGAGCACGCTGGCGAGTAAAAATTACTGTTAATGTGAGGGAATATCTTTCTGTTTCTGATAATAAATTATTATTCTTTTATTACTTATATCATTAATTTAATTGAAATTAGCCTATCCTGCGAGTGAGTGTATTTGCTTTGAAGTTATTTACTCCCTAATTGTACGAAATTCCACCACAATCTTAATTAATTCCACCCTGATTGAGCAGTCAGCAGAGTTAAGAGCTGCGTATTTGGATCAGCGAGTAAAAGACTGTAGCCGGTCGTCGTGAACGACGACAAAAGGAGATCTTTTGTTGCAGAGAAGCCGTTAGCAGAGTTTCTAGAGGAGTTAGATGTAGAGAGCAAGGTGAACTTTAATCGCGAAGAAAGCTAGGCGTTAAAGTCCATCCGAGGAACATGATACCTCTTAGATGATTAACCTTACTGTGTCTCCGGCCAATCCCATCACCCGGAATGACACCGACACGCGACTGTCCATATTTTCATTATAAGGATCAATAAAAATTCTAAATTTTCGACATTTTAAAAACATTTTCGGTGTTGAGTAGCAGGAGAATCTACTCAATAATCACAACATGCGAAATCAAATATAGTAAAAATTTTGTTTTTGTTAATTAATAATGATAAAGAAACCTCTCAGAGTGTTTAATGCACAAGTTGCAGAAATAGTATTAATTGTGGAATGAAACATTAAAGGTTGAACACGAAATTTAAAAAAAAATGGAAAGGAAAAAAATCTTATGACTGATGAGAAGTGGCAATTCATCAATCAATTTTTCTAACAGGAAAAAACGTAACCAAATTTGTTAATTTTGTTCCTTATTTTTTACCATATTTGAAAAGAATTAATATTCACAGAATGAGTTTTCTGGCAACTATTTAGACTTTCATTCTTCATTTGAGTAATTATAAACTTGAGTAGTTAAACATTTTCATTTAATTTTTTTCCATTTCTAATTAACAAATGTAATATAATTATAAGTAAATGTATTTACGAAATTTATAACACACCTTTAAATAGTTATTTCCTAACTTCAGATGAATTTTAATAATTTAAAATGTGTAAAATATTATTACAAGTTGTTTAAAAAATTCGAAGAGTACCGAATTTACATTTGTTCCTCTTGGTGCACAATTAAATTTATCTGTATTTCTAACTACTTTCGTATTAAAGTCGTGACTTGTCGGGGATATTCCATGACAAATGTTTGAAATTGGCTTTGGACTTTTCCCCATTTCATTGTCCAACACTTCGTCTTTTTTCTTTGTTTCCCTTTTTTTGCAAAAATTTTTAACTCAACTGCCTGACGCTCAATGATAAAGTCTGTTCTTTTCACAAGCGAACACTGAACTGAGACTTGTCTCAGGAATTATTTCTGTCTCTGATTGTCTGATGATATTTGAAACCCGTGTTTGGTCTCAAGTAGAAAAGGTACTTAGAAAAATTTTCAAACTTTCTCTCGAGATTTATCTCAAGTTTACACGTACCGCAAGCTCGTTCTGACTTTATTATTTGAGGACACAGCTAATATTATGCACTATATACTATATATGATGGATATATAATAATATTATTCCGTACATTAATAACAGACTATTCGTGATCTTCACTTAAAGTACTATTCCATTATTCAATCATTTATCCTTGTAAGCAAATCCATTTGTTTGCAATTGTTCTGTATTCTAAATAAATACAACTTTTAACCTAAATTCAGATGAATCGAAATTCCCCGATTCAGAACAGCAAATGCTTCAATAACATTCACTGCGGGGTTCCAATTGTCTGTCCTGGAGCTGCCGTTTGCATTGACCTACACAAGAACGATTTATTTTCGTTTGGACAGCGTGTGTGGTTCTCGCCGTTTCAGTGAGACAAATTTTCGTCTGAGTTCCACATTAATGTCTCGAAAATAACGATGATGGAAATCTAAAGCTGACGTTATGAGAACAAATGTAATCCTGTAGGAAGCCAACGGCAACTAAATGAAATCAAGAAAATTAAATTGAGTAACGTATTAAATGTTAATAATAATTATGTCCCCAATTTATATTTTATTTTTAATAACAAGCGGATTAACTTCAATAAGTTTCATTATATTTTTTTCATTGTTTCATACAATAATATAATTGACAATTAACATCAAAAGAAAGAATTCTTAAATACGTGTCCAATCATCCTTTTATATATGTAAAAATAAAAGCGTAGTTTACCACCTGGCATATAATGGTTAAGTTATCAGTATTCTTAAATTGTACATTTTATTTATAAATATATTAAAATTATATTTAATAATATTCGTTCAAAATTTACCGGTTGAAAAGGTTAATCATAGTAGTAAAAATAGCTTCATTGGATTACTATTTTTTTAAAAAATACAACATGAATTGGTTTTAGTGGTGTATTTAAATCATTTAATAATTCAATATTAGTTTAAAACATTTAAGCTGCAATTATCAATTCTGTTAAACATAATGTCAGTTATAAGATAAATTGTAAAGGCTAGAATATTCTTGGTTTATTACTCAAACTAAGTGATCTATAAAAACTCGCATTGAAGAACACAAAAATAATCTTAAATGTAGTGTTCAAAATTATTCAATGGTGTAAAACCAGTAAATTTCCACAAGTATAGTTTTCAATTAGCATAATATTAAAATTTTATATGAATAAAAAATGTTTTGTAAGACTTATGAGTGCAGTTCTGTGCAACAATAAGTGTAAGAAGTCATTATAACTACTGTAATAAAATATATGTTACATTTTTTTTCTAATGTAATAATTATAGTTAACCAAAATATTATTAGTTTTATAAATATGTTAGTTTGTAGGTTACATTATGAAATATTAAAGATATGGATGTTTCATTTAAAACTCATTGTTATGTACCATATATGATTTCAGGTAGAAAAAAATTAAAATCTTTTGTATAATATTAAATAATGTTGGGGACTCACGTTTGAAATCTTATAACTAATTGTAAACAATCAAACAATATGTTTATATTTTTATATATTTTAAAGTAACAAATTTATTCAACACTTGCCAATATATGTTTTATTCGAATTTTCAAGATCTTTGAAGAAATTTAGATTGCATAATTATATTGTTCACCCGGTGAAGTTACAAAGTTGGTGACGAAACGTAGTAATATATTTTTTTAACCACATTAAGTATATTGTTAAATAATAAACATTTTCTGACTGTTTTGCCATTATATTTATTTATTGTGCTATTATGGTAGGATAAATATCAATATAATAATAATTTTTCAAAACACAGAGGTGCTACAATTACTAATGTATCCATTGTTTTCAACAAACTGAAAGTGTTCCCAGGATCTACTGAAAACACAGGTCAGATGAGAACGTTTCAATTGATTCTATGAATCTAACTCCATAAGTAAATTTATTATTCACTTCCGGTAGCCGCATAAAATGTTCATAAGCATTATTTATCATTTCAAGTATCAACATTTGCATAACTCAAAATCGTTTTACCCGTATATATTAATTGCATATAACAAAATATTAGAAGGATCTCGAAGGTAAGTATAAAAAATAATTAAATGAATTAAGAGATTAGGATAGAAAAATATTGAAAGGGCTTCCAATTAAAATTGGTCGCAGAGTGTTATCCTTGTCAACTTTCGGTCCACAAGCTCATCTGCAATTAACTGAATGACATTTCTCACGGCATAGTTTTAGAACTTTATTGATGAAGGGATAGTGCCTGTAAAACTTATCATTCAAAAATATCTCCAGGTGGTGGTTCAGTCAACATGTAAGTTATTTCTCGAGAGTGGTTTTTAGAACCTCCAGCGATTCCGCTTAAACTACCTCAATGGTGTCAAATATTTAAGTTTCACGTCATGAACAGTAAAACATCACAGGGGACGATGTCAGGTGAAAATGGTAGATGAAGAACAACTGTTTTTTCCGTCAGCAAGTCCTGGATGTGTCTTCTCACTGTCATGGTCAAGGAACGAATCGCCGTGTGCACATTTCCGGGTGTTTTCTCCTCACGTTCTGTCTGAACAGCCTCAGGACGTCACGATAGAATGCTACATTCACGAAATGACCAGAACGGACGATCCCCTTATGAATAATTCCGTCCGTATCTAAAAACACAAGAGCATGGACTTCACATTGTTTTTACTTGTCGGGCTTCAGTTGGGCGGTGATGGGCTCTTGCATTGAGAAGACTTTCTTGTTTTACGGATCGTACCTATTCAGCGTGGAAAGTCAGGTTCCCTTTCAAGCTTACTATTTATCCTCGTCAGTGAGAAGTTGCGGAAAGAACTTCAAATCAATCCGTCTCATGGTGATTTAGTCGGGAACAATAGCCTCTGGCACGTTTCATCAGATATCCCCACCATATTCAGATTTAGTAAACAATCTGACTGATCATTCAGAATCACATTCATATTAACTGCGACATTTTCATGCTTCAAGCACGTTGACGGTCGTCAACAACACAATAAAACTATGTTTAATGTTTCAACATTTAAATTAATTCTGAAACGGTTTGTACAAGTATGAAACAAACCTTAATCCAATCACTTTGGTCTCTAAAAGTCGACATCGTCATCATAACAAAAAAACAGTGTTAAAATGCTCATAAAGACTAAACGTGACTACCTAGCACAAATTCCCTTGACACACTGGTTCTCGAGGGATGGGTGAGGATCGCACACGACTGCGTTTTTCCTGCCTGGTACCTTTTCCTTGCTTCACAGAATAATACGGGATTTTTTTGGATAGTGCCTCGTAAGTAAATAAAATAAATCGTTGTAAGCTGCTACCAATTGTTATCAGAATCACACACACGTTCTACGATTTACTGTTATTGTTCAAGTTTAATTTTCCTATGCCGTATAGTGTTATCTAATGTGTTCGGAATGGATTTATAAGATCAACGTAAATGTCTGAATTAAAGTAAAAAAGTTATGTTAATTACAGAACATCTAAATAGTAATCATTGAAGCATAGTCTACTTTATGACGAGATTCTACGAATATTGTTTGATGGTCGTCCAAACGGTCAATCAACACGTATTTAAAGACAAAAGGGGAAAAAAGAGTGCTAAATCTACGATCTGTATTCTAATGATATGGAAAACACGGCAGGAAAAGAGCGATTGATCTATCAAACACAACCGGAAAGGGCCTTCAGAGATGCCGGAAGAGAGCCTCTCCAGACGTGGAGCCACGAACGGGAGATGTGAGAGCAAGTCGAGTCCTCAATCAATCCAGCCACAGAGAACCCGCAAGGAAACTGCAGGAGTCAATCAATTAGGCGACGTAGACCACAATCCACTGAATGAATATTTATTTCCAGTACATAACAATTGTTATTTAATAATTCTGCGAAAAACAATTTAATAATAAAAATTAAATTAATAAAATCAACAAACGCTTTTCTTCAAAAGTTTTATTGTGCTTGTAATTCATACCTTTTATTTTATCAGAAAAATATTTAAATTGTTATAAAATAGTTTTCTTGTAACTACTTGTGACATAAAAAACATTAAGAATAAATTTTAAACTTAATATTTCACTTTTTAAAATAGGATTTGGTGTTCTGAACATGGTACATATTTTACTTTATTATAATATATATTCTCCACCTGAGAGAGTCAAAGATGAACGATGCTAAATATTTCGATGTTGTATTATTGTTGTATTATCCGTTTTAACTAATTGCATCCTTGTTTATATATGCTATCAAATTTGTTACAGACTAAAATTTTCAGGGAGACTACAAGTTAAATTTAGTTCATATTTTGAATCACTCAGTTTCACTTCATCTAATGCATCCTTATATAATCAATCCTTTGTTTAATAAAGCTTTCAATAGCTCCATTGTCAAGACGCATGGCTGAGCACGTTAATTGAAACCTGTGGTTTCTATTTTTGCATCAGGAGACTCGCTGCGAATAAATCGAGATCCGAAGATATTGAATTCCATAGGATTTATTTAGACGTTTTTGCCTTCTCTCAAACAATACAATTTACATGCACGTACTGTTTTTTTTGGTTTCATACAGATAATAATAATAATATATTTTTGTTTTCCAAATTAACATAGGATAAACTAATTTATTGACTTATAAGTAGATTCAATGTTTAGTTTGATATAGTTAATTGCTAGAACAATTTGATTTAAATTGCAATAGCAAACTACACCTAGTAATATTACTTTCTTTACGATCATATTATATACAACCCGTTAAAATAAATTAATATCTAGTAGAATATTTTGAGAATGTTAGGAGAAAACCGTAGCTATAAATAAAATCAAAGTAATCTTTATAGAAATTGCAATTCTATTAAATGGACCTTGAATAACGTAAAAAACACAGAAGTTAAATAAATCCAATATTCAAAATTACAAAGTATGTGGTAATGCACAATTATTAAATCTGTAGTTCTCATATACGAAATAAATTATCAAAATTTGATACTTATTTCAATATACATAAATAGCTTTATTAAACTACTTTGTACTCCACGTCGATACACAAGTGGGTATATTTGAGATTATTTTGAATAAAAAATAAATTAAAATTGATGATTATATTAATACAATAATATTAAAAATTGTATGCATTTAGAAAGTAAAAAAATTGGTTAACATTTATATGTAAAATAAATTCATTAAATTTTGTACGGTTTTTTCATTTAAAATCTATCACTAAATATTAAAATTTACTAGAAACAAAATTAATAGATATATCATGAATCATAGAATTAATTACAATTATAATGATAAAAAACTGCTGTCCGTCAAAAACTCCATAAGAAATTTTATTGTTTTACCTTATGATTGTTTATATACTAATTTTAAAATGTTATTAAAAGAACTAAATAAGCCTTTTTAAAAAAAAACATTGTCTTATTCTGTTGAAAAACATAAAGATTATCTTAATACTTTGTAATACTAATGTTTTCAAAAAAATTAAAAGCCATAATTGCAGTTTGTTAAATCGGCCAGACCAAACGATCTTGTTAACTGAAGTTAAGGAACATAACACCAATGTAAAATTTCGACGTTATAAACATTTTAGGATTTTAAAACAGTGTTTGGATCTTAATCATTCTTTAAATCTTTATAATATTATTATTCTAGATGAGGAAACTAATTAAATAAAAAGTGAATCTTAGATATGTTACACATTAAGACCAAAAAGACTTTCTTTAAAACTTTATAAAGGGCACCTCTTATTTCACCTGTATTTATGAAGATTTATTAAATCATCTTTCTTAATGTATATCTTGTATTCATATTCCCTGCAAATGTTGTAACTTTTTGCCATATCGCTTCAGTCAGGTAAGAGTATTCACAAGGATTACAACAGATGATCGAAACGTCTAAAAATTTCAAATTATTTTCTTCAAAATTAATTTCTGTTTGTTTTGCCTGTTTTACGGGTTGTTAAATTCTTGTGTTTCTAAGAATTTCTATTAAAAATTAAACTATTTCAAAATTGCTTAATTAGAAATTAATATTACATTAAATGCTTCGCAACTGTAAACTGAAGTATAAAATAATAACATTAATAGAAAATTATATTAAATCGCGAACAAACCTGAGGTAAATTAAATAATTTAATATTTATTATTGAAATATATATATAGATATATATATATTGTAGTAATTGGTAATTAAGACATTGTTCTAATTTGAAAGTTGGATTGTAGAGGACTCATTATTAGTGGATATAGAGCGGACGCCGCAACAATCCGGCGAGACAAAGAAAACATTGTTGATCAGTTGAGAGAGTTTACGCGCTCAAAATCTACGAGACGAAGAGTACAGTCGGGCAGTAAGCAGCGAGGAGAAAAGACCAAAATTCCAAGTCATAAAAATTTGAACAGTACAGTCGGTCAGCAGACAGCGAATAGAACGGACGAAAAGAACTCATTGAAAGTTTTACAGTCGGCAGTCAGAACGAAAAGAATGTGGTCCAGTCACAAACATACTTTCAAATATTAAAAAGTAAAGCAATATTCAGTCGGGAAGGAGACAGAGCAACTTGTGTGAATTCTCTGGCCATAGACGAACCAATGAAGTACATTTTCAACTAAAGTCACGAGATCTACAAATCCAGGTTGCAGTAAAGCATCGAGAACCAACCAATTTGTGTTAAATCAACTAACAAACAACGCCAATTAGAGCCTGTGAACCTTTATAGTCTGTGAGAACTTAGAACCAGTGATGTCCCCAAAATTGTGCACGAAAAACTAAAAATGAGACCTGGGCGGCCGTAAGTAGAGAAAAACTTTAAAATCATTTGTATACCGTGTTTAAAAGATAAAAGTCAGATCGTTCTTTAATTATTTAATTATCGGTAGAATGAGATTGTTAATTCTTGATAAAATTGAAATTGTTAAATTCAATCTTCAGTATTATTTCTTCCGCAACAAATTTCGTCTATGTTCAGACGCTTTGATTTCCATAAAAAGTAAATGTAATTTTGATTATTTAAATTCTGCCATTTATCAAACCCAGATCAAGACCCTGAGATTCCAAATATTTTGTGTATTTTATACTTGTTATAAAATTGATAATAAATCTTGTTTAATAACTTTCACTTAAGTTCTTTCATTTAGAAACGCCACATTATATATATTATTTTTAATTATTACAATATATTGTAATGATCAGTAAGTTAGGGTTATTTAATTTGCCCCACGTTGTGGTAGCCATTAATATAATGATCACCTAGTTCTCTCTTAATTAAAAGAATTAATAAATCATCAAAAGAAAGGTTAATTAAAAGAAAAGATTATCAGAAATTAACAAATAAAATAATTTGCTATTTTATTCACTTGTGGCTTCCAATATTAAAACAAATACAATAAAATTAAGATCTCTTTTTTTAGGGTCACAACTTGGTTTGATAATTAACAGAAAAGTGATTTATAAACTGATTAACAATTCAAACATAAAAATTCACCTAAAATAATATGACGTTAAATGAAATGAAAGAAACTGAACTAAATTTGACTATTACCTTTATAATTATCGTTTACAAGTTTATATAGGTTTTGTTACTCACGTATTGTCCGTCTGTTACCAGCTCTTTCTTTTGTAGCTTCAACACTTCACTAAAAATGCTAATTTTTACACTGCTTCTAACTTCCTTGCAGATTTGACACACTCGCGGTCGAAATTCACGTCCTCAGCTATCAGGAACCTCGGTTGTTGTCTCCCCTTTCTGGTCAGCTGGCTTTTGCCGGATCCCTCAATGCGAAGATTTGTGAAGCAAACTCCTGCTTCCATACAGGAACTCGTGATTTGTAGTTAATGTTTTCAGACTTTACTTATCATATGCAGAGTCCAGACTTTAACTACATTCTTCTCGTCGCAAATTTTAGGCTTTTTGTTTCTCCTTGCTCGACCCAGGCTCAGTGCAGAACCTTACTGTTTTTATTTCTCTTTGTGGACCAAACTGCCACGTATCTCGGCGAAGACTTTTTACTGTTTCCTCCTCTCTCGACCCAGGCTCCGTACTGACTGAATTTTCCCCGAGCGCGCATTCTCCATTTCGGCTTTCAACAAAGGAAAAGAACTCGCCCATATTGTTGTCTTTGATAGCTCATACCGCTACAATTCAATTTATTCGCTATGTTTGTACCTAATCAATTTAATGGCCTAATTAATTATTGCTACAATATATATATATATATATTATATGTTCACGTCGCTGATGTGTCGGTTTAAACCTGAGACACAATCATTGATGTGGTAGGCTGCAAATTCATTTAATTTCCGTGACGTTGTGCTCCTTCCGTTACTTTACGTTTACATTTTCCAAAACGCCACAATATAAGTTTGTTTTCAAAAGCCCCATTATTAGGCCAAGAAAATCAGATATCTATATAACATGATTGTCTTTATTTATCTGTTATTTAAGGGATTGGCATAATTCACCTGCAAAAGATCTTGAGTCAGACAACCCTTAATAAATTTTATTATAAAATATATCCATTTAAAACAAAGACGACGTTTCGTCCTCATCTGAGTTCTCTTCTGGTATAACAATTTTTACCTCTTGAAGGAAAACGCATAAGATTAAAAATTATTAATGGGTGACGTAAATAAACTAAAATATCACAATATTTATTTTTAATTTTTAACGAATTTAGTCCTGTTTTAGGACTTCTTCAGGTCGATATATTTACTTATTTTTGTTAAAAATAATTTTCTGAATGAAGGTCGTGTGTTCATTTAATTATAATATTATAGATGTCATATACTATTTCATCATTACATTTTTTAGTTTATGTCTGAACATTTATGTAGTTGGTGGTACAGGGGTACAAGCATCGATGAATTATATTTGGTCGTAGTAGAAAGTGAATATGTTACTTTCTAGGTTGTCTATTGTAGTAAACAAAATGAAACCCAATTTTGGTATTAAGTTGTGTATAGCTTACGTCCCTCGATAATGCGATCAAGTGGACGCTCGAATTTTACGTCAGATTTTTTCTATTGGTTTTATATGGATTTTGGGTGTTTAAAATATTAGCAATGTTGCAGATCAAGTTTGAGGTCGTAACTTAAAATTTCGGGAACACTTATGAAAGCTTGTTCTTGAAGATGTTCAGTTAAAAAGGTGTTAGATATTACATTCCGAGGCTCCTCGACCTGTTTTGGGAGATGTATGTTAAGGGGTTGCAGACCATGGGCATACGGTAAGAGTTGTCCTATTGGAATCTCCCGCTATCGGAAGTGCGTGGGACAAGTACCAAATGCCCGACCTACCTGATGCAGGTTTTTCTAGGGTTTTCCCTGCATTTCTTTAGGCGAATGCCGGGTAGGATCCTTAAACCATAGCCCGGGGGCCCTAGTAACCGTTGACTACCTTCCTCTACTGTTCCGCATCCCCGCTTTCAAATCCCTTCCTATGATAATAAAGGGGAGTTGCCCAATGTGGATTACCCTCATGTAGCCTGATGCCGAAAAAAAAAAAAAATATTATCAAATATCCACAATTTACAGAACTATTAATACTCTTTCTTACTCGATTTAAAACCACACTGACCCATTTGACACCTACAGCAAATATTATGTAGTTTACAAAATCTTTTGTGCCAATTGTAATCCCTGCTGTACAGGGCAAACAAAACGTTCCCTTAATACTCGTATCAAGTAATGTATGTCTAATATCAAACTTCCCAACGATAAACAATCTGTAGTGTGATTGTAAACATTGACCAGGTACAATTCCAGACTCATGACTCGCAGATGCTTCACATTTAACCAAAAATCAAAGTAATTAATGTGCATTCACTATAAAACTCGCCTATTACTACGATCCCTTATTATTACGCTAGTCCTTCAGCTTTTGTTGTTACGTTTTCTTCGCTTTTCAGTTTTGTCAACTGGCTCGTGCAGTTGTGACTCTCTATGCTCTTCTTATTACCTGACGAAACCTACCTGATGCAGGTTTTTCTAGGGTTTTCTTTACATCACTTTTAGGCGAATTTCGGCTAGGATCCTTAAACCATAGCCCCGGGGGCCCTAGTTAACCCTTGGCTACCTTTCTCTACCTTTCCTCATTCCCCCTTTCACTCCTTTCCTATGCTATAAGAGGGGAGTTACCACTATGTAGATTACCCTATACATAGCCTGTCTACACCTTCTTCTCTTTTCTCAAGGATCCCTGGAACGTTGAGTGGTATTTATATTATCCTATGATATTAAAGGGGAGTTGCCCAATGTGGATTACCCTCATGTAGCTTGTTGCCCAAAAAAAAATAAAAAAATAAAAAAAATATTATCAAATATCCACAATTTACAGTTCTATTAATACTCTTTCTTACTCGATTTAAAACCACACTGACCCATTTGGTATTTATATTAACACTTCTTTTGTCTGTTTGGGCTATCTTTCTCATTGCTAATGATCAATTAGACGTAAATTTTTCATTTCATGGCCTTTGGGAACATCTTTGGTTTGGTCGAGGGCGGAATCCCAAAAATTTGCTTGGCTCTCACGAAATATATTTTAAAATGCATTACGTGCAGTCCGAATACTGCTTCTTCCTTCGCCCATGCGACTGTTCGTCAAGACTGTAGAATTCTTGGCACGTTCCGAGAACACTCCCTACTTCCTCATGCGTTTCGATCAGCACCTCTGGCACTTTTTCAGACGGTCACTCGTGGGGGTCCGTCTGCCTAAGCTTTTACTTAAGCACGCGTCCCAGGACGGTACAATGTGTATGGTAATGCTGGGTCACATCAGTACGCCTCCCGGACACAGATGGCCTGTGAGTAATTGCATTTACAATTCAAATACCGTAGGTAGCCCTGTGTGGCCACGGAGAGGTTTTATGCTTGTCTGCGGAGATGTGGCTAATACGGCGGACATGTCGCCCGACACCGGCTAATTGCCTGTGCCGGACTTGCCAATAAAACAAGTTATCGGTTGACACTGACACTTCGCAAACAGCCGCGCAGTTGAAAGCGGCTGTCTTCAAACAGGCTGTGGCGCGGATGAAAAATTTCAATTTCAATAATATAAGTAGGAAATTTCTTCGGTTATATTTACCAAAAATAAATTTTAATTAACCAAATAATTTTATGATTTTTAATTTTACTGGCTTTACTACAGAATTTTATGCATTTAGATTGATATCGGTTTGGATTCCTTTAACGATCTTAATTTTTGAGTATTCTGAATTTTATGGCGTAGGAACTACGGCTATTGCGATCATATTTTGTTTGTTTGATGCAATTTATAATCAAAGTTACAAATTTTCGCATTTATAATTGAGTAATTTAAATATAGTTCAAACAAGAATTTTGTAAAGATAGAAAATAAATTATTGATAATAAATAGACTAAAAAGGATTTTTTTAGGTAACAGGCTACATGAGGCTAATCCATAAGGTGACAACTCCCCTTTAATAGCATAGGAAGGGATTTGAAAAGGGGGATGCGGAAGGATAGAGGAAGGTAGCCAAGGGTTAACTAGGGCCCCCGGACTATATTTTAAGGATCCTACCCGGCATTCGCCTAAAGAAATGCGGGGGAAAAAAACTAGAAAAACCTGCATCAGGTAGGTTGGGCATTGGGTACTTGTCCCACGCTCTTCTGATGGCGGGAGAGGAATTTTCTGTGCGGACGCAGTATTTCCTTCTCCGTGCCTCGACCAGTTTAGGAGACAGCTGGCCGACTATTCCAATGGGAATAGCGGACAACCGTATGCTCCAGGTCTGTGACCCCGGAACTTACACCTCTCAGAACAGGCCGAGGTGCCTCGGCTTGTGGGAACCTTAGTTCAAAAACGGAGAGGAAAAGGTATCCCCAAAGGTAGCCCCTTCGTGTCTCTCCTATAAGGTTCTGCCCGCGAGAGAAAAGCCTTCGCAGCAGTTGATAGACACACAGACTGAAAAGGATTTTTTTTAGGGCAAGAGGCTTCATGAGGGTAATCCACGTTGGGAAACTCTCCTTTAATAGCATAGGAAGGGATTTGAAAGGGGGGATGCGGAAGGGTAGAGGAAGGTAGCCAAGGGATAACTAGGGCCCCCGAGCTATATTTTAAGGATCCTACCGGCATTCCCCTAAAGAAATGCAGGAAAAACGCTGGAAAAACCTGCATCAGGTTGGCATTGGGTACTTGTCCCATGCTTCCGATGGCGGGAGAGGAATTTGCATTTCCTTCTCCGTGCCTCGACCAGTTTAGGAGGCAGCTGGCCGAGTATTCCAATGGGAATAGCGGACAACTCTTACCGTGTGCCCAAGGTCTGTGACCCCGGAACATACACCTCTCAGAACAGGCCGAGGTGCCTCGGCTTGTGGGAACCTTACTTTAAAAACGAAGAGGAAAAGGCATCCCCAAAAGTAGCCCCTTCGTGTCTTTCCTATAAGGTTCTGCCTGCGAGAGAACATCCCGCGCAGGTACTGCCTGCGAGAGAATAGCCGTCACAGCTTTGATAGACACACAGACTGAAAAGGAGTTTGACGTCGTTAAGAAATAACAAATTGTTTTGGAATTGACTAGAGGAATGAAAATTTTTCAAAATGGATAGATTATATTTGAAAACCCAGGTTGTCCACGGTGGAGTCTCCGAGGCAGCGGCGTATATCACAGGCGGATTAGCGAAGGATAATTCCGTGGAAAATTAACGCCTGGAACACAGGTAAACATCAGATGGAGTACTAATCAGCCTGTAAAACAACACAGATTATAATTTGGGACCTTGATGATAGACTAGAGGCGAGAATATTTAGGCTTGCCTTGTCAGTGGGGAGATGTGCGTTATTTCATGGAAATGGAATATAATACTGAAGAATAATGAAGATGAAGTTAAAATGTGGGGACGTGGTTAAATTTAATCTAATTAATACGAAAAGTACAGATATTACTTTTTAAAAAAATAATTAGAAATTGAAAATTCTAATGGTGTTGTCAAAGCGTTCTAAAATATTTTTTAATAGACCACACACGTTCCCCAAAATTAATTTTTGACCTTCTAGATCCCTGAATTAAATTCTGTGGCCCTGGAGATATATCTTCCTTGTATTCATACAAGATAATATCTTCATTATTTACAAAAAAAAAAATCTGAAGATAATTACTGTACGATCCAATTTGAGATATCTGCCGTACAACGCTTTTTGTTGTTGTTCTTTGCTCAAGAGCAGTATTTAATCCTATTAAATTGTATCTCAAACTATACAGAAATCACTCAATTGGTTAAGCGCAACGTTAATGCTAGTAAAATAAACCGAATTATTCCCAATCCCCGAACGTCATAGCTAATATGTGCCATTTCACAGAAACGATCGTAAAGCCACAAATAAATCTTAAAATCGGATTAAGCCACGCATCCATTGAGACCACAACACTCAGATCAATCCTTGTAATCGGCTCTTGGTGCTCGACTGATTTGTGATATGCTCTTTATGACTGCACAAAAATTTAAACACGTTAAAACAGTGTTTTACGGTACTCAGTTCACATTCACTGCGGATTCACTGACAGGTTTTGTTTGATTTATGAAAACGAAAAAAAAAGAGTATCGATGTAACAGACAGAGTAATATTAGAATTTAAACAGAGAAGCATACGTAATTCACTAATTTTTAAACACATACTGGAGAATGTACTCGTATGTGTAATCTGCGTAATATCTGCATTTAATGTAGCAAATATTTTTTTTATAAAAGTACTGTAATAGTTTAGGGTTATATTTGTAAAGCAAACGTATAGGTATAGATTTATACTCTATTGCAAATTAAAATACAATTCATTTAGTAATACATAAATTTATCTCTCTATATATAAAAATTAAAGGCTGTGTGTATGTGCATTCCTAAACAATTCATCCGATTGCGATGATTTTGTGCGCAACCCCGTGAAGGTTACTGTCGGTTTCTAGAAGAGTCAGGAAACCCACTAGGTGTGATCGGGAGTGAAATTTAAAAACATGCTAAAACGGCCGATATTAGCGTCGATTAATTACTTTCCTGGGTATATACGATTAATACTTTCTATCCAGATGTTTTTCGTGAATAATTTCAACCCCTTAAAGCACCAATAAGGGATGGGGTGATGGCTGGTCACACAAAAATAACGTGAAACAACCGAGATTGGTGTCAAATACAGGCTTATAGAATTCAATGAGTTTAATTCGGACATTCATTATGTCATTTAAGTTGTAATTGACGTGTGGGGTTGGGGGAGGAATTTTAAAACATGCTAAAATGACCGTTTTTACAGTCTAATATTTAGTTTTCGGGGTCAATGAGATTAATAGTTTTTCTTCAGATAGTTAAGTGTACGATTTAAACCCCTCATAGTATCAGATGTGCGCAGCACTAAGGGAGGGGTGCAGGGGGTTATCTATATAGTAAAAAAGGATGTATATTTGTATGTATGTATGTATTTACGTTGTTCTTTATACAAATTTTATCGCGTGGACAGAATGCAACAAAAATTGGTACACATATTCTTCAAAATACGAGAAACGGTACTGTGAGGGTGAGAAACGCCTAGCATACATGTGGAAAGAATTATAATTAAAAACCCTGATCATTAAATATTAAATTACTGCGCGCCAAGAGACAATGACGTCACGCGAGAGACAGACGTTACTACGCAACGAACAAAGGAAATATTTCCTTTATTAGGAATAAAAAAAAAGCAGAAATATTTTCTTCAGCAATACTACATCGAATGGTAATAAAGAAGAATACGAATTACTTTACCATCCTTGCGGAAAATGTAAGTTAATTTTCGCGCTATATTAGTTGTGAGTCTAGCTAACAATTTCATCAATGTAATATTTCGTAATGTATGAAGACTGAGTGACAATTGACAATTATATCCTGAAATACTCAGGGAATATATTTAAGTATTCAATTAAATACTTTTTCGAGTTTATATAAATAAGTACACGAGCAACGCCGGGCACCCAGCTAGTATAAAATAAACGTGAAACAACCGAGATAGGTGTCAAATCCAGGGTTATATATGTTAATGAATTTAATTCTGACATTCATTATGTCAGTTATATTATAGCACCTAAGTGTGGAGGTGGGTGAGGATGTGGGTGGAAGGCCGTTACATAAAGTAATGAGTATAAAACGGAGACTCGTATTGAACCCGGGATTATGGAAGTCGCTGAGTTTAATTCTTACATTTACCATACTGGTTAAGGTGTAGTTCAGACCCTAGCAGTTACGGCGAAAGGGGGTTAATCAAACTTACGTTTACAATCTTAAATTCATACACATGTTACTTACGATCGAGAAACAAACACTAAGGAGTTAAGACACACCTACAGCCTCTAGGGTAGGGAGGAATTTCAAAACATTCCTAAACGGCCATTATAAGCCTAGAATAAAATGTTTCCGGAGTCTCTTAATGTGATAGTGTCACTATAGAATTTTTATGTGGCTCAATTCAACACAAAACCACAATGGAAGGAAGTACTACTACGGCGCGAGTGCTGGTGAAAGAAGTTTACATGAAATATAATGCAAGAAAGACCGAAATTAGTGTGGATTTCGGGGTTATAGGGGCCGCTGAGTTTATTTCTTATTAATCATGGTGGTTGATGAAATTTTATGTTATAATCCTTTTCGTAGAGGTGGACACGGTTGAGGAAAGATTATCCAGAGTAGTTTGAACCCTCTTTAGGTACTGGCTATTTTTTTATTTTCTTAAGGTACCCTCTATATTATTGTATGTATTTGGTTAACGGTTTAATTTCTTTACTCTTTTAAAATATCTGGAATAGTTTCAGACTTTATTAAGTTATCGTGTATTTTTTACTGTTTTAATTAGTCGAGACTTTTGAGACCCTTTTATTTTATGTAGTATAAGGGTTCTCAAATACTGTGAGTCATCGTCGTGGTTTATTTGAAGTTAGATGCCGACGGATTAGGTCGGGGAGGGGACCGTAAATAGTTAAATTTGATAACACTGGCGCTATTTCTACACCCGGTTAATTTAAACAAATACCCGGGCAACGCCAACACTCGACTAATTATAAATAACAAATGTCAATGGAAACATCGAAGAAAGAAGGGACAGAAGCGCAAGTGCTGACACGAGTAATATTTATTAAATATCAACTTCACCAATATGCCAATATTTTAACCTCTGAAACATGCGGATTTATTACAAACACAGTAGCCTACTTATAACACGTTCATAATATTCTCGAAATCTCTTACGGCAGTACATAGCATCTTCAACAGAAATAGAAACATGCAAATGCCAAACAGTGCTACACGTAGTCAAGGCTTTCCTCATGTAAAAATCTGGTGTTGGCAAGTGTCCCAACACATATAAGTATAATACAAAAAGAAATATCACACAAAGGACCACATAAGATGACTGAAACAGAGTGTAGTCAAAATCCCATACTCTGGAAGATATGCTGAAACATCCAAAAAGACTAAAGAAAGACAAATGTTACAGAATTTGGGAAACCATCAAAACCATATATATTCACTAAAAAAATACGAAATTTCTACAGGTACAATAAAGCTCATGGATGAAGGGAACATGGTAGCCATAAAATTAATAATAACTGGGCACTGCACACTTTGCCATTCATATTTGATAAATAGATCAACCCTCATATATGTCATATGAGAAATGCCACTTTAAATATATTCTCTGTAATTAATCAATGCTCCAAAAATTCCATCACTACAAACAAAAGTATTTAATTGACCAAATTCTTGAATCTGTCGAGTAATAAGACATAATTAGGTTTGTAAAGAAAGTTAGGTACTTCGTTGAATGAACGAAATGCATTGTATGCATTTACTGAACCCTTTGCCATAAAGTTAAAAATATTCCTCGGCTTTTTATTTCAATATACAGAAACTGTTCATTATTATCCACTAAAACATATTGTAAATATAAAATAGTTACAATTGTTCCAACAAGCATAGGAAAAGATCTCGCAATAAAGTGTAACACAATAATGAAGTGGAGGATAAATGACCTTGTAGTCGGTACGACATATATAAATAAATAGAGAAAGGATGAATTAATTTTAGGGCAACCACTGATACAGCAACATTCGACTCTTACCATCAGAGTCTTTTGGTGAGTAAGGCACGGTATACTTTATATAATAACACCAAAATACTTATGTCAATCTGCATCCTTGACTATGAGAGGTAAAATGTTTGAAAACTTACGGATCGCATCACACTTGACTCAAAACTGAACGGCTTCGAGTCAGAAAGAAATTGATACTGGATTTGTCTGTGTGAACCACCGAACTCCCACAGGAACCGCTTTTTCTCTCTAAGAGGAGTTAATTACTCCTCGTTCTACAGCCACCACCACTGAAAACTGGGCTTCTTTTTTTTTTAATTACAGTTTAATGTCTAATTAACCTTTAGGTCATTATCGACTTACATCTGTTAAGTTCTACATTTGTATAACAATTAAATTACTTTATACAACTCAGTTTTCATCGTAAAGTCTATGAGGTTGTTTATTGCTGCTGATGAGTTGCAAATCTCCATCATTGAATGGGCGGCTATGGTTCATCTTCTTATCTCACTATATTTGGGGCAGTCAAAGAGGACATGAGGAATTATTGTGGGCTCCTTGCATGAGCTGCATACCGGCTGCGGAGATCTGGAAATCAAGAATGAGTGGGTGAAACTGGAGTGCAATGTTCTTATTCTGACTACAACAACCTGTTGCCTTCGAGACAGTTCTTTCGGGTGCGATATTTCTCTGATGCTGCTGACATTTCTGAGGATGACTCCGCATTCCTCTGGTTTCACAGGTCTACTCCACTTTTCCTCCAGTTTCTTGTAGAGCCCTACTCTGCGGTCCCTGCTGGAGCAAACTGGCAGGTTGCTGGATCTTCCTTGATGATCAGCTTCCATCTTCGCTAGGAGATCTGCCTTGTCGCTTCCTACCATGTCCTTATGTGCCGGTAGCCAGACTATAGAGATTCGGTTTCCGTTTTCTTCTATTTTCAATAAATTCTCTCTAAGTCGATTTATGCCACCATTTCTGTGCGCTGGACTGGTTATTCTGTGTATTGCGTGGACTTCATTTCATCTCATTCAAAACGTCCCAACTACTCCTCCAAAACTTCGTCAATGGCTCCATACTTTCCTTCCTCACATATCTATATAGGAGGAATTTAGTCTCCGCGTTTTCGAAGATGGTGAAAAGCGTCCTAAAGCCGAGACAAAAAGCATTGTCCCTTCTAACTCTTTTCTCAGTCATGGCGGGAAGGGTCTAGCAAGAAGCTAGCGCCGATTCTTCTCGGTCAAATTTCAGCCAGTCGTTCATCCTTTTCACTCCATTCGGACAATGGTATTGTCCGACTCGCCCGTGCCGAGCCGAGAAGCCTCAGTCAACCTAACAAAGTACAGAAAATATTGGAAGTTCACAATTAATACATTACAGTTCCATGGTGCTTACATCTCTAGTCTGTTGTTGCATAAACAAATTCATTATGAAAATATTCTAGTATGAGTTTGTTTAAAGACGGACACGAGAAAGAGCTAAATAAATCTTATTAAAACTTGTATACATGTTTCAGATAATATTGTAAAGAATATTGATCTTTGTCTAGGACACAACAAATAAAGGGATCCTTATCCATTGCCAGTTTTCTTTCTAATTTTATATTGATTGTTAGTTAAGGAGAAATTATATTTATAATTAGCCTACGGTGCTATTAATTGTAATGAGTTTTACTTAATTATTTGAGTGTATAAATTATATGTAAGGAGATAATATAAATAAAAATAACAGTATTCATAAAAAATATATAAATATATTAAAAATTTAAGCCCTTCCGGGAAATTAACCATATTAATTTGAATAATTCTCAGGGAATAAAACATATCTACATGTGTAACTCTAAATTGGCTATAGACTTGCAACAATTTCCAATCTCTACTTTCAAATTTGTATTTTTTTAGTTGCGTAGATTATAACATCTATATTTAACTGATTCAGTAAATTTTGTTGACATGCACCTTGTTTTCCGTAAATTGCAGGTACATAATTCTAGAAAACATGAGAGCTCGTTGAATAAATTTTATTATCAGGTGCTGACGGAAACAATTTTCCGTGGAGGTGGCTGCAGCAAGTAGAACGTGTTCAATTAACGCGACCTAATTACTGGCGTGATGGTGAAAAATTATACGTCGCATTGCAATCAATGGAACCGTCTTGCTAATTAGTTCACCGGTCCACCTTTCATCGACACGGAGAATTTTTAGACAATGGTTGGGATCACATGGTCTTTAATCAAGATGGCTTGAACTTATAATATTCTATATTTCATAAACCTCTATCACTAAAACTATATTACTTGAATTATTTCATAAGTCAATACAGCATTATTTATTCATAATAATAATTATGTCCAATGACCAATAATTTCACTAATACTTATCTAATATTAATTCGCATTTCTTAGTTTCAATTATCTTCACGAATAATATTTTAAGTATTTAATAAGAACGTGAATTTTTTTTACCTTTTCTGAGAATTCTCTGAAAAATATTAAGATCAGAAAATGTATTGTTAAAGAAAGAAACGAGAAATTATTGTTCTTATAGAATGAAGAATTGGTTAAACCGGATAAATAAGCGAGAAGTTATTGGTGAAAGATTTATCTGGGTGTCATAAGGTTTTGACAAACAGAGAGGAGTTGTTGACAATCGTGAGGAGGATGTTCTTAAACAATCCAATCTCAATAAATCTGCAGATGTTGTTTAAGACCTGACCACTGCTGAATGAAATATAATATTTGACACCTAATTCATTATTTCAGAAAGGTAATTGTTTTCTTTTGATTGAAAATGTTAACGAAACCTGGGAAGTTTTTGTTTGTTCGTTAATTGTAATTAGTCTTAGTAGCAGGATGGATACTGTAGATTCTGAATCAGGAACAATAAAAATTGCTTCAAAGTAAAATGTAAGTATTAAATAACGTTGTATAATTATTTAAATAACAGTACTAATATTTTTATATTTTAATGCAGGGCAGCTTCCAAAAAATTGGCAGCAACTTTAAAAATAAAGAGTACTAACTAAATAATAATATTTATGTTTGTAAAACAACCAAATTGTAATAACCAAATGAATTAAATAATTGTAAATAATTTTAAGAACTGAAAATGATCTCAAATAACGAAAGTTTTTCCGGCGTATTGATTTAATAAAGGATTCTCTGTTTCTAAACCGTGTTAATTGTTTATTTGAACAAAACTTTTCTGCCAAATTCATCGCCGCGCCGTCGTCGTCTAGGTTATTGATGTGCCGAGGCAATTTTCATCAAATTATACTATATTACAATATATGTTGTTTACTGAAACGTTGGAATTAGTTGCACTTCGGCTTCCTAATTGGACAAAAATGGCAGTAGTCAGTAGTCGGAAAAGTAGTCTTAAGTTAAACAATTAACCCGGTGAATAAACTGAAAATCCTTTATTGAATTTTTGTAAATTATTTAAGAATCTTAGTTATTTGATTTCAAGATAATAACAACGAATGTTGATAACTATTTTACATTTTGTAACTCAGAATCCAAATACGTACGTGCACGTTACAAAAGTGAGCGCCACTTCCGAAATGCATCCCGCCTGACAACTAAGTTTGTTTGAAATATTTGAGGTGTAAAATTTTTCTTATTAAGAATGAATCTACATGAAAACACAAATAAAAATTAATGATAAAAATCATTAGTTAATATTTAAATTGCAGCTTAAAATTGTGGAAATAAGAATGTTTTATAATTATATTTGCATCTAGGTATAATTCCGGACTGCGGTTTATTACAGAAAAAAATAGTCAATACTTCTGCCGTTAACAAAATTTTGATAAAATTATGTACCTTACATTACGTCATATATATATATATTGAGTATATAAACAACAGCTATAATGACATTAAAATGAAAGAAACGCTGCTTAATTAATATTTTGTATGTTACTGTTATTAAATAATTAAAAGAGTAATTATAACGTAAGGATAACAATAACTGTAATATAAATTATGTAATTCACCGAGAGGTCAAAGATGTGATTATATCATTCTTAATAGAATTTGTAAATATCCACAAATATGACATATATATTTTAATTTACTACTTGTATTAAATCATGAATTAAGAGATATGATTAAAAGTAAACATTGTTGTCAAAATAAATATTCATTTTATGTATTCGTTCACATATGATTATTATTTACTCTATAATGTAATTAACTTTATTTTTATAATAATAATTGCATTTAATATCCCAAATGTTTAAAGGACAAATATTTTGTCCATATTCTACATGAAATGTGACAGTTCATCAATCACTTGTCGTTCTTTCTTAGTTGCATTAGACATAATTTCCTAACCCTTTCTCATATTTAAAATTTTTCCTAAATTTTTCCAATGTTGTAATGCGGTCGGCTGAGGCGCAGTCCTATTGTTTCATGAGGAAGAGGGCTTAATTTTTTGAAGATTTAATATGCCCATTGCTATCCGGCGTGGCGACACCAACTCTCTAAGTAGATATGTATATTTATATTTCCTATTCATATTAAATGATTAATTTGACAATTTCACATCTTCATTAACTGATTACTTAAACATACATATCCTGATAAAGGAGCTGCTGCCTCCGAAAATTTGAAGAACTTCCTCCTGCCATGAAATTTCAATGGTTTCAATTATTCTGATAATGTCATAACCTTACTTATATATATATATATATATATATATATATATATATATATATATAGAGAGAGAGAGAGAGAGAGAGAGAGAGAGAGAGAGTGAGAGAGAGAGAGTTTCATTTAATGTTTTATAAAATTTTATTATGTGGAATTTTTAAATTAAATTATTATTTATATATAGCTTTAACCTACTCAATTTCCTATTAAATTAAATTTCCGTGCATATTATTCACACACGACCTTCCAGATAGTAGACAGATTCTTACTTGAACAAACGTGTGTATAAAAATTAACGAGACTGTTGGTTCCAAACTATAAATTCCAAGATATTCTCAACAGTTTTGTACATATTATTAAGCATTCACACCCAACCCTGTCCTACCTCGCTACAAAATACCTCTACCACCAATTTCAAAATTCGTTTCTATGGGAACATCTAAAACAAATGTGTGCAAAATTTCATAACTTGTGTCTTAATTGTTCGTGATCTGAGTCAGTGGTGTTTGACTTTTCCGTCTAAACATGTCACAAATGATATATTAGTTAGGTGAATAGACGCGATTCAAACAAGTGAAACGGTTAATCGATAACAGAAGCGAACGTAATGTTTTAAGAATACGTGATATGTGTGTTGTTTATACAGACTGACACAGCTACAATGATATGTGTTTATTTTGAAATCGGGTCATTAAATCATGTTCTAAGCTAATATAATGCCGATAGTTGACACACCGGTACTTGGTAGTTATATTAGATTAGATTATATTTATTAGTTCCATTAGTCCTCTGTTGATTAATATTACTTTCTTAGAAATGTATGAATGATATATTCATATAGTAGTAGTATAGATAACATTACCAGAGTATCGTTAACTGTAAATTAGCCTTGGAATTAAGAATTATTTATAGAAATTTAAAATATAAAACGTCTGTGTTAAAATAATTAGATTAATAATTAATAAACTAGCAGATCAAAACAAGTGATAATTAAAACCACGTTTCTGCAAGCCTGCGATACTCAAAGGCTTATGTAATTGGTCACCTGATTTGTGCTGTGCGTCGTTTCTTGAATAATCTGACGATAGCAAAAAGGATTGCAGAAACTTTGTGTGCCTTTTATTAAGCGATTGGTCTGATATTTGGCTACTTATTTACTTGATAATTAATTATCAAGGTAAAAACATTTTTATCGTCAAAATCGTAAGAATGGAGATATTTGTTGGTGGTATTTGAGTTGAATGTTGAGAGTAGAAAGCAGAGTAATCCCTTTGGGGAGG
Organism: Zhengitettix transpicula; assembly: GCA_037074705.1. NCBI lineage: Eukaryota > Metazoa > Arthropoda > Insecta > Orthoptera > Tetrigidae > Zhengitettix > Zhengitettix transpicula. The sequence continues at coordinate 24,424,546 of CM073593.1, read as the reverse complement.
GAAGCTGCGCTGCGGGTCGAGGCAGGGTTCCCGGGCCCGCGCATGCGCAGAAGCTGGGGGCGCCGTGCCGGGACGACGCCGGCCAGTTGCGACGCGCGGCGAGGCGTCCGTCGCACGTGGGGTGTTATGGCGGCCGGCTGCTGGTGTCGCTGGCTGCTCCTCGCGCCCTTCCTGGCCGTCGCCGAAGCCAATCCCGACGCCAAGCGTCTCTACGATGACCTTCTCAGCAACTACAACCGCCTCATCAGGCCCGTCAGCAACAACACCGACACGGTCCTCGTCAAGCTCGGCCTCCGCCTCTCCCAGCTCATCGACTTGGTAAGCAGATCTCCATCTAGTTATCTGGAGCTTATCTCGCCCGAGGATATGCGTTGAAACTTGGCCACTTTGCTCGGAGACTGGGTCAATACTCGCTGCCCAGCCAGGGTTCGTAGCAAGGCGTACACAAAATCTAGGCGATCACAATCTACAGTCCACTATCACCGGGAATTACAGTCATCAAAAATTAATATGTTTATTGTCTTACGTTAATTTTAGTATATGCTTCTCTTATTTTTATTCAGAGCTAGTCTGTAGGGAACGGGGAGCGGTTAAAAGGAAAACTGCCGAACCAATATTTCAATAAATCAACGTCACAGCTATAATAAGCATTCGACGTGTCACGGTAAATGTTCCGCGCAAGCGCACGGGCTTCGAAGCCGCTTTTAGTATTGTGAGTCCGGGGTTCAAGGAAGCCAGCTTGTGTTACCGTAAGATATCTTTCCGGATGACACCTGTACGTGAGCGTTACGTGTGATGCTGATGGGAGAAGACGGGGATGAAAAGAGGAACGGACTAGGACTGGGAAGAGAAGAAGATGAATAAGAGGGAGAATAAGCTCGCAGATCGATATAGAGCAGCAACACACCGCATGCCGCTGCTTTGAGACCGAGTTTCGCCGCTCGCTGCACTCGTCATAATATTGCGCGTTAATTACGAAGGTTCCTGCTGTCGCGTTCGCGACGGACAATTATTTTCGTCGTGTCCTGTTCTGCTGGCAGGTAGTGGTATTGATTGCAAACCACACGGATGCGACCTTCCATAATGTATCACGTAGCCTTTAGTGCCGTTCAAAAACACAATATTTACAGTGGTTTTCAGTGCTGACAATAAAGACACCTGTTATATTCTAAAATTATGACACTCTGCTTTATTAATTAAATCCAGTTTCAATGCCCGAAAGTATGCTACTGAAACCTCATATAACCTCATATAATTGAGATTTCCTTAAAATATAATTTCAAATGATAACAAAGATTTTAAACAAAAACTGAAAATAAGCTGTGTGTCTTATTCAAATATATCAATTTAAAATTTAATGGCATTTCAACAGTTACGTTTTTAGAAATAGACATCAACTAACATTGTTACTGGTTTTTCTCCATTTCAATTTATTGTTCATCATCGCAAAAACTCTCAGTTGCATGTGTTAATCAAAATGCTTGTATTATTGCAGTAAATCGAGCATTGTGTTCCTCAACATTCTGAACAAATGGTTTTTATATTTGTTGCTCTATGATTATTATGTGATGTAATTTTAAACTCGAATATATTCGAAATACTAACTCTTAATAAGCTAGTGGTCCAACAAATAAATCATAACAATTAACAAATTCAGGGTACAGTACATATTAATATATATATATATATATATATATATGGAGTCTTCAAAAGCTAGTTGAACTATTTGAATGATAAGTTAATTTACTTAACGATTTTAAAAGCTATACACCCCTATATATTTTAGTTTAGCGTGAGTTAAAAATCGTTATCGGATTTCGAAATGGTCACACAAAAATATAGTTTTATTTTACAATGTTAAAAATATTTATTCATGCTTTAAAGATGAATTTTTAATTATATATCGCTTAATAAAGAATATAGTGATTTATACATAAATTTCAAGGATGTTTCATTGTGTAGTGTCCAATGATGCATATACAATTATATATCATTTATATATCAATTATATATCATTTACAATTCTATAAAATATAAAAAATATACATTTTTATGGAATATATCGAGTTATTTTATGACTATAAATTGCGTCAAACTCAATATTAAAGCGGAGAATTTAAATATCTTCAATTTATAATTTATTTACGGTCTCGTTCTTAATATAATACTGTAATTATTAAAAGTTTATCTTCTTTATATATTTAATTCAAATGCTTTAAATACTGAATATTAGTGAAGAAAAACACTTCTGTGATATTTAAATCAGTTTCCAACTAAATTATTTGCTTTTTAATAATAGCAAATCAAAGCATCCGACTTCAGTATGTTATGAAATAAATGTATTAATTTATGCTGAATATCATAAATGCAACTATTTTACGAATACATATGGATATTTATTTCCATTATATCTAGTGTCAGAAACTTCCTCAGTTTTACATCCCATGTTTATTAAAATTTATGAGCGCTTGTTGCTATGTATTCAAGTTCTTGATGTATTCAGTTCTCCCACGTATTCAGCATGTCATTCTACTATATTTCCGAGATATTCAAATGAGCCTTTCAACTGCTTTTTTCCGATTATACGCTCAACTGCAATGTTGCTGCAATTACATGCATGCGTGGTATTCACAAGCGTTGCCTAGATTTGTAAGTTCATCGATTAATTCAAATATTCGACAGAATTCTATCACATAAATCAATAGTTAGAACCTTATGTTCATCAGAAAGACTAAAATAAATGGGAGCCGTACCAAAAAACAAATTTTGTATTTTTGAAAAGTTTTATTTTTAGTCAGTCTCTAAATAAAAACCCCTAGTTCATATGAAATTAATTTCAAATAGAAATTCGTGACTAAATTCGTTAAAAGTTTTTCAAGTTCTGAAGAAGGGGACTGAAATAGGGACATTCCGTAATTGTGAACCAGTATTTACGGGAATTTCTTGATTATTTGAAAACAAATCACTCTATATATACATATATTGTGAAATTTGTCATTATTTAATAATACACACTAATTTCAACTGTGTTCGTCCACTCAGAAATTTAAATAAAAGTCATTAAATTTTAAAATAAAAAATAATATGGATCATCGTCGCTATTTATTTTCTAAATAAATGACTCCGGTCCCCCCCCCCCCTATATAACCATATTCTTATCTCCGAACATTCCAAAACACGTTTCAAAGATAACTATATTTTTATAATAAATTTAGACGTATTTTACGTTCAACACCAGATAGCATTAAATTATCTGTTCATAACAAAATATTTTTCAAAACTTCTTTACATTATCTGACAGACTTTGTCTTAATTTTACCGTTTTATTATAATTTTATCATCAAATCCTTGCTTCAGCAGGACATTTCCGGCCCGACATTAATCATAAATGTGGACAAAGTGACTTATTTAGTAAAATATTGGTAGTTTAATCTTATATAAAAAAAAATTGAACACCTGTACTTGTTTTCTACCTTATTTGTAATTTTTTTTCTTAGTGTTGTTTTACTTTCACAAAAAAATTATTTTCAAATAAGTTCACTCAATATTTTTATCGTATATCGATAATTATAAAAGTTATTTTTGACTAATTTCCTTATCACATATTTCAAATTTCTTGGTACGTCTATATTTAACTCTCGTACGCTTCTCAACCATTGTTATGTATATTTGTTGTACTTCTTATATTGGAAGAAAGTATATAATCATCCAGAACATTCCTCATATTTTTTATGAGAGCATTTATAATGTCTGTGAATCTACCTCTATTTTTCTTAAATCTCAGGGAAGCAAATTTACGAAATTATTAATTCTAAACATGTTTTAATTTACTTTATTGAAATTTGAATGAAATTAAAACTAAATTAAATCACTTCATCATTTATTCACATAAATAATATCCTCTATTGATATCATAAATCTATGCATCAAATGGAATTTTTTTTCGTAACGGTGAGAATTAGTACACCAGAAACATATACAAAATAATTAATCAAATAGAAAATTTTACTGTTAACAATTACTTCCATTAAATAAATTCTGAAATTAACTGTGGTTAAGGGTTTGGGAAACTACGGTCTGTAATTATTGAAACATTAATTTTGGTTTTTCATTTTCTACTTCAAATTTTAGTTTTAAATAAACTCTGACTATGGACACACTCTATAATATTATATCCGTTTCTTGAAGGATATTAGAGCATTGTTTCTTAAATTATTAATAGTCAGTTTAGAAATTGCATAGCAGTCAAAGTCCTATTTACTATTCAAAACTATATTTACGCGTAAGTGAAATGATCAACATTATTATATTAATTTATTTTCAATAATTTTTAATGGTAACTAATTTATACTTAGTTTTAAGATTACTCATTTTTTAATATTTAAAATATATAAAAATATTAATATAATTTTATTTAGTTTTAATACAGCATAATTATTACTTCTGTATATCTAAAACATCTTTGAATTGAAAATAAGTCAAAAGATATTATTTCATTGACTACAATGGCATTGAAACAAATTTTCCGAAATGTGTCACTATCTCATCTCTAACTGTTAAAAAAGTTGCAAATCCGATGAGTCTACTGATTTTTAACGCATTCATTGACGACGATGGGTAACTTTCCTAATTCTTAAACTAACAAAGTTATGTAATTTTAATAACACGAAACTAATGTCAGAGATTATTGGTTTCTGGAATCGGAACCTAAATTTTGAGAATTTATTTTTCCATAATTATTTTTCAGTCGATTTTTATATCGCTGAATATCATTGCGGCCAACTGAAAATAAACAATCTGATCATCACTGAATTCGCGTCCCTTAAACCAAAAAGTAAATTAGGCTAATTGAATTTTAAGTTTTAATTTTTCAGAGAAAACTGGTAGAAGCCCTTTTCTATGAAGCCAGTAAAATTCCTACCCAATCGATTAAATTCAGACTTAATAAGTGTTATTTTCCCTCATGATGGTGGATGGCAATTTTATATCACTGAAAACCTTCTCACTGTTCTGCATATTAACTAATTAAAGTTTTGACGATTCCGGTCCGGCCGCTATCTTCTGGAAAGTAGATAAGTTCCGCGTGAAAGGAATTTAGATGATATCAACATAAAGATATACTGAAATCACTGGATCTAAGAAATGTATGGACAGAATTACTATTTTACTAATAATATTATATTTAATAAAACCCTTTATTAATAGCGACATAAATTTTATTTTAATATTATTTACATTAAAATATATCAAAATTAAAATTAAGTCAGTAGCTTTCGGTTAATTTTAACTATATTATTATATAAATAACATTAAAAGTAAAATTTACGTGTGACTGTTAGTAAAGGGCTTCATTATTTATAATAATAATAGTAAAGTATAACATTCATTTACTGTTACTTGCTATTTTATTTACATAAGAAGAGGAACTTATATGATATCGAAATGAAGAATCCGTTGTCTGTATGACATTGTCGATATCAAATGCTTAGAAATCGCGTTTGTATATCTACAATCTTACATTTCAATATAGCATTGTTTTCTTATGCTTTAAAAAACTGTATTTAGTTTTATACACAATTGATGCAACCTTTAAATTGATCCAGGCTCTTAAATAACTGATCAAAGCGAAATAAACCAGTGCTATTAAACTGAATTATTTTTTAAGTCAGCAATTCCAGATTGAAGTGAAATACTAGCATATTCTAAATTGGTGCTGGAAGGTCTGCCTCTGTAAACGATAACGAAAAACAAACGCATTCTTCCGGTCGGTTTACACAAGAAATGTTGAGCAAAAGTTTGATGAGATCATTAGCCCAACAATATATAACTTCATAGCTGAGAAACTTTCTCGTTTGTAATATATTATTTTACATCCGCTTCTTTGTTAACACATACTCATCTCTCACTGTTTTCTCGACAAAATAAACCTATAGGATTAGGTATACGACTACAGCACATGATTCACAACGCGATTCACAAAGATGCTATACCTTTTGAATTTCTTCACATATTTATTTTTGGGATCCCTATTAACATTTGCCGTGTATGCTAAACAAAATGAAGATATTTATAAATACTGAGAACACGTTAATTGTTATTCAGATATTATTTAAAATTAATTATATTCATTTAGCTTAACCATGGTTTTCCAGATCTACTTACGCTCAAAATAATTATTCATTCATTTACCTGATAAAAACAACGAAGGAATAACAAATATTATTTACTTATTTCACGAAAATACAAGAAGATACGCATATATTAATATTTGTTTATAACTAAGTCCTACATTTTAGACATAATATTGCTATATTTCCAAGTCATTCATCATTGGATTTTATTTAACCACTCGCTTGAACAATAAAAGTAAGTTACGTTGGAATAGTTGCCCATAAATTTTTTAAAGTGGTCGATATACTGGAATTAAATCTCTGCTATAATAATGAAAGCATTCATATTTAACAAATGTTAATAATTAATATTTAGAATTTCAACAAGATATACCATACAAGGAAGGTGTATTATGTTGAATTTGTAGACATAATATTATGGAAATATGAACTATTATGGAATGCAGGCTAAAAGACTTTTTACTAAAAAGAATTATAAATTTATAAACCTTTATTAGTCCTCAAATAATATAAAACAGGTGCTTTCAGCAAATCATATGACATATTCCTCTGTTATTTGCATAAAAATTACTTATTATTTACATCTGACGATTGTCAGATTATACATGAGACGAATGTCACGCACTTAGGACAGCTGCATGGTATGTTGAAAATAATATGTAATTTTTATACAAAAAAAGGATGAATGTGGCTTAGGATAAAGCCGAAAGCTTCTGTTTTATAAATAATCATCAGCCAATTTTAAGACAGAAACATTTAAACAACTTTTCGACGCTTATTTTTCGACCTTATCCGGTTCAAGTTTAAAACTACAAAAACAATAAATCAATTACAATGATTAAAATAAGATTTTTAAGGAACAGTTGGCAGATAAATAAACGATATAAATTTCGTTAAACTTAAAAAATGTTGATAGTCAGGTCAAACTATGATGAATGCCGTGACCGTAATATACAATTTAAAACAAGAACGACCAGTAAATATTAATTTACATTGTTTGGTGTGCTTTACAATGGAAACCATTTAGAATTTGAGATTATAACAATATATAAATTAAAAATTACAATAGAAAACTGTCGTAATTTATTCAAATTGATAGTATCATTTTTTATGTTTATAGCAGTTTTATAGGATCTGATAGATAGCAATTCACTACTTTTTTATATTTTTCAGGACTGAAAAAGGTTGTTGTAATTAGTTATTCATTGAAAATATTGCGTATAAAAGTAATGAGGCAGGTGTGATAGGTACGAAGTATGCCAATGTTCTAAATTTTATTTAAATGGAGAAATTATAATCTTCCTTGTATTTGGGTCTGCATATACTATAATATTAAAGGGATTTTTTAAAATAAATTAAGCTTAAAAGTTTTAAAGAAATTAGTTTAAAGTAATACATATGATGTTGGAAGTTTGCATGTATAAGGCTTAGAGATTAAAAAAATAAATAATTTTAAGTATGATTTTAAATATTTTTACTGCCACTGAGGGCTGTAGCGAATGGTAGGGTAAGTTGAGTAAAGGAGGAGCTGCGAGGCACATTTCTAATTGGAAGGCGATACTAAGGTTAGCTTAGCTTGTAAATATCTAATTGGCAATGGACTATATCCATCACGGGTTTTAAAATTGGACAAATAGACACTGGATGATAATCCCCATCTCGGTATTACTTTGTATATTTGATGTAAATAATTATCATGTTATTCTGTCTTTTACGAAATTTAGATGGGAATGGGCATGAACGCCGAGAGTTTATAGCACATTTTACTTGTAGCACGATAGTTTTATTATTGGTATATATATATATATATATATATATATATATAGATTTTATTTTCGTTTAATTATATATTATCAAGGGTTGAGAGCTTGGTAAGTTAGAATTTGACCAGGCGCTGCCGTGCCGAATAGAAAATCCCTTCGGTCTGGACTTAGACACGTAGGATGTTGACCCTCGGAAGTTACCTGGACTGTCGCACCGTGGAAAACGTCTCTCCAAAAATCACAGAAATTGAATTAACACGTGACTGCCTGAACCAATCATATTTCTTGGTTCAGGAAAGATTTATCGAAAATTGGTCGAGAACATCGATATTTCACATCCAGAGAAGGGGCTGTAAAGCAAGTGTAGGGAGACTCCTCGAAGAACCGTCGCCAGGGACAGACGTACAGCATCATCCAGAGGACTCGGAGAGATCTAGGGTGCCACATGATCACGGCCAGAGATCAACACGAGGTAACTGTCTCAATCCTTGACGCGCCTGGGGTAATTACCGTAAACCATGGTTTAACTTGGGATTAAGGGATCTGATGGTTTTGCCAGGCTGAACACGCATAATTTTATTTATTTTATTTTATTTTCTCATGTTCAGTTAAATGATTATTAATTTTTTTTAACTATCCCTTTACTTCATCATTGAAATAAATTTACCACGACATACTGTTGGACGTAAGATTTACTAAAAAAATGGCAAATAGATTAATTACATGGTATCGATTAATTATTTATACTATCGAAGCGCAAAATGCAGTTTTTGGAAAAAATTTACATCTCTTTCAGTGCAATATTGTGGTATTAATTTTTCAAAACGAGATATATGTTGTTGATTTATTTATTTCGCCTTTACTCAAAAAATGCCGGTTAAACTCTTAACAGGTCTGTCAGCCTATGTATGAACCTGTGACGAATAAATAATATACGTTTGTTTTAATAATTAATCTTCAAATAAACGTAAAAAGTTCTGAGGTTCATCACAATTCTGGTTTCAATATTCAGTTTTCCCTATGTTTATCACAACTATAAAGTAAGTATTATTCAATTATAGGTTAATTCTGGTTGTTTTCTTCGTTAAACTATTGTTTCTAAAACAATTAACGACCCGTTTTGAAGTATATTCTGTTTACCTGTTTGTTACATTATAAGTGTCGTTTATCAAGTTGGTGTCTTAGAGTGGTTGAGCATAAATTTCAAGTCTGCACGTCGAGGACTTCGATTTCAACATAGTCAACATGCGTTTAATTTAACACGGGGAAATTCAGTTTCCTAATTATGTCATTATTGCCTACAGACTGACGTAACATTTTAATCCCTGTTTGAGTTGATTCACACGAATAATGTTTGCCTAATTTCCTGAAAGCACCGTATTGTGACAACACGCGAGAAGACTCGATGTTCCTCCACGGTATTGAATTAATTGCAGCGTGAACCAGGATACTTCTCACGTAGTCTTATATTAAATATATTTGATTTGATATAAATTCTACGAATGTTCAACGTCGTAGTCTTTGTTGAAATGACTGCAATTTTGGGAGTATAATTTAGTATTTTGGAGTAACATTCGACAGCATTGGAGCCATTATTTTGTTCTACCCTCATCCTTCAGTTTCCTGATATTATTATTAAAAAAACTCTGAGCATTGTTCTTCAAGCCAATTTCTTCCTTTAGCATATACATTAATAATATTGTAAATATCTTTCACCGAATCGATGTTAATATAATTTTTACGAAACATTAATACAGTATTAAATGAGGTTGTCAATATTACTGAGAAAATATTTATTCTACCATCCAAAAACGGGAAAAAAGACAAGATTCTGATGTTTGTTTAAATATTTGCAGGTATTAGATCACGATTTATCGGTTTATTTTCCATAAATTTCAACAATGCAAAATTGGAAATAGTCAATCATATAATTTAAATATAGCATGTAATTAAATTAAATAGACCTTATATTTTAATATAACATGATTACTAATTAGCATTATATTTACAGATATTATGAAGATACAATTTTTTTAAAGTTCAGCCATACAGTAGAGTGGATTTTTAACGAGTTTTTCTTTTAGTTCTACTACTTTCTACTAATTTTTTATATTTTCAGGGAGCTTATTAAATAGTATTGTTGTCCTATAGTATTATTTGTCCTGATTAGTTTAAAGGTAATGAAGTTCGGACGTTGTTCCATAAAATAGTAAAACCAATTCATTAAATATATTCTGTAACAGGAAAACCGATTGACTATAATGATAAGTTAAGTATACATTAAAAAGGAACATACAAATTTAATATGAAGATGTGTGTGCAATAATAATAGGACAAGTTATATTTATTTTAAATAATAAATTTATATGCTCGAATCCAGAATAAAAATGTATACATATAAATGTTTTATTTGACTTAGAGAATTTTTTTCTTTAAAAAATATAATTTAGCTTGATGAAGATGATGGTATATGTGCTGCAGGAAATTAACTTTCAAATTATTAAATAAATATATTGAAAAATGTTATAAGTTTGAAAGAGGCAGCTCTTACACAGTCCCATTTTTTTCGACGATTTTAATAAAATTTGTCAGTAATTTTTTCAATAGTTTTCTGCCAAAATTTTTCCACAATCCTCGGAGACTTCACTCCTTTAAACAAAAAAAAATATTTCAACATCTAATTCATTCTATTGTTTAGCTGGAATAGACTACCATAATTCTTCGCTGAGTAGCCAAGGAGAAATATCCTACGAATTCTGGAAGAAGTATAAACTATGAAGACCTGGTACTTGATTATTCAAAAGCCACTTACGTGAAATAGTGTATCTATTCTGAGACCATAAATATTGCAGTTCACTATAACTGAATATTATAATTAATTACATACTTAAAATATTTAAAATTACACGTTCGTTATTGATTTAAGCCTGCGGAGAATGACGAATAGTTAGGAGTTGATCTATCTGAAAATTAGTTTCCAAATAATACGTATACTGATATAATTTTAATCTTAAACTGTCATAAGTAAATTTTTACGTTATAAAAAATTGTTGTCGGACTCTTCAACTTTATATTTTGTAAAATTTCATAAAATAAAATATGATTGATAGTAATTTTTTATTTGGCCACAGAAGTTTGGGAGTAAATTTGCATTAAACGACGAAAAAAAATAACAACATTAAAAAATGTAGCATAATAATTAATAAAGCAATTAAACAGCGTCTTCAAAAGTAACGGAGAAATCAGTTCTGTACTAATGGATGAATTGAAATAGAACGCAGCTGTATGACGTCGGTTCACGGTCTCCTAAAAACAATTATTTTATTATTTGAAAGGGAAGTTCACTTTTTTGATTGATTAGATAAATATTATCTTCATATTATATGAAGGATGATTGAAAGATAAACATCAGGTAATACCAAATCCAAGCGGATTAATTTTTAAGTCTCGAGGAATAGATCTCCAAGTATCATGGCGTATCGTAGAATACGGTTCGAGAAGCGTCAATGCACCAAAGGTGAAATTTAACGGAAATCAGATATATTCCCAAATTTGTATTTCAGTCTATTGCAAGTTCTATAATACTGAGTTATTATTATAGGGAAGTCAATTCTTCAGTACAAGATCCGACCGTAAAGTTGTCAGATCGTACTTTCTTGCACCCCATTACTTTGTTGACACCGAAAACGAGAGTCCCTTGAAAGTTTAAGAGTTCCGAATTCGGCGACGCTCTTTTCCATACATAATAACGAGACACGCCCTGAAGGAGCTGTGACAAGAGCGCTCTGAGATATGCATGCGTCGAGATGGCACACACACGCCTCCTCTCATAAATCTCCCCGCTGCGCTGTAGCAACGCAGCTCAACTCTTATTGCACGTCATGCGGTGAAAGAATGCGGTCCTGGAGGAAGAATTGCTCACATATATTCCGCGCGGAGAAGACGACTGATATCTGAATTTCTATTCGGACATTATGTCGATTGCACCATCGGAATACGTTTCGAACAAGGAGGAATTACGTAGCTGTGACGGTGTCATCGATTTACGAGAAGCCGATGGACATGTTCCTTAGCTCATTTAGCTACAGATATTTTATTATGTTCTCAAAAATCATTAACACCTCATAGACCAACCGTGCTATCATAATCATGTAGCCGGTAAAAATTTATCGGAAATAAATTTGAAATAATGGATTGAAATAGAGAATGAAGGCTTTTCCGGTTGAGATGTTGCAAAAATAGTTCTCGGGTTTGCATCCGGGTCAGTGTAGAATTTAAACACAACACTTCTATGGCTTGCGCTGTCATCTTTGTCAGGGTTACCGAAAAATTTATTGAAATACTTCGATGTTGTCGACCATTTCTTTAATTATTTAGTTAACTGGCAAAGGACATTATTCTAAAATCAGTTGTCAACTATAAAAGTCATGAGAACATTAACATTAATTATATCAGACAGGGACATAATATATATAATGTTATACACACGCATATAACAATTTTACAAGAGCAAATTATTTAATTAATATATTAGTATTATATATATATATATATATATATATATATATATATATAAATTAACTAAACAAAAGCATGTCCTATGTGACATGAACCGTAATTCTGGAACATAGAGTTGTAAATAACCTGTCACATTAAAATCTAGATCATATTAATGGTATATATCCGAAATAAATATTTTTCCCAAAATTACGAATAACGACAAGACAGGCCCACTATATTTTCATTCCTGAATAACGGCTGGGCATCAGAGGAGTATCAGTGTATTTATACAAGCATTACTTATGCAAGTGTCTCAAAAATACTTTAGTAATTGGTATTAATATAGTATTCAAACATGAAATAGTTGATTCAAAAATAACTATTTTTACTACTTCAACCGTTCGTCATGATTAAGATTTCACTGGTAGTATTTAGTGCATCTCAGATGTTATTATCCGCCCAAAAAATTTTGCTTACTCAATATAGGAAGTTTTCCCTTAGAGCATTTATTTTCTCAAAATGTTTTATACCACTTGATATCAATAATTTTTAATTATGTAGTAATTATGTTGACTTTTGTTTTTATTTTTATCTGACAGACGGTAAGCCAAAAGCTTAAAATTATGTGGCAAACACTTTGACACACAAACACACACACACACACACACACACACACACACACATATATATATATATATATATATATATATAGCGTATTTTTGTATGTGAGTATGGCGCAGTTCCAATTAAATTTAGAATACATCATATTAATTATAACGAGAAATTTCTAAAACAGTGTATACGGAAATGGCAGCCCTATCCTCCGAAGGAATTGAAAAAAAATGTAAGCTTCATTCTGAAGTGAGTATTAACGGCCATAATAAATATAGATATATAAAGCATGGGATTAAAAAACAGATGAACTGGAATACTGAAAGAAAATTAAAATTCATCACAGTCCTAAAAAAAATGTTTACCTATTACTAGTACTACAAATAAAATCATTAAAGGAAATATTATATAGGCCTGCTTGCACTTTCACTACTTATTAATTTTTTTCTAAATGCAGTTTACATAAACAATACATGAAATGTTGGAAAACTGTATCCGTTATATTTGTTTTGTGGTTATAAAAAGAAAATGAGGCAATTTTTTGAGCCAGGAGGGCAATCCTTGTTAAAAATTTAAGACATAGCTCTTTAAAAACATTAATTTTGTCCCAAATGACGGGTTATCTCGAAACGCAAGTTTATACGAGCGTCAATATTTTGCTTTGCGCCTCTCCGCGAACTCACTTGGTCGGTTATTGTCTTTGAAGTGCGGCACAGAAGCATCTCCCTGGCAGCTGCGCCAAACAATCGCAAGACGCCGGAAATCCAGCGCTAATAACATTCCTTCGCTGTCATGCAAAGGGGTAGAATTAAATAAACCTTAACCTAGATTCGGCGGAGAATTGGATATTTCTGTTAACTCTCTAAAATTAAATTATTCCTTCCAATTTCAATTCGTTAAATCTATTCATAACATTTTCGTCTCCTGTGAAATAATTGGATTTCTGAATCTATGATTGTTCTACGCCTCTTCATTTCCATTACAAAGTTATACTCTGTACTTCTTCGTTGCATACAAATAAAATAATTAAACGGTTACATGCACTTTCTTAAAAAAAGAATGGAATAAAGTTATAATGAAATTTAAATGTGACTGAAAATGAAAGTTTACATAGATTTTTCAGAATATTTTAAAGTAGGTACAATTTTTTACGTGTTGAAATGCTTGAGGGCATTCACCATTGTCCCGTGTAACAGCATAGGAATAATTATCCCATAGCAATATAGTTTAAGGATACTACACAGAATTTTCCTAAATTGTGATGCAGAAACCTGTGTCTGGTAGTTCTGGTACTCGGTACTAGTCTTACGCCCTTTTGATGACTGGAAGTGGAGTGTCATGATGGGAGCCGGCTTTTCTGACTCTATACCTTGGCCATATGTATACGCTGCTGGCCGACTGCACAAATTGGATCAATTAACAACTCTATCCGCATCTCAATCGTATTCGAACCCGGAGTTTCCATGAGGCCTACAAGTCGCGGCTTATGAGAACCATTTTTCAAAGCCAGAGAGAGAAATAGGTTCCCTTGTTGGGAGTTTTCTCCGACTATCTCCAAGTTTCCATCCTTCAAGGTTAGTTTAAATTTAGAGGTGACAGGGTACATTATGGTCATCCTCTTTTTTATAGATCAGGAAGGAACAAAAAAGGGTTAATCGGAAGGGAGTTAAAGGTAGGCAAGGGTTAATTTTATTAAACGTAAATAATATTAAATATATAATTAATTTTAGGTACATATTAGTTACTGATACACAACGTTATGGGGTTGATATTGTTATTATCTGACATTTAAATTTTGTGTTAAAACAAGCGATGTAGCAGAGCTAAAATAATTTTATTAAAGTCAGAAAAAGATTTATAATTGAAAAAATACAACGCTTTGTCTCTAATTGGCGACTTCTTTGATTACATTAAGTTTTATAAAATTTAGATGTAATACTTATATATTTATATAATGTCAAAATTTGGTAGAAATTAATTTAAGATCTTGGTAATGTATACAAATTATTTACAACTCTCCAAGGACACCTGAAGAAGTACTAAATTAAGGGGGAGGGGGGAATGTATTTCTTGTAAGAGGAGTCCATATTCATAATTTCGAGTTTCAGAATCGAACTTGTGTTTAAATATCCATCAGTTAGTTTCTCCTAATAAAAATAAATAAATAAAGAAAAGATAGTTCAACGTTTAGAATGCTGAAAAGTAAATATAGGCTTACCCGCTATACAGAAGAAATCGTAAACTTAATTCTTCACACCATGGGTTTTATTCTGGACATTTGGGACTTTAAAAGTTTGTTTCCCAACATATGTAAATGAACAGAATATCAATTTGACCGTATAAACGTATATTCATATAGTGCAACTTGGTAAACAACTTATTTGAATTTCAAATTGGCCGTTGAAGGAAGTGACACGGAATTTCATCTCGTTGTTACTATTTCTAGATTTCGATGAAGTTTTGTATACTGAAAAAGAGGCATTAATTCTTTTTATATAAACTGACTCTGTAGGCTAACGATCACGATATTTAAACTGTCTATAATATAATTGAAACCCCTTTCTGCTAAACATAACTTCCGCCATTTTTCAATGATAACTGTCTTATAAATCTTACTTCAAACTTCTTATTATTAGTTTCTACGTACTGTCTATTTATCTGTCAGAGATTTTATGTGAAAATTTTCTATTAACGTTTTGGATTAAGTCGTTTGTGGAAATATTTCAATGGCTTAAAGTTTATGCAGTTTTTAACAGACTAACGTCTGTTCAGTTATAAACTCAGAACCTTCTACTTACTTAAGAAATATTAATTTTAAAATTACTACAATCGAATCTATTTCCATTTTCTCATTCTCTATGGAATTATGGGTACATTGGGTTTGATTGTTAGCGTCCAAGGACCGTGGTGGCTACTCGCATTTCCGTTGAGCGGTCGCACACATAACACAGGATGGACCGTATTATGAAACGAGGGAGATTTTGTGCAGAGATTCATAAAACATTTTACGAGCTTGTTGTCGTCTGCGGAATTCTAGTTTATGGGCGGACGATATCGACCAACAATATCGACAATGGCAGAGCAGTGCTGCCCTTCCCGTCCCATCCTCCTCCTTAAGGATTCCGATAGAAAGCTCTAAGGGGATACTCCGATATTGAGTAAGCAAAAATTCTTGGGCGGCTAATAACATCTGAGATGCACAAAATACTACCAGCCAGATCTTAAACATGACGAACAGTATAAGTAGTCCAAATAGTTATTTATTACGAAACAATTTCATATTTGAATACAATCTTAATAAAAATTACTAAAGTATTTTTGAGACACGTGCATAAGTAATGCTTGTATAAATACACTGATATTACTGTGATGCCCAGCCTTTATTCAGATATGAAAATATAGTGGACGGGTCTTTTCGTTATTCGTAATTTTGGCACAAAGATTTATTTATGGTTTATACCATTAATAGGATCTAGAGTTGCATCTGGAACGTTATTTACAGCTCCAGAATTACGGTTCTTGATTCAGAAATGTTTGTAGCTGCTCGTCTCTTTCCTTATATTGTACGCTTCTCTTCTAACCAAATCCGGGGTTACGGATGTCGCCAAGTTTAATAATGACAACACCGGGCACCCAGATATTTAAATATAAAAATAAAGAGAAAAACGTACCAATGAACAAACAGACGATAAAAAAATATCCTATCTGCACGCATATGTCCATTGTTGTTTTTAAGTATCGCAAGTGTTTCATTTAATAATTCCTGTATTTTATTTTGTTTTCAGAACTTGAAGGACCAGATCCTTACTACAAACGTATGGTTGGAACACGTAAGTACGTGTTTGCGCATGAATTTGCCAGTAATATAGATTTCTTCCCTCTTGCTCGGAATGAAGATCAAATCACGAATATTAATGATCTAAGAAGCGTTTTTTACTCTAGTTAGAGTGTTTTCTATGCTACAATTTAATGCACAATAATTTGTTAGCATTACACATATAAATACGTATTTTCGGATATAGGGATCACGGGTATTTTACCATTAGTAATCTGAAACGCCTCAAGCGGTCCTTTTTATAAAATATGTCTGTGACCATATTTTTATGCGCACCAAACATTTTCTAATCGATTTATAAGTATAAAAAGTTTTTATACAGTAATTACAAATCTTAAAAAATTCTTAATAACGTGATGTTAATTCATTGATAATTTAAATAAATATTTTAATTATCAAAAAGAGATTTAAAAAACTTTTAATATATTTTTTATTTTACTGATTAATCTTCCTGTAATTAAGTTCCAGTTTACGAAATATAAGTAATTGCTTCTTATGCAATTGTTTATATACTTCTAGAAGACAGATACGATCAAATTTTCGATCTGAATATCAGCACTGTGATGTTTCTGTCCTTCTTAAAAATTCTATAACGAAATGGCATTTCCAATATATAATATACCTCAACCATTTAAATCAACCGACGACGTTTCTCTAAAGAGAACTGGTGTCCCGAAACGATGATGTTTATCATTCAAGAGTTGTTGTGGTTTCATGCTCTGAAATAAAATTAGAAGTGAGGACACTTGTTTATTAAAACTCACTGAGAATGTAATCTTTAACTTCCAGAATAGTTATAAAACATAATATTTTCAAGATGATCCCCTTTCGTTAATGAAGTAACGGGATCTTTTATCTTCGTAAAATTAAATCTGAAACTTGTATTACGGTTATTATTAGTGTTCTTCTTCTATAAATCGGACTTTTCATGATATATCTTCATACGTTACAAAGTCAATTATTTTATAGCTGATTCCGATATTTCCAAATAAAATTATTTAAAAAATACGAAATTCACACTCCATCTGAAAATTTTTATACTAACAGCGTTGTCTGGGATATTCACCAAAGTAAATTCACAACTAATCAGATAATATGAGAAGTTAATTCCTAAATAATTAAATGGCACAAATCTTTAATTTCACTTGCATTATCAAACAGAAACTGATATACGTTTAAAGCACTTATTAGATCACTGATATTTTGGTGATGTTGCATTATGCAACGACCACAAATAATCAATATTTCCCATTAAAAACGATCAACTTATCAAGATTTTAACTAGGTTCAAGCCTGAAGAAAAAAAGTTTAATGTGTTGTTTAACAATTCGTTTTTTATGTAAAATAATGTTTTGCCAGTTTAAAATTATTGTTTACAAAACAGTACCTACAATATATGAGACAATTAAGTAAAATAAGTTCCCGCGAAATAAGTTTGAAATCAAAAACAGGATCAGAACTTATTTTGTCCTTTGAAATTTCCGCTAAAAGCTCCGAAGAGTCTCCTTTATGATTCGTCATTTTAATTTCGGTATCTGCAGTGTCACATTCATAAAAATAATACGAGAAGAAGTGAAGTGTATACATGGCAGACTGCAGTTGGTGACGAATCAACTTCTCATAGTATCTGATTATCTGTGAATTTACTTCGGTGAATATCCCAGACAATGTTGTTAGTATAAAATTTTCAGATGGAGTTTTAATTTTGAAATTTATAAATAATTATTTTGGAAATACAGAAATCAGCAATGAAACAATAGATTTTTCGGAAATATGCAGATATATCATAAAAACTCCGATTTATAGAAGAAGAACATTAATACAAGTTCCAGATTTAATTGTACGAAGATCGAAGATCACGTGACTTCATTAACGGAAGAGGATCGTCTTGAAACTATTGTTTTTTATAACTATTCTGGAAATTATAGATTACATTCCACAACGAGTTTTAATGAACCAGTGTCCTCGCTTATAATTTTATTTCAGAGAATGAAACCACAACAACTGTTGAATGATAAAAATCAAATTTTCGGGACACCAGTTCCCTTTAGAGATACGCATTGGTTGATTTAAATGGTTGAGGTATATTATATATTGGAAATGCCATTTCGTTATAGAATTTTAAAGAACGACAGAAACATCAGAGTGCATATATTCAGATCGAGGAATCCTTTCTGCCAGTGGCGAAGAAGCGTCTATTTCTTTGATCCTGGATACAAAACTAGTGACTAGGTATATTGTAGAGGCTCGTTTCCCTTGTTCTTTCCCGCACGTTGCAATCATCGCTTCAGCCTGATCAAGCCGTATTAAAATATGCGATAAATTCAGAACTAGCACCACTTGAATAGAGAATGTTGGCCAGTAATTCCTTCAGCTCTATGAAACAAAATGAACGCGATCGGAGACTTAATTCCCGAAAGCTGTAACTCGGAGACCGTCCACATAAATCCATGCGAAGCATTAATGTGGCTTGGAAAGCATGTTTCTGCGGACACAAATAACGCCTCGCCTCTTTGTTTACGCTCTTCGCAGAATGCAATGGAATCCGCAGTTGATCAATTTGTTGGCAGCAAGCGGTGTGGAAATGTTCATTTACAGAGAGAGGACCATTACCCGATTGCTGTAAACAGTGCCGCTACCTAAGCACAATAACCGGACGCGCACATAATGGATAGCGCGCCAAATATCTGTTTGGTGTCACAACA